>CM039680.1:23781405-24981405 GCA_022537955.1 Schmidtea mediterranea | reverse complement strand
TTTTGTGTACATAATCGAAGATTTTTTTCAAATATGTAAAAAAATATTATTTATTTAATGCAATTAATAATTTTTATAACTTCAAAAATAATTTAACTCACTTTTTTGAATAATATCCGAAATAAATACATATTTTTGGAGATTAGTTATTGTTACTTGATTTCCTAAATAATATTTTTAATAATATATGTGAAATAGTTGATCAAAGTTATATTTAAGAGCTTGAATTATGATCATATTTCCTTATGAAATCATAATTCAACTCTTAAAGATTTTTAACTTTAAATTTTATAGCTATAAAAAATAACTTACTTAGCAGCCATTTAAAAAATGGCTGAAATGCATTTATTTTTTCACAAAATAAATTCCGATAAGTTGATTTATGTATCAACTTGAATTATAGCGGAATTTATCTCAATGAGGCTTGGTGTAGAATATCATAATTTCAGATATTTCAAATTTAGCTAATAAATGCTTTAATTAATTTATTATATTTTATCTCAATTAATAAATTAATTTTACTTTTAAAACATTCTCAAATTTTTTCAACTTAAATATTAAAAAAAACAATTTATTAAATTTTAAAAATGTTTCCTTTTTCCACATAATGTTTCCATAATCTACTTCAAATACGACAATACAAATGTTATGTTCTTTCGTGAGATAATTCCTAGCATAAATTCTTTCAATCAATTTTCTGACTTCAATTTAAACATGTAGGCATGTAGGTATTGGTATTTAAGTTTATTTAGATTTAGCATAATTTACAAAAACTTATTTGAAAATATAAAACATTACAATAATATCAATGATTTTTTGCTATACCCAGAAAGATCGAGACTTTGCCTAGATAAAGGTTAGGTTATACCAACTGTCCTCAAAAATTTGAAGGGTCAAAAGTTGGAACTTAGTTTGCCAATAGCTTAGGTCTAAGAAGATAGAAAAACAAGATTTTAGGATGTTCTTAGTTTTAACGCCATTGCAACATCCAATGAGGATGGTAAATCTAACTCTTAACTTGTTGTCTCTCAATCGTTAATAAAACTTGGCTAAACATGTGCATAACGTTTATTGGTTCAATAAGGTAAAATAACAATAGTGAAAGCCAATTGTTATTTTTGATTTCTTTTGATGGTTTACTAAATTACAATTTTCTATTAACTCCGAATTGTTCCGCTGAAAATTTTATAATAAAATAACGGTATCAATTACTTCTCTCAACGACTTCGTTTAAACATAAATGTAAAAACTATGTAAACTGCTAATTATAGCTGACTGATCTAAGTGGAATCTGAAACTCACTAATAAACACAAAGTACAAACAATACAACTGAGAGACTATCATAAAACATAGAATACACAAACGCTTATTCAATATCTTTCCATAAACAATACTGAAAATAGTGTAAGATTAATTCAATAATAATATACATTAAAAACATATTTCCATAGAGTCAATGACTAAATGTAATAATAAATGTATGAGTAGTGGACGAAAATGCCACTTTGATAAATCATTACATATTTTATTTATTTATTGAAATATAATTTGTTTTAATCGTCATAAAGCTGCTATATGAAATGTGAACCAATGTCTTGTAATTTCAGTAGAAATATTATAAGAAATTAAAGAAAGGAAATAATGGTTTCCACAATTAAAGATCACTAAACGAAAGAGGCAATTTTACTAGTCCCCTATAACTTTCAAGAAAAAAGGTAAAACTGCGCATCTAGGCAAAGATATGTTAATGAATTCAAAGAAAACGACATACAAAACGCCTTTTACAAATAATTTTAAAATGAAATATTTATAAATATTGGGATCTACTTTTATGGTAGCAATGTGAAAGCAGTGAATCTGGGTAGCATACAGTCTTTTCTTTCTCATTTCTGATTTGGCTTCTTTTGGCATGAAAGAAATGAAGATATTTTTAATTTTATTTCCATATATTCCTAAAGTTTTGTTTGAAGATTCTCCTGGAAGATACATCCTATTTCGAAAATCTAGAGAGACTACCATTTTGATGTATCCTTTTCTGAGGCTAGACTTAGAACGCTATTGATATATTTGCTTAAATTTTGTTTATTTTGTTCTTTTCAATTTTTATTTAGGGACCCATTTAGCCTTTTTTGGTGAGAATAAGAGATTTTAAGCGCTACTGTTTATTTGCAAAATCTCACCTCAGTATCCATGATGCAATCATGCAAGAAATTGAACGGAAGTCTAATAATAAAACAATTTATATTAGAATAACAATTTATCAACAAAAAAGTGAAAAGAACACTCCTCCACGTTACTTGTGATATTCTTCGAAATCCTTTCAAGTTTACGTTTTAAGAAAGAATTTCACAATTTCCATCTTCCGTACATCCGATTTGAATTGGTTATTGGTAACTGAATAAATGATTGGATTGATTGCACTGTTGAGAAAGTAGAAGTAAAATAGAATTTGCCGAAAATAATAAAGATATTTATCAGTGAGAACCTGTTGGTGGTTGCTGAAGGGTCTGGTCACTTTAATCGGCAGAATAAAGTCGTTGCTGATCAACAAATACGGCAAATAAGAAACAATAAATGCGGCTGCTATTAGAGCTAAAGTGTAAGCGGTTTTGACATGGGGCTTCCTTCTTCGATGGCTGTGTTGTCTTTTCAGATTCGACGAACAACTGAGACTCGGCTCATCGATGTCAACTGAATGTTTGTAGGAGCTCTTCCGTTTGTTTAAACTTCTCATTCTTAGAAGATTGGAAGAAAGCGTTATCGAGGTTTCTTTTTGGTTTTTTCGATTGTTTGAATTTTTATACGATTTCATTTTTTGGTGCTTCGACCAAAGAAAGATGAAAATTATCGAATAGAATACGATAATCAAAACCATGAGAAATGTAAAGAGGACAAATAACGCCATTTTGTAATATGAAAAATTTAGTTTACTAATGTACGATTGGTCTATACCGCAGCTGCCGGATTTGAAAAGGTGTCTCTCCGCCGGTCTTTCTATAGCATTGTCAATGTTGCCGACTTTGAACAAATCTTCAGTATCGTTTGAATTCTTTGACAACGGCGGCATCAGAACATCATTTATAGAAGTTTTAAAGAAGATTTTTATTCCAGTATGAATACCCATTGGTACAGCGAGAACAATACCTGACAAAAATACTAATAATAATATAATCATAGCAGACTTTTTCCGGATTAAAATGCTTGGAATGAAACATATAATAAGGAATCTATCAATGGCTATCATTACTAAAATTAAAGCCGACACTGGAACACAAAAAGCTTTAAGACTGATGTGGAGTTTACATACAATGTCAACGGAATTTTTTTGCCAAACCACAAGATACAAGGTCATTGGGATGTCAATTACGCAAATTATCATGTCAATAATAGCCAAAAATGTGATAAACAAATTCGAAACTGCTTGTTTAATATGTTTACTGAAAACAACAATTACGAAATAATTCCCAATCAACCCGGTGATGCTGACAATTGACAAAAGAACTGTCACAAAAATGATTGCGACGAAGTATTCCCGACCGATAAGTCGCTGGAGATATTCAGCACTCATCTTTTCTGTCGAGGAAAGGTTCCTAAAATTTGTCATTTTGTTTAGAGTTTGAGTTATTGTTTTGTTTTATTTTCAGAATTCAACCAATAGAAAACGAGTTACCTATTAAGGAAAAAGAATGGGAGACAACATAGAAATTTGCTATTAAACATTGATAAATAAATAAATTTCTATATATATATATATATATATCCATTAATAAATAAATACATAAATAAAAAATATTATATTTTTTTGTTAATATATATTTAAATCTTTTATTTTTAATTGACTTTAATTAAGTTCGATTGATTTAGGAAAAGATTTAATCATTTGGTAATTTTTTTTTCGAAAGAAATATATTTATATTTTTATCAAAATGAATGGCGATTAAATGAAAAGATATGTCATAAAATTTAAAAGAATTTTGGGAAAAGAAAAAAATGATATTTTCATTTCATGCAAGCTTGATGTAGAGTTATTCAGCAATGAAATTATCTAATTTCATATTTTTTGAAATAATATATTTTCTAGAAATTATATAATTCAATATTAATGTAAAATTTCGTCTCAAATGAATAAACTTTGTTTAAATTGATCCGATATATTTTGGTTAGCCTCTTCTTTTTACCATCTACTTCTTAATAAATACAATATAGGATTGTTAAGTTTATAATGAATTTCGGTAGGACTAAATATGTTGTTAAATTAAATAAAAACCCAACAAATTAATTTATTTCAATAAACCGTTTGGTAGGTTGTTTTTGATGTTAAAAAAAATCAATTCTAATACGACTGTATTTTTTTATTCTGATAATATTATCTTTGTTTATTAATATTAAATTGTTATTTATTTTTATATCAGATAATAAAATAAGCGCTTGCTGCAAAGTAATTATTATAACGAGGAAAAGGTTTACGATTATCAAACAATCCTCTTAAATATTTTTATCAATACAATAATTACATTGCAGCAAGGGCTTATTTTATTATTAACTTTAAGTATCAGATGAAATCTGATATTTTAAATTATTCTGCTACCAATGAATCACCTTTTAATTATTTATTTTTGTTATTGAATTAATATTTTCTATTATTTTTGTAAATTCAATTTTTTTTTAAATTAAGTATTTTTATTTTTGTAAATAGAATCTGAAAGAATTTTATTAAGGAGTCTCATAATTCTTTGCACAAGATCTTCTAATTTCACAAGAGGCTTCTGGTGCCAAATGCTAAGTTAAGGTAGATAGGATCAAAGGAAACGAGCACAAACTGATTAATGTTAGTCATTTGTTACTGTATTTATTATAACTATTTTTTGAACGGTTTTGATCACGGCGTAACAGAAATGATTATAAAGTTGATTATGTAATTGAATGAGAAAAGTAATTGAAAAGTAATTGAATGAGAATAATATAACTAAATATTTCTATTAAAATGATTCAATTTTACTATTCCTTTCTATTTCGTCTTTATCAGACAATGAAATTGACTTCGAAGCAGTCAAGGATGCATTTCATTGTCAAGAAATTCTTGATGTTGATGTAATGAAACGGAACGGAACAAAGTATACGGATATCATTAAATTCATTTTGTGCATGATTCCAATATATAATTTTATATATAATAATCGTTGAACAGTTCGTTTTGTTTGAATTTATTTTATAAATGAATCCACATTAATAAGATTATTATTTATAAATTTTTGCTGAAAACAAAACTAAATTAAATTGTATGAATTACATGAATATACATCAAACGGATACAACTGAGACTAGAGCTTCCGGTCAGCCAAAGAAATCTTTTCTTCAATTTACCATTTCTATTTATTTTTTTGCAATAAAAAATCATATTCGCAATTTCAAATAATCATAAACCTCATGACCTTTCCATAGAATCTGAGACTGGACTGAAAAAACTGGTTTGGTTATTTTGTATTAATATGTTGATTAAATAAATTCCTTACAAAATTTTTGTTTGATATTTCATTTATTTTCATTACGAATATAGATCAAAAATTGATTTTCTATGCTTCACATACGGTTTCTTAAAAATAGTCAAATTCTTCAATATATAATGAAATAGTTGTCTCCCTGTTCGATAGATTAATGAATTTTATTTTATTAAATATTTGCAAATTTTCCTTATAATTTCTTTCTAATAGACTTTTGTATTGGAATTTACATGGTGAAAAATACGTGGCGAGTTTCATAAGTACCCGAACTAGGTCGTTTCCAAAACTTTTATGGAGGAGCCATTGAAAGAAAATGAGAGAGAGAGAGAGAACATACCTTTTCATTAAAATCAGTAAAGTTATGACACTTTCAACCCAAAGATTCGAAACTCACGGATGTAACAATAAGAGAATGGTTCATGAATATTGTTGCTATAAGTTAAAATAAATGTAAACGAGATGCAAAATACATTTTATAAATTTACAATTTATAATTTACAGTTTCTATTAACTATTACTAATTATGCCTTTATTTGCATGTTTGATATTTTTAAACAAACGACCAGAAAGCTAGAATATTTATTACAACTTATATATACTATTGAGATCAATTTATTAATTGTATTAGTCAAGGGGTCACTAAATTTCTACATGCCTCGATGAGGTTGCTTTTGTAGGTGCAATTTATTTCGCAGAGCTTTTTCAGCAAAATCTGTACAGATTATGTGACTTTGACCCCAAAAGGTTGTCAAAATTAATGGATTTTGATATAATATTTAAGATCTTATGTTCCGGGAACTCCATTTCAAAAGAAATTCCCACTCACACTTCCAGAAAGATACATGAAAAAAGAGATTTCATGATATTTCTGAGATCAAAGATCTTAAAAGATTTTTTTCAAGATCAATTTACAATAGCTACTGACAAAGTAATAAGCAACAATTTACTAACATCATTTTTTAAAATAATTATATATAAATGTAGTCAAATAAATTTTCAAACTCACTTTTCGAAATTGTCCTCTAAGATAATAGGAAAGCATGCAATGTCTTAATTCCATTGTTGAAAATTATAGAATTAAATATATTAATTACGATAATTTTTATAAATTTTATTATTTGAGGAAAAAACAACGGATAAAAACAGCAAAAATTCATTTAACATTGTTTCATTAAGCGTATATTATATTATTATTATTATTATTATTATTATTATTATTATTATTATTATTATTATTATTATTATTATTATTATTATTATTATTATTATTATTATTATTATTATTATTATTATTATTATTATTATTATTATTATTATTATTATTATTATTATTATTATTATTATTATTATTGTTATTATTATTATTATTATCATTATTATTATTATTATTATTATTATTATTATTATTATTATTATCATTATTATTATTATTATTATTATTATTATTATTATTATTATTATTATTATTATTATTATTATTATTATTATTATTATCATTAATAATAACTGCGGTTTCATTTAATCACAATTGGTAGATTAAATCTAAAGTATTGTAAGTTATACTTAAAATATTATCTAAAAAGTGACTGTTCTATGGTTTTCACTTTATTTGATATTTCTTGAATATCAGTTGATAGCGAGATATAGAAAGGAAAGACAATTATTTTTATCGGTATACTCTAATTGCATAAATATCTAGTATTTTTTATGAAATAGTTTAAATTATATATAATTATAAAAATAATAATAAAAAAAATAAAAATAAAAATAAAAAATAAAAATAAAAATAAAAATAATAATAATAATAATAATAATAATAATAATAATAATAATAATAATAATAATGAATTACTATAACAAAAAGGTTTTATTCGAAATTCTTTGGAATATCGCATAATCTACATTGCATGCATGCTTGTTTTGAAAAAAATAAAAAGGATGATAGACACATAATCTAATAAATTTTCTCTTGAAAGATGTGCGATGTTCAGTGACTTTTAACATCAACCGGAAAATATAAACTAAGACTCTCTTGTAAGAGTAATTATATCAAGAAAATAATACACAGCAATAAATCACAAAAAAGTATTTTGTTGAATTTTTCTTGACATCAATTAAAAAATCTTTTTGTATTTTGAAATGAAATTCTTTTGATATTATTAAAGAGGTTTACATTTATTTGATCATTCATTGTTTTGTTTGAAAACTTTATTCTGAAAGAAAAAATTATCAAGGTCAGTGACCATGCCTGTGTCAGGTTTAGCCCCTCAATATTAATTTCAACAATACTGAAATTATTAATTACAAATTAAAAAGCCCCATGAATATGAAATTATTTATTTTTAGAGTTTTCTAGGACGAAAAAGAGATTCTGTTTTATAAAATACATTTTTTACAAATAAATTTTTGGTTAAATTTTTAAAATGTGTTTAAATGTTTCGAAGCGTTTTACTTTTAATAAAATGTTTTTATCAAAATATGTTTTGTTAAAATATATTTTGGCTTGACTTTAAGATTATTTTGCCTAAAGTTTAGCTTGGGTTGTCAAAATGATGTTTTAGTTAATTTTTGTCAAGAACTTATTTATTACATAATAAATAACTTTCATTTTTTTAATTTTCTACATATATTTCGACAGCATAACTGCCACCTTCAGGTACAAATAACCAACTAAAAATATTATGAATTAACTTATAATTTAAACAAATTATTTTTTTTATAATAATTTAATTTTCTAATAAATAAACACTTAAAATATATTTAAATACTTTTAACTAATTTTAAAATGTTATTTATATAAATATTATAATTTTTTATCTATATTATAATTTTATAAAATAATGTAATTTATAAATTAAATTATTTTAATAATATTAAAAAATCTTTTTTAAAAACAATACATAAACATGATTTACCATACTCAAACTATTTAAAAACATTCAAAACATTCGTAGTCACAGCACTTTGCACATTAATCTTTAGATCCAATGACATTATCAGCAATGCTTCACATATCACGCGTTCCCAATAATTATTAAAACTTTTCAACAAACTTCTAAAATCAGACATTTCTATTTCACTTTTACAGCCTCTATTGTGCTTACTAATATTGGTCAAACCTTTCAGTCGACAATGCTCTAGAACTCGAGTACAGAGATGACGGGAAGTCTCTTCAATGTATGTGGCATTACACCCATTACATGTAAATTGATAAACCAGATCAGAACACAATCCAACCGGAGTTTTTGATTATTTAATAAACATATTGCGTACCTTACACTAATTAGAGAGGATCTTTTACTACATATTTTATTCATCTGTTTACTTAACTTCCTTTTATAATTTGTAAAGCCTTCAGAGTACGGCAATACTAACACAAATTTAGTCTCAATTTTTTATATTCATTTTTTCTATTATTTAAATCAACACTTAATTCACACTCATTTGTCATTTGTACTCTGAAGGTTTCGTTTTTTTAAAAAAAAATTTATAATATTATTAAAATAATTTAATTTATAAATTACATTATTTTTTAAAATTATAATATTGTTGTGGTTTTGTCGGTGAATTTAAATAGGAATTATTGTCGATCTGACTCCAAGAGTGCTTTAAACAACAGTAACGAACTCCAAACGATATAAACTTTATTGATTAATACACTTTATCTCCACTTTAAAATGACACAACGAATTATCAATCGATCACACTTAGTGCTTATTGCGACTCTTCGGGAAGAATAGCACTTTTCGGATCAATTAGCTTTACAATCAACTGACTACTGCGGTGGGTTTCTGAGATCGGTAACTCTGATTTAGTTGCTTCGCTTTGCTTTGACCTTGCTTAATTTCTGTTTCAAATTTCTCTTTAATTCCTTTTGTTTTTCTTTGTCTTCTGTAATTCTTAGTCTCCTGCAAATTTCTTGTCTCCCGCAATTTTGTCTAATTTTTTGTGTGTTGATTTCAATTGCGCTTCCTTTTTATACTCCATCATTCAATAACACTTACTGCTGTCGAATAGAATCTCTTACCGCTAATTCATTTTGGGCCACCATGATCGATGACAGCTGTCCAGATAAATCATTTTTGGAGATGCCCTTTCCCAGATTTTATATTGAAAGAGCTTTTGAGATGATGTGCGAATTTTGTTTTTGTTTTCCAAAATTTGCACTTGTTAATTATAAATGACCTTCTTTGATTTAATTGTCTGTTTTTATTGATTTTCTCTTATTCATTTCTCGTTGTTCAACATTTCTTTTTCATTCTCTTTTTATGAGGCTCCAGAACCACATCTTAAATTAGTTAAAAGTATTTGAATATATTTTAAGTGTTTATTTATTAGAAAATTAAATTATTATATAAAAAAATAATTTGTTTAAATTATAAGTCAATTCATAATATTTTTAGTTGGTTTTGTGTACTTGAAGATGACAGTTATGCTGTCGAAATATATCGTACGAAGAAATTTTTATTATCATTATCTTTTAATTAAATCGTTGGTAAATTTATTTAATTATTTATTTCTACATATGCTTACTTTTTTTAATTTTTATAATTTTGTCATTTAACATTTTAATTTTTTTATGACAATATTTTAGTTTCACAATTTTTATTTAGTTATTTTTCATAATATCAGTACTCTCATCTCTCAATTCACCCCGTAAATAGGCTCAGCGTAAAAGTGAAACCCTGCCAAATAGATGTCGTGTAAATTGTTGGATGAGTGTATTTAATATTTTTATTTGCATTTAAATAAATAATTAAAAACAATAAATCTAATTCTAAGCTTTATTTAAAATGTATGTGTCCAGATAACACATACGATATTTTGGAATTAAAATCTGGATTAAAACCTCCCTTATAATGTTCATACGCTAAAGTTTATTCGAAATTGGAGTACATTAAAATGTTGGTTGTTTGATATAACTTATATCTTGTACTATTACCCTTCAATGATGCTTCTTAGTCTTCATCCTTTCCTTATCTTTCAAATGACAATAGAGTTTAAGCCTAAAAACGTTTTATATCTTAGTCCATTCTACTCAACTTTGAACTTACCAATGAGAGAATCAAGAGATATTTCAATAGAAAGAATGTTTTGGATCATAATTGGAAAAGTCGAGTAAATTATTCCTATCCATTGCTGATAATAGATTATGTAACTTACAATTTCTAACTTCCAAAAAAACAACAATCGGTATCATCAGCAATAATATTAATTTTGCAGTAGAGCTTGCAAATTCTATGTTTAGACGACTCCAGTATAGCTTGACCTATGCAAGTAAGTCCAACCAAAACACGGAATACTTATTTAAAAATACTACAATCAAGTGATTGTCAATTTTGAATGATTTTATAAACGTAGGTCGATGTTATCCCTAGAAATGGCATTTAATTACCGTTTGTGCATGTTATAATTTAATTTCAAGAAAATTAAATTTTTTGAAGAAGTCTCAATAAAGAAAATAGCTTTTCTTAGGATAATATGGAAGCATTAACTTCTCAATTTTAACAAAACACTTCTTAACAACTAGAAAATCAAATTTTTCTGGCTTAAAATATTTTTCTAATTATGAAATTAAGGATTTTTTAATATTTAACTATAAATCAGTATTGATATTGATGTTTTATTGATATCATTACTGATTGATAGTCAAATATTAAAAAAAAATTTAATGTCATAGAAAAATGAAAAGAAATCAGAGTTGAAAACCAAAACAAGCTCATATAATTGTTATATATATGTTTAAATCAAAGGCCGGCATGGATGATTTTTAAATTTCATACAAATTATGGTAATTAAAACAAGTATTGTGTTTCTCTTTTCATTTATTTGATGTTTGACTTTTTACAAATATTTCAAATTTATTCAATATTTTAATTAATTTATTATATTTTTTAAATTAAAAACGAATATAGATAAAAGTAAATTTTAAATTGTTTCAGAAAATAAACACCTACAGTTTATATCCGGATCAGATTGAATTTACCGGGACTTATGAAGGTCATGGATATCATAATTTTATAATTATATTTTACTTTGGAATTAAGAAGAATTATATATTAATTATATTAATTAAATAAAATTTCGAATATTTTTAAAAATCGGTTTGAATTTCATTTAATATAAATATTTTATCTCATAATATTGTAGTAAATAAAACTTAAATATTTAAAAATTTATTAGAAATATACATTTAGTTGAAATATTCAAAATTATATATTGCACGAAAGATTTAATAAAAAATATTTTTCAAGGTATGATCTTCTTTTCTTTGTATTATTTACTTTTATTATTTGTTTAACTTGAAAGAATATTTCTTTTTATTATAATTTGCGCAATATTTTATGCATGAGAATTTGTTTGAGATTTTCATTTAAAAATATTTTTTGTATATTTTTTAAAATAAAACTGTATTAAAATTTGTTTTTAAATTTATTTGAAATATAACAAAAATTAATGGTTAATTAATTAAATTAATAATTAATTTTGTTGAATGTTTTGTTAAGGATGAAGTAACAGAAAAAAGGTGCACTTGATCCAAAATTTTATGTAGGGTTTGGTTAGGTGACAACAGCAGTTGGCAAGACATCGGATTTCAGTATCACAATTTTTTTTTAATCTTTCTTAAATTTTTATTTAAAAATAAATTATTTACGTCAGAAAATTTCAATTTCTACCAAAATGACTTCGATGTGCATAATTGAAACATGATTTAATTTAGTTTCCGTCATGGTTGATTAGAGATAACTTTTGATTCTATTCAAACACGAAAAAAACTTTTCTTTAAGAATAATTTTCTACATTTGGAAACCATTTACCATTTCCGTTTATGAATAAATAATTATATTGGTTTGCGATGTTTCTCTCAGGTATGCCACATCTCTCTTGAAACGTGTTAAAATTTAGTATTTATTCTATTTGTTTCTCTTTGTCCAAACATCTTTCTTACAGTTCTTGATTTTCTTTTTAATTAGAATCTTCATCAAGATCATGAAATTTAACTATGGATCTCGCGGGTTCATTTTTTCTAGCCTAACTTTTGTTTGAAGGTTTGTAGCAGATATATTGCTAATAAAACCACCACTCATCCCCTTATTAAATTTGTTCAGATTTTTGATGCAGATTTAAACACAATAGGCATAATTTTTTTCAGGCAGCATTTGGCTAGCCAGCTAGATATGATTTTATGAGTCTTTAAAAAATTATAGGTTATATATGATTTGATGTACTGCGACGAGGATATGTATCAGTTTGAATATCGCCATAAGGTGAGAAAAGACTTTCCTTTAGAACGGCTCGAACTAACTCAATGGTTACTGTTAATGTCACTGTTTATCGTCCAATGATGTAATCATAGGCTGGCCATCTGCGTGGAATTTGCCGGGACAGTTCAGGATATTCAGCAATTGTCCCTGGTCCTTGAACTATTAATTTGATCGAAATTGTGAACCAAATTTTATTTTTTTTAGAAATAAGGTACCATAAAGTATTGCTACAATGCAATTATGTTTAAATTAGTTAGTCATACCATCTTAAATCTTTATTAATTGAAATACAAAATTTTACTAACAATAAAATTCTAAAACTTTGCTTCTTTGAACAATATTTTGATGACATGGAAATTTAAAAACCATTTAATTGAATTAAAATTTTTGACTTTAAATGAATTAAAGCTTTTAACTCATTTAAAGTCAAAAATTTGAAATGAGTCCACCAAGCTTCCCAACTTGGAAAAGTTAGTCCAATATGCTTTCGCTCTATCTGGAACATTGACAGATGTTGAGATTATATTCTCGCTAACGAATTGGACTTGAGATGATCTGAAAAGTCGATTGGAAATCGGAACACTTAATTCTCGTCATACTATTTAGTTCAACTGTGATTTAGATTGTAACCAGTTCTACAGCTTTGTTGGGGTTAACAAAATTCATAAAAGTAAAATGGAAAATAAATAAAAACATTGATATTCGAAGTAATGATTAAAAAGGCATAATCAATTAAAAATTTTAAAATAAATATTTATCGTGGGAAACGGGTATGGGCGGATGCCAAATGACGAGACGAATCCAAATATAATAAAATTAAATCGATTGGGGTCCCCAGAAGGAAAAAAATTAATTAAAAATTAATTGGCTAAGGGGAAATCCGAGCTAATGGGAAGTCCAAGCCAACAGAAAACCCAAACAGTATGAGAAACCCGGAACATCAACAAATTTTCTAATTACGGAAAACGATATTGGTTGACGAAGGAAACCCAGGATATAAGGGGAACCCGCCTCTAATATAATTATTATAAGTAAATGGAAACCACAGGAGCCTTGAAATATCTAATTTGGTGTTGGAAAGAGAGATTTCAAAAATGACAAACCCAATTTGGTTTGTGGGTGACCTGATTTGCGAGATGAGTATAAAAGGAAAAGGCTGATCAACAAAATTGCCAGTTGGTTGAAGAGAATATTTCAGAGAGCAGAACAAAGAAGGTAATAAGCTTAAAGGGAAATCAATCAGTCAAACAAATTAAATTATTGTGCACCAGACAGGGACATCTCCCTTTGGAAGACATATCCCTACGCATTGAAATATTGTGAAATTGTGCAGAGTAATTGTGCAGAATATTGTGAATTGAATCGATTTTTGTGAAAGTTGTGAATAAAGTTGTGATATATAAATTGGAAAGAAAATCTTATTGTGTTGGGTTAATTGAATTGATTAAATAAGGACACCAAGGAGTCAGACCTAAACACCGACTTTCTATAAAAACCCAACAGTTTTATCCGGAACCACATTGAGTTCTTTGATAAAGTTCATTCTTCAGAAAAAGATGAATAATAAAAAGTAATATTCTGAGTAGAAAAACTATTTTTGCTTTTGTCCCGGTTTTTTAACAAATGTCCCAGATTTTCTACGAAGACCTCTGGCCAGCCTATGTAATCATCATTTTCAAGCTTCTCCTTTAAAAAGGTTCCTGCAAACACTGATAACATTGTCATGGATAAATGTTAGATCAAAGCTAAGTTTACATCTCATGAGAATTTAGAACTTTATGTATTTTTTTCATTTCTTTATTTTTTTTCAAAGTTGAATGAATGTAGTCTTAATATCATAAGTATTTTCTGTAAATAAAATACATTTTAGTAACTATATAAAGTTTTAGAATGAAATTTAAAAAAAAGATTTATATATAGAAAATTATTTAAGCATCTATTTTTAAATAAATAAATGATAATTTACATTTTTAATTAAAATTAATTATTTTCTTTGTATGGTTTAATTTGCATTAGGGGACGTAAATAAATAATGTCAACAAAATAGGGGAAAGGGGATTGAAGAAGTTTGACAAATGTTGACATGGGGGAGAGTGGAGTTAAAAATAAATTAACGTCAACAATTTTACGTTTTACAACAAATTTAATAAAATAAAGATAGAAAAAAAGAGACAAGAAAACCAGTTGAGCTCTTAACATTAAAGGAAGTCAAATTCAAAAAATAAAAATATCAATAGAAAAATAAAAATTGAATAAATTTGTTCTTGTTTAAAACTTATATTAAAATAAAAAATATTAAAAAAATTTAACAATATTTAAAATGAAAATTGACATTTGAAGTGGCAAATTCAAGAAGTTTACGAAATGCCCTTCTATCCAAAATGTGATGTTCAGAATCATTTTCATCACACAACGCACATCATAAGTCAATTGTATCAACCAGTGGAACATTCGTAAACAAACTACAAACATCAAACGAAACCATAACATCATTCATACTTCGTTTTTGTAACTGTGCAATACAAGACACAAACTCAAAGCTATACTTACATTCAAACTCTGATCGCATTAACAGTTTTAATAATCCATCTAAAAACTTTGCTATTTTATACTGGGCAGTACCAACCATTGACAAAACTGGTCTCATAGGTACACAATCTTTATGGATTTTTGGTAGCCCATATAGTTTTGCTGGCTGTGGTCCTATTGGACGAATAGACTTACCTAGCTCTTTATTAATAAGCTTCTTCTCAATAAAACCATTTAACATTTTTTGACCAAACTCTACATCCTTATGAGGAGGCAATTTTCCATTCTTCCGACCCTTTGGCAATTTCACAAACTGAGGAGAATTTAACAAATCATTCAACTTATTTACATACACATCATGGTCAAAAATAACTATCCCATTTCCTTTGTCAAACTTGTTTTCAGCATAAAAAACAAGAAGCAGAATATTAAAGATTTTATGACTTTAAAAAACTTAGCTAAAGAAAATATAAATATGTGCAAGTTTATAAATATAATTAATAAATATAATAATTGTAAAAGCAGTTGTAAAACATCAAGCACAAAATGAAAATTAAAATAACATCAAACAATATTTCATTAAGTTTATATCAAAGTAATAAATAATCTTATTAATTTAAGTTAAAATTTATACAGTTAACAATCTTATTTAATCATTAAACCGAAATTTTTAAATCATATCAATTATTTCTAACCCTTAACCCTGTGGTTCTCAACCTTTTTCAGGTGGTGACAACCTAACGGAAAATTTGAAAAATTGATGGCACCCTACCCTTTTTATAATAATATTTCAGCTATTAAAATAACAACAAGTTTTGTAAGGGTTATTGTACGTACAGATGCACAATTTTCCGATTGTACTATACTAAAAGTGAAACATCATCTTAGCATTTTTGTACCTGATTTGTTTGAATACTCTGTGTGAATAGTTGTGTTGAACCGGAATGAATTCGGAGCGTATTGGTCATTCATATTGTGCGAGTATATACGTCTTGAGCAGTGAAAGGGTTAATAAACTAAATCTTTTATAACATATATTAATGTGAAATTTGAACTTGATGCTTTTTGCATATCTCCTTATTATTAAGTCGCGTATTTGACAAACATAATTTTAACTCATTCTAAATTGTGTTCAGTTTTTGTCTTTTCTTGTTCTTAATATTTATCAAAGCTTAATATTTACCAAAAATAATTGATATATGTACCGCTGTTTTAAGTAATTCAAAATCTAAGCTAGTAGCCTTTTTTAAAATCAACCCTTATATGAAATTAATAATTTTTCAATAATAAAATTAGCAGAGCTCGCGGCATTTTTTCCTATCCCTACGGCACCCCGATTCAGAAACACTGCCTTACCCTTTAGCGGCGGGTTTCTGTTTTACTATTCAAAAGATATTTTTAAAATATATATTGTTTATTATGGACTGAAATTTAAAAAATAATGCTTTTTAAAAATGAATCAGAGAGTTAGCTGTAGCGGGTGGATAATATATATCCCAGTCATCTTATATCCCATATTATAAAGAAATATTTGAATTCAGTCGTTGTTCAACTTCTGCTGGTACCTGATCATCATTATCCTTTGAAATTGGAAGTCATTCCCATCATTGCAAAGGTTTTGATCAATTCATCTAAGCATTTTTGACATAAAATCATTTTAAATATTTCAAATAAATTTTGTTAATCTCAACAGAAAACGTAAATATTTTCCTTTTTTAAAGTTTTCATTGACATAAAAAGTAAATTAATAATAAAAATAAATCATTGTCAATTTAATAATCTCCCCAATCCGGGAATTTTTAGGCATGTTTATTCAACAATTATTGACAAAACTCTTTCTCAAATCTAAAAAAAAAACGTTTTTTTTTCTTTAAATGCAGTAAAAATATTTGCTAATAGTTTTATTTTATAGAAATTTCCCGGGGAAATCATTCACATTTATTGCGGATTTGCGTTCGGTAATTTACTGAAATATTGGCCAATCTTATGAGAATATAAATAAATTAATCTTGTAACACATTCGGGGAAATTGATGGATAATATATGTCAAATTACTCTTACATAAACTGGGAGACTCAGGAAATTATAACTCACATTTATTAATTATTGAACTTGATTTTTAAACTCAATTAAAGAAATTATGATGTATGAGTTGTCTTTATTTTATTTTATTATATTTTTAAATAAAAATATTTTATATTTTTGATGTGTTTTTGTAAATTTTTGAAATGTTTTCTAGTGAAACTAATTTGATTGGACAATAATTTTTAAATAACATTAAAAATAAAATCTCTTATTATATAAAAAAAATAAAGGTTGAAGAAAAGTATTTATTTCCCTAGTAGTGGCGAACGACCAGGAATTAGCCCAGCACTGAATTCTGTATCTTTGATACTAGGAGTTGTGGTGTACAGGTTGTGTTTTTAATGGTTGAGTGTACTCCAAATTCACTTGATTGTGATGTTGTCCATAGGGTATACCCGTTGGAGTATACGAGGCTGTTATTGACACTTCCTATGAGTCGGAAATTTGAGAATGCAGTACAAATTAGGTGGTAAACTCCGAGTCCGATAGTAAACAAGTACATTGGAGCCCCGCTATAACGCGCCCGCCATAACGCGAATTCGGATTTAACGCGGTCGTAGAATGGCACCCAAAATTTTTATATTCATTTACATTTAGAAAACCATTTGATAAAATTAAAAGAACCAAAACATGAAATTAAATTCATTTTTACCATAAAAAACTGTTCTTGAAAAAAATAACAAAACTTAATAAATATAGCATGATAAAATTGTCAAAATGTATGCCGTGATCAAACTTGTAGTTAAAAGCAAATAAATTTAATATATTTTTTTTTGAAATAAAAATGATTGTAATTGTAGATTATTCTTAATACCTTTATTATTAAAAATGATTCGTAATATTTAAGTCTTTATTAATTTAAATCCTTTATAAGTGTATATTTTTTGTTTATATTAAAAAATAATTATATATTAAGGAAAACCAAGTTCAAAAACGAATGTCGTTTTCTACAAAAGAGAAACTGCTTGCCCTAGATCAACTAAAGAATGGCAAACAACAAACCCAGCTTGCGAGAGATTTGGGAATCAGCGAGTCCACTTTGAGAGGTTGGAAAACAAACAAAGTAAAGATCCGTAGTCTACCCAACATTCTAGAAGATGAACTTGGTTTACAGCGTAAAAGAGTTAAGTCAGCAAGTGACAATGTGTTAGATTCAGCTTTATATCAATGGTTTGTACAAGCTTGGTCTGAAGGTGTTCCAATTTCAGGCCCAATTCTAAAAGCACAAGCAGAAAAATTTATTCGCCGTATAAATGGAGAAGATTCCAAATTTATGGCGAGTAATGACTGGCTAGACAGATTCAAGAAAAGGCACGCTATCATCCAAGTTCTTGTTTCTGGAGAAATTTGCTCCGCTGACAAAAAGGCTGCCAATTCCTACCCATTTTGGCTTAAAAGTTTCTGGAAGAGAGTTGTTACACAGCCGACCAAGTTTACAATTGTGATGAAACGGGTTTATGCTATAAAATATTACCCAATCGCACCCTCGCAACTAAGACTGACAATCATAAACGAGAAGGTTTTAAGAAGAGGAAAGACAGGGTGACTCTCTTATTTTGTGTTAGCAAATCTGGTAGCCACAAATTAAGTCCTTTGATGATTGGAAAATCGAAAGCACCCAGATGTTTCCATCATGTCACTTCCATTTCAGTATATTAACAGTAAATATGCTTGGATGAATACGACCGTATTTTATGACTGGTTTCACAAAAAAATCGTTCCAGACGTATGGGCTCATTTAAGAAAAATAAGCTAGAGGAAAAAGCACTCCTCCTTCTGAATAATTGCCCTGCTCATCCCCCAGCGGAAAGTCTTGTCAGTAGTGATGGCAAGATAAAAGTTTCGTACCTCCCAAAAAACACAACAACAAAAATCCAGCCACTTGACCAAGGCGTAATTTCCGTATTTAAACAAAATTATCGCCGTGAAATGATAATAACGGTTTCATCGATCAATCGTTGGCATTACTTACTTTACAAGAAGTATGCCACCTTGGAGGTAAAGCCTGGGAAGCTATTACAGAAAATTGTATTGAACGATTATGGATGAAGGGACTTGGGGCAGATTTTATGCCATCGATACAAAATAGTAATGACGATGAATTAGGTTTTACAGGATTCACGGAAGAAGACGTGCGTTTAGCAGAAGACGTACTCAAAAAATACGAACCCAGTCATCATGATATTCTTAATTGGTATTCAGTAGATGAAATCTGCCCTATATATGACCATATATATGATGAGGAAATTGTTATAAATGTCGGCATGAAGAATGAAACTGCACATTCAGTTCCGGAAAAAACAGAAGATAGTGATAACGATGACGATTGCTCTACAATTCCTCCCCCAAAAGTTTCTGAAGTAGTAGTACACCTAGAAGCTAGTTTAAGGTGGCTGGAAACACAAGATGTTGATAGTTTAAAAGTACTTCAATTAAGAAGCATTCTTGAATTTGCGAAAAACAAACAGTCTGCGGCAAAGAAGCAAACGAAATTGGATGTATTTTTCATTAAATTATAAAATTTAATTATAAAATAACTTACTTTTATTTTGCGTAACGATTAATTTATAATTTTTCGCATGGTTTTTTTTATTTTTACAAATTTATTAATTGTTTTTGCGCGCTGAAATCATTCCTTGATTGTTAATTATTCTTGCAGTTGTCGCATAAAATAAAATTTTAGCGTTATGAAATGAGTGTTTAAATATACATAATAATAAACTTTTCGGGCGGCATGCAATGAATATAATATATCAACGCCGTAAAAGGTTGAGATATTATATTCACGTATATCTTGCCGAAAAAAAGTTCAATATTGTAAAACCCCGCATTTACGCGACCCCACTTTTAACGCGACCCGATTTAATGGACCCTGATTTTCGCATTATAACGGGGTTTCACTGTACCGTGACGGAAAGTTGAAAAGAACTTTGAAGAGAGTTGAAGAAAATTGAATCTTATTCATCAATGTCATTTTGATGCTTTTTTGCATGTACTATTGCATGTAATATTTCTTTCGACCTTGAACCAGATATAATATATTTTCCACAAACCAATAAAATTGTCGGTTTTTTATAATATAGTTTTTATATTATATATAGATTTTATATAAATTTGCAGCAAGGGATTATTTACTTATCTGATATTTTAATTTATGCTGTCAATTAAGCTATTTTACATGTATATTTTGATAAATATGTTGGAAATAAAAAATAATCGCAAAAATTAAAGTACTTATTTAGAGATTTTCTATTTTTATTAATATAAAACATTTTTATATTAAACACTAAATCTTACAAATAATAATATTAATAATAATAATAATAATAATAATAATAATAATAATAATATCAATAATAATAATATATTCATAAAAATAAAATAACATCAATAAAAGATCATATTTATACGTCCATTAGAAATTACATAATCATATGTGCGGAATCTATAAAAAATTGATTTAACCTAATACAATTTAATTAACTTTTTAGGTCATTAAAATGTCATAATGAAATATTTTCAAATTCAAATCACCAACCAATATCCAACATATTTATTTCTAATCACTTATCACACATAATTTATCAAAATCCTTCCAAACAGCCTTATAAAATTAATATTAAAACCAAATGTCATTGTGTATTTCATTTAATTTTATCCTATTTGTCGGTTTTGAAGCAAGACATTTTTTAACTAAAGATTTTAATGTTTCTGAGCAATTGGAAAATATTATTATTATTATTATTATTATTATTATTATTATTATTATTATTATTATTATTATTATTATTATTATTATTATTATTATTATTATTATTATTATTATTATTATTATTATTATTATTATTATTATTATTATTATTATTATTATTATTATTATTATTATTATTAATATTATTATTATGATTAATATTATTATTTGTAAAATGTTAGAAATATTAAGAAATAAATAAAAAATAGAAAACATTTAAATTAGTAGTGTAGTTTTTGCGATCTATTTAAATTTTTATATTTATCAAGAAAATATTAGTAAATTGTCTAAAATAATAATAATAAAGTAATAATAATAATATCATTATTATTATCATAATATTAATTATTATTAATAATATTATGTATATTATTGGGTAATTCGTAAGTAGCAGTATGAATTTAAATATCAGATAAGTAATTACCCTTTACTGTAAAATAATTGATAAAAACTATGTATTAAACCAGAACTTCTTAAACTTTTGTAATTCACGACCCCATTTATGATTGCGAGTTTCTTGACGACCCCATACAAATATAAAAGAAAAATAAATTAATATTTTTTGATGATTTATTTATTAGGTAACAATATACATATACATATAAAAATATATAAGTTTAGAATTTGTTTTGAAACATACAAAAATCTAAAATTAAAAATTGCACAAAAAATTATAAAATTGTATTTATTATAGTTTCAAAAATAAAAGAGGATTCTGACCGTCTTAATTCTCTTGAATATATGATATATTTTATGATATATTTATCTACGATAATTGTTATTTTATCTTTATAACAATAATTTTACAAGTTAAAAAACATTTTCTTTTAAATTGTATTTTTATCTCTCGCGACTCCAGAATTTTGCTACGCGACCCCAAGTCGGGTCGCGACCCATGGTTTAAGAAGCCTGTATTAAACTATTGTTGAAAATATATATCATTTTTTAATATAATATATTTAATATAATATAATACAATCGATGCTAGAAAAATAATATCAAAATTACCTGTATGTTGAATTTAATTCTTACAATAAATAAACTCTTATCATTTAAAGCAGCGGTTTCGAACTGGGAGCGCGCCTCCCAAGGGAGGAGCCAAAACGTTTTAATAAAAATTATTTTCGTATAATTTTTATAATTAAATAATAAAACTTCCTATCATAAATTAACAGTAAAAATGCAATAGATACTTGTTTCTGTTTTTACATTTTTCAACACATTTAATTCCTATATGAAAAACTTGGGAGAGAATATTTTAAAAATGGAGCTTTTGCAAACGCTTTGTTTCTTTAGTGCACAGAACAGCCACTAAGTGTATGAACGTTAAAGTGTCAACCGATGCGTCTTGTCGGGGCGTGAAATATTTTTTATCGTAATTTCTTTCTGATAATAATCGTTAATATTATTTTATAAGTATATATCATTATTTATTTTAAAAGACATCAATAAAATATATTTTAGCCGAATATATACATTTTTCAGTGGTTACAAGACAATTAAGAAGAAGTACCATTAAGAAGATACTGATGCTGGTACAAGTGGTAAAAAAAAACAAAAAAGAACAAGAAGACAAAGCCTCCTAGAAAAGGCGATAGACTTCATCATATTTATCCTTAGGATTCACAAGCGGAAAAACCCATGTGTTTTTTGGGTTCGAAAGTTTTGGCTTCAGATAATATAAATCCAGCTTAGTTAAAACAGCACCTAGAAACTCTACATTCTGAATACATTGAAAAAGGTTTGCAATATATTAGATAATTCCGGTAAGAGTATTGTTTTGAGCCATGATTGTATGAATGAAATGAATTTGAATGATGATAAAATATTGAATGTAAATAATTGTAAAAACGATTATAATTTATATAATAAAGTAAATTATGTATTATAAGGACTTTTTTTGTTTTTCAGCTCTGATTTCTTTATAAGTGACATAATATTTTCTACAAAATTTGACTATGAATCAGATTGATGTAAGGTATTTACGAATTTTCAGTACAGCCTTTTTCAAGTAATTAATAACGTACTGGAAAAAGTAGTAGAAAAGATTTCGTTGGCAAAGTTGAGAATTAACCATAAAAATATGTCAAATATTGAAGAAGGAAGTTAAGTTTCTCAGACATATAATAAACAACGAAGGAATCCGAACAGACCAAAGTAAAATAAAAGCGATACAATCTTTTGAAAAACCAAAATGTAAAATGAACTTAAGAAGCTTCTTAGGAATATGTAATTATTACAGACGCTACATTTAAGAATATGTAAAGAAATCGAGAGCGTTAGAAAACATGTGTGGGGAGAATAATGACAAATTAATATGGATATATACATGCCAAAAAGCATTCGATGAAATGAAAACAACATTGATGATGGCACCGGTATTAATATTTCCTGATTTCAGAAAAATGTTTATTCTGGACACAGACGCGAGTTTCAATACGATTAAGCGGTAATCTCCCAAAAAGATGATTTTAAATACGAACACGTCATCACCTATGGATCTCAAGCAATGAGCAGTCATGAAAAAGGGTACTACATAACGAGAAAAGAGTTTCTGGCAACATATCATTTCTGCAAATATTTTAATCATTATTTGTATGGGAAAAGATTTTATTGCGAACAGACCACAAGACAATTAATTTTATGATGACAACGAAGAAGCCAATAACAAGACAATTCCAGACATTTATGGTGGCCGTAGAAATTCTTGATGGAACAGTAAAAATTTCAATTACTTTATTGAAAAGGAAGTTATCAAAAATAATTATTATTTATTCCAGGTATAAATTTACAAACTAACGCTTACATAGCTTATTTAAACAAGCATAAAAAACATACCAGTAAAAGTTTTACAAAACCTTTCAATTTTTTAACATGTAAAATATTATTATTTTTACAAAGCAAAACATTTCAAATTCAATCACAAAATATTTTACATAGAAATTATTAAATTTTCACAAGTATTTATTGGCTTGCACTTGCCAAATTGCCGTAGGTCTCTTGATAGTCAATATTTTCACAGTCCCATTCTGTTTTGACGGCGATAAATTTCGTAAAATCTCGGTCGAATTCACAAAGAGCTTGATTTAACTCGTCCGCCATTGCATCAGATTGTTCTTCAAGATCTTTCGCTTTATTCAGTAAAGCCAATTCACGCTTGTGAACGTTTTTTTTTGTATTTTCCGCAACAGATTTTTGGATTCTAAATTGGATAAAACAAGCACTTTTGTCGGTTGTGATTGCGATTGACTTGAACCGGTTTGATTCAATTTGATCTTTGAGCTCAATGGGCTCATTTAGATAAGACACTGGAGCTTTAGAATTCGATTTGCGACAAAGAATTTCCTGCTTTAATATCACGTCGACTGTTTTTTTCTACTTCTAAATAAGATGAGTTTTGGTCGGCAAAACGATGGATGAAATTTTAGTTGTTGATTTGGCGCTGAACGATCGCCTTGATAGAATATTTATTTAGACTTCAGCGAGGTTGTTGATTAGTTCACCACAACATGGATTGATCATTTAAGCAGTTTGGATATAGAAATGGAATACAGGAAATGCACCGATCATGCAAATGCGGATATGCTGTCCAGGAAAACATGCGAAACATGTATACAATGCAAGAGGGAACACGAAGAATCGAAAAGCGAACGAATTAAAACACGGTTATTAGCCGTTACAACAGAAGAGGATGTAATTAAGTGGCAAAATAATATTTAAGAGATACACTGCATAAAGAATGAAATAGAAAAATGTAAGAACAGAAGATTTATCGTAGAAAATAATACTATATATATAAGAGAAAACTTTGGAAACCAAAATCGAAAAGACGGGATAGGATCAAGGAAACACACTTATTGTTATGTCATGCAAGAGTACAAAAAATAACAAATTAAATCCAACAGATTTTCGACATGGAAGAAATGATAAACGAAATGAAAGCGGTAATTGAAAACTGTTTTGCCATAAAGACAAAAAAAGAAATCAAAACAACCGTAAGTACAGAACCATTTGAGAAAGTGTATATATATATATGTGTGTGTGTGTGTGTGTGTGTGAACCAATGAATGAGACATTCAATAGAGAGAGATACATATGTAGTATCGTCAATCAGTACAGCAAATAAATTTCTCTGTCCGCTATAGTTAAGCAAGATGAAAAAACTATATTGAAGGTATTGTTAAATAAGTGGATATTAAGACTTGAAGTACCGAACTACATTTAGACTGTGTAAAATGTTTTGAGTCGAATGGTATTAAAGAACTTGCAAAATCAGAGAGAATCGAGATAGTTTTTTCAATCCAATATCACTATAGCACTAATGGATTAATAGAAAGAAAATTTCGAAATATCCGAGATTATATCAACGCATCATTAAGGAAACAAAGCAGAAAACGTTGCGCAGAAATATTACCTGAAGTCGAATATACTCTGAAGGCGACAATACAGATAACAATCGAAGTCACAGCAGCAGAAATTATTTTTGGCAGGAGAATTAACTGATCAAAATGGTATAGCAGCACTTCAATAACAAAAGAAAGAATAATAAGGAACAAGGAAGCGGAAGTGACGAATGTGAAAGAGATCGAAACAAGAAGAAATTTCAAAGTAGGAGAAGCAGTATTGTAAAGCGTGAAATTCGAAATAAAGAACAGGACCGTATTCAATAGTAAAGAAAATCCACGAAAAAAACTATTTGTTGAAAGATGAAGAAGGCACAAAGCCGTCAAAAATATCGAGAAGTTGAAATATTTTGAAAAAGGAGAATTTGAGATGTGAATATAATTATTTAAAATTAATTAAATAAGTAGTTTAAAGATTGTTAAAATTTTAAAATTTTATGTAATTTTTAATATTAAGAATGAATAAATTTAAATTTAAATATATTAATTTAAATATATTAGATATATTAATTTTATATAAATTATATAGTATGTTGAATATCAATCTATTCAATGTCAGAATATAATATATACAATTTAAGAAAAGTAAATTGCAAACTGTCGGTCTTGTCAGATGGAATCAAACGATGCTGAAGTCATTGTATCAACAATCTCTAAATATGATCTGGTGAAACATAAGCAAAATGAAGAGTTCCTTAAACCATTAGAATTCACATATTTTAAAACACAGACAAAAAATAATGGAGTTCTTGTTGATATCACGACAAAACAGAAATTTTTTCCTGCAATTTATTAATTCAAAGAATTCAAAAGGCTACCAAACATATGACACCTAGGAACCAACGTGACAATAAAATTGATCCCAAACAAGTACGACCTAGATTGAGATCAATGGTAAAGTAGTGGTGTAAGACTTTTCAAGATTGTAAAAACATTAAACACTTACTTGAGAATTCTGATGGATCTAACAATTGAAGAATTATCAATAGGGTTGCCCTTTGAGTGTCCGGGAAAAACTAAAATTTACCTCCAAATAAATAATACAATTCTCTAAATGCACGTTATTTCATAACAAATTTACCGATTGAAATGATTAACTTTTATATTAAAAAATGGGAAAGTGAGTTAAAAAGGCCACAGTTACCTAAATTGAACACTTATCATGATGTCCTTTCTTTTAAAAAATCTTGTTATCTTTGTTGTATTTTTGTTTAATATTTAAAAAATGATGAAAATGGGAACAGAATGCGTTGGTTTGTGTTATGCTCCAATTTTAAATCAGAATTCAGAAATTAATCTACTTACAAATGAATGGTTCATGAGACCATTGAAACACTGAAGTTATTACATGTTATTCTTATATAAAGTTTGTTTTAATCCCTTAACGCACGTTTTTTTTGATACAACGGCCAAAATAAATCATTTTTTTATTATTGATAATTAATATGTAGACCTATGTCATAGATTTATTACACTGCCCGAGATATAATCGTTAGTGAATCTTAAACAGAACTTTATGTTTCGTATACTCGAGTCTCTCATACATGCACAAATTTGCTAGTAACATATGTCCGAGTTACGCTCGGGCATGTGCGTTAAGGGGTTAATATTGATTATTTTAAAAGCATAACATTTTTAATTTATCATAATATATTAAATTTTTATTTTTATTTAATTTTATTTGTTTGTTTGTCAATTTTATTTCATTAGCTATTAATTCATTTATCTGAATGATGAAAATATAAATAAAATTCCACAAATGATTAAACAAGAAAATCTAAAATATTTTCCCAATATTAAATACTGAGAAGATGAAATAAATTATATTTGAAGTTTCAGTTATGGAAAATATATAATGAAAATGTCACGTTTGCTTGAGTTTATATTTTTGATTTTATATCGTATTAGTTCTTAAGTTTAACTATAAATATTAATAAACAAATTATTTACTGAATAATATATAGTTGAACCGAGAATTTTATCGCAAGTCTCGATTATATTATTATATAAATGACTAACAGCTGAATTTTATATTAGTATTCTAACTTTGATTCTTTTTTATATAAATATGAAGTTTAATTTTTACTTAATATTTAAAAAATAACAATTTACGCCAGTTACATTATTAACAATTAATATGAAAAAGGAAAAAAATTGTCTGCCTAACTGTCCATCTGTAAGTAAAGCTCAATCACGGAAATCACACTTACTTATTACTTTGAATTACCTCTGTTTATAAGTAATATAATAGATTTTAATTTTATAAATTAACTTATTTCATGTCTTTAAAAGGTTTAATTACAAAAAGATCGAAGGAGCTCTGTTTTTAAAGAAATTGAAGTACGAATGTTTGATTTAAATGTCCGAAAAATATTTGTTTTGTGATAGCTATTTTTTTAAATTTCGTTAATCTCTTTAATATTCTCCCTAAATATTCTCTGAGCTTTAAAGGTCTTATGGGCCGCCCATAAATGACATCACGCGATTTTGACCTATTTTTACACCCCGTTTTCTGTTCGTCACACATCGTCACAAAACGTTAGACCCTTTCAAATATGAAATCATCAATCTTTGTTACCTCTTAAAAAGCCTTATTTCATATTTGAATATGAACATGTTTCAAATATTTTTATTGACATTTTAGCTTGTATTTAGAGTAATGCTGCACTAATATCGTATGAAAAAACATGTATTAAAAAGGAAGCCCTGGAAAGCTGAAATTAGTTTAAAATTATGTTGAAAAATAAAAATATTTAAGATATGACGTCACAGTTCCTGAATAACCCCCCTCCCACACACTCCCACTCGTCACACATCTTCACAAATTTGTAAACCCCCTCCCCCTAGGTGCGTGACGTCATTTATAGACTGCCAATTATATATTTCACTGTCATCATTAGGTAACATTGAAATTCAAACTACTTGGAATTTAAATTAATTTTTTAAAAATCTATTCATTTAAAAAGTATAAAGATTTTTATTTATTGCTATTCTAATCATTTTTTAAATTAAATATTAAAATAATATTATATTAATAAAAGCAATTATTTTATATTTTTATTCTTGTGTATGCTCGGATATTTCATACGAACAAAGTAAATCAAAAACAAATTAAATACTCCAAAATTAAAGTTTTTTTAAAAATAATAATTCATTTTCATGTCTTTTTAATTTATATTTATTGAATTCTCCGAGAAGATTTTATTCTCAGATTGTGAAAGACCAAGAGCACAATGACGTCTTTCTCGCAAACATAGTTGGATAATATTTAGGATACGATATTACAGCACCTAATTAGAAGTAAAAGTACTTGTGGAAATGTAAGGGCTTCATGGTTTGGTTGACTTTAGGTTAACCTTGCCGGTAGGTGGCGTTGAGCTACAAATGTTTTTCTCAAACTCGCATTCGGATGGCTTTTCGATTCTTGAATTATTTTTTTATATTTATTAAATATATATTTTTTTCACTAATGTTTCATTTTGCTTATTCAAAGCGGCAAGTCAATTTTTTTAAATAGATGTTTCATCTCAATTGTCCCGTGACGCTATTTATGAATGTTATAATATTAGTTACATTTTCAGTTTTTAATTGTTAAACGACCTTTTTGTTAATTTCAAATTCTTACATTTTTAAAATTTTCAAAATAAAATCATTCTGAAAAAATTAAGTCGGGATTAAAATGGTGTTAAAAATTCAATAAAATTAAATCATTATTATATATCGTTGTTAAATAGAGTAGAAATAAAAAGTTAAAAGTAAAAAAATAGGGTCTTGTAGAAATTAATGACAGATCAAATGAAAGACAAGTTATAGTGGAGCGTATGTAAATGGAGATACTTCAGCAGTGTATCCTAGTTCGATTATGAAACCTAATGAATAAACAAAGACATTTGTCGAGAAAGATGTTAAAATGCAACCAGTAAATGTATAACAACCAGAAGATGTATTCTATCATAACA
The DNA here is from genome assembly GCA_022537955.1 of Schmidtea mediterranea. Lineage (NCBI taxonomy): Eukaryota > Metazoa > Platyhelminthes > Tricladida > Dugesiidae > Schmidtea > Schmidtea mediterranea. The sequence continues at coordinate 24,951,911 of CM039680.1, read as the reverse complement.
TCGTAAATCTTGTGCATCTCATTCAACAATGAATAATTACCTAGTAGCGTCTACTTTATCTTCTCATTCAAATTCAAAATGGAATTTAAAAAGAAAAACTTTTAAAAATAAAAGAAATTAAAAGAAAATTTGAAATGAAATTGTAAATTTTAGAAATTGTTGAAAATTAAATGTATAATTCGAATGGGTTGTTTTAAAAATGTAAAAAATTTGTTGAAATAAAAAAATTGTGTTTGAAAATAAATGATTAAGGAAATTTTTAAAAATAATTCTTTTTAAAATTGAAATTATAATATTATGTAATAATATGTTTCGTGAAGACTTTAAAAAAGAATTTATGTATTAGTTAAAAATTCAGAGATGATGCATATTTTTGAAGATATATTGAAATTTTATGGAATAGAATGTTTAATTTTAACGAAGTTATTTAGCAAATCGAAGCCTAATAAAATCAAAATTGAATGCTATAATGAAGTATACTCAAAAATATATCAATTTGATAACAAGCTGTTGTTTTTTGAAGTTTAAAATATGCTTGTTCCAACTATTTACTGTTTGCGAATAATGTGCGAATATTAATTTCAATTACAATCCATAAAGAAGCTTTCAAACATCTTATGAATGTTTCGAATTTGATGATACCAGGAATCATTTCCAAAAGCCTATTAATGAAAAAGGTTATGGGATATTTACTAAACACGAATTAGTTGATATTGATACAAATATGAACAAATATGATACAAATATTAATAATTATATATTTATGTGTGTGGCTAAAGGTAAAGCTATCAATTTTATACATTTGCAAGGTGATTTCTTATGGGAATTTGATGATATGTATTTACCTCAACAAATGAATTGGGAATTTGAAAATATACATCAGGTCCATTACATTTATTACAAGGATAAATTGAGTGAAGAGCTGCTCTACTCTGTCAATCTCAACCGTTCAGATTCAATCAAAGATTTCAAAGTAAATCGATACCCGTCAAAACACCAGATTATGAAAGCTGGCTTATTGTTTAGTTTTACTGGTACACTTATAAAATTATTTAAAACAACAATAAAACATTTAACATAACAAGAGGTCGGGGTTCGTGAAAATTATTATGTAACATGACTTAGCCACGTAATATTCCTTTTTGGTGGAGTTTTTTTCAACCAGTTTTGTATGTAAGTTAAGTCTAAATATATTTAACTTACATGTCAAACTTGTGATTTGAGAAAGTGTTTAATACATTGTTATACTCAAAATTCATCTAGTCTTTTAAAACTATAAGGTAAGAGTCGAGTTGTACCGTAAAAAAATATTATTCAAAAGTACAAAATGGTAGTTACAAAATAGGTGCATTAAAACAAGGATTAAATTTCACACATATAGGAATCAACAATTCTAGATGAATGTCAAAATTGATGGCTTAATCAACGATTTAAATATTTTGATAAATTACGTAATCATTGATTAAACCAGACCATACGTTTACGCAAAATAATATTACGTACTAATGGTAGATAGTTTAAATAAGATTTGAAAATTATATAATCACCGATTTACTTAAAATATCAATTAAAAAACCAATAGGGGTTCAAGAAACGTATTATGTAATATCCTTTTGTTATGTGATATTCCTTTGTAATGGAGTTTGCATATCTGTCTACTCTTCCGTTTTTTCTACCCTTTTTGTCTGTAAATTGACTCCAAATTATATATAGACAGAATTTAATTCTCGACAAAGTGGGGTTTTTAGAATCAAAATATATTGCGAATATTAGTCTAAATCAGGAGTGGGGAAACCGTCGATTAAAAAATTTTAAATTAAAACATTTACTAAAAATTTAGCAGACAAGGAAACATTTAAAATTAAACATGTATCTATGGTACCACTGACGTGACTAATTCCCTGAATAAATCTTGTGGTGAACTTCAAAATGGGCTTATCGAAATATATATAAATATTATACTTATAAAGATACAATTTTGGAAATATTGAATCGCGCGATCAAATATCATGATGTTCTAGTAATCATACTATCGATCTGTATTACCTACTTATTCTATTTCTGCATCTTTCAGTTTCAAATTAACAACATAAATTTCATTGCTCGTTTCGCTATGTAAAATCGAATATCATTTTCAAACTTACAGGGAAGATCACTCTCCTTATGACTTTGCAGATCTAGTATTGACTCAAAGTTTCACGTCTTTTGAGAATGTTATCAGTGCTAAAGTGTATTTAGATCGGGCCACTAATGAGAGCAAAGATACTTTCTTTTCGGATATATTTTTTCCTTTGTATGCCATTGTACATAGTTAAATTGAATACAATGACTCCGAATATGAAAATTTACATCTTTTTTATCATATTAGGTGGCTCGGTCGAGAAAGCCTTTTAGAAATATTTCTAAATATTTTGCCTGAAATTATTACTTTTTTGGCGTTTCTTACGGATTTTATGGGCCATTACAGCTCACTTAATTTACAATTACATGGAAAAGGAAAAAATATTTTTGAGTTGGTCAGTTCGGTAAATGCTTTTAAATAAAAATTAAAATGTTTTGCTTCACAATTAAAAAGACAAAGTTTTAAACATTTTCCATATTTAGAAACATATTAAACTTGCTGGTGAATGAAATATTAAAGTATTTTGTTTTGAACTGAAAAAATTTAATCAAGAATTTGAGAAAAGATTTGCAAATCTCATTAATGTTCAACAGATTTTTGAATTTATTTCATTTACTTTTGGCGAAATCGATAACGAGAAAATTTGCATTTTTTGGTTCCACAAATCTACGTGAAGTAGCGTTTTCTCAAATGAAAAACATTAAATCGCAATAAAGGAGTTCTCTGACTGATGACTACTTAATGACTTCTATTCGATCGTGCATTAGTGATTACAAACCTAATTTTACAAGATTCATTGATGAAATATGTCACACATCTACATTAAAAAATTAATTCAAAAGTTTTATCAACAAAATATGTCTATATTCTACAAAATAACAAACACAACGCATCTATTTAATATATTATTATTAATAAAAACGTTAATTACATTTATATTTGTTTTTAATTTAATGGTTCGTGTACTCTCTGAATTTATCTAGGTGGTGTACCCTGTGGAGTGGAAATTACCCCACTACAAAATGCACTATTTTACTATATAAATGTGACTATTCACACTACCATGGTAGAGTAAATGGTTTGGACATTCACACACCACACACATATATATATATATATATATATATATATATATATATATATATATATACTACTCTGTATTCCTAGTGGATTGTTTCATTACAGTACTCATAAGAGAATTGTTTTAGATAGAACAATATTGTTTCATTTATCAATGAACATCATAGGAAGATCTGATGATTATAATGGCAATAGAAAATTTAGTTAACACATGAGGCAATGTAATGAGTCACTTTTTACTGTGTCTGAGGAATTGATGACTGTCTTGATAAGGAACGGTTCATAAGATGCAAAGAATAGTATCTTTTGCAAAGGTTGGCTGGTCAAAGTACATATTAAAAGTCGCCAGGAATGGTTGAGGCCATCCTCAGTTCTTTGCACTTTGTATGAAGAGATTTAAACAGCGATATTGTGCAGGGTGATATAGGGTGGAGGCGATGTGATGAGTCATTTTTACTGTAAACAATAAATAATAGAGACACACATGTAGATTCACACACATACACTAATCTTACACACAGCTTTCACAGACACATATATAACAACAAATATTTAGTACCTATTCATAATTTGATTATTGACCATACTATGTCTAAACGTCAACTTCCCCAACGCAACGCTCGTACTGTGGAAAATACTTTAATTTATCACGTTCCTGTCAAAGAACAAGATTAGTTTGAAAATGAATTAGAAGAAGACGATTACATAAATGAAGTAATTGCTCCGCAACAAGATGACAGTACAGTTGATGATGTTGAAGAACAAGATGATGTGTTTGATGAAGAGAACGTAAACGTTGAATCCAGTAGTGACGATGATTCAGTTGAGGAGAATGCAATATTCTAGCGATCTTCTTGCACCATCTAATTTAATCTGGACAATAACTCGATCAAATTAAGGCAAACAAGCTGCTGACAATGTTTTCCTCTCTCACTGGGATTTCGAACTGGATTGCATCCACAAACTCGATTAGAAGGATTTCTGGTCTTATTCGAGCAATTTTGGGATAAGTCCAACAAGTCGGTCCTGTTGCTTTCGACGATGCATGGATGTCAGGTGTACGTATGTTTCGGTCAAAGCGCAAATGTAGAAGGTGGTCTTATTCCATTTTTTTCACATGGGTGGATGTCGCTATTATTTCCAATATGAAGCTGTTTGAGGAGGAACATTACTATTTCAAGCGAGAACTTGGATATGGAATGGTGTTACCACATATTTAAAGAAGGAAAAAACCACCCAAAGTTGCGTGAAACTGTCAAACAAGCAATGACATCGGACGGAGTCGCATTTCCAGATGTGGTGCGGGAACTTTCACAAAGCCAAGGACGATGTTAATTTTGTGGTCGACAAGGAGATAGAAAAACGAAAAAGAGCTGCAATCGGTGTTGAAAACTTATCTGTGTGCAACACAGTGGGCTTATGTCCTACTTGTTCGTGATCAATTTTTGTTAAATTTATCATAATCATGTGAGAATTTATATCATTTTGCAAAAATTTTTGGATTCAGAGTGTTCTGATTTGATAATAAAATTACTATCTTATACAGCTAAATTGGTTCAAAGTTGACGGGAAGATAATAGTAGCGATTTTGCTATCTAATATAATGAAATGAACTAAAAGTGTTTCTAAAGAATATGTAGTTTCTGGGGTGTAATGCACACTCCACAGGGTATACAACACTATAACATGTGTGTTAAACAATTCTGTGTATGTTGTAGATTTGGAAATTAGCATAAATGTTGCCTTTGAATAGGTAAATAAAGTCATAAAATTTCAGGTCTTTTAGTGTTTTGGTTTGAATATACAATAGCGTCAAACTTTAACTGGGGTGCAAAACACCCCACAGGGTACACGAACCGTTAACCCATTTTTGAAAGTCAATCGCGCATTAATAAGAAAAATTATAATCTATCATACCAGTAATTAGTTTGTCCACCCCTTGTCTAAATGTTGTAAAGTGATATTGAAAAAACTTGTGTTTTGGCATGCACACATCGATCTATTGTCTCATTTTCAAATCTTTAACGCCACTGCTTGAGGCAAAATGCCGATTTTTTTAATTTTCGACTTGCTTTATATAGTAGTATAATCTGTTTGATTGATGATCATCCACTCAAATCGTCTCCGCCTGACAATCCTCCCTCTGTGACTTTCTTTCTTGATCTCGTTTAATAGCAATATAATTAATTACCATACCATACGCTTTTTTTAATATAATCCTATTCCATATCTTTCAATAATGGCCTTTCGAATTCCTTTTTGTTTACTTTCCTTATTGTTTACCTAACTCAATTAATTCCCTTAATTAATTAATTATTGATTTTCTGTTTTAATCCATTCTCTTGCTTTTCGACTCTTTTGAAATATATTTTAATTATTTTATTATCACCATAATCTTCTTCATTATTAATCCTCTATCTGATCCATTTTTCGAATTAAAATTTGATAACTGTTAGATTTTCGTCAATTTCACATTTTTTACACTGCATATTTTGCACATTCCAATTGTGAATTTTGTTTCGTGCTTGCAATCTTTTAAAATAACTTCAGGTTTATAACCCAAACAATTTTCTAACAGTAATAGTTATTAAAACATAATAATAAATTAGAATGAAAGATGAATAAAGAAATAAAGAAACAAAATCCAAATTGAGAAAAAAACAAATAAAAATAAATATAAAAATTTACAGGAAAAAATAAACTTATCTCCAATTAAAAGCAAAACTGTTTACTTCAGTTCGAGTTTCGCCATTGAACTAGTAAACGTCTTCGTATTTTGGGCTAGACAAGTTCCATTAATATTGAAGTAAGTAAATAGTCTAAAACAATTTATCAAATTGGATTTACTTTCAAATGAAAATTTACCATTTATTTAAATTTTTTTTTAATATTTTAGTGATAAAAAATGTTAAGATTTTCCATATCCAACATTTACAGATAGCAAATTCAGGAATATTTTCGGTTGAATATTTTAAGTAATATTATTAAATATAGAAAAAGTGTAAAAATACAAAAAAAAAATTTAATTTTAAAATATTGAATAGCAACCGATGAAAAATGTTAATAAATCCCAATTCTCTACTGTAATTATACAAACAAATTATCAGAGTACTTCACTAAATTATATCTATTACACCATTATTTGTTTCAATATATAATGTTTGATCTAGATGGTAAACGGATGTTTACACTAATTAGTGCTTTAGTTAAAGTAAGTATTATTTAGTTATTTCTTTTAAATAATAATAATAATAATAATAATAATAATAATAATAATAATAATAATAATAATAATAATAATAATAATAATAATAATAATAATAATAATAATAATAATAATAATAATAATAATAATAATAATAATAATAATAATAATAATAATAATAATAATAATAATAATAATAATAATAATAATAATAATAATAATAATAATAATAATAATAATAATAATAATAATAATAATAATAATAATAATAATAATAATAATAATAATAATAATAATAATAATAATAATAATAATAATAATAATAATAATAATAATAATATTAATAATAATAATAATAATAATAATAATAATAATAAATATATTTTAAATTATACTGTTTTGCGCTTTTTTACAGTAAAAATATTATATAATGTTTTTTAAAAAGATAATTTATTAAAAAAAACTGCTAAGTGTATGAATCCTAAAAAAATACATTATCAATTATATAAATTTTCTTACTCAATGAGCATCAATTTAAATATGATAAATTTCCAGAAAATGTTTTTAGAAAAATTAATTAAATTCAATTTATATTAGGAATATTTTTTTAATTAAAAACATTTTTTTAAAGAATGATTTTCAAGAAATAATTGTTGCAGTCATTAAAAATACAAAAGCTTTTTTAATGTTCAAGTGTTTATTAAAAAAAATAATTATAATGATTGTTCATAAAAAATAAATTGATGATTTCATTGAAAATTATGCCCACCTTCGTATAAATATTTGAAAGTGATATATATTATAAAATTATTGACATAATATTTTCTACAAAATTTGACTATGAATCAGATTTATTTAAGGTATTCACGAATTTTTGGCACTGCCTTTTTCAAGCGATTTCCTTGAAAAAAAATCGCCATCATAGTCGCTATATTAGATTTTATTATTTTGTAACTTTATATATATTGGTGTTTATGACATCCATAGGTCAATAACTTTGCACAAACTTATTAATTCAATATTATTTCTTAATTTTAAAATATTGATATTTTTAGAAGGACAGATTTCATTCACATTAACATACTAAATTTATTATTTTAAATTTCTTAAACATTTAACATTATACTTTTAATGTGTTGATTTGAAAATTCTATTTTAAAACATTTTAAATTTTTAATCTGTAGAGTTACTATTTAATTTTTATAATATATATTTGTAATGAAAATTATTTCATTTTTTACTTGATCATAATAAATTAAGTGTTTAAAAAAAGCTATGTAAATTTTATAAAATCATCATTTAATATATAAAATAAATGACATTAATTTAAAATTATACATAAAAATGGGAGATAAATTTTAAAAAATCTCACAATTCTCTACCGTGATGAATTTCTCTGGTTTCATTTTAAATATTGGTATTCCGTTCATTTTCTCTAATTCAATTCCAATTTTAATAATATTTCAGTTTTTCATTTATTTTTAATATTTATTTAATTAAACTATATAATAGATACATTTTTCAAAGTGATATTAGGATTTGATTCCGTTGTTTATATGAATAAAAATAGAGACTAATCGGAGAATCATATATTAATATCAGAAATGTATTGTAATTGGGACATAATCATTTTCATATAAGAAAAGCTTTCAATTCTTTGATGTTTCATAGTCTTTCTCAATTCAGCAATGGCTTCAGTTATGACCCAGGTCATATATAGGTCTGAAATGTTGGGATCTAGAGTCTTCATATTCGCAATGCTGATACCGGTAAGAATTTCACGGTTGGTAAACATTGGATTCGTTGCAATGCAATCATTTATCTTTTTAGTGAACCTGTAATCTGGAATCATCAGAGTTGTGTTATTGAAATCTTTATATTTTGAAATAATCATATTAAAACAACTTTTTTTTGATAAATAATTAATTTAATTTACAAATGTTTATAAATAAATATTAAAGTGTTATCAGCATAGAAACAACCAAATAAAATTACACATCTCGACAGGTCTCTGAGTTAATAGAATAATTATTGATGACCCAACGGAACGGTCTGGAAGTGGAAATCAAAAACGAAAGAATTATCTGAAAGTGACATAAAATGACAGAGTTTAAAATAAAAACACAAATAGATTAGGATTACAAGTCAAGCAAGAGAAAAAGATAATTAAAAGAAAAGATACGATAAAGCTAAAATAAGAAAATTTCTAGATCATAGAAGAAAATTAAATCGAAGTATTGAAGTAATTTGTCACTAATCTCGAGTTTATTAAGTTTTTACAACGAAAGCAACTAAATCGATTTCACCAATTGTTGAAACCAGCAGCAGTAGTTAAATGTTTGTGGATTCCAAGTTTATTGAAGAAGTGATATTTCTCCGAAAGGTTGGAATAAGTACTCAATATCCACTGTTTTGTATTATTGAATCATTTTATATCGTTGTAAATTGTAATCTGTTGTGCTGATCAATAAATGTTAATATTTTCTGGTATTTGTTATTTATGTCAACCAAAATACGCTTTAGGGTCAGATTAACAGTTTTTAATTGAATCTTTCACCGGCAACTCTAGCACTAATATAACTATTTGAAAATGTTTGACTTTCTGATTGTTGACTTTTGTTTATATTTCTTTATAGTATCACCAAGTAAAAGAACTATTTTCGAAGTACCATAATGCTCTATAAAATAAACATATTTTTTTTATTATTTTCAAATTCTTGACCAAATATAATGGACAATCAAAGTTTTCAAATGTTTCACAAAGTTCTATAAATTAGTATAGATGTAAGAAACTCGATCTCACTCGGGATCTAACCCAATGACTTTGATAGCGGATTTCAGAATTTTACCACTAGCCTATCGGATCATTTCGATAGTTGCTGAGATCGGATTTCTAAAATCGTATCAATGAGTCAAATACACCAAATTCAACAAAATGACAACTATTATAATATAGAATCTTGAGGTTGATATAAAATGAAAGAAATAAAATGAGGGCACATTATAATGTTCGAAAAAATATAAAATGACATTTTAATATATAAAATTGTTTTATTTATTGAAATTAAATTTTAGTGAATTGTTAAATTTAAATATTTATTAAATAAATTGTTTCTTTTAAAAAATTTATTGGAAATAAAATTGAATCTTAAATTGATTTTAAAATAATTTTAGAGCTTTCAATTCTTTAATTGTCAATCTAATCTTCGAGATTATAATTATCTTCGGACTTTACAATACTGGGGTGCCATTAATCATTGTTTGCCTCGGATTTTCATAACATTTACTTAATTGTAAATATTAGATAAAAATAATTCGTATTGATTTCATTTAAACAAAACGAAAATTTAATTTATTAATTATTATATTTGATTATTTTGAACTATATTTAATATTTTTAATATTTATTTTTCAATTTATATTCGTTCATTAAAATAAATTATGAATTCATTGAATTTAAACAAAATCAGGCATAATAATGAAATTCCAATAGTTGAATTATTGTCATGTTTATTTCATTATTTATTTATTTAAAATTCACTAATTTCTAATGAACTTTTATTAAATATAAAGATATGGCAATAATTTTTATAAATTGCATTAAAAATATGTCATGAATTCTGTTTAAAAACAAAATTTTAACGTGTTGAGGTTTGTCTTTTTCGACAAGTAGACCATATGTGTGTGTGTGTAAGACAAATAATTTCTTGATTTTTATTTCTTTTTGAGCCTCAACCGACAGTTTTCTCTAAGCAAAACTTTCACAAAGCAGTTTGATGAGATGCAAAGCCTTTATAGAACCACATTTTCCAAGATCTTTCGTTATGGAATTTGTAATCAAATAGGCCTTCCTATAGCTGACTTTCTTTGATCAATAGCTTTGGAAAGCTCTGCATATTGATTTGTGTTTTGTGCAACACCTACGGAATTGAATTTGTTAACTGAAAGCATTTTCACATATCGGTAGCACATATTTTGATAAACAAATGCTGAATGTTGATTTTTACTTCTCAAACAAGACCAATCTTTAAAAGAAATAATATCAACTTTATAATTATTATTAGGCCGATATTTACACTAAACATCATTGGATTATGGATAATATTATGAATGGAGCAAGAGAGCTAGAGAAGCATTATCATTAAAAGTTAAGTTTTAATTTGTCTTTTGTAAACGGTAACAGTTAATGAGAAACCATTAATGAGTTTTTACATGATCCACTTTAATAGGATAAATGAAATTCGTATTCAGTGGTATTCATTTCGACTAAATGTACTATCATAGTTCAAGGTTGCAGTTTCCTATAGCCTACCTAGGCTTCATCCTAAGGCTTCAAGATCAAGAGGGACCTATATTTAAATTGTTAGCACAATAAAAATTACACTATTCTAAAATATTTAGTTTCATAATTGAATTAAAGATATTTCGGAAATATTTTATAAAATTTATTATTTATTTTGAGACTTTCAGCAAAATAAATTTTGATGAACTGTAGAAGAATTCTGTGCAAAACAAAATTAGAAAAAAATTCTTGTTATCTACTATTTCGTTTTAGATGAATTTTTATGTGGATTGAATCAGTTATTAAATAAAATAACTATTAACATAAAAGTTAATGCGATATACAATTTGATATTTTCTTTTTTGTGATTTGGATTTTGTTTGAATAAAGTTCCATTTTTGATTTAGTTTAAGACTTAATTTTTATAATATTTCATATTTGAACTTTAAATGCGAATTATTATGAAATAAATTTATCTGAATTGGATTTAGTTTAATCTTTAATTTGATAGCAAATATGATAATTTTTGTTGCATATTTTCTTTTTGTAGTCAAATATTTTCATTTGAATTTGGCTTCTTTGTAAATGTTGTGTGTTTTGTTTGATTAGTTATTGTTCTAAGTACTGGAAATGATACTGAGAATAAATGTCTAAATAAATATTCTAGACTTTTTTTATTTTTATTATCCTTGCCACATTTTTTATAAAAGTTAATACTAATCACAACATATTTCATATAATATATTTATTTATATTATAGTATTGATGTATTTTATTATGCATAATGAAACTTACAAACTTAAAAATGAGAGGTCAAAAGGCTTCCTAAGTGGAATAGCCTAGAGCCTGTCCTCATCTAAATCCAACCCTCGTACTATATAACACTTTTTTTGAATGTTACAACCACTAGATGGGATACAGACTACTAATCTCAATGCCAATTTCCCATAGTTTTTGTTGTTGGAAATTTTGATAAGCGTTTCCATATTAAACTTTTGCATTACTTGAGAAGTAAATTCAGTAGATTCTTTTTGCTTATCATCGGCCATATCAGCATTCTTGATTACTGCTTTCCTCAAAATATCTGACATTTTTCAATTGAATAATTAAAAATAAATTCCAATATTCAAAATATATTCCAATTCCAAATATTAATTTTCAAAGCCAAAAACAAAATAAATTTCAAAATTTCAAATAGTTTCACAACATTCTCTTGTTACGAATAAACAAAACAAATTCCAGATTCGGCAAAATTCAATTTAATTCAAAACTTGTTTGAAAGATTATGGAATAAATAAGGAAATTATATTATAAAATAACATAATTTAGCGTAAGCTATCAGTTCCCCCTCAACCAACTCATAAAAATAGTTTTTATTTACCCAATTATAAAATATTACAATTATTAATTGGTTTTACAAGAAATAACAACGAATAAAATAAATTTTATATGATAATTAAATTATAACTTAATTTTTAATTAATGACTGAAAAACCTCAAAATTCCCTGTCAACTGAATGGCTTGAAACCGTTTGAAGTCAAAGTTCTAATGGATAATTTAATTAGAAATACTAGTTTAATGTCTGCGTTTTTTACTATTAAATAATTATTTTATTTATATTAAATGAATTTAAATTTTGGAAAATAGTAAAAAAGTAAAAACAAATTAATAATTTCCTTTTCATCATTATTGGAAAGGTGAAATGGAGAAAGAATTTTTAATTGTTTGTTTATTTCCTCTGGAGATATTTTAGGCATAATTTCTACAGATTCACATACATAAAATTATTTGCAATTAATCCACAAATACAAATTAATTTTAAAATTTGAATCCCAATATTTGACTCAAACTCACAAATAGTATGAGATTTCATTAATTAAAATATTAAATAATTGATTTATTATGAATTAATTGTGCAAATATTTTGTTTTAAAGTTTTAATAATTAGCAATATAATTACAAATAAATGGAAAACCTATACAAACCTTTAGTTTTTATAATGTTTTTAAAATAAACTACCCTGTACCTGATTGACCAATAAGCACATGAAAAGGGATACCACGACGAGTTACTAAAATCTACTTGTAGCCAATTGATCAGACTTATCCGCTACCATCCGCTACCATCTTCCAAAATATCCCTCTTGGAGTGGTAATAGTGGAATTGCATTATCTGGATTCGTGATTGCCATTGCCAATTTTGTTTTTAAAATTTCTCTGTTCAGGATACAATCATTTTTAACTAAATCATAGTATATTTTTTCCGTTGATGCCAGTCCTTTATGATATAAGAAATCCATCTTGTTATTTATATACAGATATAGTTTCACATCTTTGGGGTCTATTTGCGCTTTTGCGTTCGGTATTGCTGTTCGCGATAAAAATATTCCTTTATAATTTGTACTAGCTACCATTTCGTCACATTTGCTCACCATTCGTCCCTTTATGAATCTCATTCCGATGGTGGTATCAGTTGATATTACTACCGTTGGCGTGACCTCTGATCCGATAGTTGTGGTGATCGTTGGTTTTCCGATTCTTCCGGTTCTCCGGATTTCGTCTAATGCGCTTTTTTGCGTGTTAGTTTCTGTTTCACTGTGCACTCGTCCTTGCACTTCGTCGAATATTGCGCTTTTCAACAAGGTGAGTCTACAAGTTCTGGTATCGGCGTGATATACGATCGTTGACATTCCCGTATTGCATGATCTATCTGTTGCCAAACATGAGGGTACTTTTTCATTGCTTGTGTATCTGGATCAAAATATCCTTGGTATTTCTCCAACTTTACTTGGTAGCTTTCAATCACTACTACTCCTTTGACTAATTGATTTAATAGGGTGTACTCTCCTCCTTGACATGTTCCGTCTCCAGCCGTTATTCTTCCCGCAGCGTATACTCGGGTAGTTTTTATTTTTCCTTCCTCGGCTGCCACATTTACTCTTCCAGCTATTGAGATACGTCCTGTCGTGAATCCTTCTTCACATTCGCTCCGCGTTATAGAAACCACTGTTGTTTCCGTTCCAGCTTCATTGAGTTCTGAAGCCATTGATGTATGTTCTATCTTCTGTCAACTAATCACCCAGATCTCGCTCTTTCAATGATTGTCTATTGATCTTACGCCGAAGCAGCAATTTGCGGTACAAGAACATGAATCACCGCCAATGCTGAATGATAATAATAGTTATGTTAATAGTAGTAATAATAATATAAATCATAACAACGGTAACAATTTCTACAGGGCCGCCTTAGCTTTATTGGCGCTCACTGGCGGATTTTTCTTGCCGGCTTCAAAAACTAAAACATTGGTTTTTATTTTTAAGTATTATTTTTTAGTACAAAAACACATTAATAAAATAGTTTTCAAACTTACATTCAAATAATGCTAATTATTTTCTAATTTATTAAAAATAAAGGAAATTTACAATAACATTTTTTTAATGTAAATAATACTGTTTTATATATGTTTTAAATAAAATAACAAACTTTTATTGACCTCAATTACCTTTCAAGGACATCAAAATGACATAGAAAAAAAATTTTCATTTTAAAAATTTTTAAAATTATTACAAATACAAAATTTAAAAAACAAATTAATTTACCTCTTTCACCATTCTTCATTCTAAAGAATCACCAACACAGCCTTATAAAATTAGGATGTAAACCAAATGTCATTGCGTATTTCATTTATTTCTATTCTATTTGTCGGATTAAAATCGAGACATTTTTTAACTAACGTTGCTAATATTTCTGAGGATCTAAGAAATATTATATTCTGAATGTAGCGATTGTTTTCTACTTTATATGGGGGTTCTCTTTCTAGGCAACTGTAAATCAGAGCGCCTAACATAAACACAATACTTTTGTTCACATCAAATGTTTTACCACTTAATACCTGCGGACTGCAATAGCCAATTGTCCCAGCATTACTGTTAGTTTTAGGGTGCTTATTCTCAACATCATAGAGCGCGTCTTCATAATCAATAATCTTTACCTGATATGTTGTTTTATTTACGATTATATTTTCAGGTTTGATATCAAGATGATAAATGCCTTTATCGATAAATCTTTCAATAGCTATTATTACATTTTGTACAATTTTTTAACACATCTTTCTTGTCGCTTTCTCTCCATAATATATTCATTTAATTCAACCCATTTACCTGTCAAATGTTCCATAACAATAGCGAATTCTTCATCGTCTTGAAAGAAATCAAGAATCTTAGGACAAATTTCATCATCATTGATTAATTGATTAAAATGCATTTCAATTGGAATAGGAAATGAATAATTTGAATTGTCTGTGAATAATCTATTTTTGGATTTGTGAATACTTTTAATTACTACAGTTTTGTTTCTTTTATTGTACTGAGAATTATTTTCAGCAATATATACTTCACTTTTTGTTGATGACTGAATGGTTTCAATGTGTTTATATTTACCACTTATATTCATAGTTTTAGTTTTGTTTAAATTACATATTAAATATTTTATTAATAGTTATATTTATAATGTTTTTTTAATTTATCTAATTTGTTATTGGATGAAAAAATAACATAAGAAATTTTAGATAATTTGGCTCTAAATAAAGAGAGAAACAGAATTAATAAATACTATTGTGATATTTGTAATGAAAATGCTAAAAAATAAAGTTTTCAAGAAGTAAGGATAATGTAGTTTGTAGGTTACGAAAATATATATATTATATAGATAGTATACATACTTTCTCTATGGAACCATTTAAATTTAAAATAGTCAATCCTAAATTTTCAAAGCTTTTGAAAACACAGCCAAATGTTTATCTGAACCTAAGTAGGTCAATAAAAACCTTTTTATTTTTTCCAAACTTAGAAAGGATTTATATTTTTTTGAACAAGTACCATTGGAATAATGTCTTTACTATGTCAAATTTGCGAAGTTTAAGATTGATGATAAGATGATATTGAGCCAATTTTTCGTAAGAATTCATGAAGATATTTTACTTAATGAAGACGAGGTGGTAATAAAATACTATTTGGTTACTTTTCCCAATAGAGAGAAAATAAGAATAATCAACTGCATGGTTACAGTGCTCATTTAAGATAAGAATGTATACAGTGACTGGATCAAATCTATTTGGAAGATTATAAAAGCAGAAAAGTTTGTTGATGATTGTTGGATATATTAATAAGTTTTTAGTTGTAGTATTTATTATAGGTTTGTTGAAAAATATTAAATATTTAAAACAAAATTACTTATGATATTATTTATTAAAAATTTAGAGAATCTAGTAGTAAAATCACTAGTGACTGACTGATTATGAATAAGTAATTCTATAGATTATAGATAAATCAATAATATATGTATAAATTTTAAACTTTGAATAATAAAAATGTGAATGATTGATTTTGTTATTTTCTATCTACTGATTGTATGTGTGTGATGTTATCCAATATATTTCAATCCATAAACATTTACAAATGGTGATAGACCTGAATTAATTAATTAAATCCTGCTTGATTTTTAGTATCCAAATTAACGATGTGATGAATGAAATGTGTTGTAATAAGAGTGTAAAAATATCTTATTTAACAAAATATACCTAAACGTTTGCATAGGCTTTCCAACTATGCATATACACTAAAACCTAGATTTGTGTCGTTAATTGGGCCCCAAGAAAGACGACGCAAATCGAAATTAATTTTTCTATATAAAAATGTCTTTTGTTAGTTATTTTACATTGAAAATTTATTTTAAAGGTAAAATTTAAGCAACGCAAATCGAAATTTTAAGGATGCAACTCTGAAATAACAAAATTTCAAAAACAACGCAACTTTGGAAACGACGCAAATCGAGGTTTTAGTGTATTTATTGTAGAACAAGAGTTTATATCGATGATTAAAAACATATAGACAGTGATCATATATAAATCTATTGAATGCATAAATTATTATTAAATCTGTCATTCAACAGAAATGTCGTTATATAGTATAATATCATTTCTAATCAAGGAAATTTGAGATGGAAAAGTTTTCAGTTGTATTTATTTTTTTACAAAAAAGTATTTAAAAACTTGTAAAAAACAAAAATTTGTTGTTAATCATTTAATCGACCTACATGAAAGACACTAGTTTAAAGTTGATATTTATATAGAAATATTATTCAATGAAATCAAAGTCTTAAGTGTTATTCATTGAACTGAATGAAATATTATGTATAGATCTGTCATCAAGTCGACACTAACTAAAAGTTGATTTTATAAAATGAAGTTATTCCATGAAACGAAAGGCTTAAGACTTTGATAAATTGGATAAACTCACATAAATCCTTTCTAAGTTTGGAAAAAATAAAAAGGTTTTTATTGACCTACTTAGGTTCAGATAAACATTTGGCTGTGTTTTCAAAAGCTTTGAAAATTTAGGATTGACTATTTTAAATTTAAATGGTTCCATAGAGAAAGTATGTATACTATCTATATAATATATATATTTTCGTAACCTACAAACTACATTATCCTTACTTCTTGAAAACTTTATTTTTTAGCATTTTCATTACAAATATCACAATAGTATTCATTAATTCTGTTTCTCTCTTTATTTAGAGCCAAATTATCTAAAATTTCTTATGTTATATTTTCATCCAATAACAAATTAGATAAATTAAAAAAACATTATAAATATAACTATTAATAAAATATTTAATATGTAATTTAAACAAAACTAAAACTATGAATATAAGTGGTAAATATAAACACATTGAAACCATTCAGTCATCAACAAAAAGTGAAGTATATATTGCTGAAAATAATTCTCAGTACAATAAAAGAAACAAAACTGTAGTAATTAAAAGTATTCACAAATCCAAAAATAGATTATTCACAGACAATTCAAATTATTCATTTCCTATTCCAATTGAAATGCATTTTAATCAATTAATCAATGATGATGAAATTTGTCCTAAGATTCTTGATTTCTTTCAAGACGATGAAGAATTCGCTATTGTTATGGAACATTTGACAGGTAAATGGGTTGAATTAAATGAATATATTATGGAGAGAAAGCGACAAGAAAGATGTGTTAAAAAAATTGTACAAAATGTAATAATAGCTATTGAAAGATTTATCGATAAAGGCATTTATCATCTTGATATCAAACCTGAAAATATAATCGTAAATAAAACAACATATCAGGTAAAGATTATTGATTATGAAGACGCGCTCTATGATGTTGAGAATAAGCACCCTAAAACTAACAGTAATGCTGGGACAATTGGCTATTGCAGTCCGCAGGTATTAAGTGGTAAAACATTTGATGTGAACAAAAGTATTGTGTTTATGTTAGGCGCTCTGATTTACAGTTGCCTAGAAAGAGAACCCCCATATAAAGTAGAAAACAATCGCTACATTCAGAATATAATATTTCTTAGATCCTCAGAAATATTAGCAACGTTAGTTAAAAAATGTCTCGATTTTAATCCGACAAATAGAATAGAAATAAATGAAATACGCAATGACATTTGGTTTACATCCTAATTTTATAAGGCTGTGTTGGTGATTCTTTAGAATGAAGAATGGTGAAAGAGGTAAATTAATTTGTTTTTTAAATTTTGTATTTGTAATAATTTTAAAAATTTTTAAAATGAAAATTTTTTTTCTATGTCATTTTGATGTCCTTGAAAGGTAATTGAGGTCAATAAAAGTTTGTTATTTTATTTAAAACATATATAAAACAGTATTATTTACATTAAAAAAATGTTATTGTAAATTTCCTTTATTTTTAATAAATTAGAAAATAATTAGCATTATTTGAATGTAAGTTTGAAAACTATTTTATTGTTGAATCCTTCTGATTTTCGAACACAAAGTATTAACCGAACTGTTTGCTTGGTCTTGATAGTCTCGAGATTATTTTATTATATGCCATGTTTATACCAATTTATTAAAGTTATTTATTAAATGAATCGAACGTTTTCTGCTCACGGCAACAAACATAGTTGCAAATTACTTTTATTTATAAAATATAATGACAGTAAAAATGTTAAATATTAAACCATTAAATATTTATTATTTTGTCGTTGTTAGATGTTATGAAAACATCTTCGTTTAATAAAAAATTTGTTTTCATTAAAAGTTTAAAATTTATTCAGATCAAAATTATATCTTCTATATTTCCGAGTATTAAAACAAAATTAATAAATGAATTTATTTTTATTTTAACATTTTATATTATTCAAAAAAATTATAAATTTAAACAATAATTTTTAAATTTTTTTTATTTAAAAATTATTATTATTTAATAATTTAATAATTAATATTTAATAATTTATATAATTATTTATAATCAGATATTTTAAAATATTTTTATCTTATTTTTAATTTTATTTATTTTAAAATTTTATTTTGTGTCCGTTAATTATGTTTAAAAATCCTCACACCCCCGTTCTTTAAGAAATCCTTCCGTCTTCTCTACGTTTCTTTGAATCAATCTTCCGTTGGCGTTTCGTAACGAATATGGTCAATCATGTATCATCTGAATCACTTCGTATCAGTCTTTATATTTTATCTTACTACTACAGAATCTCCTACTTTGATTTCTCTTCTAGTTATAATATCCTCAAGTGATTTTTTCATCTCTTGATCAACCGGTTTTTTGCTGTAACATCCTTCTCTGTATATTTTCCTTCCAAATACGACCTCAGCTGGACTTTTCATAATTGTTTTTTGAAACGTTGCGTTCAGTGTGAATTCAATGTCTGTTAATATATCTGACCAATTAGTCTGAGTCCATTTTAGTGATGCGTTTACATAATCTCTTATTGTCCTGAGTTGCCTTTCAACAATTCCATTTGTATTATGGTGATACAGACTCGAAAAACATATTGTGATTTCCATTGATTCTGTGAATCCTTTATAACTTTTGACTCAAATGCATCTCCACAACATACATGAATTTTTTTACTGCTCCGAACTTTAAAATCCATTTGTTATTCATCGTTTATTTTATCGTGTTTATTAGGAGGTTCATCCTGTAAAACATTAAAATCAGTTTTTGTTTCCATAAATTTTATTTCAATAAATATCAAACTCAGAAAGTTGTGCTTTAATCTTTCTTATTTAAACAAATTTTCTACGAAGATATTTTTAATTAAAATATCTTCTTATTTTGTTTTTTTTAAAAATTAATCTAAACTTTTTAATTTTTAAAATTTTCAATTTAAAAATTTCTTCATCATAAAACTTCCTCATATCCCCCTTCTTAAGAAATTTTTAAGTTTTTCCACATTTCTTTCGATCCTTTTTCCATCTTCATTTCTTAAGATGTATCGTCTGTCGTGCACTTTCTCTATCACTTTGTACGGACCTTCATACCTGTCCTGGCCTTTGTGCCGTGTTTCTACTTTTACTAATACTTCTTCTCCTACATTGAATTTTCTCCTTGTTTGTTCTTCTAGTTCTTCCTTTATCGGTATTTCTTTGGACCCGTACCATTTTTCCCTGCTAATCTTTTTTCCAAAAACTATCTCTGCCGGGCTTTTCCCTGTCGTTTTTTGTTTGGTTGCATTTAAAGTGAATTCGACTTCTGGTAATATCTCTGCCCAATCCGTCTTCTTTCTATCCTGTAAAGTAGCATTTATCAAATCCCGTATTGTCCTGAATTGTCTTTCTATCTGACCGTTTGTTTGGTGATGGTATGGACTCGAAAAACATAATTTAATCTCTAACATCTTTGTGAATTCTCTCATCATTCCTGATTCAAACGCCTTTCCGCAATCAACTCTTATCTCTTTTGGGCATCCAAATCTTAAAATCCACTTTTCTAAAATCGTTTTCTTTATTGTTTCTTCGTCTTGTTTTGTTATCGCTGTCAAGACTTGATACTTACTATACTGATCTATTATGCCCAATATATACTTCTTACGTCCTTTTGTTTCTGCCAACGGTCCACATATATCTACGAATATGATTTCGAACATTTCCTTCGAATCTTGTCTTTTTACTGGTTCTTTCGTTGTTATTGTTAAAGCCTTGGTTTTTTGACAAATCTCACAACTTCGAACAATCTCCTGAATCTTACTCCACAGGTGTTTTCCAACATATCTATCTTTCATATAATCGGCTATCTTCTCGACTCCAGCATGACACAATAGTCTATGTATTTCCTTTATTGTTTCTTGTAACTCATTTTCAGGTATCATCGTTTTCCTTCGTACTTCTTCTACAATTCCATGTTGGATGTTGCTTCTTCCCTCTTCTCTGATCGAGTCTAGTAATCTTGTTTTTATCTTTCCTTTCTTAGCTTCTTCGTGGGCCATTTGACATTGAACACACGTGTCACATTTAGTTCTCGACACCATGTCTGCATTTTGGTGATTAATACCCTTCCTGTATTCTACTCTTATATCTAAACTGCTCAAATAATTGATCCATGTTTGGAATTGTGAAGTAATCGGCTTCTTGGTTGTCATCATAAACGTGATTGCCTTGTGGTCTGTCCTGAGCGTGAATCTTCTTCCGTAGAGATAGTGCTTAAAATGAATTCAAAAATAATATACCGCCAATAGTTCCTTTCTTGTAATACAATATCCTTTCTCGTGGCTCGTCATCGAGTGTGATCCATACGAAATTACTCTTTCCTTTCCATCTTTATCTCTTTGTGAAAGTACTGCTCCAATGGTATCGAAACTAGCGTCGGTATCTAAAATGAACTCTTTTTTCAGATCCGAAAAACATAAGATTGGCGCCGTCGTGAGTGCTAGTTTCAATCCCTCAAACACGCTATTCGTTCCTTCACTCCATTCTAATTTTTTGTTACTTGGTCCGCTACATAATTGTTCTAACATCCTTGCCTTCTTTGCATAATCACTGATGAATCTTCTATAATAATTGCAAATACCTAAAAAGCTTCGGAGTTTCTTTACGCAGTTAGGATTCCCAAAGTTCTGTATGGCCTGAATTTTAGATGGATCTGTCTGTACTCCTTCCTTGCTGATTATGTGTCCTAAGAATCTGATTTCTTCCTTTATTATTTGGCATTTTTCTGGATTAATCTTTAGGCCTGCTTCCTCAATCGCCTTTAACACTTCTCCGAGTATTGTATAGTGTTTCTCTTTACTGCTTGAATAAATCAAGATGTCGTCCAAATACACCATTGCTCCCTTTATTTTGCCTAATACTTTTGTCATCATTTCTTGGAACGTACCTGGTGCTGCTGCAATTCCAAACGGCATTCTGTTGAAACAATATTGTTCGTTCTTTGTTGAGAAAGCTGTTTTCTCCTGTGATTCTTCTTCTAGTTCCACTTGGTAATATGCATTACCTAGATCGATTGAGCTGAAAAAGACGGATCCTCCTAACAAATCCAACATCTCGTCTATGTTTGGCATTGGAAATGCCTGCCTCTCTGTTACCGCGTTCAGCTGTCTAAAGTCCAAGCATAGTCTAATATCCTTTTTCTCTTTTTTCCATACACATATTAGCGGTGTATTCCATGGAGAGTTACATTTCCGTATAATTCCATTTTCGTACAAATTTTGTATTGCTTCTTCAATCTTTGATTCCAAATTTAGTGGTTGGCGATATGGTTTTATGTTTATCGGCTCACCTCTTGTAACTATCTTGTGTTTTACCAAATGTGTGCGACCCACATCCCATTTATCTGCCATAAACACGTTTCCACTGTTTGTTATAATTTCCCTTAATTTGCTATCTTTATTGATCTTTAACTGCTCCAACGCTCGTATCAATCGTTCTTCATCCTTTATTTTTCTGCCAAATTTTGCTTCAATGTTACAAATATAGTTCTTGTCTTTTTCACTAGCCTCGATATCTTTAATTTTTAACAGTCTAAATCCAAATGTTTCTTGTAATTCGATTCCTCCAATCACGTCTGGTGTCACTTTCTCCTCCACAATGAATATAACTTCCTTCGAAACATTTCCAATGGTTACTTGCACCTTCGTTTTTCCTATTGTCTCGATCGTACTCTCGTTTGCGCATCGTAACTTATCGTCACTTTTCGTCAATTGTTGTCCTCGTAGCTTGTTGAAACAGTTCACACTCATTACATTGATTCTTGCCCCAGTGTCTAATAAACAGTCGAAATTTTCCCCATTCATCCTTACTGTTATACTAGGCCTTCCTTGCATTCTGTTATACAAAATTTCAACAACCTGCTCCGTTTCGATGGTTCCAATTCTCTCCACTTCCTCTTCAAACATTTCTCTCTTTAGGAACCTGTATACTTTCTCGCTTACCCTTCCAACATTCTCCCACTTTTCTGCCCCTTGAGGATATCCCATCAAATTTTCTGTTAGAATATGGCTCCAACCAACTCCTCTACTGGTGGAGCCCTGTTGTTTGGGTATGTCTTCCTAAATTTATCTTCATTTGTCTCTACACACGATTCCCTTTCTTCTTCTTCCGCGATACCATTTATTCGACTGTATCTGTTTCCCGTGAATCTTTGTCTCTCCGTCGCTTGCCCGTACCTCATCTTTGTATAACACTCCTCGGATCTATGACCATTTCTGCTACATCTTTCACAGCGTATTTCCTGACACAATCTTCTTATATGACCTTCTTTCCCACACCCAAAACATCTTGGAGCTTTTTTATCTGGACAGTTTCTACTTATATGTCCGCTTCTATGACATGTCCAGCATTCTATTTTACCTTTTATTGGACAATCAATTTTCGTGTGTCCTATTTTGTGGCATAACCAGCATTCTGGCATTTCTCTTCGGATACTTTCTTCTCTTTGTTCTTTCTTCTTGTATTGTACTCTTCCCTGTGGTTCCTGATATACCACTCTGGCGTAACTTTTCATACTGTTTATCTGTTCTCTTTGCTTTTCTACTTTGTCCATCAGAGTTAGTGTTTCCTTTATTTCTTCTGTGCTTTTTATCTTCCGTAGTATCACTTCTTTCTCAACTTCTTTATTCTCCGCACATACTATTAACATCCTTGCTGTTAATTTCTCTTTGGTAAATTCTTTATTTTCGAACAACCTATCAACAAGGTCCTCCACCTTTTTAAAATACGTTTCTATTTCTTCACCCTTCCGCTTGTAATTCAACAAGTTTTGTAGATCCTTTAAAACATCTCTTTCACGATCGAATGCCAATCGCAACCTAACCTGGAATCCTTCGGCTTTTTTCAGTGTTTTGGCGTACACTTCCAGGAGATCCTCATCAATCATGCAAGATGTTAATCTTTCCTGGTCTTTCTTCTGCGTGATTCCCTTGGCGTCGAAATAAATTTCGCATCTTTTAATGAACTTTTCCAAATCGTCCCCTTGGCAGAATACCTTTGGTAGCAATCTTTCGGTGATTGCGTCCATGTTTACCACTGCCACCATATTAGGAGGTTCATCCTGTAAAACATTAAAATCAGTTTTTGTTTCCATAAATTTTATTTCAATAAATATCAAACTCAGAAAGTTGTGCTTTAATCTTTCTTATTTAAACAAATTTCTACGAAGATATTTTTAATTAAAATATCTTCTTATTTTGTTTTTTTTAAAAATTAATCTAAACTTTTTAATTTTTAAAATTTTCAATTTAAAAATTTCTTCATCATAAAACTTCCTCATAGTGTTCTCATCCTGTTTATTCACTACTGACAATGAAATGTGCCTGCTATTTTGATCAATTATTGCAATAATATATATTTTCTTTATAAACTTCTCTGGGAATGGTCCTCATATGTCTATGTATACTTTCTCCAATAAGTTTTATTGTCTCTTCCTTCGTTTTTGTTGTAACTACCTTTGTCCTTTGGCATGGTTCACAAGCCTTAATTGTTTATTTCACCAATCCTTTTATATTCTTCATATCATAATGGTCAGCTATATATTTTGCCATTTTCTCAGTTACTTCATGTGATAGTAATGCTTACATCTCTTTTGTCATTTCTCGTTTCTTGTTCTACAGTATCGATAGTTTTCCTTCTATTGTCATTACCACACCTTTTTTCAACATATATTTCCAACATGACCCTTGGGCTTTATACTCTTTGATTTGTCCAATTTCATCATCGTCCTGTTTCCATTTACAAGTTACCATTTTCTCCGCCATGTTTATACGCTGTGTTTTCAATTTTTCAGTCTTTGCATTCTCGTGACTCAATAGGCATTGTGTACAAGTCCCAAAAGTACTTTTCGATAGTGCATCCTCATTTCGTGATTCACTCCCTTTCTATACTCTATTTTGATTTCTAAAATACTGAGACAATTCATTCACGTTTGAAATTGCACAGTTATTGGCTTTTACGTAGATAACATAAACTTAATTGCTTTGTGATCTGTTCTCAACGTAAATCTTTTCCCGTAAAGGTAATGTTTAATATGTTGGAAAAAATAGTAAATGGCGAGCAGTTTCTTTCTCGTAATGCAATACCATTTTTCATGACTACTCATTGCATGTAACCCGTATGCTATTACCTTTTTGTAACCATTATTATCTTTTTGTGATAGTACAGCCCTAATTGTATCAAAACTAGGGTCTGTATCTAGTATGAAATCTCTTGTAAAATATGGATATCCCAAAACAGGTGATTCCGTTAATGCTTTCTTCATATCTTCAAAAGCCTGTCCATATTAATTTCACATTATTCTTTCCACGTGGTCCCTCCAAAGTTCTGGCTTTCTTAACATAGTCTTAGATAAACCTTCTATAATAATTAAATATACCCAGAAAGCTCCTTACATTCTTTATACACTTTGGCTTCTGGAATGACTTAATTGCTTCTAATTTTGATGGATCCTTCTTAATAATATGTCCTAAAAACTTTAGTTCTCGCTTAAGTATGTGACATTTCTCTGGGTTTATTCTCAAGCCTGCTCTTCCAATTCTTTCTAGTTCCTCACTCAGAATCGTATAGTGTTGCTCTTTTGTCTCTGTGAATATTAAAATTATCATCCAAATAAACCGCTTTCCTTTTTACGTTGCCGAGTACTTTTCCCATTAACTCCTGAAACGTTCCTGGCCTTGCAGCTATTCCAAACTTCATCCTGTTGAAACAATAATGCCATGTTGTTGTTTAAATTATGTCTTTTTTTTCGAATCTTCTTCCAGCTCTACCTGATTATAAGCATTTCCTAGGTCTATTGAAATAAAACGCTTTGCTCCTTCCAATTTATTTAACATCTCCGCTATATTTGGCAATAGATACACTTGCCTATCAGTAACCAGATTTAACATTCTGAAATCTAGACATAATATGATGTCTTGTTTCTCTTTCTTCTATACAGAAACCAGCGGTGTATTCCATGATGAATTAAATTTCTTAATAATGACATTTTTAAACAGATTTTCTTTAGCTTCCTCAATCTTTGGTTCCAAATGGATTAGTTGTCTTCGAGGCTTAATATTTATTGGGCTTACGCGTGTATCTATTTTATGTTTCAGCAATGTTGTGCAACTGATGTCCCATTTATTTACCATAAAAACATTCTGGTTATTCTTTATAATTTCTGTTAATACCGTATAGTCCATATTTTGCATCAACATTGCACATCTGCTCATGACTGAGTACTTCATCCCTCTGCGGTCATTGTATTTGTATTCCAAATTGTTTTCACAACTCTATACCTCCAATGACTTCTAGTGATATGTGATATGCAATCGTAAATCTTACAACTTTACATACTTCCATTATTTCAACATCCATCATTACTTTGCCTTTTGTTTCCAATACATTATCATTTGCACATCTTAAGATACTTGTCGTCTTCATAAGTTCAATATTGTTAAATTTTTGTACTGGTTCAAGCTAATTACGTTTACTGTTGCTCCCGAATCAAATAAACAATCAATTCCCGTTGATAATTATGCTTAAATATCCTCATAGTCGTTTTACAAATATTTGAAAACCATTGCTCCTTCATTAAATAAATTAAATTATATCAAATAAAAAATTGAGGAAACATTTTGACAAAAAGATTCCTTAATTTTGTCGACAAAAAAATTAATTTTAAAATAATTATCTCTATAAAACATTTTAATAGACTGTCACCACAATTACAATATTACTGAGAAAGAAGACAATTTGTGCGCAATATGTTTTGTCAGTTGTCCATAATGGTTTCTCCTTCTTGATGTGGAACCCATTTCTTTCACCACAAAGGTCTCCTTGTTTTAATATTTATAAGTGGATTATAAGTTCTACTTAGATTTTGCTCGGATCAGTGCTTTCAATATATGTAATGGGTGTAATGCTACATACATATGAATGACTACCCGTCATTTTAGCTCTCAAGTTTTCGATCACAGTCAACTGCTGTAATTGATTGATATTAGTTATCGCAATTTTGTGATGCAAGAAAAAACTAAATGTAAAATAGTTTTTGTAAAAGTTTTTAAATATTTGAGAATTATAGTTAAATTTTGTTAAAGTCTCGGTTTTGTAAAATCTATTTTTTAAATTTTATAGAATTTGTGATTTATAAAAGCAAAATTTTTTATTTTTAATAGAATATTTTAAGTTTATAAAAACAAAAATTTGTTTCAATAAAAGTGATTTATTCTAAATAGTTTAAAGCTCATATCTGTCTGACGATGACAGGGATTCTGTCGAAATATATTGTAGCTGAATATATATTTGGGATTGGTGTTTTCTTTTATTTATTAAATCATTATCAATTTTAAAAGTTTTTTAAAAGTTGGTTATGGAGTACATGTAATCATCATTTGTATTATATTATCTCAAAATTATTCTTATCGACAGTTTTTTCATAAAGACTAGTGTTAATTTATAATAATTTTTATCCAAACTATTTGTTGACTCTTAGTTTATTATCGATATATTTTTTATAAAATATGATCTTATTTTAATCTGATTAATTGAGTAATGTTTGAGTAATTATCAATATACTACATCATATTGTGTTATTTTTCTTTTGAAACACAAATAAATTGGGGTTGATTGGTTTACCCATTGATCCTTCCAAACATACCATTTCTTTTCTAAGTAAAACTACAATTAACTTATCATCAATCTTGAAACATTACTGTAGTAATTATTTTGATGTTGCTACATAATCTCAAATTTATTCGTTTCTTCAGATTTTCAATGGTTTTCTATATAAACTATTTTTAACTTGTAATATTTTCATCCAAACTATTTGTTGACTCTGCTCTGTATTTGCATCTATATATCTTTTAAAAATATAATCTTGTTTAAATCTGATAAATATTGTACACCAAATGTTTTCGCCAATTAAAATGTAAGTTTATTTAATTGTAAAAATTACTTTGTTAATTTGAACTTTGTTTTGTCGAATCAGTTATATTCATTTGAAATTGGAATAACACTAAATTGAAATGTGTGAAATTGATGGCTCATCCAATAAACTAGTTGATTATGAATTTCTTGGACATTTCAAATCGGTAAGCAAAAAGAAAATTGAATCGAAATTAAGCTATCGTAAAATGGAGTTTATACTTTTTGTTGATTTTGATTATGCTCAAGAATCTACTCTTTATGATCCAAAGGACATATGCAATTCAGTTAAAAATCTCCTTCAAATCCCAATAATTGCTAATTGTAAATGTGGTACTCAGAAAGGAATAGAACCAAATTCAAGCGATGCTTGAGACAAGATCCGCTACAAAAGTTTAACAGACCCATCAGTTCTGGATATCACCAACGTTTCACCTAATGTTAGAGTAATGGACAATACACTACATAATTTTGAATTGTGCATTAATTATGGCAATAATTCCTTTCAATAATATACTTATTTCATTCAATAATATACTCCCTAGATATATTCGAAACTTTGTAATTTACTTCTATTTTTCGGATTTTTCTTAATTCTGTTCGCTTAACAATTTTTTCATTTAATTTCCTTTTGCCATCTTTAAGAAAAGTATTAATCATAGGAGCAGCACTATTCGACATACAAACTATTTTGATTTTCCATCTTTTTCAAACCCCACCTTGATTCTTGCTTCAAATAATCGATTAAGTTTTGGATCAACTGAACTGAAGCCCAACTCGAGATAGAAACAACAAATGTTTTGTCTTTCCAACCATAAGTAACTATAAGTTGTATTTCTTGGTAAATGAAATATGAATTATAAAGTGGGAATTGATCAAATTGCAATATTCAAGTTTCAATTATCAAAAGAAGATATATTAATTGGTAATGAAAATCAATAATATTAAATAAGATGTTAATGAAAATCAATAAAAATATATTCATCAACAATCGAAATTTATTTAAAGAAATTGAAAATAAAGATGGGGAAAGTTTGTTTTTAAAAATAGATGTGATATTGCTAATTTGGAAATTAGTCGGGGCTCGACTTTTTCTAGGATTTTAATGTATTATTAATAAATGTATTAAATATCGTTAGCATATTTTTTATGTAATTTTTAATTATTCATATATCGATTAAGTAACCATTAGAAAATTACGACTAGATAGATCAACAATTGTAAATGAATGTTAAAATAGATGATTTAATCAACAATTTTAAAAATTTTGTAAAGTTAGGTAATAATCGATTTAAACAAAATTTGGTGCTACTAATTCGTTCATTAAAATAAGTATAGCATTTATGTGTAAGAATATTGCATAATGTGTACGTAAATGTTGTGTAATCACTGATTTAAACAATATTTTTAAAAAGTAGGGGGTCTCTCAAAAAGGGATCTTTGGAAAATTTATATGAAAAATTATTGGGGACCTTACGTTTTTTTAAAGATCTAGAATTTTAAATAGGATCTGGAGTGCACATTAGTACCTACTAGTTTGTCGCCATAAGTTTATTAATTTTTTCCTAAATTATAGTAGTTATACATTGGAAGCAAGTGTGTAAACATTTTTACATTCAAAAAATAAATATTTACTGCTTACGGTTTTTAATTAAATTTTGGAAATTACGCATTTTTAATTAATCTCTGAGTATCCTCATGCCGAGATATTTTATGATAAATAATGAAATATCATAAAAACTTTTAATTTTATTAGACCAATTACTCACAATTTTCCTGCTTTATCAAATATTAAATAAAACAATCATTAAATAGGGGGAATCTGTTACTGTAACAATATTGTATCAATTAAAACTCACGAATTTCTTATTTTGTTAAATAAAATGAATAATTAAACAAATATTATTTAAATTAATTTTGGAAAATTTTACTTACTTAAAACTGGTGAATCTTTTTCGGCTGGTTTATTTTTTTAAGCTTTCGATAATTTTTTCACTTTCTCGAAACCCATAAAAACCTGATAATGAATTTTCAACACACAAACAAGCTTGTCTGTTTCTTATAAAAAAGTTTAATGCTTAATTTTTAATATTATAAGACAATTTTAGTCCATTACAGCGCGGTGTACATAAATTAACAATATTTTACTTAAGTAATTTTTAAGCATCCTTTTTCATTACTAGGCTGAGCAAAAAATGAAAATTATTTCTAAAGCTTTTGGATGAAATATTTCCAAGTAACAAAAAATGTTTCATTCTGAAAATAATTGCACATATGCAAGCTTTAGTAAGATAAATCCTAGCCTTTCAATGTCATAAAAATGACATAGTGAAATATTTTCATTTTAAAAAATAAACAATAATTACAAATACAAAATTCAATAAAAACCAATTAACTTACCTCTTTCACTCCAATCAAGATAGGCCACCCCTCATTCTGAGGATTTACCAATACAGCATTATAACATTAGGATTTAAACCAAGTGTCATTACGTATTTCATTTACTTTTATTTTGAAATCCATTGATTTTTCACAAAATATAAAATCCAATAATATGATTTGCGTATCAGCTTGCATTATAGCGGAATTTATCTGAGCTCGGCTTGGTGTAAAACGTACGAGTAATACTTTGCATTTCTACTGCATCTGTCATGCATTTCCTTTGTATATTATATGTCACCTAATAGAAGTCAATTAAAAGTAAATGAAGATTTCTTAAAGCATATCAATAAAACTGAAAAAAACCTTTATTGATAAAAATATTTATCAACAATTATACAATGAATGAACAATGAAACTTTCTCCTTTCATTTCTTAATATCTAAATATTATAGTTTTCGACTCGATCTCTGCAGTTTTTTCATTTATTTACAAATTATCAACATTTTCAATATGTTCATATTATTTTGAATAGAAAGTCTTACTGAAACCACTACAATGGAAGTTGATTGAATGGACTTATAATTCACTGATAATCTTTGAGTGATTTGTATAATTCATAATTCTATGAATATTATTTGTGTTTTCTCCTGGAATTCATTTCATATATGTTATACATTCTTCTTAATATTTCGTTCTTAAAATCACAATATTAAAAATGACGATGATAATAATTATTACTAGTATCCGTTTTTGAGCTTCTTTTTCCTATTTATAAAGGGATATTTCTTCTGATTTCCATTTGTAAAGAATTTATTTTTTTATTAACAGAAAGGTCTATCACATCTGGCGATGTATAGAGCATATAGAGATACTCTCATCGCAGTCAGCAATACATCAACGTGTTTGGCAGTTGTTTAAGAAATGAGCTAAGTGTACTCTAAGAATATAGTTTTGTAACATTTATTCAATTTTTATTTCCAAAACAATGACAATGCTGTTAGTAACGGGACAATTGGATCTATTTAACCAAGTATAGCTTTGATTTTGATTCTTTTTTTTTGATTCATAGAGCGAAGTCGCCAATACAGTAGAGCAAACTAATTCTCAAAATGGCCTTGAAAATTTGTTTAAACGAGTCAGTAACATAACACGGAAGCCTAACATGAAGAGGATTTAAACTGAAAAACTGAGCACATCTATTAGAAACCCTAAAATGCGAAATAAATAAAATTAATAAAATCGAACAGAAAATAAAGTAAAATAAAATAATACTAAAAACCAAAAAGTAAAACAAAAAAATTACAAGCACATAGTAATAAAATAAAATCAATTTGACTATATAGATTATTCTATAATTTAAAATCCAATATGGAGGCAAAAACGTAAGTAAAAAAATAAAATAATTTTAATGAAAAAACTTTATTTTCAAAACTGAAAATTTGCCAAATCAAATTAAATTAAAAAATATAAATTTAGTTTTACTAAAATTCTGATAATGTCAAATTTTTTTAATTGTGTTTAAGCAAACACTCAGCGTTTTTATTGTAGAACTTTTACCTTGCTGAATCGTATTTGTAGTTACAATCTTCGAAAGTCGGGCACTAAAGCAAGTAAATGAGTTGCTAAGTCACGATGGCCTGGTCAAGATTTATGTAAATACATGATTGTCAGCAGTTATTTTCAATTATAGTAACTGAGATAAACCCTCCACCAGAGGTTCCCAGCCCCGTGCAGGCGGGCACCATGGTGCCCGCGGAACAATTCGTATGTGAACGCCACTTGTTTAAAGAACTATTTTTGACTGTGAGTAGATGGTTATGTCACCACTAGACCATGTCACTGCTGGACCAGTCTAAAGTACAAAAAATTTGTGATCTAAGTCCAAGGTCAAATTTTAAACAAAGACTATGACTCATTCAAGATCATCTTCAAGGTGAAATTTTCCGGGTCAAAGTACAAGGTCATATTTTCAAGATCAAATGTTAAGGATCAAAGTTCAAGGGCATATTTTCAAGGTCAAGTTTTTCAATTTCTCAAAAATATGTCACCGCTGGACTAATGTAAAAAAATTTTCAAGGTCATATTTTTCCACCACTAGACCAATATAAATTTTTTTAAGGTCACATTTTTTTTCAAGCTCATATTTTAAAAGTCAAATTTTTCGATTTCTCAAAAAAATGTCGCGCTGGACCAATATATAAATTTTTTCAAGGTCATAATATTTTCAAGGTCTAAGTTCAAGGACAATATTTCAATTTCTCAAAAACATGTTACCGCTGGACTAATATAAAAAAATTTTTAAGGTCATATTATTTTCTCAAGGTCAATCAAGTTTTCAAGGTCAAAGGTCAAGGTCATTTATAATTTTCTTAAGAGTAAATTATTTTACAGGTCAAAGGTCAAACTGAACCCCCATCTCAATAGGCCTGGTAATAAAAAAGCATACGCTTCATCTTGTCCTTTCTTGTCTTGAATTTTTATTGTGTTTTAACTATATTTTTTATTTTTTTATTATTGTGACTAGGTTTTTAAATATTTAATTATAAGCTTTTTAGTCCTTTATTATCAAAAAATAAATTGGATTTTTAACGAAAATATGTAATAAATATAACTTTATTTAAATTAGATCACTTATTATATGTATTTTCTTAAAAACTGTCTATAATTTTTCTTTTATCGGTAAAACCATCACATATATTTCAATCAAAACACATGTGTATCATAAATTACGTTAATTTTATTAAAAATTGTTTAAGTTTTCTTTTATATGTAAAAAAATATAAATAGTTCAATTTAAAACACATGTTTATCATAAATTACATTCATTTTCTTAACGATCTGAAACTTTACATTTCATAGATATTTGCAAAATAACACATATTTTCATTAAACCTTTTCCATATATATTGTCACATATCGATGATTTAACACAAACATTTTGAGCCATAAATATTTTTGAAAAAATATCGAATTTTTCCTTAATTTTATACACACACATTTACACTTTTTCGATCGCTTGTCTACCATGGACCACAATCGCAAACCTTTGAAAACTCATTTGAAACACTTTGAAAACGCAGGATCGAAAAATCTTTAATTAAGTTTTATACACAAACACATTTCAACCATGAAACACACTTGTATCATAAATAACACATATTTTCACATAAAGTTTTCTGAAAATACTGTCAAAATTGGTAACGTCAGAAATGGTAAACTACTAAGCGCAGTATATATTGGCTATCGCTATGGTAATGAAAGAAACTTCAATCCACAGTCAGGAATTCGAAAGTGGAAATGCATCGAAAACTAGTTTTAGTAATAGATTTCACCTGCTCATGGAGTTTCAACCATAAAATTAATTATTATATGGTAGTTTTCTTAGTTAGATGGGTGGTTTACAGTTATATATGTGAAAGTCTTATTGAACCTCAAAAAATGTTTTTCAAAACTTCTGCATGGCGAGCAACTATATAAGATCAGATGCATCAAATATTTCAGAAACGCATCACCAAGGTTTTCAATAAACATGTTTGACGAGAAACTATTCGCACACCCTGCTTTTCCAACAAAACGTTAATTGATTATTCGTGTGAAATATTAAACAAAAAATTGATTTATTTAGAACTCAACTATACTAATCAATATATTTAATTGAATTTAATTAAACCTTAATTAAAAGAAAATTTATTAAAGCATACACTGGAAAAACCATTAAAATTCTATTGTTTCGGCAATCCTATCAAGGAGGTCCTCATTATTTGCAGTGTAAACCTTTATTGAAAGGTGTCTTAAAGCACTATTGGAATCTGATTTAACTGTGATATTATTCGTAAGCTTGTGAAAGGACTTGGTTAGATTTAATTTCAATTTTGTTTGATATTCGTCTTTTGTTTCAGTCACTGTATTATTGTTGTCAACAAATACTGACATGAATGTCGACTTTTCAATTGCCACATCCAGTTGCATTGGGACAACCGTTTTCACTTGGAATATATGAACAGTCGTTCCAATGTACTCGTTGTCCTTGGAATGTCGAAAAAGAAAGATCCTGTACTGTTTGGTGATTCTCCACTGGACATTTGTTTCAATTACGAAATTTGGGTGGATTTCTTTTTCATATCTGAAACTATTGAAAGGTTTCCTGTCTAAAGGACACCTTGACATTCTGTTTTGAAATATTAAAGCAAGGAGACATTTGTGATGAAAGAAATGGGTTTCACAACAAGAGGGAGAAACCTTTATGGACAACTCATCAAAACTCTCCAAACATATTGGGCACAAATTGTCTTCTTTCTCAGTATTATTGTAATTGTTATGCATTTGACTCAGTTGACAGTCCATTGAAATGTTTTATAATGATAATTATTTGAAAAATTTTAAAAAATTATTTCTTATATATATCGAGTAACAATTTAATGAAATTAAAATTCCTTTTTTTGTCGACAAAATTAAGGAATCTTTTCGCTAAAGTGTTTCCTTAATTTTTGATTTGAAATAATTTAATTTATTTAATTAATGAAGGAGCAATGATTTTCAAATGTTTGTAAAACAACAAAATAATAAATATTTATAAGTTTACCGTTTCAGATTTTTCTCTCATTATATTTTATAAATAAAAGTAATTTACAGCTATGTTTACTGCCTTAGGGCGGAAACGTTCGATGCATTTAATAAATAACTTTAATATTAAACATATAACATACAGATTATACATTACCATAAATATCAGATATAATGTTGGGGTTATGCAATTTTTGCAAAACTTTAATAAATGGGAAAATTGAAAAATATAAAACTAATTAATTAAAGATAATCAAAATCAATATTTTCCGGTGAAATGGGTGTGTACCGACGCCAATTGACGAGACGATTACGAAAATAATAATATAAAATTAATTTGGTACAACTAGAAAAGGTTATTAAGAAAATATAAACTAAAAATTAATTAAAACGACGAAAACAAAGAAATTAAATTAAGGAGAAATCTTTTGCTAATATAATTTACTCCGAGGATTTCTCCCGGGATTCCTGTCAATCCTGTAAATTGAAAATTGTGAATCGTAGTGAAATTGTTGGTAAATAAAATATAATTTTCTATGTTTATATTTTTATTTTGAAAATTTTTTTATTTCAAGTTTTTATTACAATATTTCAATTACTTTTACAGTTGCCATAAGATAACATTTTTAAAAATAAAAATTTTCAATTTCTGAATTTCTGGCTAGAAATTTTTAGAAAAAATAAATAGTTGATGTTCGAACGCCAGTAACGTTATTATTTTTATAAATAAAAGTTAAAAAAAATGTTGAAAAAACGTAAATTAGTTAATTAAATTGAAAATTAACATACTTTTCACTAAATAACTTGTAAATTATTTATATATTTTAATTTTTGAAATCTTAAAAAACGGTTAAATAATTTCTTAAATTTAGTAAATTCAT
Source organism: Schmidtea mediterranea (assembly GCA_022537955.1). Taxonomy (NCBI): domain Eukaryota; kingdom Metazoa; phylum Platyhelminthes; order Tricladida; family Dugesiidae; genus Schmidtea; species Schmidtea mediterranea. The sequence goes on along the minus strand of CM039680.1, from coordinate 24,916,202 downwards.
ACGGAGCAACTGCATAAGTGCCAGTATTTGTTTATATAATTTTATTTCTAATTTTAAAGTATTTAAATTTTCGCGAGTAAATTAAATTTTAAACTAATTTAATATTAATATTAACAAATAATATATACCAACGCATAAAAATTAACACATTAAAAGTTAATTGAAAAACAAAGGCATTTAATGTTGAAGAATCACAAACACAGCCTTATAAAATTAGGATGTAAACCAAATGTCATTGCGTATTTCATTTATTTCTATTCTATTTGTCGGATTAAAATCAAGACATTTTTTAACTAACTTTTGTAATGTTTCTGAGGATCTAAGAAATATTATATTCTGAATGTAGCGATTGTTTTCTACTTTATATGGGGGTTCTCTTTCTATGCAACTGTAAATCAGAGCGCCTAACATAAACACAATACTTTTGTTCACATCATATATTTTACCACTAAATACCTGCGGACTGCAATAACCAATTGTTCCAGCATAACTATTACATTTAGGGAACTTATTCTCAACATCATAGAGCGCGTCTTCATAATCCAGAATCTTTACCTGATATGTGTTTTTATTTACGATTATATTTTCAGGTTTGATATCAAGATGATAAATGCCTTTATCGATAAATCTTTCAATAGCTGTTATTACATTTTGTACAATTTTTTTAACACATCTTTCTTGTCGCTTTTTCTCCATAATATATTCATTTAATTCAATCCATTTACCTCTCAAATGTTCCATAACAATAGCGAATTCTTTATCGTCTTGAAAGAAATCAAGAATCTTAGGACAAATTTCATCATCATTGATTAATTGATTAAAATGCATTTCAATTGGAATAGGAAATGAATAATTTGAATTGTCTGTGAATAATCTATTTTCAGATTTGTAAATACTTTTAATTACTACAGTTTTGTTTCTTTTATTGTGAAGAGAATTATTTTCAGCAATATATACTTCACTTTTTGTTGATGACTGAATGGTTTTAATGAGTTTATAATTATCACTTATATTCATAATTTTGTTTAAATAATATGTTATAAATTTTATAAATAGTACAGAAACTGGTTTATTTTATATTTATACAACTTATTATAGGATAAAAATATAAAATATTAAATTGTAGATAATTTTTCTCTAACAAAAGAATAAAACAGAATTCGCTCTGATATAAAACAAAACCATGCTCTCCATACTTCCATAATTGCCATCGTTTCTGATCTGGTAATTGTCCCTGAATTCTTAATTAAATCAGCTTTCGTTATACCAATACCGGTGTTGACAATAGTTAAAGTTTCGACATCTTTATCAGTAATGATTTTAATCATTAACTCTTTAACACTTTTGTAGGGGATCTTGTCTAAAGCATTGTTTGAAATTGAAATTAGTTCTAGCGAAGATATGAATTTCTGTAGAGTAGTAGCTTGATTCATCAAATAATAAATTCAATTAATTCCTGAAGGTGAATTAATAAATCAATAAATTAAAAAAATAAATAAATAAATTGGTTTTTAGGATCCTGGCCCGTCTACAGTTCTCTGATCAGCTTTAGATTTATTTATTCGTCTCCTTAGTAACATTTGTCACCGGTTACCACTCCTCCCAAAAATATTGGTTTATACTTTTATCAAATTTTAATTAATATAAATTGATTTTGATAATTTGCAATTTTTTATTTTTTATTTAGTAATTTTTGTATAATACTAACATATAACTAAATAGCAATTAAATAAAAGATTAAACGAATGTATGTCGTTGATTGATGTAGTTTACAAATTTATTTTACGTTCAATAAAAATCCTCGTGGACTTATTAAAATAATGAAATCAAATAAGATTGTTTTTAAATTGAAGTTTTTTTTTATCTTAAAATATTAATTTTTGATTTCATGGCAACAGAATTTTACAGAAAATAATTTTGTCGTTTTGGTTAATTTGATTTAAGTTTATTTGGAAAAATTTATCCTTTGAAATTTCACAATTTCTAAATTGACAATTTTTGTGGTTTGAAAAGTATTTAGTCAAATTTAGTCAGGTTTTGTCAATGATTATGACGATAAATTTTTAAACCTTACAAAGTACAAATAAAATAATTTGTTTAGTTTTGTTTAAATGTGTAGCCATTAAATTATAATGTAACAATTCAATTTAATATTTAAAACATCATTACTAACAATTTTATGAAATATTTAGATTATATGACACTCTTCAGTTATCACATAAATTATAAATAAATTAAAGCAAATCTTAGGAGGCAAAATTTGCTATAGACCAATTAAAATATTTATAAATAATAAATGTATGAATACTCGCCACCAAATATTAATTTCAAATTTGAAATTAAAATTTGTTGCCGTGAAAATTTCCAAAAACCAGATTACAATAAATATAATTTTAATTAAAAATTAGGTTTTCAATTTATGTAGAAAAAATTAAAATGTCAAATACACCGGTCTCAGCTGAATAAAAACTCTTATAATACAAGTTGTCGTGTAAATTCAATTTGATAATGAAAAGAATAACTAAAAATTCAGTAAAATTTATGGATAAGCAATTTTAATGACTTTTTAACTTTTTAGGAATAGAAATATTCGATTTTTCGGATTTATTTCAGAAACCTCAATTTTAATTATATTATGGTTTTATACAGACTTAATATTCCTCTGAACATTCCACATTTTGAAAGTTGGTATGCAATTTTTTATTATGTGTAGGGTTTGTATTAAATTTATTTTTTATTTTTATTTCTTATTTTCTACACCAAGGAGCAATAAATTAGACTTAAATAGACAGTATAATAAATCTTATATAATCAATTAAAAATCTTAGCCAAAATAGAAGATAAAAAATATCTGCACACAGTTTTGGTTCACAAAGTTACTATAATAAAACTACAAATAAATTAGACAATTAATTACATCTTGTTCCAATTTTTATAATTTGTTTAAAAATAATGATTTTTTTCGAAGAGATTTCTGGTGTTTCAATGGCATCGACAGTTACGTACAATAAAATCACTAAAAATATTTAAGTTCTTCTTTTGAATTTATTTATTTTTATAAATTTTTTTACAGAATATTTACTGATGCTTCCACAAATCAGAGAAAGTAATCAAAATATGATCGGATTTCTGAACTGCATAGCTCAAAATTATAACTTTTGAATATCTATACAAATTTGTATATGAATGTATGTATGCGTTTTCAAAAAATGTGTTTATTAATCTATATAATATATATTCATGCAAACAAGAACTAAAACATCCGGTCACATAATAGGCGAGAAGTTGTTGACGGGAAATTTTCCTCACACTCTGTTGGATAAACATTATTTAATTTATCTAAACCGCACATTTACAAGTTCCAATATAGATAATTACAATTTGTAAAATAATTAATAGTGAATTCAACACCAAATTAAGTGATTTGGAATCCTTCATGTTGGACTGTAAAAATATGGACATGCGCTCACATTGACTAACAGTGTGGTAAACACTGTACCTATATACTTTCTGATAACTCATGTCCATCAGTCCAAATTGGTGGCTGGTGAACACATTTTAGGAATTATAGTAGAAGCTTCATTATTTGGAATTGCCTTTGCTAAACATGGGGTAAAATGATTTCTAAAGTTTTACTGTACCATCTTCCTCTATAATCTTCCTCTATGGCCCTTGCACTTGTAATTCAACCTTTTTTCGTCCCCTTGAAAAAGTTTTTATTAACTAAAATCAGTTTCAGGAATCAAATCAAAAAGCTTGGTTATTATTTTGTCAATTGTAGAGTTAGATATATGTGGATTATTGGAGGAATATTTGACTGTTACCCGAGAATTATTTGCAAACTTGCATTAAAATCTTTACAAAAAAATAATTTTCTCTTATTGAAACGAAATCTTTTGTATGAGTTAAAATTTTAAATCACGGACCTCCTAGATACATTACTTCTTGAATACTTTACTGTTTTAGCAGCTTCATTATAAATATCACAATAGTATTCATTCCAGATATTGCGGAACGAGTTGGGGAGTCTGAGCAAGACGAGATTGAGAACAGTAGGTGGATAATTGAAACAGTCTTTAAAGAATTAGTAAAAAAATCCATAGAATGGTGGAATGAAATTAAAAGGCCAAGATATATCAAAATTGCCAAAAGTTATGATTAAAATTGAGAGCAAAGATTAGTGTAAAATTAATGAAATGTTAGATCCTGAAAGATCCAATGAGTGGAATGACAAACGGTAGAGGCAAGACGGGATAGAAATTGAGAAAAGAACCATTTTGGAGAACAAATTATTTTGATCCAAAAAGATATTCCAAGTGAACCGACTTATACGCAGATGTGAATGTTGTGCGTCTATGTGCTCACTGAGATTGTATAGTTGTCCTCACGTCTCTGTGATTTTGAGCTGATTAAATGATATACTTTCTTCAAAATTAATCGAAATGTGTGAATACCTTGACAAGATTTGTTTTGTTTTGTTAAATCAATTTGAATGATTATGTTGATGGATTTTTAAAATGGTTAAGAGAGTGGATTTTGATATATGGAATTTAATTAAAAATAAATATTCTCTGGGAAGGTTTATGAGGACTATGCCCGGTGGATATTTGGCTTAAAAAACAGAGATCCCCCCTTAACAATTTTTTTTCAAGGGGAGGGGGGTTTAAATTTTTTTTAAATTATTTGTTTTAATGAATGAAAATTTTTTTATAAAAACTATTTGTTTTAATGAACGAAATTTTTTTTATTATTTGTTTAAATATTTAAATTTAAAATTTTCAAAAATTTTTTAATTCATGATAAAAAATTCTAAATATTTTTTCTCGATTAAAAAGCCTAAAAAATAAAAATTGGCTTAAATCGCCTATGATTGGTCGTACTGAGGAGTATTTTCGAATAAAATTGGCTCAAACTTGATTAAAGAACCTAAAAATATTGAATAAAAAGCCTAAATATTTTTTCATACTTAAAATCCCATAAAAATAAAATTGGCTCAAATCGCCTGTCGACTAAAAAGCCTAAATTATATTTGATCGATTAAAAATCATGAATATTTTTATTTTTTATTTTATTTACTTGAATTATTTGTTTTAATCAAGTCAATTATTTTATTTATTTTTAAATTATATTATTATTAAATTAAATTGTTTGTTTTAATGAATTGAATTAAGTAATTATTTATTATTTTCATTTAATTATTTATTTAATATTATTATTATTTTTAATTAATTATTTATTTATTTTATATTATTATTATTTTATTTTATTATTATTAACATTTGTTTTTGTAAAAATAATACTTATCATTAAATTATGATTAGCATGTGAATAGAATTTGATTAAAGTTGTGAGAAATATTTTAAGATGTTAAATAAAACTAATTAATTTGTAAATAATGTTAGTACTTTGAAGAAATTTTAAAATACGACCTTGCAAATTGGCAAGAAAATAGTAGTTATTGAGTAATACTTATTAAAATGACCAAAATTCTATAATTCTTGACAAGTTTTGATATATCTTTAATAAAATTTATTAGTACTTTGAATAAAACATTTAAAAAAAAAGTTTCAACATAGTAGCAAATTGTAAAGAAAATAGTAATTATCAATTAAAAAATTAATTAACTTAACTAAGTTGTAAAATAAATGAAAAAATTTGTTAGATCATTTTTTAAAATTTTATAAGATTGTAAGGTAATTGTTCTAGGTACTTGTTGAATGAAAATTAATATATGCTATCGACTGATCATAGAATTTAATTGTACAATTTCTCTTCATTCATGGAAATAATCATAAATATTTAAATTATTCAGAAAATTTTCAATAACAACATAAGTAATCGGTAACATAATTTTTTTTAAATACTAGCCAATTTTAGTTTTTAATTAAATTATATTACAAATATAATAATAAAATCAAATAAATACTTGAATACAAATAAATACATGAATCAAACATTTTCTTAGAACATTCATATTTTTTATTCAGATTTCAATAATTTCATTAAAATTAACCAAAATCTTATTGATATATTTTGATAACCCTTAAACCAATAAAAATGTATCGATTTCACTAAGTATCCATCCTTTAACATCGATATTCAACCGAATAAATTCCCCTAAAAATATCATAAATTCACCTCCTAACATATCGTTTTCCCCTCAAATATTATAAAATTTACTGTCAACCAATCCTTTCTCTTTAAATGACAATAACTCCAGCTATATTCATTATTTTTGATAAAAATCACCGACTTATTTCGATATTGAACCGAATAAATTTCTTGAAATCCCCTTAATATAAAATTACTCTCTTGACCAATCATTTCCCCCTAAAATAAAATAAAATTTACTCTCAACCAATCATTTCTCTTTAAATGACAATATTTCATTATTTCATAAAAATCACCGACTTATTTTGATATTCACTGGAATAGATTTCTTGAAATCTCCTTAAACGATCATAAATTCATCACTTGACCAATCATTTTCCACTAAAATAACAAAATTCAACTGATTCAACCCCTTAAAAATATCAACAAACCTGTTCGTAATCGGTCATTTTCCCTTAAAAGATTATAAATTATTTCCTTAACCAATCATTTCACCCTAAAATATTACAAAATAATTTCAATAAATCACATACAAGACTCTAAACAAAGCAATAAACTTTTATTCAGAGAAAATACAACAATTGATTGGGCTTCAATGAGTTTGATTAATAGTTTCTTGATAGCAACCATTAACTAAGCAACCAAAAAATTTGGATACATCAAGGATAGATAAAAAAGTGAAGAAGTTAATAAAATGTGTAATTGAAATTGTACTTCTTTTGATTGTTCAAATTTTTATGTGCTTTTATTTAAAGATTTCTTGGTCAGTAAACAATTTTTTGATATTGAATTGTTCAGTAACTAGTTATTGATAACATATTGTGAGTGTGTGTGTGTAGGGAATAATCAAATATTTTAACTGGAAATGATTGAGAGAAAATTTTATTTTTAAGTGGGTTAGGTTGGTTGAATATAGATGTTCAAAGTGTAAATATTAATTAAATAGGGAATGTTAATGAATAAGATACTCAATTATTCAATGCCTAGTATGTATATAGTGGTGGGCCAGAACACAAATAGCCTTGAGATTTGTTTAAATGCATCAGTAATACAGCACGAAAACCCAGCCCCAAATAACTTAAAATACAATATACAACACCAACTAAACATTTTAAAATCTGAGAGAATATAAATAAATCTAAAATCAAAAACATAAAAGTAAAATAAAATAAATACAAAATGCTTCAAGAACCGCACGAAATTTACATAAAAAATAACATAATAACAAGAAAATTTGACCGTAAAATGACCATTTATATAAAAGTAAAAATTAATGAATTAAATGAATAAAAATAAAATAGTTTTAGCTGAATAAATTTATTTAAAAATGTTAAAAATAAATTACCAATTTAAATCAAGAAATAAATAAAAATTTAATATAGATAACAAAAATAATTTCAAGGTTGAATTTTGTTTAATCGCAATAAACTTAACACGCAAGTTTAAGGCCAAATTATAGGTATGTATACCGATGTGTTTTCACAAATCAACACAACTACTTAGCAGTATTATTTCCAACTTGATTGAAATATCGATTTTCAGTCTCACTTGGAGACTGGCTGTAGTAGTGTGCGCTACAGCACTTGTTGATTGGAGGCTTTTACTTCATGGATCTGGTAATTTTCATTCACTCCTTTTTCGGCCCACAGCCAAAACAAATTGCAAGTTATTAAACTTATACATAAATATCGAACTGTGTAAGTGCGTGTATAATTGCCAACGGTCATGCCCGTGAAGGTTCCGGCGTGAGAACGCAGGAACCGAAACGTCGAATCACTGAAAAAAAAATTATAAATTTCCATGTCTTGCAATAGTTCAATGGGTTTATCTAAAGTTATTAACGCAGAACTCCAAGACATTCCAGGAATACCAAAATAATTTAAAGGCTCTAAACTATTATGAGCTATAGATTTCGCCCGAAATTGTTGGAAAAAGTCAGCTAAAAGAAAGCAATTGAGTTTCAAGTATATCATCATATAGTCAAGTAAATTTACACATTTAGTTTCAGTCCAAATTAATTGAGCTTTCTCATATTCAACTTCACTCACTCCTTCCCAGATTGGAGGCAGTTCATAAGTATTTTCAAGGACCTCTAAAGTAGTGGCAAAGTTGTACGGAAAAATAATTTTTTCATTAACAATGGTACCAGTAAAAACAGATTTTGTTAATGGTAAACTAGTCAAAGTTTTCACAGCCCTAGCTAATGAGTCATTAACAAACTGGTAAGAGTCGATAAAACGTATTCTAAGCTTACCAACATATACCATAAGGGATAAGAATTTTTCACTGCTAATTGGAATACATGATAAGTTCCAATTGGGAAATTGATTTATTCCATACTTAAGGATATGATGTAAGTCATACCCACGTAAATTATGAAACACTACAGGTAATAATTCTTTGATGCTCCTATTAACATTACAACTTTTACATGCTGGACCAATATATTTTCCTGTAAAATGGTCATGGTCTCTAACCTTATCTACTATATTCTTATTGCACAAATAACAATATACACAATTATCAAATGAATATTCTTCGTCAAAAGTAAGTGGTAACATTAGCTTTTTCCCATTTTCTTTATAATATGGTAGCACAATGTTTGTTCCTATATCTGAAACCTTCTTCAAAAATTCATAAACACAGTTTTGACCAATGAAATGATGGTAACTTGTCATACCAGTGAAGTTGTTGATTAATAAGAGTCCAGCAGAATTTGACAAATGTTTTTGAAAATAAATGTCATCTTTTGGTAAAATAGATTCAAAATCTGCATAGATAACAAAAGGAGGTGTTATCGTTTTTGACCAGTTTTTGAACTCCAAATATTTATCTTTATCTTTTGGTAATGTATATAGCGTAGTACCCAACTGATTTTTCTTACATAACTCTTGGTGTTTTTCAAAGGATTTTGGCTTACGAAATCCATTTAAACAATTTTCACACCATTTGCAACGAATTCGAACATTACAATCATTGTTTTTATGACAATTCATCAAGGATTGTAAATTAGTTACTGCTGTATAATGATATTTTTCACCCTCCTTTATCAATAATAAATAAATTGGATCCACTCCAGATACTTTTGTTCGATGAATTATAATTAAATATGGATGCTTCATTATAAGTTCTTCTCTATCCTCAAAATTTTCGTTATTATAAATCATTACATTAATTGCTTACATTAATTGAGTTTTCTTCTCAAAAGTTGGAATATCACACAGTTTCATTGGCATATCGTTAGGATCGTATACCAAGTCATTCATATACGGTAAATATTTTCTTGGTCTATCTCTATCTTTCTTGATTTTATCAGATTTCAATACAGCCAAAACACTATATATGAAACATAAATTATCTGTATTTTGTACGTTAACTATTGCCTTTTTACCTAATAGAGCTTTAGGTGTTGGAATATAACTATGTCCAGATAACCTAGATATATTAGAAACTTGGGTTACCTTGAAATTTACTTCTATTATTCGGTTTATTTTCCAACTACTTCCTAATTCTGTTCGTTCAACAATCTTTTCATTTATTTTCTTTATACCCTCATCAAGAAAAGTTGTAGTCACTGAAGCAGCGCGATTTGATATACTAACAACTTTGAGTTCCCCATCTTTTTCAAATTCTACTTGGACTCCAAATTGAACTTTTGAATGTTTCATTTCATTTAATGTAATTTTTAATTTTTCCAAAAGAGAAGATGGAAGAATTATTTCCTTAACATTATATCTTCTGATGTTCACTTTTATAATTCGATGTGAGCGTAGTAAATCGTATTCAATTTCTGGTTCAACAATAATGTCACTTAACCCTAGTCCAATTTGTAAATCATCTTTAATAAATATTTTTTCAAGTATTTCAGATTTTATGGTGCTTTTTTGTTTCAAACTGTGTTTAAACAATGATTTTTTATCCGTATAAAATTGAGTCAAGTGATTTTTATGGTCATTATAAAATTTAAGGTACGGGTCAGAGGTTTGGTCTGGCATACAGGACATATATAATAATTATTCACTTGATAATATCGATTCATTTTATTGTGGCAGTTGTTATCATGGCTTGTAGATTGACAATACTTCGGATAAAGACTACCTGAAACATGAAAAAAGTTAAATAATTCTGATTGTAATAACTAAAAACTCACATTTAACATTCACAGTAGAGATTTTTTCAAGTTCGTCATAATTTGTTTCATAAAATATTCTATCATCTATGTTTTCAATGCGAATATTTAAATCATCTAAATTAAAAATAATTAATAATTTAAATAAAAGTAAAAAATTACCATTTTTATATTCATCTCTTTCATTACTCGATCTTGAATCTTGAATATTAAAAGTATTTAACAGTTAATAATTTAAAAATCATTAAAAATTATCAAAAGATTACTTGTATCATATTAATCAATATGCAAAGTGTCTTGAAAGGTTGTCCTCTTTGACAATACTAAAAAAGGTTAATAGTTAGTTATATTATACATACACGTACTTTTGGCAACTATACTACTTTTCGATTCTCCGAATTGTCTGAGGTGATGCCCGTGTTGTTGTAAAAACATTGACCATCTACCAGATGTTATTGTGAGACATTCTGGACACACATAACCAGGGAAAACAGCATCATTTATCTTGAAATATGATGATGTAACAAGTTCACAGTAGTGAACATCTTCGTGACTGATAGCTACGCAAAATTTATATGTATAGCAATAATTCACTAAAAAACAAATAGTTAATTAAATATACATAAAAAGTAAACTTACTTATGATAATATTTTAATAATAATTTAATTAATAATTGATTGTTTATACCTCAAAATCGATTGTTTATACTAATTAAAATCGATTGTTTATACTAAAAAAAATTACATTCAAATTGAAATTTTTAATAAATTTAAATTGAATAAATTATAAATATGATGTTTGAAAATGAAATTTAATAACATAGGTTGCTATAGTTTCAATAAAATCATTAATATCAAGAAAATTACAAAATGAAAAATACTTATTGATTTATATCACATCGATTAATTTTTCAAAAAAAATATATATATTTATGCAATAAATTATTAGTTGATTCCCCACAGAAAAATAAAATTAATAAAATATAACTAATAGGTTTGAAAACCAAATTTTTAAAATCAAATTTAATAACACAGGTTGCTATAGTTACATGGAAAATATTAATATCAAGATAAATCAATGATATATGATGGTCACATCGGGAAATTAACTTTTTAATAAATTATTTTGAGTAAAGTACAAAATAAAAATACTTATTGATTTATTTCTCATCGATTAATTTTTCAAAAATACATACTTATGCGATAAGTTATTTGTTGATTCCCTACAAAGAAGTTAATTGAATAACTTGTAACTAAAATATTTGAAAACTAAATTTTTAAAATCAAATTTAATAATATAGGTTGCTATAGTTACGTGGAAAAGATTCATATCAAGTTAAATCAATAAAATATGATAGTCACATCATAAAAGTTATTATTATTTTTCTTTTTTAATAAATTAGTTTGAGTAAGTTACAAAATGAAAAATATAATTATTGTCTATTAATTTTGTGAAAAGAATAAATATTTGGAGTTCAAAAACTGGTCAAAAACGATAACACCTCCTTTTGTTATCTATGCAGATTTTGAATCTATTTTACCAAAAGATGACATTTATTTTCAAAAACATTTGTCAAATTCTGCTGGACTCTTATTAATCAACAACTTCACTGGTATGACAAGTTACCATCATTTCATTGGTCAAAACTGTGTTTATGAATTTTTGAAGAAGGTTTCAGATATAGGAACAAACATTGTGCTACCATATTATAAAGAAAATGGGAAAAAGCTAATGTTACCACTTACTTTTGACGAAGAATATTCATTTGATAATTGTGTATATTGTTATTTGTGCAATAAGAATATAGTAGATAAGGTTAGAGACCATGACCATTTTACAGGAAAATATATTGGTCCAGCATGTAAAAGTTGTAATGTTAATAGGAGCATCAAAGAATTATTACCTGTAGTGTTTCATAATTTACGTGGGTATGACTTACATCATATCCTTAAGTATGGAATAAATCAATTTCCCAATTGGAACTTATCATGTATTCCAATTAGCAGTGAAAAATTCTTATCCCTTATGGTATATGTTGGTAAGCTTAGAATACGTTTTATCGACTCTTACCAGTTTGTTAATGACTCATTAGCTAGGGCTGTGAAAACTTTGACTAGTTTACCATTAACAAAATCTGTTTTTACTGGTACCATTGTTAATGAAAAAATTATTTTTCCGTACAACTTTGCCACTACTTTAGAGGTCCTTGAAAATACTTATGAACTGCCTCCAATCTGGGAAGGAGTGAGTGAAGTTGAATATGAGAAAGCTCAATTAATTTGGACTGAAACTAAATGTGTAAATTTACTTGACTATATGATGATATACTTGAAACTCAATTGCTTTCTTTTAGCTGACTTTTTCCAACAATTTCGGGCGAAATCTATAGCTCATAATAGTTTAGAGCCTTTAAATTATTTTGGTATTCCTGGAATGTCTTGGAGTTCTGCGTTAATAACTTTAGATAAACCCATTGAACTATTGCAAGACATGGAAATTTATAATTTTTATGAGGGTGGTATTCGTGGAGGTCTTACTTTTGTTAATAAACACTTTGTAAAAACTGACAAAACCACTGAGTTGCTTTATATTGATATTAATAATTTATACGGTTGGGCTTTAAGTCAATCATTACCTTGTGTGAATTTAATTGGATATTTGATGGATTTGATACAATATTATCTGATTGTTTGACTTTGAATCTTGAATCTTTGTCGTATGGGTATACTCTTGAAGTAAATCTTAAAATTCTTTCTGATCTTCACGATAAGTTAGACGACTTTCCTATTGCTGCTGAGAAAATGAAACCTGAGGGTTCAAAAGTTGAAAAATTGTTATTGACTCATTACCCAAAAAAGAATTATGTGATTCATTGGCGTTTACTAAAATTATACTTGTCTCTTGGTGTTGAGGTTACTCGTGTGAATCAAGCTGTAAGATTCAAACAGTCTCCTATTTTTAAAAACTGCATTGATACCAATACAGAGTTATGAGCAAAAAGTACAAACACACTAGATAAAAATTATTATAAGCTCCTAAACAATAGTTTGTATGGTAAAACTGTCGAAAACCTGAAAAAAATAATGAATTTAAGATTATGTAATACAGAAAAGAAGATGATTACATATGCTTCTAAACCAACTTTTCAAAGAAGTATCAAAATTGCTGATGATCTAATTGCTGCTTTGTTAAATCCTGACTCGGTATGTTTAGATCGACCAAGTTATATAGGACAATCAGTGCTTGACTTGTCGAAACTTAGAATGTATGAGCTTCAGTATAAGGACTTGGAAAAATATCGACAACAATTTAATTGTGATATTAATATAGTTGCTGGAGATACAGACTCTTTCTTCTTGGAGATTAAAAATTGTAAACTAGATGTTCTTTTGTCTGAAATGGTTAAGGATAATCTTTTGGATACATCTAGTTACCCTTCTACTCATCCGCTTTATTCTAAAAAACTTGATGCGGTCATTGGAAAATTTAAGGATGAAAGTAAGGGAGAAGGTTATGACGAATGGGTCTTCCTTAGACCCAAATGCTATAGTTTGTTAGGTAAATCAAAAGGCCTAAAAGCTAAGGGAGTCACATTGAAGGACACAACGTTAACTCATAAATCTTATAAAGAGTGTTATAAGAAAAACTCCACCTTTTCTGTACCTCAATTTCGTATTGGTACAAACAATCATCAACTTTATAGTTTTAGAACTTCAAAGGTTGCACTAACAAACAAAGAGGATAAAAGGGTTTGGGTAGAAAAGAATGTAAGCCTGGCATACGGTCATTATATGATTGAGACTGACAATGAATAAAGATAATAATTTTCCACATGATTATCCAACAGCACATCCAACAGCACATCCAACAGCCTATCAAACAGATCATCCAACAGCTCAGCCAACTGTTCATTTAATTAATAAATGTATACCTATATACGTTCTTGTTCTTATTTATTATTTTGTATTTTTTTTGTGTTTACATTATATTTTAGTTTGTTTATTTTTGTTAGGGGGGGGTTACCAAAAAGTGCGCCAGGTGTCACACATCTACCTACTAATCTGTATGTTATATGTTTAATATTAAAATTATTTATTAAATGCATCGAACGTTTTCGGCTTACGGCAGTAAACACAGTTGCAAATTACTTTTTTTTATAAAATATAATGAGAGAAAAATCTGAAACGGTAAACTTATAAATATTTATTATTTTGTTGTTTTACAAACATTTGAAAATCATTGCTCCTTCATTAATTAAATAAATTAAATTATTTCAAATCAAAAACTAAGGAAACACTTTAACGAAAAGATTCCTTAATTTTGTCGACAAATAAAGGAATTTTAATTTCATTAAATTGTTACTCGATATATATAAGAAATAATTTTTTAAAATTTTTAAAATAATTATCATTATAAAACATTTCAATGGACTGTCAACTGAGTCAAATGCATAACAATTACAATAATACTGAGAAAGAAGACAATTTGTGCCCAATATGTTTGGAGAGTTTTGATGAGTTGTCCATAATGGTTTCTCCCTCTTGTTGTGAAACCCATTTCTTTCATCACAAATGTCTCCTTGTTTTAATATTTCAAAACAGAATGTCAAGGTGTCCTTTAGACAGGAAACCTTTCAATAGTTTCAGATATGAAAAAGAAATCCACCCAAATTTCGTAATTGAAACAAATGTCCAGTGGAGAATCACCAAACAGTACAGGATCTTTATTTTCCGACATTCCAAGGACAACGAGTACATTGGAACGACTGTTCATATATTCCAAGTGAAAACGATTGTCCCAATGCAACTAGATGTGACAATTGAAAAGTCGACATTCATGTCAGTATTTGTTGACAACAATAATACAGTGACTGAAACAAAAGACGAATATCAAACAAAATTGAAATTAAATCTAACCCAGTCCTTTCACAAGCTTACGAATAATATCACAGTTAAATCAGATTCCAATAGTGCTTTAAGACACCTTTCAATAAAGGTTTACACTGCAAATAATGAGGTCCTCCTTGATAGGATTGCCGAAACAATAGAATTTTAATATTTTTTTTAGTGTTTTAATAAATTTTCCTTTAGTTTAATTTTTTTTAATTAAATTCAATCAAATATTTTGATTAAAATCGTTTAATTGTAAATAAATCAATATTTAGTTTTATATTTAACATAAATTTTCAATATTCTTTTGTTGTGTTTGATTTGGGAAAAAATAATTTAATAAAAGGTGTTTGTCCAAAACTTTCTTTTCAACACAGAATTTTTGTAGTACAAATATGTTTTCAATAATTCCAACGGCTGAAGGATTTGTAATTTAATTCGAAAGAATTATTAACAAACAACAAAAAAGCAATATGTGATCAGTTGTGATAAAATGTTCAACCAGCAAAGACTTTATTGAGATTGATTTCCGTATATATGACTAAACAATGATTAAATTGATGATGAGGATCATTTCAGTGAAATATATTTATATTATTTGTAGCTAACATGTTTTATTTTAATAATTAAATTGTGTATTTCAATCATGAATAAAACTAAATTATTTCTCACAATGGCCGGACTTCTTATTTCATGAAGCATCACCGCTGTTGGCTAAAATTAAAAACCATATTTGAAGTTCTAAATTTTTAGTCTTTATCGAATAATTGTGGGCCAGTTAAAATTGCGTTGTAGGCCCGACACCATCTGAAAGCTTGTTTTGTAGCCCAGCTTTCAATGTCAATGTCACTTGATAGACCAGTGGTCTCAAACTCAAACTGGCCTGCGGGCCGCATTAGATTAGTGTCATGAGCCGGAGGGCTGCAAAATAATTCTTTATGAAAATAAATACTCGAGAATGTATCATAATTACAATTTATTATAAGTAAGAAAATAACATTATTATAAACACAAAAATGTAACACAAAATTATTCAAATAAAGACAAACAAAGCGTCAAATATATTATTTTTATTTCGGATTACTTAGTTGGCAATGTTTAGCCACCACAAGAGCATCAATATTAGGAACTATCTTTTGGCATGTGGCCAGTCATAGTGTTGCTTGTAAATGTGTGTCATTTAACTTTGTTCTTGTTGAAGATTTGTTGAATTTCATCAATGAATAATATTGTTCAAAAAGATAAGTGCTTCCAAACATTGCAATAATCTTTACTGCCTGAGAATGCAACATTGGAAATCTTTCATGTTGAAGATATGAATAAAACTCAAGAATTCCAACATCAGAGTACTTTTGCTTTAAAATAGAATCACACTGAAGCTCCACTAATTCCATCTGAATTTCCTCTGCCACGGAATCAACATAAACAGCACATGGTGTTGAAAAAGTTGGAACTGTGGTTCAAGCATTTTAAAATCTTTAACTCGTTTCTCAAACTGTTGAAGGAGCTCGTTAAGAATACCTGAATAGACCATCAAGCAATAGGGTTCAATCTTTTTCAGAGACTTGAGTGTTTGAAAATGAATGTAGTCACCATTGAAAATTTGTTTGTTCCACAAGTTCAGCTTGATTTTGAATGATTTGATGTGATTATACATTTGAGTTATGAGCAAATCTTTTCATTACAGTTTTGTATTCAGATCATTCAAGTGATCTGTGATATCAGCTAGAAAAGCAAGATTGCTGATGAAATTTGAGTCTGTGAGTTCTGGTACTTCCTTGTATTTTATTTTCATGAATGAGTCAATCTCATCCAAAAGATAAAATATCTTCTTAAAACCTTTCCACGACTGTAAAAAAAGCACCAGTTGGCAGCTTCCTCCATCGATGACTTGAAGTTATGACTCTCCCATGGCTGTGTCAGAGGTGTCCGTTGTGATATTTAATTGGGCATCTCGTACCGGAAACTCTAGTACTACTGCATCCACTAATGCATATTTGAAGTTATTAAAGGCCTCTTCTCTTTCTTTTGTCAAACATTCGATATCAAGCCTAGGACCGTACACGATTGCAGTAAGAGTCGTCAAAATTCCAGTGCATTTCTTAATAAATTTCCATTAAAAGTTAATTATACCAACAAAGCTGCGTATTTGTGTTAGCGCTTGCCGTTTGGGAATGTCCTGGATAACAATGACCTTATTTTGATAGAGGTTTTAATCCGAATCCATTGATAATATGAACGAGAAAATATATCGAGTCATTTGGCCTAATTTTCAAGTTGACAAAAAAGCTCTGACAAACGCTTAATGTGATTGTTGCCAGAGTCGGATCTTATGGTGAATTTGACCTGCGTATAATTCACATTCATCCCATATCTAGAAATTCTACCTCTGCGATTTACCTTTTTTCTTGTAATAATTCACAACGTATCGTAAACTGAAGTGGGTCTGGTTTGGTTTGAATGACATGCCAAGCAATAGTTGTTCATTTTGCTGATAAGTCATCTTCTAAAATTCTGGATAATTGGTTCGGTAATAAGTTCCATGAAATATTTTAAACATTTTGGTTGGAGTAGACCCTAGCTGCAATAGTATGCTAGAAGCTTGGTGACCTTATGTTGCCGGAAGTCTGATTGATAGACACGTGATTAGTGATCTGAATTGACGATTGACGAGAAATTCATTGTAAGCAAGAAAATCTGAACCGATTGATGGCTGTGTAATTTGTGCTACAGAAACAGTCCAAACAAAATCATTTGTAATTGGTGGAAGCATGGCGGCGCAAACTGCTTTGGCGCCTCTATGCAAACCTAAATAATGCGCCCCTTCAAAATAAGGTATACCTTTCGTAACAATAGATGTATTATATAATTTTCGCTTTCGAATTGAATCTCACATACACAAGGTTTCGAACACTATCACGAAGACGATGCGAACCGAATGAATTTCCGTGTATTCTCGCCTTAAGGCAGTGTGTACGATAGCGATGGTACACCGTAATAATCGCTCGTGCCAAATGTGCCCCAAAAATTGCACTACCCAAATTAAGCGCTACAGATAATAAAAATGTGATATTTTTGAATTTTTGTTGATATTCTTTTTTATGTTTTCATGTTCATGTTTTACATTCATTATAATTTTTAAAATTCGTTTCAACGTTGTCATCCAATCCTAGTATGTGCAACCATGCGATGCTTACCGCTTTGCGCCGCCCCTGGGTGGGAGTTTGAAATGAATTCGTATTTAGTCAAATATTTTGAGTGAAGAGCCATTTGTCATTGATAACTAGTTCTGAATGACAAATTTCACAAGCAAATTAATGGAAGATGATCTATTCTGATTTTGAAATGAGATCCTAGTCACATCAGGTGAATTAATTTGAAATAAGTTCAAACTATCAGCTGGTTTGACTATTTGTCCAGGAGGTTCTAAAATATTTTTGAAAATAACTGTTGATCGACGTTACAAAATCTGCAATTTAGCACACAAGAATTGGAATTGGTATTTATAATGGTATCTACAAATGTCCAGTAGGATAAGACCTAGCGCATTTTGAAATTGGCAACCGGAGCGGCATTTCCGAGCATTTTTACTAAAACGAACGTCAAAATAACATAGTTTCACATGACTTCTCATCTAATTATATTGCCTGTTGTTCTAGTTCGTTTTATTAGCAAATCTTGGACTTTAGCTGTTAGGCTGTGAATATCTATCTATGTCTGCTAAAATTGCAAGCTGGTTTACTTCATCGGCTGTTGAGGAAGCAAAAATCAATTTAATAGACTTTGGCATGCTATCCATAAAAATCTTCTTAATAATTTCTGTCGCATGTTTCGTAACCCGTGGTTTATCGATTGCTAATCAGGGATTATCTGTTTTAGAAACTGAGTAGTAGTTTCAGTTCCAATGAGCTGAGTTTGAAATTGTCGATTAAATGTTGTTGACAAATTTACTGTATATTTTGAAACGACTGCAGATTCTTCAATGTCATTTCGCAACTCTTACAACAGATATGGAGGTGCGCAAGATAATAAACGGTTGGATCTTTCTTGGTGTGTTGACTTGGAACTGAAAGTAGTGTGGAACACAGAAAACCAGCAGTTTTAAGATCCAGATTTGTAAAGGAAGAATGGATATATTATTCTTGGCAACGATATTGATAAAATCGGTTCTTTGATTTTGAAAGTTTTTGCTTCTGAAACAATTTAAATGAATCTAAAGACAATCAGATTTATTTCACCAAATTCAAATCATACTATTTTGATTCTTCATAACGAAATTGTTTCTATTTCATTACATTTCTTAAAGTTAAATGATACCACTAAATATTTTCATTTAAAAATACTGTTGGTCATAGGGGGAATCTATTCTCCAGCGCATCTATACATCAATGTAACGTGTATCCTCTCTACGTCCTAGGGTGGTTTCTTCCACATACAACGCACGATTTGGATAAACTTCTGCGTACCCATGACCGCAATCATGTTGGTACTGTACGCAACAGCCGAATGCCATTCGAGCAGGTGAGCGCTACTACTAGTGCTACTCCTCGAAGGACCTTCGTTTCCCAGTCACTCGCTGCCGATAGAAGGACTTATGCGTTTACTCTAGAGTTCCTAAACTCGGTGAATCCGGGGTTTTCCTTTCTACGGAGGTGACAATCGTGAGAGTTTTCTTTATGATTCTTTTCTGACCCTCGCATAATCCTATCCTTTATAACCCCCTCTTCCGGATTCTGGCTAGTAGCTCACTAAAATTACTTAACAACTGTTACAGTTAAGGAGCGAAAGTGAAATGAAATTCAAAACTTGAAAATTTATTGGTACGATAAAACTACAACAAAGAAAAACATAAAAGACAACTGGTATATAAGTTAAATTAGAGTGAAAGAGGGTTGCACACTGTGGTTGTAGACACTCGACGAAGGTCGTCATTCTGATGATATGGTTCAAGGAACCGGTACGACGATGAGATTGATTCAGTGGCCCGTGCTTTACTCGTCCGCATCGATGTCTGTTGGGAAACATCGACGTTTCGCGGGCCGATATGGAGGAGGATTTATGTTGATATTAAAATCGATTCGGGAAGAAGGTCCCGGTTCATTTGGCAGAGGCAAGCGTTCCGGTAATCTGCCCGTTAGGACCACAATTTTATTGGGATCTAGGCCCATTCGTTCCAATGATCTATTTGGTGCCGGAATTTCGTCTTCCTCATCCACTAAGTCTATGTGGATAGATCTGGCTGGAGAGCGGAAAACGACACTAGGGACGTAGATTATGTCTGCTTCCGTATCAGGGAACTCGAATTCCTGATACGGGGGCGGCAGGTCATGTATCGAGTAAGGAGCATTAGATGGCTCCGCCGCGCTGAAGAGACTCGCGGCTCTATGTCGTTGTTCGCGACGGCGACGGTTGCGATTTGGTCGTCGCCAGGCGGCTCCAGTGCGTGGTTCGACCACGGGAATTGACGGGGTTTCGGAGGTGGGGGGAACTGACGTTGTAGGAATATACGGTGGCATCTCTAGGGGAGGTGCTGTACCGGGATGATATTTAACTCCCGAGCCAGGATACTTCCCGGAATGCGAGCCCGGAGTTCGGCGTCAGTGAAAATCTGACGGAGCGCCGTCCCTTGCTCCTTTATCAGGACTCACTGACTGCGAGATTCAATGATTAAATCCTCTCTGGCCCGAGAAAGGCGGGAGATCTTTTGGTACAGTTTCTTGGCGGCGTCGGGTGATAGCCAAGTTCCTTTGACCCTTTGATATTTTTCTTTTAGGGCCGTATGTTCCCTTTCTAGTTCCTCCAATCGCTGCCTAGTAGCGACAATTGAGGGCGACAGGCGCGGGATCCTCGGAAGATTGTTAAGGCTAGCCATCTAGATAAAGTGAATAAATAAGAGGATTAGTCGAACATGTTTTGGTTGAATAAAGATCATACACTGCCAAGGAAAATAGGAACGGAAGATTTATAGTTACGACGGCCTTTATATCTATATACTGACAGTAGTCTTGTCGTGGGTCAAGGTACGGTTGAAAGCTTCGAATAAGGTTAATAGTGGGGCTTAGTGGATAGGCGGCAATAATTTTAAGAGCGACGTTAAGGATTTTTACCGTAGCGAATGTACGCTTGGCATCTTTGGGAGTGATAGTCATCAATGGGGTACGGATGCGTACGTAAGTGCTTACTCAAATCGTCTGGGTAATAATAGTTTTAGAAAAACCCTACACGTAATATGAACACTATTGGTGATACTAGTAATAATACTAATAATAATAACGATCAGCGGAATATACGACTAGTTGTGATAATTATGGTGAAAAACCTAGGAGAAATGACAAACTAGTAAGGATAAATTAAATCGTGATGGTGTTAAAGGTATTGATACTGATAAGGCTAATAATAATGCTTTAATACTCATAATAGTGATGGGAGTAATATTTATAACAGTATTAATAATAATAGCAATAATGTTAATAAGGATAATAATAATAACCCTAATACTAATAACAACAATAGCAATTGCGATAATAATAATATAATAAGACTAATAATAATGATAGCAATAATCCTAATAATGAATATAACAATAATTATAATAATAATGATAATAATAATAATAATTATGACGACGATAATATAGTAATAATAATATTCATAATAGCAATACTATAATACTATTAATAATATTAGTCACATTAATTATAGTAATAGGGATAATAATAATTTCAATGATAATTAAATTAAACACTTACAGTTTGTGGGTATTTACTGCGACGTAAATCGATAAAATTCATTAATAATGATAGTCGCTAACTATGTTGTCTCACATAGTGGCTTTGTCGATACTAGATGACAATAATTATGCTGTCAGGCGATTGGGGGAAAATCGGGGAAGGAAAATTCACTCGTGTCGTAGTAGTCACAGGGAAAATTTTCTCTGTGGAGTCAGCGACAGTGTGTACTTTTTCAGTGACAATTAATCGATAAATTTGCCATAATGTCAGCGAAAATCTTAGAATCGTTATGGAAATGACGATCGTGTCATCGTATTGATTAAATAGTGGACGTGGATATTATTCGAGATCTATAGTCCTGTAGTTGAGTGCAGATCTATGGGAGATTTCGTCGAGCTTGTCCCCTCTCATGGTATATCGACATTGAAAACAAGGAGATCCTATATCAGTTATCATATCTACTAGAAATAGCCTATATACTGGGACAGCTGCATTATAGTGTGTTTACCATATCTGTGACTTCGTCTCATTTCAGTTCCCGCCAAAATCGTTCCTATCTATGGTTCAAGTGGGATTGATGACTTTCCTGGCTACAAGCACTATCGCTTGGGTCTCGTGGGGTAACAGGACTCGTTCTATCTATACCATTCGGCATTATTCCTATGACAATTCTCGACATGGGTATCCTTGGGGACGTAAATGTGATGTTCATTTTCTCATTTGTCAACGGTTCGCCTTGCCTTGCGGCCGAAAAGATGTACACTTTTTATGAAATGGTTTTTTATGCGTGAGCGTGCCTATCCATCAATGGTAATTTGTATTTAGTTTTTTGATATTATTTTGAATAAAAATATGACACTTTCCTTTTCGGTTATTTTATTTTCAATCATTAAATTTTCCATTAATTTGAATCTAATCTTACCCCTTCTTCCCAATCTCATTATTATTCGAGGCATGACTGAAAACATCCTATGAGATCGTCGAGCGATCTCCCCTGATTCCCCTACCTGCAGTCGGACTTCCCTTGATTTTAGGTTTTTCTGCTCGTTCCGGCCACATTTTTCAGTAGCCGCTACGAGGCGTTCAACGATGCACTGCGTGGAGGTCCTGTGCACATGGCCAGACCCTACTGCGTACGACCGAGGTTTCAATGGAACACAACCCACGAGCGCAACTAGGGAACTTAATCCACCAGCCAGCACGCGATCCGTCCCATTGATAGCTATTACAATACTATACATATATACCGATTTTAGGGGAGCCTCGTATATAGGATAATATATATATATAGATATAAATTTATAAAGGAGTTAGACAAAACATTTTAACAGACATATAAAATTATATTAACATAGAAAAATTAATAAATTTAGTACATACAAACTCCTTACTTCAAAGGTTTTCGCGAATGATGTGAATAATTATAAGATTGTAAAAAGCATAAGTTAAAAATAATGAAATTTGCCACTGTATTTATACTGTTTTCGTGCGTGTGTGCGACCAATGAGCGATTTTTCGCCATTTTTAGGGCTTTTTAATTATTTTATTACTTTTAAACTATTTTTATTATTTTTTGTGTAATTTTTCCTATTTTTTAATATATGATTTATATTATAATTGGATTTTATTTTTATTACTATTTTCTTACAATATTATTTTCAGCCCTTATTATTTGTTTTCTGGTCGCCGCTTCTGCCTGTGTTTTTTCTAAGCCTTATTTTGGAAGGTTTTGGCAGTTTGTTTTATTTTTCATGTGTCTCTCTCTGCAGCTGTATGCTTTTCCAATGATTTTAATTAATTATTTGTTTTTATTTAATTTTGTTATATTTTTAATTTGTTTTAATTAATATGTTTTTATTAATTTTTAATATCTTCTTGTGGTGCGTGCATATGTACCGTGACTTATTTTATTATTCTCAATTTCGCCTTAATTTTCATTATCGTTTTTTGTTTAAATTGTGACTATTTAGCCGACAAATCAAAAATTATGAAAAATTTAAAAATTAATTGAGCGCTTGTAAATTCTCTTTATCAAAGTATGAAACCAAATTATTTATTTATAAATTATTTATTTTATTATTTTCATCCAATAACAAATTAGATAAATTTTAAATAAAATAAAAGTAGAACTATTGATAAATTATTTAATATGTAATTTAAACAAAATTAAAACTATGAATATTAGTGATAAATATAAACACATTGAAACCATTCAGTCATCAACAAAAAGTGAAGTATATATTGCAGAAAATAATTCTCAGTACAATAAAAGAAACAAAACTGTAGTAATTAAAAGTATCCACAAATCCGAAAAAAGATTATTCACAAAGAATTCAAATTATTCATTTCCTATTCCAATTGAAATGCATTTTAATCAAATAATCAATGATGATGAAATTTGTCCTAAGATTCTTGATTTCTTTCAAGACAATGAAGAATTCGCTATTGTTATGGAACATTTGACAGGTAAATGGGTTGAATTGGATGAATATATTATGGAGAGAAAGCGACAAGAAAGATGTGTTAAAAAAATTGTACAAAATATAATAATAGCTATTGAAAGATTTATCGATAAAGGCATTTATCATCTTGATATCAAACCTGAAAATATAATCATAAATAAAACAACATATCAGGTAAAGATTATTGATTATGAAGACGCGCTCTATGATGTTGAGAATAAGCAACCTAAATGTAATAGTTATGCTGGAACAATTGGTTATTGCAGTCCGCAAGCATTAAGTCGTAAAATATATGATGTGAACAAAAGTATTGTGTTTATGTTAGGCGCTCTGATTTACAGTTGCATAGAAAGAGAACCCCCATATAAAGTAGAAAACAATCGCTACATTCAGAATATAATATTTCTTAGATCCTCAGAAACATTACAAAAGTTAGTTAAAAAATGTCTCGATTTTAATCTGGCAAATAGAATAAAAATAAATGAAATACGCAATGACATTTGGTTTACATCCTAATTTTATAAGGCTGTGTTTGTGATTCTTCAACATTAAAGTCTTTACTTTTCAATTTTTTATAAATTAATTTTATGTTTGTTGTTTTTATTATTAAATGAGTTTAAAATGTAATTTATTTGACTTTAATATTTAAAAATTAGAAATAAAATAGAGCAAGAATCTTATTATTATTATTATTATTATTATTATTATTATTATTATTATTATTATTATTATTATTATTATTATTATTATTATTATTATTATTATTATTATTATTATTATTATTATTATTATTATTATTATTATAATTCGTTTGACATGTTTTCAAAATTTAATGATAATTTATTTTCTAAAACTTTAATAAAATATTTATTTATTAATAATAATAATTAAAAAACATTAAAAAATAGAAAACTTTAATTAAAATATTATAAGAACTTTTTACCCCTCTGATTTCTTTATAAGTGGCATAAATATTTTTACAAAATTTGACTATGAATCAGAATTTTTTAAGGTATACACGAACTTTCGGCACAAATATTTAATAAAATATTTAAAAAATGAATTCATTATTAAAATTTATAAAACTTAAATTTATATTTTAATGTTTATTCTTTTTTGAAATCCAGTGGCATTTAATTTAATAAACACATTTCCAATAGAACCATTTCCATTGATTCTTTTCATGTGTTTCCCAGAATGTTTATTTTCGATCATATTTCCAACCATTGCATATAATTTCCATTAATTATCAATCTTATAACATAAATTTTACTTTAATAGTATTAAAACATATACCATTAATTCCGTATTCATTCATATTTTCATAGACATTAAACCATTAAAAACATTATATTGTTTTTAATTAATTCCGTTTCAATTGTAATTAATAATTCTTGTAATTAATAATTCCTATTAAATAATAATAATAATAATAATTAAAAGATAACGCCAATAAAAAACTCTTCGTAAGATATATTTCGACAGCAAAACTGTCATCTTCAGGTACACAAAACCAAATAAAAATATTATGAATTAACTTATAATTTAAAAAAATTATTTTTTTTATATTAATTAAATTTTCTAATAAATAAATATTTAAAAAAGATTCAAATACTTTTAACTAAATTTAAAATGCTTATTTATATAAATATTATAATTTTAAAAAATTATGTAATTTATAAATAAAATTATTTTAATAATATTAAAAAAGTTTTTATGACTTGAAAAAACTTAGCTAAAAAAATATAAATATCTGTAAGTTTGACAAAGAAAAGGTGATAGTTATTTTTGACCATGATGTGTATGTAAATAAGTTGAATGATTTGTTAAATTCTCCTCAGTTTGTGAAATCGCCAAAGGGTCGGAAGAATGGAAAATTGCTTCCTCTAAAGGATAAAGAGTTTGTACAAAAGATGTTAAATGGTTTTATTGAGAAAAAACTATATGATCTTTCATAACCATATAGTTTTGGAAGACCCTTACTTTTTTATATTAATTTAATTTTGTAATAAATAAACATTTAAAAAATATTCAAATACTTTTAACTAATTTTAAAATGTTATTTATATAAATATTATAATTTTTTATCTATATTATAATTTTAAAATAATGTAATTTATAAATTAAATGATTTTAATAATATTAAAATAATTCTTTTAAAAACAATACATAAACAATACATAAAACAATACATTTTTATCGAATTAGCAAAAGTAGAAGATAAAAACCATGAACGATAAATCAAACCTTTCACCATATTTCTCTTATACTTAAATTCACAAAAGCTTTCTGAAGAAGAATAAAGACAAGTATCAGTTGGTTTTCTATAAATCTCTGTCTTATAATGTTTATCTTTGCGTTGAATTAACAAAAACAAAAACGGCTTTACATGTTTCTGATTTTCAAATACAAGAAAAATAGCATCCACATACCTTTTATAAACAATGGGTTTCTCAAATTGGAAGGAAGCAATTTTTCTTTCCAATCAGAGTTTGAATGTAAGAATAGCTTTGAGTAAGTGTCTTGTATTGCACAGTTGCAAAAACGAAGTATGAATGATGTTATGATTTCGTTCGATGTGTGCAGTTTGTTTACAAATGTACCACTGGTTGATACAATTGACTTATGCTGCGTGTTGTGGGATGAAAATGATTCTGAATATCACATTTAGTCTTTATTTTCTACTTTTGCTAATTCGGTAAAAAGTGTTGATAAATTGGTTGAGTTGTTGATACAGAATGGGTATTCTAAATCATTTTTATTGTTGATAATAAAATAGACTGTTGATAAATTGATTAAAAATCCTAAGGATCCATGTTTTGGAAAGTCTGAGTGTGATTTGTCAAATGAGTATAAATTTAGTGTTGATTTAAATAATAGTAAAAATGGATATAAAAAATTGAGTCTAAATTTGTGTTAGTTTTGCTGTACTCTGAAGGTTTTACAAATTATAAAATGAAGTTAAGTAAATAAATGGGAAATTTAGGGTATAAGATCGTCTCTAATTCGTGTAAGTTACGCAATATGTTTATTAATAAATCAAAAGCTCCGGTTGGATTGTGTTCTGATCTCGTTTATCAATTTACATGTAATGGGTGTAATGCCGCATACATTGGAGAGACTTCCCGTCATCTCATTAATTATTTCAAACATTTGATTAGTAGTTTCTAAACCTATTTGTAATTGAGTATTGTCGATTGAAGAATTTGACTAATATTAATGAGCACAATAGAAGCTGTAAAAGTGAAATAGGAATGTCTTATTTTAGAATTCTGTTGAAAAGTTTTAATAATTATTGGGAACGCGTAATATGTGAAGCATTGTTGATAAGGTCATTGGATCCAAAGATTAATGTGCAAAGTGCTGTGACTACGAATGTTCTGAATGTTTTTAAATAGTTTACGTATGTTAAATCATTTTATGTATTGTTTTTAAAAAAGATTTTTTAATATTATTAAAATAATTTAATTTATAAATTACATTATTTTAAAATTTTAATATTGATAAAAAATTATAATATTTATATAAATAACATTTTAAAATTGGTTAAAAGTACTTGAATATATTTTAAGTGTTTATTTATTAGAAAATTTAATAAATAGAAAAAAATAATTTGTTTAAATTATAATTTAATTCATAATATTTTTAGTTGGTTTTGTGTACCTGAGGATGACAGTTATGCTGTCGAAATATATCGTACGAAGAGTTTTTTATTGGCGTTATCTTTTAATTAAATCGTTGCTAAATTTATATAATTATTTATTTATAAATTAGCTTAAATATATAAAATAAAATTAAAAATAATTTTTATTCTCTGTAGGTTTCTTGTCAAGTTTAGTTAAAATTTAATTACTTGTGATATAAGTAGATAATAACGTCGTATTTTCTTTTTGAATTCATGAAATATTTTTGAGAATTTATTTTCGAAATTTATGTATTAATTATTAAGAGGGCAACAAAATTTTAATTAAGGTGCAGTGATAGAACTCAATACTGAAATGTTTCTTAAACGATATCAGGAAAATCTTTTATTTTTTGCTCACCTTTGATCTGTTTTTTTAAGTTTTAACTCTTTTTTTAATCTTGTTATGAGCCCAAATATTCAGTAATATTTCAACCTTTCTTTACATTTGTTCACTTAACAATATATGTTATATAAAGGAAAAGATTGAATTCTACAAGAACAAGCTTAACTTAGTAACATTTGAAGTCCTGGTCATTCGAAAGACATGCGACAGTCAAAACTTTGAATTTGAAGACATTTATTAATTTCTTAACACGGTCGGCCCTGCTATTTCACCATTGAAATCCACATGACAAATCGTTTATTTTCTCTAGAATTCCATATTGTTCCGTAGAGTTTGCATTCAAACCTTTTTTCTTTTCAATTTTAACCACTTGTTAACCAGAGTCAAATTACCTACTTCTATATTTGTGTTACATCTGCTTATATTTAAACCTTTATCATGTACTTCTTTACTTTGTCTGAAGTTATTTTGATTTCCTTTTCAATTCACTTTATGTCATTTTACAAATTAACAATAAACTCTTCAAAGTTCTGTGTTTTGACTCTCGCTATTTTATTTCTCATTTTCTCTATTTACTTCCAAACACTACTGCAAAACCTGTATATCCTTTAGTTTTATATATTTATTATTTATAATCCATGCACGATTGAGGGTTCATATGGGAAAGTCTCTGTATTTTTAGTTTCCATTATTCTTAGAGTTCTTCAAATATCTCAGCCTAAATATTCATTCTTCTTTGGCTTCTGAACTTTGTTATATATTTCTCCAGTATTGTTCCAACCACATTTTCAGCTATTATTTCACTCAACAGTATAAGTCTAATAATTCAAATAATATATCCGTTCCAATCATTTATCAAATGAAAACGGACTATGGTATCCCTGTAATCATGTCTTTGGATTACTGTGTAGAATTTCAATCAACTCTCATAAGAGACATGATGAAAAAACACAGTGAATATTTTAAAAAACAAAATTTTATTATGGTATTAGATATATTACTATCAGCTTTCTTTAAGTACTCTTCTTGCTTCGAACATACGTATTACATTACGTAGTGAATAATTTTAGTTGCTTTCTCGTTTTTGTCTTGATGTTTTCAATAGATCCACATTGTTTGCCTTTCAGTGGTGTTTTTGTTTTTGAGAAAATGCAGAAGTTGTCTTATGCTAGATCCGTTGAATAGAGGGGACGAAGACAACCTTTAAGGTTTTTGCTTGACATAAATTGCCTTACAATAACATATGAGTGACTTAAACCTTTTACACTTTTCTAAGTTTGTTTACTATTAACAGTGCAGAAATAGGATTTTCATTGAAAAGCCTGAATCTTGGATTCAAAATCGTACCTTAAATCCTAGTTTCATTTCTTTTCATATTTTCAAGGGAAAAAAAAGAATTAAAATTAAACCCTACTTAAACCATACCAAATCCTAAAGAAACTCAATCCTTAAAATTTAATAAGTGGTATTCAATTTCCACCTAGATTTTGTTCGGATCGTGGCTTTCCATTTATATGTCATGGGTGTAATACCACATACATTGCAATGACTGCCCGTCATTTCCGCTCTCAAGGGTTTGATCACAGTCGACTGATGGAATTGATTGATATTAGTATGCGCAATATTTTGATGCAGGATGAAAGTTTTACATTTTTTTGAAAGTTTTATTTAAATTTTGTTAAAGTCTCGGTTTTATAAAATTTAAAAATTAAGTTTTTTAACATTTTGTAGAATTTGTGATTTTAAAAAAAGCAAACTTTTTAATTTTTGATAAAATGTTTTTGAGAATTTAAAAACAGAAATTTGTTTAAATAACAATTATTTACTCTGAATAGTTTCTAGTTCAAGACTACCTGACGAAGACTTATTCAGTCGAAATATATTTTGGATATGTGTTGTTATTCTTTAATTTAGTTTCATTACCAATTTTGTGTGATTCTGTTTTAATAAAAATAATAATAATAATAATAATAATAATAATAATAATAATAATAATAATAATAATAATAATAATAATAATAATAATACTCATAGTAATAATAATAAAAATAATAATAATATTAATTTTACAAATTCAAACTATTTAAAAATATAATATTTTCTACAAAATTTGACTATGAATCAAATTTATTTAAGGTATTCACGAATTTGTAGCACAGCATTTTTCAAATGATTTCCCATTTCACTTTTTCAAGTGATCACTTGAAAAAGGCTGTGTAGAAAATTCTTGAATACCTTAAATAAATCTGATTCATAGTCAAATTTTGTAGAAAATATTATGTCAATTATAAAGAAATCAAAGGTGAAAAACAATAAAAATTCTTATAATATTTAAAAATATTCAAAATTTTCGTAGTCATAATAATACATTATTTATTTGACCATAAATTTAGATTAAATTAAATTAAATTTCAAGTTGAATTATAACAAATGAATAAAATTTTAATCCCAAATGAAATCTCTGTTTGTCGAGACGCGCAAAATTACCATTTTGAAATAATTTAAATAAAATTTGTATTTTTCAACATAGTGCCAAATCTTCAAATTGTTACTTTTTGTCTAAATTCCTTTGAGATTTTTTGAAGGAAATGTGTGAATTACAATCAACAAACTCTGCAAATATATTATATTTTTTGATAAAATATTATACAAAAATATTACTTTATCATATTTTACTGATCTGTCAATATGTAGCACAGTTAATTTAATTCCCAAAGACGGAATTTCCCATTTTATATTTCCCATTAAATTCAAAGTTACTTTTAACATTCCAAAATTATTTATTCTGCTACTAAAAAAAATCACTTTAAAACTTTTGAAAATTTTATTAAAGTTTGAAAGGTTTAAATAAAATTCATATTTTATTAGAAAATGATAGTTTTTATAAACTCTAAAAAAGTGAATTACTGATGCATAAACAGAGTGAAATCAGAGTCATTCAACCATTTAAGTGTTTTTTTTATTTTTTCAATATATATTTTAATTTTTACACAATGATTTTAGCACGCCGAAAATTAAATTCGAATATTTAAATTGCAAAAGTAAAATAATATATTGAGAAATAAAAATAATAATATAATTATAATTATAATTATAAAAATATAATAATAATTATAATAATAATAATAATTTACTAGAAATTTGTTGATTTAACTACATATCTAAAAAATAAATATGCACAATTGGGGATTCAGTTGATATTAAATTTTAAATTTATATTAATGTAAATTTTATTTCCACAGTAATCAAAAAAAAAGATAAAATTAAAATGACGAAAATTATCTCGATATTATTCCGAAAAAAGATGTCTTATATTTCAAGCTAATTAAACTGTTTCATAAATAATTTATGAATGAAAATTGGAAATTTGAACTTATTCTTTACAATTTCAGCTCGAATTTGCGAATGAATGAGATGAATGTTTTACTGAAGTGAACTAATTGGATACTTCAATTGAATATTTTCAAAATTTTAAAATCGGATTAGAATGTGTTTTTTCTTTGAAGATTTTTATGATGGTTTTGATTTTTAATAATTGAAATATTTAGATTTCTTGGCGTTCTTTTGAAATAAAAGAAGTGGATAAAGCCTAATAGAAATATATTTCATTCTAAGCTTTGGGAAACTGCGTTTAACATTAGGTAATAAACACTTAGTAGGCAAATGTTATTTGTTTTAAATATAATCAAAGTTTCATATTTATATATATTTTAATTATTATAATTAGAACTTGGCCGATTGCATCATTCTCCGATTGTCCCGATTTCCGATTGTGCCGTTTGTGAGAAGTACAGATTGTAATTCCGATACCGATTGTTTATAAATTTTAATTTTTGTTAACTATTCTACTTTTCAAACGCGACTTGTCATAATTGGATTTTTTTACTTGGTTCTTCTAAATACGCTTAATGTTTGCATTGGGTATTATAATATATTTAAGTGATGCATATCTTTTTTCGTCGCTAATCTATATTTATCCAGAAAAGTTTGTTGTCTTTTGACTTCTGTTTTTTTGTAAGTCAGAGTAATTCCCCGTTATCTGTGAATTCATTATTTATCTTGAACAATCGGCTCTGGGTGGGCAACCGATTTCCGATTGTACCGATAGCGACATTTTGCTCCTATAATTGACCCGATTGTGAATGTTACCGATTAATCGGTCGAGCTCTAATTATAATCTGCATCTTAAAGATCCAATAATGAAAATCATATGGAAGATCTGTTTTATTTTTAACCGTAATGAAAATAAAGAAATTATTTTCATAATAATAAAAGTTAAATATAACAGTAATCCCTCGTTTATTGACGGTATATTCAATCCCGACTCTACCGAGATATTTAAGTGAATTCCCTTGAAGTGGGATTCCTTGTTAATATATTGAATACTTTTGTAGTCAGAGCATAGAAAACTTATTTCTACACTTTATTAATATTCTGGATATGAAAAAAAACTTCTAGTCGCCATTATACTAATATGTATTACTCGTTATTACAAAATATATGGATTAGACAAAACAACAGAAAACAAAACATTATGTATTAAATATTGTACCTCCGCCAATATAGCTTCAGCAAGAAGTGCTCATCAAATTCCATGCCTTTAATGAGATTTAGTAGGAGGCTTCGAGTATAAAGAGCCTTAAACGCACGAATAATATCTTAATCTATGTGATGGAACAACATAGTAGTGTTGAGAGGAATGACATCATACTGTACACTTTTGTAGGATAGATCATTAAACGCTAGAACATTCTCTGCGAGATACTGTTTGTTTTGGGGGATAAAGCACTCGTGGAACCAGTCGATTTCAACTGCTTCTTTATTCTGTGCATCCAATAAACTGGAGGTAGAGTTTTGTTTTTATTTTTCAGTACCAGAGAGTCCTTGGCCTTTAATATAGAG
Source organism: Schmidtea mediterranea (assembly GCA_022537955.1). Classification (NCBI taxonomy): domain Eukaryota; kingdom Metazoa; phylum Platyhelminthes; order Tricladida; family Dugesiidae; genus Schmidtea; species Schmidtea mediterranea. Next base: position 24,882,949 of record CM039680.1, on the reverse strand, counting down.
TCCTTCGTCTATATTAAACATCTGTTTTGGCCAATACTTGTCCTTAAGAATTTTCTGGAGGGTGTTGTTTACATTGCCATTGCTGAAAGATGATCAGCAGAGGCAGCTTCTCTGTATAAAATGGCATTCTTCATAATCAACCACATCTGGAACAGTAAAGTGTTGATAGACCTGGATTACCTTCTCCAGGATTACCAGAAAATCCAAAGGAATATTTTTTCTGTGGATATCGCAGATTTGAATATTTATGGTATACTCCATTTTTACTATGAACTTATTACGCCTTATTATCACGTGCTTTGCTTCCTTGTTGTAAGAAACAATAGCCATTGCACCGATGTTTGCTTTTTCTGGCGATGAAGTTTGAAACACTGTTAGAAACTCATGAGTCAGACATCACGTAGCACATTAATGTATGACGTTTGACAGAAGATATCAGTATTATACATTTGTCTGAATAACTCTGATTCAGTTCATTAAAAACTGCTATAATAAAATGAACAAATCAATAAAGTTATAATATAGGAACATACATACTTACCCATGTCTGAATGTAATTTGTTCAACTGAATAAAAATTTATATTATAGGAAGGAAGGAATTAGAAGAAAACATTTTTTTAACGTAAAAACATAATACATAGTAAATAATTTATGCAAACTTTCAAAATGTAGAAATGTTCAGTTCAATAAAAACTCTATATAAAACTATTTTTAGTAACTTTTTAGACAATTATTTTTTAAATTAAAGCCGAAGATTGTTGAAAAAATACCAATAACTCTACTTTGAGTTGTAGAGAAAATTAAGAAATAATTTCGTAAGAATTTTCATGAAATTCAATTAATTTAATATTTTTACAACTTTTCAGATATTTCAAAAATATCCATCGAAACTCTAGGTTTTTGAGTTTTTACCTCATTTGCAATTTACCAGGAGCAGTGGAACCAGAACCTACAAATGAGGAGTTTAAAAAATACGAAAACATAATTTATCCGATAACTTAAGTTTAAAAAAAATTTTTATAACGTATAAAAAATCCAAATCATTAATACAATTGAAAATGAGGAAGATTTTTATAAATTTGGGAAATTAATGGAAATTTCCAAAGTTTCATAAAATCAAAAATTATCAAAAATTTGGATTTGTTAAAAGGTAAAAAAGATGGCAACCAAAACAAGTTTCCAAAGAACAGAGGAATAGTTTATTCGAATATAGAAACTTTTTAATAATAAATTTCATTTTAATAAATTTTAGTTTTCAATTAATCGGACTTACATTTATTCGAAAATAATTCCATTAATTAACATAAATTGGCATAAATTCCTAAAAAACCTAAAAAAATTAATTAAAACTAAATTTATAATAAATAATGATGAAAAGTATTATTTAAGAGCTTGAATAATGATCTCATAAATATACGAGATCACAATCCAAGCCCTAAAATATACTTTACCTGTCAGCCATTTTAAAAATGGCTAATTCATCAACTTAATCATAATTGTAATTGGTTGTTCATTAAAACTTCTATTATAGAAGTTTTTAATGAACTGAACCAGGTGTAGTAAATCGTATTTTAGCAGATCGCTATTTTAAAAAAGCATTTTGATTAACATATATAAATGATATCATCAAATTAAGATTCATGTCAGTGATGTTACTGTAAAAAAAGGAACAATAGCTTAGATTGCAAAACCATTGAAAATCTAAAAATTTTAAGTTTAGGCAACATTAGAAAACACATGATTACATACTATATTACCTCCAACCAAAAGAATATTGTGTTTTAAAAACCAACATGTATTTTATTATTATTTTTATTATTTATATTATTTTTATTATTTTTATTATTTTTATTATTATTAATATTATTATTATTATAATAAAATATTATAAGGACTTTTTTTCAACTCTGATTTCTTTTTAAGTGACATAATATTTCTGCAAAATTTGACTATGAATCAGATTTATTTAAGGTAAAATAAATTTTCGGCACAACCTTATTTATAAAATTTTTAATAAAATATTTAAAAAAAGAATTCATTATTAAAATTTATAAAACTTACATTTATTTATTCTTTTTTTATCCAGTGGCATTTAATTTATTAAACACATTTCCAATAGAACCATTTCCATTGATTCTTTTCTTGTGTTTCCCAAAATGTTTATTTACGATCATATTTCCAACCATAAAAACGGCTCTACATGTTTCTGATTTTCAAATACAAGAAAAAAAATATCTTTTATAAACAATGGGTTTCTCAAATTGGAAGGAAGCAATTTTCTTTTCCAAGCTAGCCAAAAATATTGATGCAATCGTTGGTGTTATCTATTTGTTGATGTCATTCATTATTGAAAAAAACATTGGCATTGGAAGTACCAAATTCAAGAAGTTAAAATATGCCCTTCTATCAGAATTATTTTCATTTATAGTACAGCATAAGTCAATTGTATCAACCAGTGTGTACATTTGTAAACAAACTGCAAACTTCAAACATTAGAGCTTGTTCATAATTTTGTAACTGTGCAATATGTTAGGGTTATAAGAAAATATGAATAAAAATAATACAATTTTAAAATTATCAAAATCAATTAAAATTAATTAAAATTTTGAAAAAAGTAAAAATCAATATTTTCGGGGGTAAAAAGTGGTAATCGGTGGCAAATTTGATTGTGAAGACGAATAAAATACTATTAGACTGAGATAAGGTATATTGAAGGGTCGGGAGCCCAAAAACAAATTAATTAATTAATTAAATTATTTACCAACGAACCCATTAATAGAGGGCCGCCGAGCTGAACGTCAACTTAATGTGTTTCCCTGCATTAGTGAAACGGGCAACAAATTGTCCGAAATGGAAAATTGTTTCCCCAGCAGTAATCCAGATTAATGGGAATCCAGAAACTATAAAAGCAACTGACAACAAAATAAGTTGCCAGTTGGTCGAAGAGATAATATAACGAGTTGAAGGAAACGAGTGAAGAGCAGTAAATCGATTAAGTTAATCAGATTACAGTGACTTACATCGTGATACCCTTAGGGTGTGTACGAGAGATAAATTATTGTCTATCGTGGTAAATATTTGTCAATAAAGACTTCTTTTTTGGGATTTTGTCTTATTGATTATTGAACACGAAGAGTCGGATTGAGAAACCTATTCATCGACAAATAAATATTTAAGATCCCAACAAATACAAAACACTAACTTAAAACTTTGCTATTTTATACTGGGCAGTACCAATCATTGACAAAACTGGTCTCATAGGTAAACCATCTTTATGGATTTTCGGAAGACCATGTAGTTTTGCTGGCTCATTAATAAGTTTCTTCTCAATAAAACCATTTAACATTTTTGTACAAACTCTTCAACAATTTTCCATTCTTCCGACCATTTTGTAATTTCACAAACTGAGGAGAATTTAACAAATCATTCAACTTATTTACATACCAACATGGTCAAAAATAATTATCACCTTTGCTTTGTCAAACTTACAGATATTTATATTTTTTTAGCTAAGTTTTTTCAAGTCATAAAAACTTTTTTAATATTATTAAAATAATTTTATTTATAAATTACATAATTTTTTAAAATTATAATATTTATATAAATAAGCATTTTAAATTTAGTTAAAAGTATTTGAATCTTTTTTAAATATTTATTTATTAGAAAACTAAATTAATATAAAAAAAATAATTTTTTTAAATTATAAGTTAATTCATAATATTTTTATTTGGTTTTGTGTACCTGAAGATGACAGTTTTGCTGTCGAAATATATCGTACGAAAAGTTTTTTATTGGCGTTATCTTTTAATTATTATTATTATTATTATTATTATTATTATTATTATTATTATTATTATTATTATTATTATTATTATTATTATTATTATTATTATTATTATTATTATTATTATTATTATTATTATTATTATTATTATTATTATTATTATTATTATTATTATTATTATTATTATTATTATTATTATTATTATTATTATTATTATTATTATTATTATTATTATTATTATTATTATTATTATTATTATTATTATTATTATTATTATTATTATTATTATTATTAACAGGAATTATTAATTACAAGAATTATAATTACAATTGAAACAATTAATTAAAAACAATAATGTTTTTAATGGTTTAATGTCTATGAAAATATGAATGAATACGGAATTAATGGTATATTTTTTAATACTATTAAAGTAAAATTTATGTTATAAGATTGTTAATAATACAAAAGAATAAAAATAATTTGTTAATTTACTTCGATTAATACTTTAATTATTTTCATTGGGCCCATAGACAATAGTTTCGTATGAAATTCGGAGCTCATATTCTAAGAATTATAAGTTGACTTCAGAAAATATTTCAGATTTTTTATTTTAAAAAACAAAAAAACACTTAATTTTAAAACAAATCAAATATATTTCTATGAAAATGACTATGAAAAAGAAGTTTAAAAAAATTAGATTTTTCTATACATGTTAATTAAAACAAAAATTATTTATTTATTATAGTAAACGGATGCCCAAATTTTGTCAGAATTTGAATTTGTACTGTGAGAAATTTAGAAATGGCTTCACAAATACGTTTTCTCCTAATTTCTACTAATAACTAGTTACTTGTTTTAACTTTCTTATCAAGTATCGATGCCTTTCAGCGAGTCTATAGTCTATCATAGGCGCCAAAACACGCGGCCCACGAAGACGTTTTAATAAATTACCAGAAAAAGTTTATAATTTGAAATTCAAATTAAAAGCATGGCTTCAATATTTTTAATTAATGCTTATTAAAGAAAAACTTTAGAAAATTATAATATTTTTAGTTTAAAATTTGACTCAAACAAAGCATCATCAAAGGTTATAATAAAAAACTTTGATCATTGATGTAAATTTTAACGAATTATCCGTATACAATAATTTTTACTCAATTTTTTTTCAACAATTCCAAACAAAAGAAATAATATATAAAATGCCTCCGAAAAAGAAATCAAAAATGGATGTTGAGTTGGAAACAGATATGGTGGCATTAAAAAGAAAAATTGAGGATGAAAACAGAAAGTTTTAAGACAAGTGGGAAATATGTATTTTTTATTGAAAAAAAAGACCGAATTCAGTGTCTTATCAGCAAACAACTGCAGTAGCAAAGAGTTCAATCTTAGTCGCTACTATAACACACTTCATGGCAACAAATTCAACAAATTCCATTGAAAATTAAGAGAAGAGAAAATTATTCAGTTCAAATCATCATTTGAGAAACAAACAAGTTTGTTCTCCAAGTACAATAAAGTCAGTGAAGATTCTGTCAGTGCAAGCTATGTTCTCTGTGAAATTATAGCAAAAGCATCCAAACCTTTTACAGAAGGAATTTTTGTCAAAGAATGCATGGTACAAGCCTGCGAAATAATGTACCCAGAAAAGAAGAAAGTGTTTGAGAGAATAAGTCTATCTGCTAATATAGTTTCTGCTCAAATTTCTGAGTTAACAGATGATACAAAAAACAACTTGTCAATATCGCTAAAACTTTTCCATTGCTATTGATGAGAACACAGACACAACTGAAACAGACTAGAGTGCAATCTTCATTAGGTGTTGACAAACATTTAATGATTACTGATGAATTGCTAGAATTAATACCTTTGAAGATCACAACCAAAGGAAAAGATATTTATCAAAAGCTTGAAGAGAGTATTGCTAAAGCTGAGCTACCTTTGTCAAAATTAGTTAATCTTGCAACAGATGGTGCTCCATCAATGTTTTCAGAAAAAGTAGGAGTTGTTGATCAACTTAAAAATAAACTTCGAATCCTCAGTCCTCACAGCAACATCTTTATGAATTTTGCATCAAGAAACTCTTTGTGGAAAAAATATTAAAATGAAAGAAGTAATGGATATTGTGGTCAAAACAGTTAATTTTATCAGGTCAAGAGGTCTAAACCACTGACAATTTTCTTCTTTCCTTCTTACCAATGAGAGCCAACATGATGAACTTTTATATCACACTGAGGTAAGGTAGTTCAGTCGTGGAAAGGTTTTAAGAAGATTTTTTTATCTTTTGAATGAGATTGACTCATTCATGAAAATAAAAAACAAGGAAGTACCAGAACTCACAGACTCAAATTTCATCAGCAATCTTGCTTTTCTAACTGATATCACAGATCACTTGAATGATCTGAATACAAAACTTTAAGGAAAGGATTTGATCATAACTCAAATGTATAATCACATCAAATCATTCAAAATCAAGCTGAACTTGTGGAACAAACAAATTTTCAATGGTGACTACATTCATTTTCAAACACTCAAGTCTGTGAAAAAAATTGAACCCTATTGCTTGATGGTCTATTCAGGTATTCTTAACGAACTCTTTCAACAGTTTGGCTAAACATTGCCAACTAAGTAATCCGAAATAAAAATAATACATGTGACGCTTTGTTTGTCTTTATTTGAATAATTTTGTGTTACATTTTTGTGTTTATAATAATTTTATTTTCTTATTTATAATAAATTGTAATTATGATACATTCTCGAGTATTTATTTTCATAAAGAATTATGTTGCAGCCCTCCGGCTCATGACGCTAATCTAATGCGGCCCGCAGGCCAGTTTGAGTTTGAGACCACTGGTCTATCAAGTGACATTGACATTGAAAGCTGGGCTACAAAACAAGCTTTCAGATGGTGTCGGGCCTACAACGCAATTCTAACTGGCCCACAATTATTCGATAAAGACTAAAAATTTAGAACTTCAAATATGGTTTTTAATTTTAGCCAACATCGGTGATGTTTCATGAAATAAGAAGTCCGGCCATTGTGAGAAATAATTTAGTTTTATTCATGATTGAAATACACAATTTAATTATTAAAATAAAACATGTTAGCTACAAATAATATAAATATATTTCACTGAAATGATCCTCATCATCAATTTAATCATTGTTTAGTCATATATACGGAAATCAATCTCAATAAAGTCTTTGCTGGTTGAACATTTTATCACAACTGATCACATATTGCTTTTTTGTTGTTTGTTAATAATTCTTTCGATTTAAATTACAAATCCTTCAGCCGCTGGAATTATTGAAAACATATTTGTACTACAAAAATTCTGTGTTGAAAAGAAAGTTTTGGACAAACACCTTTTATTAAATTATTTTTTCCCAAATCAAACCCAACAAAAGACTATTGAAAATTTATGTTAAATATAAAACAAAATATTGATTTATTTACAATTAAACGATTTTAATCAAAATATTTGATTGAATTTAATTAAAAAAAATTAAACTAAAGGAAAATTTATTAAAACATACTGAAAAAACAATTAAAATTCTATTGATTCGGCAATCCTATCAAGGAGGTCCTCATTATTTGCAGTGTAAACCTTTATTGAAAGGTGTCTTAAAGCACTATTGGAATCTGATTTAACTGTGATATTATTCGTAAGCTTGTGAAAGGACTGGGTTAGATTTAATTTCAATTTCGTTTGATATTCGTTTTTTGTTTATCCCATATTTTTTTGCATTTAATAAATAACTTTAATATTAAACATATAACATACAGATTATACATTACCATAAATATGGGATATAATGTTGGGGTTATGCAATTTTTGCAAAACTTTAATAAATGGGAAAATTGAAAAATATAAAACTAATTAATTAAAAATAATCAAAATCAATGTTTTCCGGTGAAATGGGTGTGTACCGACGCCAATTGACGAGACGATTACGAAAATAATAATATAAAATTAATTTGGTACAACTAGAAAAAGTTATTAAGAAAATATAAACTAAAAATTAATTAAAACGACGAAAACAAAGAAATTAAATTAAGGAGAAATCTTTCGCTAATATAATTTACTCCGAGGATTTCTCCCGGGATTCCTGCCAATCCTGTAAATTGAAAATTGTAAATCGTAGTGAAATTGTTGGTATCAAATAAAAGTTTGCCTGTGTTGAGTGATTTCAGTATTATTTAAGAAGGACGTGGAGTCAGAGCATGCTGTTCCTACCAAACCTAAATGAAATATTAACTCAACAATAATACAAGAATCCAGAGACTATCTAGACCAAGCAAACACTTCCGTTAATACTTTATGTTTGATTGAGGATGGAGGTACGCGATGTATAGTTTGAAAATATAAGAAATTTAAAATAACATATTTTAAAACGTAAATAAAACTAATATTATTTCTGATTATGTAACCCATCTGAATCACACAATGAAACAATCAATTACATTTTTTGTGTGCAAAATGTTATAAGTAAAAAATTTTGCGCAATATTTTTTAATCTAATTAAAATATAATTTTCTAAGTTTATATTTTTATTTTGAAAAATTTTTATATTTCAATTTTTATTACAATATTTAAATTACTTTTGAGCAATTATGCAGTTGCCATAAGATAAAATTTTACAAATAAAAATTTTCAATTTCTGAATTTCTGGATAGAAATTTTTAGAAAAAATAAATAGTTGATGTTCGAACGCCAGTAAAGTTTTTTTTTTAATAATAAAAGTTATAAAAATGTTGAAAAAACGTAAATTAGTTAATTAAATTGAAAATAACTTGTTAATTATTTATATATTTTAATTTTTGAAATCTTATAAAACTGTGAAGGAGGTTTTCATGTCGTTAATGTTATATGTTAAATAATTTCTTAAATTTAGTTAATTTTATACGGGGCAACTGCATAAGTGCTAGTATTTGTTTATAATTTTATTTCTAATTTTAAAATATTTAAATTTTCTCGAGTAAATTAAATTTTAAACTAATTTAATATTAATAATAACAAATAATATATACCAAAACATAAAAATTAACACATTAAAAGTTAATTGAAAAACACAGCCTTATAAAATTAGGATGTAAACCAAATGTCATTGCGTATTTCATTTATTTCTATTCTATTTGTCGGATTAGAATAGAGACATTTTTTAACTAACTTTTGTAATGTTTCTGAGGATCTAAGAAATATTATATTCTGAATGTAGCGATTGTTTTCTACTTTATATGGGGGTTCTCTTTCTATGCAACTGTAAATCAGAGCGCCTAACATAAACACAATACTTTTGTTTACATCATATATTTTACGACTTAATGCCTGCGGACTGCAATAACCAATTGTTCCAGCATAACTATTACATTTAGGGAACTTATTCTCAACATCATAGAGCGCGTCTTCATAATCAATAATCTTTACCTGATATGTTGTTTTATTTATGATTATATTTTCAGGTTTGATATCAAGATGATAAATGCCTTTATCGATAAATTTTTCAATAGCTATTATTATATTTTGTACAATTTTTTTAACACATCTTTCTTGTCGCTTTCTCTCCATAATATATTCATCCAATTCAACCCATTTACCTGTCAAATGTTCCATAACAATAGCGAATTCTTCATCGTCTTGAAAGAAATCAAGAATCTTAGGACAAATTTCATCATCATTGATTATTTGATTAAAATGCATTTCAATTGGAATAGGAAATGAATAATTTGAATTGTCCGTGAATAATCTTTTTTCGGATTTGTAAATACTTTTAATTACTACAGTTTTGTTTCTTTTATTGTACTGATAATTATTTTCAGCAATATATACTTCACTTTTTGTTGATGACTGAATGGTTTCAATGTGTTTATATTTATCACTAATATTCATAGTTTTAATTTTGTTTAAATTACATATTAAATATTTTATTAATAGTTCTATTTTTATTTTATTTAAAATTTATCTAATTTGTTATTGGATGAAAATAATAAAATAAATAATTTATAAATAAATAATTTGGTTCCATACTTTGATAAAGAGAATTTACAAGCGCTCAATTAATTTTGAAATTTTTCATAATTTTTGATTTGTCGGCTAAATCTACGTAGTATTTTTAAATGAAAATATTTAGTGGTATCATTTAACTTTAAGAAATGTAATGAAATAGAAACAATTTCGTTATGAAGAATCAAAATAGTATGATTTGAATTTGGTGAAATAGATCTGATTGTCTTTAGATTCATTTAAATTGTTTTAGAAGAAAAAACTTTCAAAATCAAAGAACCGATTTTATCAATATCGTTGCCAAGTATAATATATCCATTCTTCCTTTACAAATCTGGATCTTAAAACTGCTGGTTTTCTGTGTTCCACACTACTTTCAGTTCCAAGTCAACACACCAACAAAGATCCAACCGTTTATTATCTTGCGCACCTCCATATCTGTTGTAAGAGTTGCGAAATGACATTGAAGAATCTGCAGTCGTTTCAAAATATACAGTAAATTTGTCAACAACATTTAATCGACAATTTCAAACTCAGCTCATTGGAACTGAAACTACTACTCAGTTTCTAAAACAGATAATTCCTGATTAGCAATCGATAAACCACGGGTTACGAAACATGCGACAGAAATTATTAAGAAGATTTTTATGGATAGCATGCCAAAGTCTATTAAATTGATTTTTGCTTCCTCAACAGCCGATGAAGTAAACCAGCTTGCAATTTTAGCAGACATAGATAGATATTCACAGCCTAACAGCTAAAGTCCAAGATTTGCTAATAAAACGAACTAGAACAACAGGCAATATAATTAGATGAGAAGTCGTGTGAAACTATGTTATTTTGACGTTCGTTTTAGTAAAAATGCTCGGAAATGCCGCTCCGGTTGCCAATTTCAAAATGCGCTAGGTCTTATCCTACTGGACATTTGTAGATACCATTATAAATACCAATTCCAATTCTTGTGTGCTAAATTGCAGATTTTTTAAAGTCGATCAACAGTTATTTTCAAAAATATTTTAGAACCTCCTGGACAAATAGTCAAACCAGCTGATAGTTTGAACTTATTTCAAATTAATTCACCTGATGTGACTAGGATCTCATTTCAAAATCAGAATAGATCATCTTCCATTAATTTGCTTGTGAAATTTGTCATTCAGAACTAGTTATCAATGACAAATGGCTCTTCACTCAAAATATTTGACTAAATACGAATTCATTTCAAACCCCATCCAGGAGCGGCGCAAAGCGGTAAGCATCGCATGGTTGCACATACTAGGATTGGGTGACAACGTTGAAACGAATTTTAAAAATTATAATGAATGTAAAACATGAACATTGAAAACATAAAAAAGAATATCAACAAAAATTCAAAAATATCACATTTTTATTATCTGTAGCACTTATTTTGTGTAGTGAAATTTTTGGGGCACATTTGGCACGAGTGATTATTACGGTGTACCATCGCTATCGTACACACTGCCTTAAGGCGAGAATACACGGAAATTCATTCGGTTCGCATCGTCTTCGTGATAGTGTTCGAAACCTTGTGTATGTGAGATTCAATTCAAAAGCGAAAATTATATAATGCATCTATTGTTACGAAAGGTATACCTTATTTTGAAGGGGCGCATTATTTAGGTTTGCATAGAGGCGCCAAAGCAGTTTGCGCCGCCCTGGTTCCACCAATTACAAATGATTTTGTTTGGACTGTTTCTGTAGCACAAATTACACAGCCATCAATCGGTTCAGATTTTCTTGCTTACAATGAATTTCTCGTCAATCGTCAATTCAGATCACTAATCACGTGTCTATCAATCAGACTTCCGGCAACATAAGGTCACCAAGCTTCTAGCATACTATTGCAGCTAGGGTCTACTCCAACCAAAATGTTTAAAATATTTTATGGAACTTATTACCTAACCAATTATCCAGAATTTTAGAAGATGACTTACCATCAAAATGAACAACTATTGCTCGGCATGTCATTCAAACCAAACCAGACCCACTTCAGTTTACGATACGTTGTGAATTATTACAAGAAAAAAGGTAAATCGCAGAGGTAGAATTTCTAGATATGGGATGAATGTGAATTATACACAGGTCAAATTCACCATAAGATCCGACTCTGGCTACAATCACATTAAGCGTTTGTCAGAGCTTTTTTGTCAACTTGAAAATCAGGCCAAATGACTCGATAAATTTTCTCGTTCATATTATCAATGGATTCGGATTAAAACCTCTATCAAAATAAGGTCATTGTTATCCAGGATATTCCCAAACCGCAAGCGCTAACACAAATACGCAGCTTTGTTGGTATTATTAACTTTTAATGGAAATTTATTAAGAAATGCACTGGAATTTTGACGACTCTTACTGCAATCGTGCACGGTCCTAAGCTTGATATCGTATGTTTGGCAAAAGAAAGAGAAGAGGCCTTTAATAAATTCAAATAAGCATTAGTGGATGCGGTTGTACTAGAGTTTCCGGTACGAGATGCCCAATTAAATATCACAACGGACACCTCTGACATAGCCATGGGAGAGTCATAACTTCAATTCATCGAAGGAGGAAGCTACCCACTGGTGCTTTTTTCACAAAACCTCCCCAAATTTTCGAAGTTTGACAGAGAGCTCTTGGGAATCACTGGGCAATAAAACATTTTCAGTAAAGGCTGGAAGGCCGATCGTTTGTAATTTACACTGAATACAAGCCATTGACATACTCTCCAATGATGATCAAGCCGTCCCTAGACGACACCGAACACTTAGATATAAAGCCAAGTTTGATTGCCAAATAAGGTTTATCCAAAGTCGAGCCAATGTTGTAGCTGATTAGTTATCAAAGAGTATTTCAGCGGCAATATTAAGCACAGTTTTTTTTACGATATTTTTATTCAAGGTGTAACTCGTCCTGTGTTAGCAAGGGCTTTTCGATACCTGGCGTCCAGTTCATTGCACAATTTACAGCACTCAGAAATTTGTGGGACGTACGAGTATCTAAGAAATCGAGTGTGCTGGCCTTAAATGAAACAAGAAATTTTTCAAAAATTTGTGCGAATCATGCCTACCTTGACAATCATTGAAGATTGTGTGTCACATGAAACCAGCAATTATAACATTATTGATTTTTTCAATTTTAGCATAGCAGTTTTTAATGAACTGCAGCAGGTGTATTATTTTTTTACAGTTGGTTCGTTTGAATTAAAGCAATTATAAAGAAGTTGGTGTATGTATCCAACCATAACACAACTAGAATTACTGAAAATTACTGGAATTTATGTATCGGCCATTTTAAAAATTTCTTTTTAGCTTATTGGGAATTTATAAGATTTATTTCTCTAAAATGTATGTTAGATTAATTTTAAACTTAAATTTATAACATAAAATAATATCACAGAATTTTAATCAATTCAAACAATTCACATATCGAAAGTTTGTATGCATAATTTACTGTGTTAAGTTTATATTTTCTTCTACTTTTTCACTTTCAGTAGCAAATATATATAAATTCATTGGAACAAATTGTTTCACCACACAAGTAAATCTGTTAGTCTATAATAAAAATTTATTAATTTCTTTTATATTATAGGTGTTTGTGTTAAGATGAACCAAGTGTATTATAGATGTGTTTGTTCACTGCAATGAGGTGTAATGCATTTCTATAGTGTGTATTGAAATGTCAGACTCTACAAACCATCGGAATTTATTTGTAAGTCAGGCTTTTATTTTTACGTCAAAAATCATCATTAAATAGTCGTGTTGAGGATACCTAAATAATAGAGTAAAATAATTAATAAACATGTAAAATGATTGGGGGAAACAATGAGAAGTGAGTAAGATGTGGTTCTGGAGCTTAATAAAAAGGGAATGAAAAAGAAATGTCGAATAACGAGAAGGGAATAAGAAAAATTCAATAAAAACAGACAATTAAATAAAAGAAGGTCATTTATAATTAACAAGTGCAAATTTGGGAAAGCAAAAGGAAAATTTGCACGTTATTTCGAAAGCCCTTTCAAGATAAGGGAAGGAATGTTGTTTGGAAATCCGGCAAAGGGCATCTCTAAAAAATGATTTATCTGGACAACTGTCAGTGATTATAGAGGCCCAAAGGGAATTAGCGTTAAAAGAAATCAGAAATTCTATTTGACTTCAGTAAGTATTATTGGATGACGGAGTATAAAAAGGAAGCGCAATTGGAATCAAAAAACAAAATTGCAAAATGACAAAGAAAGACAAGAAAGAAATTAAACAGAAATTTGAAACAGAAATTAAGCGAGGTCAAAGCAAAGCATGGAAACTAAATCAGAGTTACCGATCTCAGAAACCCGTCACAGTAGTCAAGTGATTGTGAAATCCAATTGATCCGAAAAGTGCTATTCGTCCCGAAGGGTCGTAATAAGCACCAAATTGTGATTGATAGATAATTCGTTGTGTCATTTTAAAGTGGAGATAAAGTGTATTAATCAAAAAAGTTTATATCGTTTGGAGTTCATTACTGTTGTTTTAAAGCACGCTTGGAGTCAGATTGACAATCATTCCTATTCAAATTCACCGACAACCCCAACAGTTGGAATGGTCTGGTTTTGATTCTACTTCGTATTTAGGTTTCTTCACACAATTTTTACATTAAAAATTTGCAATCACACTTAAAATCAAATATAAATACTATTTAGAATAAAATTAATGACTTTTCTAATCTCGCGCACTTTAAAATTTTCGACGCATCTAAAATCGGATTCTTTAACGACGTATTTTGAAGTCAGTTTGATGGTGAAGTGCGAAAATGATCATCTTAGAAGATGATAGTATAGTACCTTCAGAAACTTCGCAGACCAGTGGGTTCTCACCTTTGTTTTATGGTTATGCCCAGACTGCATATTACTAAGGTCAATTGAGGCGGGTGTGGCTTGGTCGCTTTGTGTTTTGATTGGGGTTTGAAGTTGTGGTAGATGCATTAAGAGTAAAGTATAATGACATTGATTCACACCTGTTTCCATAATCCCATTCCTATAATTAATGCTATCCAGCGTATAAAGATTTTCAATACAGGCAATTATAATATTTACTAAATTTTTAATTTTTGAAAAACAAGACTTTCAAAACCGTATGATTTCCTGGAACCGGGTTTGTGGTGCAGAGATCTTTCAAAACAGGTCATTCCATTCTTGTCCCAGTCATGAGAAAATTATTTTATCTATTTTTCATTTTAACAAAATAAATACAAGTAAAACAATATGATAGTGAAATTTATTTAATTATCTTACCGTATATGCTCGTGTATAATTCGAGAAATTTTGTACTAAATTTGAGGACTTTTTTTCATTTCGACTTATACACGGGTCATACAAAAATCATATTTTTCCAAAAAAACCTTTTTGGGGAATGAGTTTTTTAATCGTATTGCTTTTAATCAAATTAATTACTTTCAATTAAAATTTTTTTACTTCGACTTATAAACGGGTTTCCGATTTTGGAATAAAAGCACGCTTTAAATTTTCAATTCGACTCATACACGAGTATATACGAGTATATCTTCTTTAAAAAACTAGCTATAAATGTTGGGCCAAAACAAGGGGTCTTGAAAGTTTGTTTAAGTATATCAGTTGCACAGCGCAAAGTCGACTTTATTCGAATATACTACATCAATTAAACATCTAAAAACCTGAAAATAATTTAGGAAATAACCTAAATTATGTAAAATTAGATGAGAATTAATTCTGTATATTAAATCAGTTCGGTCTTATGCGTTCAAAATCCTTAATATTACGACTCATTTGGGAGACTGTAAATAGATTTGTTGAGGTCTCGATTTTAGTGAGTCTCAACGTGCAGTGGTGTTCTCTTATATAATTCAAAAGACAAGTCAGATATATATAAAAATTTATTAATAAAATTTACCAAGTATGCACTTTCTTTTCTAATCAGGTTCAACTTCTTTTGATAAACACAATTTATTAAAATTCAAATAACAATTGAAAAATTTTATGCTTGTTATGTATCTGTTAATATGTATGTAATTTCTTGTTATGTAAATGCGTGCAAAAAAATAATGTTGAACTTTATCTGTTCTAATTTAAAGCCTTAGAAAGATTTCCTTTCTCAGACCGCTTCTTTGTGGTAAGAAATTTAATGTTAAATTAGATTGAAAATTCTTCAGTATTTATACTGAAAAAATGTATAGTTGCATAATAAATTTATTTATTTAATATATTTATTTATTTTTGTTATGCGCATTTTTTTACTTCCCCTTTATCTAAAATTATTTATTTATTTATTTTGTAATTTAGGTTTGAAATCACTCGTTTATTTGTTATGTGGAAATTATTTATTTATTTATTTTGTAATTTAGGTTTGTTTGTTTGGTGATTTCTAGGAAATCACTCGTTTATTTACAATTTCAAAAAAATAAAAATTACTTATTACTGCAAAAATAAAAATTAATAAAATATATAAATCTATTTACAATTATATAAAAATTATTACTACGTTTTGATAATTATAATGCTGTACATAAAAATAATAATTGTTAAATCACCACATAAAATAATAATTGTTCAAAAATAATTGAAATTAAGAATGTTCAGTCAAATTAATTGTTCAAATAATGATTTGTTGTAATTCTGCATATTTGGGAATGACTGTTTGAATAATAATAATAACATTGATTTGGGATTCTGCATCTTGGGGATTGATTTATTTTATGCCCGCTCCTCAGCGTATATGTTTACTCTGTACTTGCCAGGCCCAGCTTTGTAATATTTGTTCAAGATAAATGTGGGGATGGGTCTACTCTCATCATCCAACAGATTTATGAGTCTCATCTGGTCAAAACCAACTATAAATTAAATGTTAAGTTCAGTCTAAATTATCGAGAAGTGCGGGATAAGAAGTGAATAATTAATTTGATAAAATAGTACGGTAAAATATTTGGGACTAGGCCCAAAATCTTCAGACTCTAGAATTTGTGTAGAGTCTCTAAAGCCCTTTCACAAAATGACATCATTAAAATAATTCTAGTTAAATGTAAAAAATCAGGTCGAATGATGACACCCGAGTTCAGAACATAGATCTTAACATTTTCTTCATGCTTTCTGTTACACTCATACATTTATCAGTTATGGTAGAAAGACACAAAACCGACTACCACGTAAAACAATATATTACAAATAAAAGCTCTACAATATAAACCCAGTGAGTAGAACATCATTCTCTAGGATAAGTGAATAGACCAAAGTATAGCACCAATTCAGTCTATCTCTCCAACCACCTATGGCATAATCAAAATCATGGAGGTCACCGGTAAGCACGCAAAACTCACCTTCGATGATAAAAAGGTCCATTCATCACCATCTCTGAGTAGGAATTGGATAATCACAATCAATAGAATGGCAAAGGAGCTCGTTTGAGATCACTATCTGACGTGGTATCATGACAGTTTGAAGAGAGAATTACCATAGACGTCAGCCACAGCCCTATAATAAATATTGCTCAGTAGTCAACCACAGATAGACGAAAAATTGTGAGAGTCACGAATAATTGAATACATAATGTAGTCCAGATAACTGAGGAAGTTGTGAAAAAATTTCTAAATTACGGGATAAGAAATAGGATGAAGCTCACACCGATTGTTTCACCCCACAGATTTTGACTAGTTCTGCAAATACCAACAACAGTCAATATGAAGACCTACGACCTGAGTAGGCTGAATTAAATCAAATTTTTATTTTGATAATGTTTAGTGTCTGAAAACTGAAATTACAGAGCTTCAAATGGAAAATGAAAGGCTGCATGGCTGAGCAATTCCACAAGAGATTTACCAGTGGCCGTTCATATGGTTTATTCCCGCTTGTTCTTCATCTGAATAATTACAGGCAATTTCTTTCTTCTTATTAATTAAATTTACCTTCTGGATGGTATTATTCTGATCAATATACTCCCCGTTAAAATTAATTTTCTTTAGAATAATATATATCATTTTCAATAAATTTAGTCACAAAATTAAAACTTTAAGTCTTTCTTTTTAAACTTTCTTTTTCTTTTTCGCTTTATTTTCTTAAATTAAAACAACCCCCATATCTCGTTGATTTTCGAGACTAACACCAAACTTCAACATAACAAGTCGGAAACCAATTGTAATTTTAATTTACTTCTTATTTTACTCTTTTATTTTATTTCATATATATATATATATATATATATATATATATATATATATATATATAGTTTACATATTATACATTATATTATATAATTTATATAGTATTTACATATTATTTGACATTCACTATTTTACACCGCTCGTATGCAGGAAGTGCACTGAAAGCTGCAGTTTCTCAGGAGGCACTAAATATTGAACACCAGCGTACACGGGCACAAAAGACTCAGATCCGAACGCTTGACACCACGACATCTTCAAGTCAAGAGGATAATGCTGTCACCTATCCTCTGGTATTTGACACGTTGCAATTGGCTAATAAGGAGAGAAATAATCATCAGAGAATTTTGTAAGCGCTCGCAGGAATGCTAGTCAAGGAAAGGCGAAGGGAACACGAAATTGTCTCTGTCGATCAGAGATCGGGAAGAGGGTAGATAACAAAAACTTGGAATTTGTGTTTTATTTTGATAAATAAATGTATATCGTTTGTTAGAACTGTGAAATTATGATCCGGAAAGAATTTGGACAAAGGAAGAAATACGGAAAACGAGGAGATCTGGCGAACCAGAGATGAGCAAAGGCCTTCTATCGGCAGCTCGCAGGACTTGAGGTGCATCCGGGTGTTGGGCTAGGACTGGATTTTGTTTAAATGGATTGGAAATAGCACGCAAATATAACAAGCAGATTTAAAATCAGACCCTTCAACATCAAATAAACAACCTTAAAATAGGAGAAAAAATGCAATTAAAAATAAAATCAAAACAAAAATAAATCAAAATAATAACAGAGATGCACCAAGATCAGCACAAAATTAGCATAAAAATAACAGGATAATATAAAGATTTTATCGAAAAATGAACAATTTATAAAAGTTAGCAAACAACGAATAAAAGAGAATATTTTCAATAAGAATATCCTAGTAAAAAATTAAATAAAATAAATTGTTTATTTAAAATAGAAATTGACAAAATAACAATTAGATATTACAATTAAAATCAAGGTCAAATTTTGTTTTATCGCACTAAAATTAACACGCAAGGTTAGGGTCACAAAACAGGTATATATACCAATTCATTTTTGCAGAATTTAATCTCTTGTGAGCAATCACTTTTTCTCGTAAAAAGCTCGGGCGTTTTTTATCAGAAAAAATTGTATTGTATAGCAAAGCGTCAGGAACGAACGTCTCGAACTACTATCAATAAGTACGATCGGCTAATTATTGAAGTGAGGATGAGAGAATGCTATGAATTTAATATGGAACCAATGTATCTCTTAAATCGATGTGTTATGAAAGTAATTATATGAGTTCGAGTAGATGAATTTTTCATTATGTCGAAATTTTTCCGGCCCACAGCCACACAAATTGCAAGCTATTAAAATATCACACGACTACCGAGCGGTGTAAGTGCGGTTCATCCATCAATATCTTTTGCCCGTGAAGGTCTAGTCGTACGTCAAATCGTTTTATACCTATAGGGGCAGTTGGAAGATCGGGGACTAGTCTTTTGGCTGGCTCCCCTTTACCTATCTCCTGAAAATGCGACCTAAATTTCAGATCACATATCGGCTAAATTTATCACACTGAGTAGTCAAGTGGGCACTCATAGAGTCTAACATCAGCATATGTATTCCTTAAGGCCAAATTTTGGATAAAGGGAAGGGGGACCTTCGGGATCGATGCAACGGTCAAAATGTTTATTAATACTTTTAAATCTGAAATAAATTTATAATTACGAAAGAACAACTTCACCTTAATATACCGATAAAGTTTGGAGAACTTAAATTCAATAAATATATTAGTTTGAGTCGCAAGAAGACCTAATAGTGAAGTTTAATTAAGATAGATTATAGAATAATTAAATCAATTTAGCGACGCTAATGGTAAATAAAATAATAATCCTCTATCAAAGAATAAATTTCAATTAAATTGAATAAGTAAAGTAGTTATAGAGATTTTTCGAAAGAATTAATTAATAGGTTGGAAACTTAGTAAAAATTTCTAATTTAAGCAACAAGTAAAAGAATTACCCAAAACTGTTTAAAGAATTAAATAATAGTTTAACGAGAAAATAAATTCAAAAATAAATTTATTTACTAAAGTTACTACTGACAATTTTCGTAATTTCAATTGATAAACCAGAACTAAATACAAATAAAATGCAAATAAAAAAAATCAACCCCGAAACCATAAAAATAAGTATACAAGCATGTAATAAAGTCAACAAAATCAATTTACTAATTAAAATACTCGCCGAAATTAACACAAATTCAAAATAAATTAACCTTCACAAAAAGTAAATCGAATGAAAATCAACCTGAAGTCAAACTATAAAATGGTGAACAAACCAATTAGGAAAAGCCGAAGAGAAAGCAAACTTTACTAAAATAACTCCAGTATCATAGGGCAGACGGCTGGGGTTTTTATCGAAGCAGGTATTGTGGCAAAATGCTCGAAAACATTCACGCTCGATTTGCCAAAATTAATTAGCAGACAAAAGAATAAATCTAAAAGAAAAATAAGATTAATTACCAAGCCAATAATTATATTCCTATACCTAAATAATAATTAACACTGCTAAATTCAAATCATGCGCATCTCCGATGTTTTTAGAAAACTGGATACAGATGGTTTTTCCCGCTTATCTAAATTAAGTTCAATGATGAATTGTCGAGGAAGATTACCGACAGACAAATATACTTAACGATAAGGAATCTACAAGTCAAATACAAACAACTACCGTTAAATAATTTAACCAACCACTTAATTCTATTCGTCTAATAGAATGACCTTTGCAATGTAAGTCCCGACGGAAATTATAACTGGATAAGCACTGATTTCGTGAGATAATAAATACGACAATTACTGTTAAGAATATTCACGATGAATAAGTTTGAACACCCACTCCGTCTCCGTCACGTAATATTATAACTATAACATTATGTGTGTAGCTGAAAATTACCAAAATAAATAATTATCTGATTTATCAAACATAATCTAAACATTACTTACGATCATCGGCGGGTGAATTTGCTCATTGATTGAGGAATACATTCAACCATCATCCGGTTAATAAATGGTATAAATAAGTACCAGTGTTAAAATTATCTAATATATTTTCGAAATGTCTAATGATATCGGCAACCAAATTACTAGCAGAAGAAACCCGAAGCGAAACAAAGTTGATCGATCTATAGTGAAAGCCGACCAGGATTACAGTCGAGTGGACCACGAACAAAGTAATTGACGTTGTTTTCGTTTAATGCAGTCATCACTGGGTAGTTATTTGAATAAAAATGGCCAAATATTTATTTAATCGAACCGTATAGGAGAATCTTTATTAATGTGTTTTTTAATAATACAGTAGGTAGTTAGTAGCACACTGGAACATAAAAAAAACATAGGGGGGGGGGGGGGTTTAATTACAGATTAAATTTCGGATTATCTTGATTACATAATGATGTAATCAACTTAATTAATTTTGTGTGTATTTTAATTAATTTTTTTTTCGAAATTTTTTTCGAGTTTTTGGGGCGATTTTTTTTTTAAATTCAAATTTATTTTCAATATTTAAAATAAAATTTTTTAAGTATTTCTAATTAAATTTTTTAAGTATTTCTAATTAAAAATTTTTTTCAGTTTAATTTTATCAATGTAGTTTTTATATAAGATTTTTAAAATATGATTTTTATATATATAAATTATATATGATTTTAAGTAGAATTTTCAGTATAATTTTATCGATGAATTTTTATATACGAATTTTTAAGATGAAATTTTTTCAGTATAAGTTTTAATTTAAAATATCATTTTTCAAAGTAATAAATTTTTAACATAATTAAATATTGAAAATTTTTTATCCAAGGTTTGTTTTCAGTATAATTTTATCGATGAAATTTTTTATCAATTATTTTTTAAGATAAAATTTTTTAGTATAATTTTTAATTTAAAATATAATTTTTCAAAGTAATAAATTTTTAAAATCATTAAGTATTGAAAATTTTTTATACAAGGTTTGTTTTCAGTATAATTTTATCGATGATTTTTTTTTTGTGTGTATTTTTTTCAAATTTTTAGTATTATTTTTACTATGACTTTTTTATACAAGCTTATCCAAACAATAGAAAATTTTTAATTGAATCATTCCAAGATGCTACAAGCGTTCCCCATGGATATTTATTCTTCGACTTTACACAACAATGTAGTGACGATTTACGTATCCGAACAGATATTTTTAATGAAAAAGGGGTTACGATTTATAAACAAAATTGAAAACAAATAAATGATTATCAATCATGTCATTTAAAAAAGTACTTGTCAAAAACGAAATTCAACCCAAAAAAGTTATTCGTAAAACCAAATCCAAAGTAAAGAAGAATCTAAAAAAGAAGAAGATTTTAAAAAAGAAGTGGATCAAATTATAAACAATAATAATTAATTGTAATTAGTAAACATGAAATTTGAACGTAGTCTACCATATTTCAATGCATTGGTAAAGGCACAAAATAATAAAAGAATAGCAATTTTACAAGCTTTCCCTTCATTTGTTATTGACGATTTGCTTGAAGTTATAGTTCGAGGTGATGTCAATATTAGTAAAGCTAAAAGAGTGGTATTACAAAGACATAAGAGATCCCTTTTATCATTGGTAAACACTAAAAATAGACGTTTAATGAAAAGAATAATGTATAAACAAAAGGTTGGGTTCTTGGGTACATTAATTCCTATAGTTTTATCTGCAATTAGTGCAATTTCATCCCTAAGATCTTAATGGGTTTACAATACTCTAAACCAGATAAAGTTGTCCATATTTTAACATCTTGTTGTAATAATGAAGGAGCAATTAACCAAAAATCTACTCAAAACAATCTGGACAAATCCAAAAGATCCAGATGGTTTTGGTGGTGTAGAAAAATTAACAAAAAGAGTGATTAATTCTAAAAAAGAGACTCAAAAATGGTTATCAGACCAACTAGCATATAGTTTAAATAAACCGATGTTGAAAAGATTCCCAACCAGACCATACAAAACAAGAGGAATCAATGATTTGTGGCAAATGGATTTGATGGAAATGATACCTTATTCGAGAATCAACAAGGGGTATAAATATATTTTAACATGTATTGATGTTTTCAGTAGATATGCCAGTGCCATTCCAACAAAAACTAAATCAGCTAATGAAATGTCCATTGCAATTAAAAAATTATTTAAAGACGGACAACCTCACAATCTACAGACTGATTTGGGTAATAAATTTAATAAATTATTTATTTTAATGTATTTTAGGTAAAGAATTTTATAATAGCAAAGTAAAAAAAGTTATCAAAGCCAATCATTACTCTGTGTTCTCACAATTCAAAGCTTGTTATGTGGAAAGATTTAATCGAACTTTGAGAGAAAGATTGAAAAAATACTTTGTGCATCAAGGTAATAAAACTTGGATACATGTTTTACCGAAAATTATTTTTAGTTACAATCATTCGCCTCATAAAAGATTAAATGGTCTCAGACCTGTTGATATAACAGACACCAGCAGAAACCAATCATTAAAGAAAGAAAAAATCGATAAGCCAAAATACAAGGTTGGTGATCATGTAAGAATTAGTAAAATCAGTACTTCTCCGTTCATCAAGAATTTTGACAACAATTGGAGCGATGAAGTATATGTAATAAAGACAATAGATACAAAACAGAATCCAGTAATGTATTTAATAGCAGATCATGAAAATAAAGAAATTAGTGGAAAATTCTACGAACAAGAACTCCAAGTCATTCCAATCCCAACAATATTTAGAATTCAAAAGATTTTAAAAACTAAAAATGTTGGTAAATATAAACAATACTACGTCAAGTGGCATGGATACGAAACTCCAACTTGGATATCCTCATCTCAATTGATTTAATAAATATTATGAAAGAAAACCAGTTTTATATGATTTTACCTAGTAATAGTTGTCCACTTATTTATCCTAATAACGAAGCTAGTAATTTTAATGTACAAGTAAATTCTGTCTACTTGGATGGTGAATGGGAAGTTGCATTGATTGATTTCACTTTTGTGTATAATCCTTTTCCGTATTATAGTAATTCTTGTATACGTTATGAATCTGTAAAGAGTGGTAGTGAAATAAAGTATTTGAAAATAAATAATCAAAATCATACTTATGAAATAATAAATCCAAAATATACTCCAGATGTTGACATGTTTAATGAAAAATATGAGACTTTGGTTATTGTCTGTCCAGATGTTCCATTTAAAGTAACATTCCCCGATATTCAACATGCGTTTAGTTTTGGACTAAAATCTACATCAATCATTTGTGAAGAGGATCATTGTCGAATAAAATTACCAAAATTTACTGATGATGGTGTTATGGAACAATTTGGTATAAATATAAGTTATGAAGAAAAATCAATATTTGAAAAATATCTTGAAGATAATTTATTCATAAACACTTTATCAGAATTACAAGGACATTTGTTGTCATTTAATCCTTCTCCTTTTAAAGAATTGATAATTCAAAATAATGAATTGGTCAAAATAACACTTGCAGATGACATTTCAAATATCTCTTTTGACGCAAACTTAGCTAAATCTTTGGGATTAAAACTAAGTAACTTTTCGGAAAAAAATATACTTGGCACTAAAATTCCGAAATTATTACATCATCATCAACAAATGTTCATTTATTCAAATATTATCGAACCAATAAATGTTGGTGATGTTAGAGTTCCACTATTAAAATCAATTTGGATTAAAAAATATGATCAAGGAAAAATTGTACAATTAGAAATGAAGAATCCAATGTACCTTCCAGTATTGTATTCAACTATAAACATCATGGAAATAAATATTCGAGATTATAGTGGGAAATTAATAAAATTTAGCAAAGATACCAAAACACATTTATCGTTATATTTTAGAAAAGTAAATGAATAAAAGAGATTTTTACGTGAATTTACCTAGTAATAGTTGTCCACTTACATTTCCAAATAATGAAGCTGGAAAGTTTAATGTAGAATTTCCAAATCAGATTTACTTGGATGAAGAATGGGAAGTTGCTTTAACTGAATTCACTTTTGTGTACAATAATTTTCCATTTTATAACAATTCTTGTATCAAATATACCAAGAGTACATTACATAATAGTTATGAATATTTTTATTATATTGAAGGAAACTATACAATTAGTCACAACTCTACATTTTATCTGATATATATTGACAACAAAATTTTGAACATTAATTGTAAATATTTTCCATTCAAAGTAACATTTGATAGTATTGAAGAAGCTAATTGCTTGGGATTTAATAAAAAAGAAGTAGATTTTAATGATGAATTGAATCAGATACGTATACCAAATAAAAAATCAAAATTTGATACTATACGATTAACTATATCTTATTATTATGATGTAGAGTATACTGAGACATTTAAAGAAAATTTATTCATTACTGAACTTTCACAAGTCACTGATCAGTTAATGACTTCTTATCCCCATCCTTTCAAGTCTTGTGAAATTAAACAAGATCAACTTGTTAAAATTGAATTGGAAGAAGATGTTAAAAGTGTTAAATTTAGTAAACTGTTGGCTCTTAGTTTGGGATTAATTGAGGAATCTTATAATGAAAAGATAATTGTTGGATCTATTTTACCAACTATAATGCAAAGAAATATACAAATGATGATTTATACAAATATTATTGAACCAATTCTTGTGGGTGAATTAAGTGTTCTCCTTCTTAAATGTGTTTGGATAGAAAAACATAAAAAAGACGACCTTGTTCAATTCATTGAGAAAAATCCAATGTATTTGCCAGTATCATCCTCGTATATAAACAATATAGAAATCAATATTCGTGATGACAGTGGAAAATATATATTTGGTAAACAAGACAAAACTTACTTGACATTACATTTCCGTAAAATAAATGAGTAATCCAGACATTGTAAACTTTTATAGTACTCATCAAAATGGTGGGGATTTAACTTATTTTGTAGGTAAACAGTATGGATCTGGTTGGTGAAAAACAATTGGACGATTTGCACTACCTATTCTTAAACGCATCGGAAATTTTGGTATGAAAACTGCTAATGACGTAATAAATAATAATGCACAACTCTTACCTGCTCTAAAATCAAATGCAATATCTGAAATTAAAGATTCTATGCCCTCTGTAATGGAACACTTACCTTCTGTTATTAACAAAGTTTCTGATGTATTTAATAAAGAACAAAAAGGTGGAACAATTAAACGTCGAAAAATTATCAAGAAACATATAAACAAAAGAATGAAAGGATACGGAACTATATTCCAGTAATGATTAGTGCAAAATCAGAATTATGCATCTTTGATAGACCATCTCCTCAAGCAGTAATTGAAAATGGTTCTTTTGAAGATATTTATCCAGTGAATTCAATTACAGATCCGGGAAACACCTCAATTTAATTTTACATTAATAGCTCTCAAACCGAATACTTGGATTTGAACGATACATTACTCTACATCCAAATGAAAGTTGTAAATAGCAATGGGGAAAATTTATCTAATGAATCAGATGTTACTGCAAACAATTTCTTTTTCCAAACTCTTTTTAAAGATGTTGAAGTAATTTTTAATTCTACTAAAATTGAAGGAAGTAATGATGTATTCGCACACAAGGCAATGATTGAAACTATTATTAATTACAATCATGATACAAAACATACTTGTTTAGGTGGAATGGGTTTCGATGAAAATGACACAAAAGAAAAATTTGGATTTCAAAATCAAAACCAATCAGTGTTTGTTCCCCACTTCAATTAGATTTCTTTGATCAACCAAAATATTTATTACCTGGTGTTAGTGTTCAAATTAAATTAACAAGATCCAATACTGAAAGAAGTTTAACATGTACAAAAATAATTCCACAAATAATATTATTAGATGCAAAGTTGATGGTTAGAAGAGTTCGTGTTGAGCCGTCAGTTTTAGCTGGTCATCAAATTGGGCTTGCTAATAGAAATGCAATTTATCCAATGAAAAGTAAGGAAGTTGTTCAATTTTCATTGCCAATGGGCTCATCTTCATTTTATAAGGAGCAAATATTTGGTGATAGACGACTACCAAATTTTATTCTTGTTGCTTTCCAAGGGAATAAAAGATATGGAGGATCGTATTTGGAAACATTTTCAATATTTGAACACTTTAATGTCAAGTCTTTAACATTAAGTAAAGGAAATAATTATCGTGAAAAATATAGTCAAGATTTTGCCAATGATAATTATAGTTCTAGTTATATGCAAAGTATTGTTAGGAATATAGGTTATCTTAATAAAAATATGAATTGTGGTATTACCTTGTCAGACTTTAAAAATAAATATCCCTTTTTTACATTTGTATTGGCACCTGATTTTGATCTTAATCAAAGTCAGTTACCTCAAAGTGGATATTTACGATTGGATATAAAATTTGAAAATCCATTAACCGAATCTGTATCAGTACTTGTATACGGAGTATTTGAAAAAGAAATTCAAATCACATCAAGCCGTACAGTACTTGTTTGACAAACATTATTGAACACACTATAAACCAATGTGTTATTAGTTATGGTTAAAAATGAAGTAAGTATTTTAATTAATTTGTTAATTTAATTAATTTTAGTTCTATTCAGATACAAACTATTGCTAAAAAACTAATTGGGAAAAATTTTATTGGTGTTTTTCCATTGGACAAAATACCCTATATAAATATCAACAAAGCTTTGATTGTAAATACTCAATCAGCTAATCTCGGTGGAGAACATTGGCTTGCTATTTACGTGAAACCAGATAAAATACATGTATTTGATCCAATGGGATTCTATTATCCCCCTTTATTGATATCAAAACTAGAATCAATGTTGATGCCAATTGAATATAATCGAATTCGTTATCAGAATCCATTGACCAAAACTTGTGGCCAACATTGTTTAGCTTGGTTAAAATCAATGTTCTCTAAATAAATTTTTGTATCATTGTGTTTATTACTTAATATGGTTTTGTGTAAATTGGTAATGTGTGTGTGTTGATTAATACAAGTGTTGATTTTGATTGGTCAAAATAAATACACACATTTGAATATATCGATAAACATTTTTATAATTTATCATAATTTACAAACTCGTTTAATTTGTAAGTTTAATTTTCTTTTTAAATTTTTAATTATTATTCAATTTTAGAAAATGAACAACTATAATAACGAATATGAATCAAGTAATTTTAAATTTATATTTTAATACAAATTTACCTTTTATTTTAGATAATTTATTATTTCCACAACGTAATGGATTTTATCCCCAAACTTATGTTGAAAATTATCAACAACATTATCCACAAAACTACGGTGGAAATGAATCAAGTAAGATTTTAATTTTTATTTAATAAGTGTTAACTTTATTTTTAGTTAAACAACAATTTTATCCACAAAACTATGGTGGAAATGAATCAAGTAAGATTTTAATTTTTTATTTAATTAGTTTAAAAATTTTTTAGTAAACCAACAATTTTATCCACAAAACTACGGTGGAAATTATCAACAATTTTATCCACAAAACTATGGTGGAAATGAATCAAGTAAGATTTTAATTTTTTATTTAATTAGTTTTAACTTTAATTTTAGTTAACCATCAATTTTATCCACAAAACTATGGTGTAAATGAATCAAGTATTAATTTTAAATTATCAATTGATTTAATATTTCTTTAGATACAAATTTGCCATTCACTGATTCTGAAGGGAATAATGTAATTAATGTTGGAAAATGTAAGTTTTTTATTGGATTTTATTATATATATTTTTTTCATATTATATATATTTAATCATAATGAAGGATTGATGCCCCTTTATTATTATTGATCAAAAATAAGGGCAGACCCCTTGATTTTTTTTTTTTTTGAATTTTAATACATATTTTTTAGCAATAATGAAGAATTGATGCCCCTTTATTATTATTGATTGAAAATAAGGGCAGACCCCTTGATTTTTTATTTTAAAACTGACCACTATATTTTATAAGAGAACAAGTTTTTGAATAAAATTTGTCAACAATTATCCCCGCTCAAAAATTTTTTATCAAAATAATAGATAATAGAGGTAAACATTTTTTAAATAACGTGTTTACTATTATTTACAAATTATAAAAATCAACAAAACTTTACAAAAGATAAAAAATTTATTCTACAACATTTAGGATTTTCCAAATAGGTTTGATAATAGAATTGTTAATCTTGACTCCTTTAATAATTATCTGAATTTTATATTTTTTATTATCTTGTACTTGATCCTTCAATTGACTTTCACAATTAATAAATGAAAATTTTTCATTAAAATCCATTTCGTTATTCAACAAATGGAGTATATTTGAAATATTTTTTCGATCTTCCTCTTCAATATTTCCAATCATAATATTGTAATCATAAGCTTTTAAATTAACCGATTCCTAAAAAATAATTAATCAAATTAAATTAAAATAAACATTACTTTGAATGTATATGTAATAGGGAAATTTAAATAGTTCATACTGTATTGAAGGTATTGAACAGGAGGCTTAAATGTCATCCCAATAACAGCTGTACTGTTTTCTTCTAGGAGTATTTCATATACTTTTGACATTGTTGCTTTTTCATCAAAAATATTTTTATTTATAGCAAATAAATGATTTTTATTGGTTGCATACATGCACATTTATTTTAATAATTTAATTAATTTTTTTAATACTAGGTAAATTATA
Source organism: Schmidtea mediterranea (assembly GCA_022537955.1). Lineage (NCBI taxonomy): Eukaryota > Metazoa > Platyhelminthes > Tricladida > Dugesiidae > Schmidtea > Schmidtea mediterranea. The sequence goes on along the minus strand of CM039680.1, from coordinate 24,853,260 downwards.
CCCAAATTATTGCCAATTAACTGTGCATAATAAAATAAAATGTCACAAAAAAATGGAAGAATACTATGGTTAAAAATACCATAATTCAATTTATTTTATATGTCCCGTATGCATAACTTCCCAACCCATTCCCTATTTAGACTTTTATGACCACCATAAAAATCATTTGCGACAGTTTAATGATAAAAAAATTAAACTATTTAAAAGACCCGTAACAAATAAATTAAGCAGCACCCTAATTACCCCATTAAATAATCATATAAGCGAACATACATCAGATTCTATTAATAATATTTTGGAATATCTAAATGAAGATATTGGATTGGTGAATGAAACAATGGAAGCGGACGAAGTTGTTGAAGCGGACGAAGATAATGAAGCGGACGTAGACATTGAAGCGGACGAAGATAATGGATCGATTGATTCATGGCTTAGAGCAGTTGAAGAGATTGAAGATATCAGATCGATGGATTCATGGGATGGAGAGATGGAAGAGGTACAAATGGGGCAAAATAACAATATACAAATAGGAGGAAATTTACCTATAATCCAAAGTGACTTACGAGGTACACATAAAATAATTAGTATAGATACGACCAACTTGAACATTAAAGAAATTGTTTTTCCTATAGAGATAATAAACAAATTAAGAGAGATAATATATGAACTTAGTTATGTAAAAATTCAATTTGGAATAGAAATTGAATTTGAGAAAGATGGAGAAATAAAATTAAATAATATAAGCAACAGTGCAAGACCACTTACCCAATCATTCTTTGACGACAGTATACAAAAGATCAATGAAAAGATATCTTCAATAACAGAGTTAGGGAGTAGTTGGGTTATTAGAAAAATAACTGAAATTTACTTTATAGTAACAAAAATAAGTAACATCAGTAGTTTAAGTGGTAGAAGTTATATAAAAACACCAAAACAATTGGCTAACAAAAAGTGTATACTAAATGTAAAAAATAGTGATAATTTATGTTTTATCTATAGCATATTATCAATACTTAAAAAAGATGAGATTGCTAGGAAGCATAGAAATAATATTTATAGTTACACTAAGTATCTAAATGAATTAAATTATGACCCAAATGATATGCCCATGAAATTAAATGGTATTCGAAAATTTGAGTCAAATAACGAAGGGTTAATAATTAATATATTTAGTTATGACGAAACAATTAAACCCGAACATGATGACTTTGTTTTAAAACACCCATTTATAAACATAATACATAGGTCCAAAATTACTGAAGGAACAATTATTAATTTATTGTTATTAAATAATGGAAAACAATATCATTATGTAGGAATTACATCTCTAAATAGGTTATTGAATTGTAAAAATAAAACAATAAAAAGAATTCAATCATTATGGTGTCATAGATGTCTCAATGGATTTAAAAATAAGAAAGCATTGGACAAGCATGAGATATTATGTATGAGAAATCAGTTAGGGACAACTTTATATACTTTCCCTGAAAATAAGTTTATTAAATTCACAGATTGGTCCAAAACTGTAACCCCACCATATGTTATATATGCTGATTTCGAATCTGTATTGCCAAAGGACGACGTACACCATCAAATACATTTACCCATTTCGGCAGGACTTTTGTTAATAAATAATTTTGATGGGAGTACAATATACAAAGAATTTATAGGTGAAGATTGTGTTGAACAATTTTTAAAAACAGTTGAAAAAATAGCAAAATATACTGTATTACCATATTATTATAAAATGGGAAATCAAACAATTAAGGAATTAACCAACATACAACAGATTCAATTTGATACATGTATAAAATGTTATCTTTGTTTGAAAGATATTGTGGATCCGGTGAGAGATCATGATCATTTTACTGGGGAATACTTGGTTGCTGCTTGCAATGAATGCAATATTAATAGAAAAATAAATAAAGTTTTACCAATTGTTTTCCATAACTTAAAGGGGTATGATATGCATCATATATTAAAATATGGATTGAGTAAATTTAAAAATTGGGCTTTAGGATGTATTCCAATAACATCTGAAAAATTTATTTCATTAATTGCTCACTTGGGAAAAATTAGTGTGAGATTTATTGATTCTTATCAATTTGTAAATGATTCTTTAGCAAAAGCGGTTAAAACTCTGACAACTTTACCTTTGACTCGATCAGCTTTTACAGGGACTATAGTAGATGAAAAGGGAATCTTTCCGTACAATTTTGCTACTAGTTTAGATGTTCTTCACAATACTTATGAGTTACCACCGATTTGGAAAGGTGTCACTGAGGCTGAATATGAAAAAGCTCTGCTTATTTGGGATGAAACTAATTGTAGGACTTTACTTGATTATATGAAAGTTTACCTGAAACTAGATTGTTTTCTTTTGGCAGACTTTTTTCAACAATTTTGAGCGAAATCGATAGCACACAATAGATTAGAACCTTTAAATTATTTTGGAATTCCTGGAATGTCTTGGTCTTCTGCTTTAATGTCATTGGATGAACCTATAGAATTAATTACTGAAAATGAAATGTTTAGCTTTTATGAGGGAGGTATTAGAGGTGGTCTTACTTTTGTTAATAAGCACTATGTTAAAACCGACGAAAACACAGATTTACTATATATTGATATTAATAATTTATATGGTTGGGCTTTAAGTCAACCATTACCTTGTGGTGAATTTAATTGGATATTTGATGGATTTGATACAATATTATCTGATTGTGTGACTTTGAATCTTGAATCTCTGTCATATGGGTATACCCTTGAAGTTGATCTTGAGATTCCTTCTGAGCTTCATGATAAGTTAGATGATTTTCCAATTGCCGCTGAGAAAATGAAACCTGAGGGTTCAAAGGTTGAAAAATTGTTGCTGACTCATTATCCTGAATATAACTATGTAATTCATTGGCGATTATTAAAATTATACATGTCTCTGGGTGCTAAAGTGACACATGTTAATCGAGGAGTAAGATTCAAACAGTCTAATATTTTTAAAAAGTACATCGATATAAACACTGAACTTCGAGCTAAAAGTACAAATACATTAGATAAAAATTATTATAAGTTGTTAAATAACAGTTTATATGGAAAAACTGTTGAAAATCTGAAAAAGAGAATGAATTTACGTCTTTGTACATCAGATAAAAAACTTGTAACTTATACTTCGAAACCTACATTTAAAAAATCAATAAAAATTGACAATGATCTTATAGCTGCATTGTTAAATCCTGATTCGATATGTTTAGATCGACCAAGTTATATAGGACAATCAGTGCTTGACTTGTCGAAACTTAGAATGTATGAGCTTCAGTATAAGGACTTGGAAAAATATCGTCAACAATTTAATTGCGAGATTAATATAGTTGCTGGAGATACAGACTCTTTCTTCTTGGAGATTAAAAATTGTAAACTAGATATTCTTTTGTATGAAATGGTTAAGGATAATATTTTGGATACATCTAATTATCCTTCTACTCATCCGCTTTATTCTAACAAACTTGATTCGGTCAGGGGAAAATTTAAGGATGAAAGTAAGGGAGAAGGTTATGACGAATGGGTTTTCCTTAGACCAAAATGTTACAGTTTGTTAGGTAAATCTTCTTGTCTAAAAGCTAAGGGTATATCGTTAAAGGATACTGATCTAACTCATAAATCTTATAAAGAGTGTTATGAGAAAAACTCAGTCTTTTCGGTACCACAATTTCGAATAGGAACAAAAAATCATCAACTTTATAGTTTTAAAAATAGTAAAGTTGCACTAACAAATAGAGATGATAAAAGGGTTTGGGTGGGTAAAAATAAAAGTTTAGCATACGGGCATATAAATATACCTGGAGAAATTGACGTTGATGAAGAAATTGTCGCTGTTGATGAACTTATTGAAGAAATTATTGGAGAAAATATATCAGGTGATGAAAATATAACAGATGAAATTCAGCAACATAACTTCGAGGAAGAACTAATAGATATAGATGATGTGCAGTTCTCTGACGATGATGAAGAAGATGAAGATTTTTATTAAATAAACATTATAGTATAAATTTGTTTTTTTTTATTTTTTGATTAATTTTTATTACATACTTTATGGGTTTATTTTATGTGTTTATAGTTTTTTATAAAGATTTCGATCTTTTACGAGTTTATTTTATGTGTTTATAGTTTTTATAGTTTTTTATAAATATTTTAGTTGGTTGGAATTAATATTATTATTATTATTATTATTATTATTATTATTATTATTATTATTATTATTATTATTATTATTATTGTTATTATTATTATTATTATTTTGTTAACGTTAAATTTCTTTGATCGTAATCAAAATGTATAAAAATTTCATTGTAAAAATAATACTAAAAATTTGAAAAAAATACACACAAAAAAAAAATCATCGATAAAATTATACTGAAAACAAACCTTGTATAAAAAATTTTCAATACTTAATGATTTTAAAAATTTATTACTTTGAAAAATTATATTTTAAATTAAAAATTATACTAAAAAATTTTATCTTAAAAAATAATTGATAAAAAATTTTATCTTAAAAAATAATTGATAAAAAATTTCATCGATAAAATTATACTGAAAACAAACCTTGGATAAAAAATTTTCAATATTTAATTATGTTAAAAATTTATTACTTTGAAAAATGATATTTTAAATTAAAACTTATACTGAAAAAATTTCATCTTAAAAATTCGTATATAAAAATTCATCGATAAAATTATACTGAAAATTCTAAATTAAAACTTATACTGAAAAAATTTCATCTTAAAAATTCGTATATAAAAATTCATCGATAAAATTATACTGAAAATTCTACTTAAAATCATATATAATTTATATATATAAAAATCATATTTTAAAAATCTTATATAAAAACTACATTGATAAAATTAAACTGAAAAAAAATTTTAATTAGAAATACTTAAAAAATTTAATTAGAAATACTTAAAAAATTTTATTTTAAATATTGAAAATAAATTCGAAAATAAATTTGAATTTAAAAAAAAATCGCGCCAAAAACTCGAAAAAAATTTCGAAAAAAAAATACACACAAAAATTTCGGAAAAAAAAATTAATTAAAATACACACAAAATTAATTAAGTTGATTACATCATTATGTAATCAAGATAATCCGAAATTTAATCTGTAATTAAACCCCCCCCCCCTATGTTTTTTTATGTTCCAGTGTGCTACTAACTACCTACTTAATACTATCACCCAGGATCAACTTCAATACCGATCGATTGGTCAGACGACTCTCAAACGACGTTGACAGTCCCAAACCGGTTAGCAGGTCGTTATCGCCAAGCCATCTGGGATCGTGGCTATACGCTGTCCACCTACGGCAGCAAGAAGTGGCCTTATTGAAACGCACGCCAGGACGTGGAAGTAAAGATGCCAAGTCTTGCTATACAGCGAGAACCAGGTTGGAATCCGGCTAGAGAAATCCGCCACCAGGCAGAAGTCGCCCTGCAGCAGTTCGAATACATGGAGCGTAAATTTCGATGGAACGCCAATATTCAAAGAAGACAAATAGCTCGGATAAATGCCGACATAACAAGTGGCCGAATTCCCAGCTCCGATGGATATACTCCAGGGTATGTGGTGTCGTTCAATTTAGATGATCCAGCTCTGCTAGAAACCGAAGCTCCAATACATCTAGCATTGCCGAGCCGCATAATTCAGCACGACCTATTAGAAGGTTTGTCAATTCGAGCGAAGGACGACCACGCCTATTCCCAACGATCTCTATTATAGAAACCCACTAGTGTGAAGTCAAGCAAAAATCCGTGAACTAGACTCGTATCTAACGCATGAATGCATTCGAAAAATAAATTATAAAAAGTCCGTACCGAGGAACCGAAGAGAAAATCACAACCTCGTTCCAGGCCAGGTAGAGCAGAAAGGGAGCTTAGGCGACTCCAACAGACCAATCCAAAAAATGAAGTGTAACAAATTTATAAGTAACATGTAATATTATAATAAATATTTAGTTTTAAAAAGCTTTATTGTGTTTGAAGTAATTCATTGTAATATACGAAATCGATTAAATAATTAATGATTAAAAGGAAGATTAAGGGACCAGAAAATTAATAAGACGAGCAGAAGCTTTCTAACGGCAGCTCGCTGAACCCGATATGAGGCCGGGCCTTAGCAGTTCTGTAATCAGAGCTCGCCTTTGGCGGTCTCATAACCAATTGTTGCAGTTCCAACGTTGCCTAGCAACGGGTAACCATTATCGGGCAATAAAAGCTTGTATATAAAGAGGTCAAGGTCAGAAACCATTGACCCCACATGAGTCAGAACAGTCTGGCAACAAAGCTTACTTTTGGTAGGCCACCAACCCCTGTCACAGCATCAAATTTGCTTCGCAAAGTGTGGTAAGTGGGTAGTAGAACAAGGTTATATGAATTTGTTCAAGGTGAAGTAAGAGTACCGAAGTCAAATAACAACCTTGCAGAAAACAGCCATAAATTATTTCAATGCGTTTTTAAGTCAATCAAGAATTTAATTTCTCTTTTTTCTTAAATATCTTTTAGCATTTTTACGGTGAACATCATCATCTTCAATGGACAGTGGACGAAATAATTTGACAGCATATTTCACTTTTTTAGCAAAGGTGTAATTTGTTTACAATTTTCTCCACAACATCATTGCACATTTTTCAAATTATTTTACACTAATCAAACTCGTAAATTGCTTCACATAAAAAACTGTACACACAATCGAGGTCTTTTCAATGAAACTTTGGAAATTTTGAAGTGCAATGTATTATCAATGAATTATTATGTATATTAAGGTAGTTGTGAAGGATGTATTTAAAGCGGTAGTGCTGGGTTTTCAAAAATTGTTCTGATACCATTGTTGGACTACAACACAAAAGGCCTCGAAATATTGTCAATGACAAGATGAAAAATAATGTCTAGGGCTTTTTCAATGAAAATTTGCTTGTACAATTCAAATTCCGACATGAATGGTTATTTTCGTTAAATTAAATGAAATAATTTTTTGCCTATAAACTTAAATTTTTCTAATGAAATTAACCATTTAAAGCAATACTAAAAAACAATTGAAAATATATTTAAATCCAAACAAAAAAGAAAAACTTGTTTAAATATTTAAAATCCATTGATAAGAAATAAAATTCAATTGACAAAATATTTGTTTGTAGCATTAGAACTGTTTCTGAGGCCTTATCGAAATCGGCTTCGTGGAAAATTATCAAACATATAAATGAACAGTATTATCGAGTGCCTTGTAGTTTCACTGGAAAAACGAAATGTCCGCATCTTAAAGTCAATCAGGCATGAGTGACATTCTCAAAGAATATAAAACTGTATCCTAGGGATTTAACTTCATCCTTTCAATTAATTTCTCTTTTCAATGCTCCTATATCTTGAAATCAAAATTCGAATATTGGATCATGTCAAAATAATTAAATTTTTTATCCACTAGGAACTTTTTCATGAGCAAATCAAAATTTAATAATTATATCCATCATAAAATGGTAAATTTTAAAAATTCACTTGCAAATTATAAAGTAATAAAATTATCATTATTTTGAAGGAATTTATTTAACTGATCAAATTCCATAGCGGATTGCTGTTAATATCACTAAGGATTCAAGTTCGAATTACAATTTTTTAATTCACTCAAGTTGTTTTGATTTTCATAACAAAATTGTTCTTCGGTTTAACAATGATAAAAATTACTAAACTACTTATTTTTATATAATTCAAAATTTATAAAAAATATCTTAATTAATAAAAATAAAATTCAGTGATAATAAACCACAATTAATTTTTATTAATTAAATTACCCAATAAAATTCATTACAACAAGATGCAAAATAACATGAGCAAAGAGAAAATCAGCAAATGCTCTTTCAGGTGATATTCCATTAAAATCATTTTTATTTTGAGGATTGATTTGCATTCTTAAGCATGAGGCTAAAACGAATGATGCTACACATGAAATAAATCCAGATAAAAAAGCATTAAATGGAAATGTTCCAACAATACAACAATACAGAAATTGGACAATTCCAGTTAATAAAACATATAGCATATATGAATCAATTAACTTCAATCTTCTAGGAGTAGTTTTGGCATAATCCGATGCAAAATTCGATAAAATACTTAAAACTGATAAATTTGGAGCAGATACAGTCATATTTCCAAGTTTTGAAATAGAATAATTTGAAAATTGAACTTAAACGTCACTATAATTAAAACAATTTGTGAAGGTTTTAATCATAATATTTATTTATTAAGGTATTTAATTAAATATTATTTTAGTATTACTTTAAGGGAAATTTATTGTATTTAGTTAAAATTAATTAATACTTAATTGAAAATAAATTTAAATATGAAATGGCTTGTTGCAATAGGATAGAATTGATCAGAAAAATCAAGAAACTTATTAAATTTTGTAAAGATTCCATGATTACAAATTAACATTTTCAATTCATACAAATACCGAAAATGAACATAAGTACATTGAAAGGCTTGCAGTAACAACTATAGTGATGACTGTACAAAGCAGCATGTCCTGGACAAAAAAGTAGCTGGTTTAAGGACAACAAATCCACCTACTGTCAAAGTGATTGTCAAATTCGTAACAACTTCAATCTACGCAAATACTTTGTTGGATTACAGGGTACTCTAATTCCCCAGTTAATGTTACCAGCGCAACCCAAACATAATACGAAATTTATACCACTCGGTATTCGTCGCTGAGCAGCGTTGGTAATGCACCAAATTTCTGGATGCCAGCTAAAGGGGATAGCACCTAATGTATAGTACTAATGCCTTGACTTAGCTAATGGTTTACGAACTACGGATAGAAAACCTATATACGATTTACTTTATGGTTGTTTCCATCCATTCTTTAGAGAAGCGAGCCGCAATGTGACTTAAATCTGATGTTACCGTCACCTACTTAACTATCTTGAGACTCAAAGATATTTCTCAAATTGAAATAAAGGAAAAAATATATATAATAAATTTATAAATACAGAATATTTTATAATTGATGGGTTTAGAGTGAAATATCTTAGAGTGAAAAAAACGTTAGTAAACCTATCTTCATCATCGCGTTGTTGACGACGAAACATCCAACATTATTCCTCTACCCATCTATTACCTGTTGATTGGTAATATTGGTTATGTGACAGAGGGTATTGTTGGGCTTAAAGCCAAAATTAAAACAAAATAATTTCAGTATTAGTTAAAACAAAAAATAGAAATAAAGAAAAGGGCCACTGAACATACACATGCACCACAAGCAGAAACTAAAAATAAAATAAAACCATCAAATAAACAAATTAAAAATACAACAAAATTAATTAAAATAAATATTAATAAAATTGATAAAAGCTCGCAGACGCAGAAAGAAACACGTATTAAATAAATAAAACTGCGAAAACCTTGCAAAATAAGGTTTAGAAAAAACACAGGCAGAAGCGGCGTCCAAAAAACAAAATGTTAAGGGGTAAAAAGAATATTAAATAAAAAGTAATAATAGATTCGATAAAATAAAAATAATATATCAAAGAATAGAGAAAAATGAATAAAAATTATAAAAATATTTTAAAATTAATAAAAACAGTAAAAAAACCCTTAAAATTAATAGGTATTTTTGTGTAATTTAATCTATTTTGTAGTAAATAAATGTTTATAAACCTCAATAACTATGTTTTTTGGATGTTAATGGTGTTTTTCGCCACTGACGAGTCCCTTTATCAAAATAATATACATGTATTGTAATAGCTCTCGGGAGGGCAGGCTGTTGGTCCGGCTAACGAGTTTACTTTCGTTAGTTGTGGCTACTATTCGTGCACTCCTGACAACTCGGCTTTCCGCGGCGAGGCCTAGTCGTAAGACGTATGACTTTACCCGCAGGGCGTCGTTTTACAACTCACGGCGGCTGATGGAAACGTCGGTCGGAATGAGTAGGATTAAAATATGGGAAGTGCGATATGAGTTAAGAGGACAAGGGTTGATCTCTAGTAGATCATTTTGTTCGTTGTTTTGTTCGAATATAATCTTTAAACTTAAATTTGGTTTTATTTTATCGATTTTGTTGTTGTTTGTTTTTGCTTAATTTCGATCGCATGATGGAAATATAAAATTTCTTTCGATCGGATAATTAATAAGTCTAAATAATTTTCGAAAATAAAAATGTAAATTGAAATAATAACTTTGTAAAATAAATCAAAGAGTTTATTATATTAACAGGAATCTAGTTTTGAGATTTATATGTATTCTGGATTTTCGATATATTCACAGGCATTCTTCTGCTTACAATCTGGGAAACTCGATTTACCTTATAATATTAATAATTGAGTAGAGCGTAAGACCTTCTAACGGCTGCTCTGAACCCCAATCGAAGGTTATTCAAGGAGTAGTGTTGGTAACGACACTCACCTGTTTGAATAGCATTCGGCTGTCATACACTTTACCAACATGGGTTCACCCATGGGTGTATGATAGTGATTCATAAATTATGTAGTATGAGAGGGAAAGGAGATCCTAAATACGGATAAAGGTATGGTTTTATGTATCGCTGCCAACTAGTTGTTTAAATGTTTCTCCGTACACCAGTAGTGTGTAGTGCACCAAAAGTGAATTCCGTTACCAACACTATTTTGTGGCAAAAACCAAAGGGTACAGAACTAAGCTTTCGCGGTTTCGAGCACCTTATGTTGCGTATTTTAAGCCTGTTTGTACCGTCATTCTTGTTTTAAAGCTTCTTATATCATTTGAAATTAGCGATACACTTTTTGTACCCGGTGTGATTGGAACCAGGTGGCTTTCAGTTTATCCGTTTCGAGATGATTTAATATTATCCACTGCTACAATCGCTCGTTTTCTTCACATAATTCAACCACTTCTGATTTTAGATAAGTTTTTGATTCTAATAATAAATAAAGTCTAAGTAATCATATGTTAATTCATTGAAGTAATATATAGAAAGGCTGGTCCGCAGAACTATTCCGGAAATTGTTCTACCCTCACTTTGTAATTTAGTAATAATGAGGAAAATTGGCTCAAGTCTTATAATTCCAATAAAATAATTATAAAGGTCATAAGAACTACGATAAATTATTTCCTTGAGGTGACCTAGATTCTATGTTAAGTATTATAGACGACCTGTTTATATAAACTAGAGCCCAATTCCTGGTAGTCTCTGACCAAAGCAAGGCTTTGTTGTCCGTTTTCACGGAAACAGAACTATAAATCTGGTAGCCGGGCATAAACTTCTGGCAGCTCCCAAAAACATCGTTTCACCACGTCATGTCGAATGCCCCATCAATTCTTTCAAGACCAACCGTCAGAAAACCAACCGAATCCGGCAAGAATCTCCATCGCTGAATTCGCCGAAGTGCAGAAAATGCGGCATTATTGAAGGACAGTCTCAAGTTTTTCAGGAGGTCACGGTTCCAATAACCAGGATACCCAGGTATCGGAGGAGTGGAGGCTAAATCAGTGGATACCTATCACCATTGTAGTGGAAGAAACTTGCACCAACCCAAGATTCTCATCACTTCCATTAGCCTAAGGCGGAAATTTTTAGTTGACATTGATGACCAGGACTTATAATGCACCTCTATGCCGTGCACCTCTTTTTGTTTATGTTATTAATGCCGTGATTTTTTCTGTCGTATTTGTTATTTTTGTTCATTAGAAAAATAAATGCTATATATTTATATCTTTTTAATAGTTTGAATGATGTTTGGTTGTCAATGGAAATTTTCTTTTGTATATATGTGGACTTTTTATATATTTTTTGTAAGATAATTTTCTTTTGTTTATCCCAATTTACTATTGCATAGATTTTTGGTTAAGAGTTTAGTAGAAAGATCATGGTATTTTTAGTCAAATCCAAATAAAGCTAAGGTAAGCGTGAATGTGAGTTTGTAGTATGTTAGGTATATATATATCTGTTTCCAGGTAGTATTTTTGATCAAAGAAAAAACACCGGGCAAGTCAACTTGGTAGTGAGTAAAAGCGTATGACCTTCTATCGGCAGCTAGCGAAAAAGAGGGTGTGCAGCAAGGAGTATCACTGAGTGGGATAACCTCCTCAGCATCCGCCATGTCTTATAGTACCAATGGCGAGTGCTGGACAACCTCACTCACGGGTATGGTAGTGGGAGATCAACAGTTTTAGCTTGACAGCTAGGCATTTAGACCTAGACAATTATGAAAGACCTAGTTTCCAACAGTGTTTATCTTTCTTGGCGTGTTTTATTTAAACTTTCCCCATAACCAGCCTCAATCTACTGACGGTCTGTGTCAGAGTTTACTGGGTAAGGGATCTAGGCCGCTTAACTGCCGTTTCATGACTCCCTCCACTGCGAGTCATTGTAAAAAGTCCAGATGGTAAACACATCGTTATAATTACTTGGATCCATGATAATTGTTTATGAATTCAAAAATTATCAGAAGTCATATTATAGTTATATTTGAATACAGTAACCAGAGTTCGAACACAAAATAAATAGAACTAGAATACAATTATAAAAATTAATAAATAGAAAATACAATAATAACAATGAAAAGATAATGATAAGATCCCATAAGTTTTCCTGGTTTATTTTAGTTTAATGCATAATTTCCTAAACAAAAAGGCCTAAAAAATTTACAAAATGCATGAAAAAATAAAAATAAATTTAAATCCCCCAATTCTATTGACAATTTCTTTTTGATCATAGTATATACACAATAATATTAAATCATCATAAAACGAATAATAATTATGTAATAATAAAATCAAAATACATCTTACTTGATGATGATGTTTCAGGGTGTTGAAAGAAAATTAGAGTAACTTAAAGTTTAATCTCAAGTTATGTTAGGGTATAGTCGGTAAAAAGACTGTTTTTCGTCGATTCGGCATAGACTTATACATTGTAGTTGTCTCGGTGGATTTTTTGATGCAGTAAAAAACACGTTTTTACAAATTTGACTAGTTTGCTATTGTTGAGGTTTCACTTTCTCAACTTTGGTGATGTTTATAAATAAACAAAGATAATTTGGTTTTAAAGATTTATTGATATAAATAAAATGTTTTATACAAAATCAATTTTATCTTCATTAAAAAACAGTGTGTCAATACAAAAGTGTTAATGTAATTTTGTCATCGAATATAGTTGCTCAAGCTAAGTTATTTACTGTAACAGTATATAACAGAATTACTGTTATGCTTTAATATAAACTGCAAGTCTTTGAAACTTAGAAATGATTTTTTTTGCGATTTGACTGAGTATTTTCTCAGTTTATATAGTAAAATGTTTTTGTTGAGACTTTCTCACGCACTTAATGACGCCAATTATTATTTTATTATTATTGACAATTGCCATTTGTTGGGCACTCAAGTGCCATTTATGCTTCGACGCTTATCGTCTACAAAATATGCTGCGTATTTCTAAATTATTATGACATCTTACATCAATAATAACAAAAATAATCTTTAAATTAGCCCCTGGATGGTTTAGTGGTCGTGGACATTCCGATTTCAAATTCACCCATAGTCCCTTCGAGCATGAATATGACCTTTATGATCAATCGACAATTACAAGTGGCGCATACACGATTGAGTAAATATCGTTTTTATGTCTGTGATACTAAATCTCTAATTCTTAATTTGTCAGAATCAACCATTTTTTTAATCCACTCTCCAGAAAAGTTCATTGGTAAAAACGTTATTTCCTTCGAATTTCATTGATTCAATATCAGTAATGATATTTCGACAAGAAGTGCAATTCAAGGCAGGTGATATTAAGTCCTTTTACGAAATAACATTTACTGTCCTGCAAAATTGCTCCCTTGTTGAATAGACGAAGTTGGCATTGGAGCTTGAAATTGTTGGCGACGATTTGATCTTACTGGAAATTTGGTAAGACCAATTTTTCCACAATACTTTTCATTATCTTCTTTCCAATCGCTCATTTAAATTAATTGAGACGTAAAAGGTTACTGTATTTGACTTATTCAAAAAAACAAAATGATAGTCAATTTTAAAACTATCGCAATTCAAAACTTTTATTTAACTAAAAATTTACATATAAATATTCAATCAAACATATTCTTTTAAAATTCTGGAAAGTTTTGTTTTTTACATTTTTTACACAAAATTTTCAGTTTTATTATTTTAACATAAGCTCATACATTTTTATCAAAACATTTATTATTTTTTATAAAAACCAACACGATTTCTATGCCCAGAATTAGATTGCTCATCATTTAATAGCGGAGAAAAATCACTTTTAAGAGTTCCATAAGAATTTTGATAATTTGATAGTTTTTTTCAATGAGGTGGAAATCCTATTTCTTCCTTCTGGCCGTCGCTAATAAAATCCTATGTTTCACAATCATCTGTTTAGTCTTCTGTACTTTTAAAACTGCCTACACTAATCTGATGCTTTTTCTATCAATTTGTGATGGATATTTCCATCGGATGGGTTTTGGTTGTTAATTAGTCCACCACAGATGGCATAAATATAATTTTTTAAATATTAATTAATTAATTTATTTTAAGACAGTTTTAGGGTATCAAATTATTAATTTGTTAAATCGTAAATATTACATCAATAATAATAAAAATAAAATAAGACAACTGACTCAATAAATATATCAAAAAAAAATTAAATTAATGTTATAAAATTATCAAATCAAATTGTTTTCACATTTATCATCAAATTTTTGTCATTATAATCAAATCGTCTTTATTAATTCTGTTTCTTTTCCAGTTTCTTTTCTTTTTATTAAAGTTTCGAATTTGATTTGACGTCTGATTCTTGCATTTGTTTTCTATAATGTTACACTTCTTTAAATTTAAAGTCAATTTGGTAACTTTTTCACATTATTTCGTTTTGTTATTATTTGTTTTATCTTGAAATGTTTTCTATTAATTTTTATTCTTTTTAATACTCAGTAGTCACTAGTTCCTTTCATCAATTTTTTATTACTGTTGCGGGTTTTTTTTATGTAATGTGATGCCGATTAAACAGAAATCTTACACAATTGTATTGTATGTACAAAATCTTCAAAAATCTTTTTTTTGTATTGCAGATATTCACATGCTATACTTACCCATTTAATTAGTTTACCGGATCTACTTGATAAAATTTGATAAAGATAGAGAAGAAAATGTGTGTTACATAGAAAATTAAATATTTTTGATAATATTATTCAATAAAATAAATAATTTTTTTTGACTCTTGTTGGGCACCTGATGGGTAAAAGATATAAGATTTTTCGCGGTCACTCACAAAGAAATCCCACCAGATGCGTGCATAAGAAGTATAACCATTGGATACCCGTCAAAAATGACGTTGGAAACGTATTCCAATGAGCAGTTTCTAGTAAAAGGTGAGCCATATTGCTATGACTGCTAATACTCTAGAAAATCTTTGGGTTCACGAGCTTTTATAGAAGGTATTCATGCTCATTTTAATTACGGGTCCCTTTACCGTTAATCTAATTGAAATAATATTGAAAATTAAACCATTTTATTTTATTCTAAGGGTACTATTTATAGAATAATTTAAGTTATTGCAAAACGATCTTCAATTTAAAACCTAGAACATTTTTATTATATATATCACAAGATTATCTAGGTTTGCCAGAATATGTGGGTCCAAATTTCTGTTGGACGTAGGGGAGTTCTTGAAAACTAGACTATTGAGTCATCCAAATCATATACCTTCATTTTCCACCACTAGGGGTAACTACTCCGTACGTCGCATGATTTTGATCACTATTGTACACCCGTGACTGGAGCCACGTTGGAACTGTGTACAGTAGCCGAATGCCATTCGAGAAGGTGAGCGCCATTACTAGCACTACTCCTCGAAGGACCTTCGTCTTTCCCGGATTATTAGCGGCCGTTGGAAGGACTTACGCTCTTACTCATAAACCCATTTTAAATTCCGCATTTCCGCCTAATTTCGTTGAGGAAACCATGGAAAAAGATTATTCCCGTATATATTTGTAGGCGCCTGCAATCTCCATCGCCGCCAGTACTCCATTTTTCGAGTTATGAAACGAAAATAAAAAGACAATCATTTAACCATAACAACTACAAACAAAACAAAAACAATTTAATGAAACCAAATATTAGGAGACATGATAAAAACAAAACTATATTGATTACGACAAAACACTTAATCACGCGGCAGGATGAACAAAACGAAAACATATTGTTAGCAGAAATGGATGCCCTAGTTTTCTTCGGCATCCATATCTGTTGGGAGACATCTTCTCTTTGGGGGACGATATGGCGGGGGATCTCCTCGAAAATCCTCGTTCCTTTGCGAAGATGGCCCTGCGATCTCTCCTCGGGGGCCGACATTGGGAACTTCGCCGGTGAGAATGGCGATTTCGTCAATTCCCAAGTCTAGAAGGTTCAGTGCCCGTACCACCTGAGGCGGCTCATTCTCCTCATCCACTAAGTTGATGTGGATTGATTCCGGAGGTGAGGAGAACATGATCCGCGGGGCATAGCAGATGTCCGGATCGAGCCCCGGATCCTCAAATTCTTGGTACGGGGGTGGGAGGTCGTCGATTCGAAACGTCTCCTCCGCTGATCTTGTCGCCTGAAGCCGCGCTTCTTCTCGACGGCGTCGGTCCCGACGGCGCTTGTTCCGGTTAGGCCGGGGGCGTGCCGAAGGAGCGGCGGGATTTGCCGGTATTTCCACTAGCATAGAAGATAGGACAGGCGGAGGGTTGGTAATGGCTGAGGTGACGTTGGTTGTTAGGACGGGGGAATCCTCATCATTAGGAAGATGGTGGCTTGGGATAATGCCGAGTTGTCCGGCTCGGATGTTCCCGGGGACATGAGCTCGGAGCTCCACGTCCGAAAATGCTTGCCTAAGCGCCACTGATTGCTCGTGAATCAGCAGACGCTGGCCGCGTGACTCGACGATTAATTCGTCACGCGCCTTGGTGAGTCGGAAGATTTTTTGCCTGAGCTCTCTGACGGTTTCTGGTGGAGCCCAGGTTCCTTTTACTCTTTCGTACTTGGCCTGAAGATCGCGGTGTTGGATCTTCAGATCTTCATATTTGTGCCTTATCGCCACGATTGATGGGGGCAAACGAGGAATTCTCGATGAATTGGCAGATTCGTCACTATTCTTCATGCTAAAAGGAAAAGAAAAAAAAATGAACAAAACAGGAAAAATATAAACAGAAATTTGAGTTATATCGAGAAGTGAAGTATATCGGCGGCAGTTTGGGTTTTGTTTTCCTCATAGTACGGTCAGGGATCGCCCATCTATTAGTTTAATCAAAACCCCGAAAAAATTTGTTATATCTTTGACTGGATTCTCTAACTCAATCGGTCAATGCCCGTGGCTAGATTTATAGGCGGACGGTAAAATTGGCTATACGACGAGGAAGTTTACCTGCTTGATTATCATTCGTATTCGTACTGATAATATAGATATTATTTCCTTTAATAGTAATATTGTAATTACGATAGTTATTAGAATTACAGTTATCATTATTATTATTGTTTCTACAGTACCTAACGTTAAAAAATTTCACTATTATTATTAATTTTACTATCAGTAGTCGAATTATTACCACGGTTATCATTATTATTAAAAATTCCTATTGACAATTTTATTTAACATTGTGACTTTCGGTACTAGATATTGGAAATTCGACTTTATGAGCCTTGAATTTCGCCCGATGAGTTTAGAAATATTATCCGAGTGACATTAGGTTTGAACAGGTTGACGTCATAAACAATTACGGCTAACTAGAGGGGTAACCCCTTCAGATAAAATGCAGTGTGGCCATACTTATCCCCATCATTACGGGATTACTAATGATTATGCTAATTAATTCAATGTTTTGTTGAATCAGTTAGGGTTTGAGTTGCCAAGTGGGTGATCTTGAGTCTTTACGAGTTTTCAATCATTAAATGAAAATCATGTCTATACTTGGAATTTCCGAACAAATGGTTATTTCCGGTTTTCTTTTCCGTTACTTCAGATGGGTGGAGTTTTCTAGTCGCTAATAGTCGATTGGCTTTTATGATTATTATTAATATTGAACCATATTTTATGAAAATTAGTTATCAACAGCATGTAAAAACTTACGCTTCCCTCTCGGTGGTTCCCGGTAATGAAATATATTAATTCCAAAAGTTCTATTCAGACAAAAACAAATGTATAATCCAAATTTTGTTTAATTATCGATTTTAGCAATTTGCTCACAATATAACGTTGGTGTATTTATCAGAACCTGTTTGTGCGCGTACTGGTGATTTCTCGTAATATGATTCTTTACTAGACCGTGACGAATTATGGATTTAAAAGAAAAATTTGGTTCATGGCTACTGGATGTACCTCGGATTTTGGAATTCTATTCTTTTATTCGCGTTGTCTCGCCCTCCAAATTATATGGATTCTACATCACCTGTCGTGGGTCTTCTATCAATGTTCATGGTGGACGTCTCGTTTATGCGGTAATGCTGGGTGTTTGGAGATAACGCATTATTCGAGGGCTTTCTCATTATAGTCTCGGTGGTCGGTGAAGGTCAATAGTGCTACTCTCCTGTGGAACATTTATCGAAAATAACGATCCTTTCTATTATTTAATTTTCGTTAATTTTAAAATTTAAATAAATCATATTGTTATCGTTTTATTTATATGTTTAAAAGAAATTTTCACCTAAATCTTTCGTTACATTCAACTTACGCCTTATCCCTGCTGCCCGATTTCTATTTCTAAATTTTCGTTCGAAATAATTGAAAGATTTTGTTGATCGATGTGTGATCCGACTTAATTTCCCCTAACTAGAGTCATCCGCTCTTCCCGTGATTTTAAACGACTCGCTCCGGCCACATTTTCAGCAGCCGCCTCGAGTATACAACGGCGCCCTGCGTAGCGGTCCCGTGCACAAAGCCGGAACCGACTGCGAACTGCCGAGGGGTTCACGAGGCATGACCCACGAGCTCAACTAAGGGTTTTCACCCACTAGCCGGCACACGGTCGGTCCCATGAACCATCTATTGCCATACAATAACTATATAATTTTAACGGGTCGAACTATACATAGATATATAGGTACTTATTATTAAGAAAAGTAATGAAACAAAACGTTACACATAGATTTAACTTAGAAAAATTTGTATTATTATAGAGACATATACATAAAATGACAAAAATAATGTTCTTACGTTTAAAAATCTCGTTTATCGTTTCAAATTAACAGTTCAGTTAAGAGCATAAAAGTTAAAAATAATGAAATTCATCACTGTATTTATACTAATTTCATGCGTGTGTGCGACCAATAGGCGATTTTCCGCCATTTTTAGGGCTTTTTAATTATTTTATTACTTTAAAATTATTTTTATTATTTTTTGTATATTTTTCTTTATTTTTTGATATATAATTTATATTATATTTGACTTTTATTTTTATCATTATTTTCTTGTAATATTATTTTTAGCCCTTTTTATTTGTTTTCTGGCCGCCACTTCTGCCTATGTTTTTTCTACACCTTATTTTGCAAGGTTTTGGCAGTTTATTTTATTTCTTTGTATGTTTCTTTTTTGCATCTGTAAGCATTTTCTGAATTTTAATTAATTATTTGTTTTATTTAATTTTTGTTATATTTTTAATTTGTTTTGATTAATATGTTTTTTATTGATTTTTAGTATCTTTGTGCGGTGCATGTTTATGTATAGTGATTCGTTCCATTATTCTCACTCTCTATCTTTGATTTTATTTTATTTTTTTGTTTAAATGATGGCTCTGAGCCCAACATTTCTTTATTTGACCCAGTAAACGAGCTGTCTTCAATCTGTGCCTTCTTTCTCTCTCCGCTTTGCTGGGGTGACATTTCTTGTGATTCGATTTTGATTGTGGATCGTTATTGTTTAGGATATTAATTGGAGTGAAACTTGAGATGGGCCATGGGACATTTGGATCAATGCTTGAAACCGTACTGGGATGGTGACCGATTTCTTTCCTTATTGTTTCTTTTAGTTTTAACGAGTAATTTTCCCTCTTTAATTTGTCTATTTCGATTACCATCTCGGCGTGTTGGGTTCTTAATAACTCATTCTGTTGGTTCAATCTTTTTGCCTGTTCTGGCCGAGTCCAAGTCTCCTCCATCCGGCGACTTCTTCGTATCATTGATTCGACTCGCTGACTTTGTTTCAGGGCCTCACTGTTATAGTGAGCTACGTCTTGCCGGAACCTCTCTGCATCTACCGTTTTAATTTGATTGGATTACACTAGAATATTTGGTAAGAAACTTTAGATCAAATCGACAATCGGTTTGGAATTATTTAGTTGATGTAAATTTACTCAAGGTAAATGTATATTTTATGATTAAATATAATAGTTTGTGAAATGATATCAAGATTTACGTGGAACTTCGCCAATTTCAAGGAGATTTTGGTTGAATTTATTAATTTCAGAAGTAGTTCGGTCGAGTGACATATGTATAAGGTACTAATAACATGTTTTATACATGTATTTTATACTGTATTTTAATTTTTTTATATTTTAGTATATAAAAAATCCATTAAAAAAATATTTTTTTTGTGGCCCCTTAGATGATTTCGATTTTGGGGCCCCCAAAACTGCGGGCCCTTAGGCAGTGCCTAGTCTGCCTATAGGTAAATCCGGGCCTGCTGAAGATGATAGCTGTGCTATCGAAATATATCGTACGAAAGGTTTTTTATTGGCGTTATCGTTTAATTAAATCGTTGTCAAATTTATTTAATTATTTATTAATAATAATAATAATAATAATAATAATAATAATAATAATAATAATAATAACAATAACAATAATAGTAAATGTAATGAATGCTTATTAATAATATTCTAATTTTAACTTTGTTCAAATTTGTTAATCATACTGGAGAGTTGGCCGTGAGGCAAATACCATGGGAGTGAAGCTTTCATGGGACTTGGTCGATGCGAGGAAATATTTTTGAATTAAAGCTTATCCTTAATTCAATTAACTCAATAAAAAAATTAAAACCAAAATAATTCAATTAAAGCATATTATTCGAAAAATGAACATTTGACTATTCTAAACTATTAAAATTCTACATAGGTATGGCATAAAAATCATATAAAGATAAGTTCAGTTCCAAACTATAACCTACAACCCCTGTAAAAATTTGTTTTATAAATTTTCATACATGAATTATAGTAATAAAATAAAAAAATAAAAACTCCTCCTCACTTTTATAATTCTCCATGGTTTGTTTAGAAAATTTTGAAATTCTTTTTCAGAAAATATCATTAATTTATGTCGATCTGGCATCGACTTATATAGGGGGTTTTACACGCATGTTTTTTGATGCGGTAAAACAAAACGCCTTCACGATTTTACCACATTTCATCAATTTTCTCCTGGTTTATAGATTTTCGTGATTCTTTTTAATTAATGTTTCTAATTATATTTCAGGCTTAATTCTCAGCTATTTTATAGAATATAAGCGTTTTCGATGAATTTAGAGCCGATTTGATGAAATTGGTTAGTTTTTAATGTTTTTTAATTTTTATTACATTTTTTTGGCATTTTTTCACTTTTTTTCATATTTTTTCTATTATTTAATGCTAAATAGTATATATTTGATGACTTTTCATCTATTTAATGCGACCCAAAGTTTATCGGATGTCGTGCCAGATAAACAAAAATTTAAAACTTTAGTTTTTGCCCAACATTATGAATCAGATGTTTTATTGCTATTTATAGTCAAACAATAAAAAAATTCTTTATGTCATTACATAATAAAAAGCAATCAGAAATGAAAACTAGAAAAGTTCTATAAGATAATATTTTAATAATATAATATTAATAATAATATTAATAGAAAATGAAGGTTTCTTGGTAGCAGCTAAGACTAAATGTCAAACAAATAAGTGATGATATGTGATAATATTAATTATAATTATAATAAAAATAATAAAAATTTTAATAATAATAATCAAAATAAAAAAATAATTATTATTATACTTAGTATTGTGTTATAAAATAAAAAAATTCAAACAAATACTTTATGAATAAAACTTTCTAACAACATATCATCAGGAATCTAAATCTTCTGTAGGAAACTAAATTAAATTCCCCAATCTAAATAAATAAATTTTTTCCCAAATATTTTAGCCAAAAACTAACTGTCTCATAACTAAATCATTTTTGGTCAGTAATTGAATATTTTCTCAAGAGTAGGTGGCTATGAAAGTAGATTTTCATTATTTTTAGAAAATCATTTTGTAACGATGAATCTCTCTGTTTCTTTGCTTTCCAATAATTCAGAAACTTTTCCCATTACCTATTTTTCGTTTTTATACAAATTTGTTGCCATTAGTACGATTCTACCCGTTTTGCTGACCGGAATTCCAAGTAATGTTTTAGTTATTATTCTTTTTCTCCTAGTAAAATCTCTCCGCTCGTCGACAAATTGCTATTTGATTTCATTAGCTGTTTCAAATGTTCTATTTCTGTGTTCGGTTTCAGTTCCGTTTATGGCAGAAATTCTTTCTATTCCAGATCATTGGAATTTAGACTATGTTGGTTGTTCAATGGTTGTGTTCATGCAATATTTGGGAATTACGGGCTCCATTGTGTCAATTTTGCTAGCATCAGCCGAGAAATGGCTTCAAATTTGCTGGCGTGTCAACTTCAGATGGATTGGAAACCTTCAAACCGCAATCAGATTCATCATTTTTGGTTGGATTTTCACTATTACTTACAGTGGCTCATGGATATTCTTGACAACTCTCAAAATGACAAATGTCGCAGATGGAACAATAATATTTCATTGTTCATTTCGATATGAAAAAATATATTATAAGCTTGTTCATTTAGCCGATTTGATAATATTTTATTCACTCCCATTTGTCATTCTTTTATTTTGCCATGGAAATATTGTGATTGTTTTGAAAAGAAAATCTTTACCTCAATTTGTGAAATATTCTTACAAATTTAAATCAGTCGAATCTGGAACAGCGAGAATAAAATCAAAAGTAAGTTTCGTAATTCGGTTTTTCATCTACTTGTGTGACCTTGAATTTTATCACCCGAAAATCCTGTATAAAACGCGCACTCCAATTTTTATATCATTTTAGTCGAATATTTTTATTAAAATTAAAACAAACAAGAACTTCAATCTGACCGAATTGGTGAGAAATAGGACATATAACTCGAACCCCCACCCTTTTTTTTTATTTATAAACCGCAAGTAATACGCAAATATTTACGGTAATATTAATTGTTAATTTAATAACTGTAATTTATTAGTTTTTTATTATAATTTGATTATGTTAATTTTATAATTTAATCATTGATAAATTAATTTCATAGTTCAAATATTGAAATTAATTTTATAAATTAATTTTGATTATAAAATTTAGGCATCGTGCTATAAAAATGAGGGAAAAGTGATTGTCTTGAAAATAAAACTCAAAGTGATAAAATAATATAATAAAGGTATAATGTGATGGACTAAGGACATGGTCTGAAATTATCACATTCAATGATCTCCACTATTTTTAAAGATAAAGATTTCGTGAAGCCGTTAAAGGATCCTCATCATTTAAATAGACATTAATAACTAAAAAAAATTATCGGACCTGTCCAACAAATGAGAAAATTATTTGTAATTTAGATAGATCACAAGATCAAGAAAAAGATTCCGACGCACTCATAAACATGAGAACAAACACACTGAGTCTATTGAATATTGAAAAACAAAAGAATACAAATTTTGCGATCTAAATTTTAATGCACAGTCAACGGTTTGAAAATTTAGAAAAGGGATAATTATCATAATGTGAAAATTAACGGAGACAGACAATGCCGATTCCAAACCCTTTAAATAATTCATTGAACAGTTCGCTACTTTGATTATAAATGAAAAATATACGATGAAACACATTTTCCATGTTGATTAAACCGAATTATACTGGAACAAATGGTTTATCATATCTATATCTTCAAACAAGTGAAAACTGCGTCTGGTTTCAAGTCACTTAAAGACCGCGTGACACTATTATAAGGCGAAAGTATTGATATATATATGATTAAATAACTTCAATTCACATGATTTCGTGAGAGACGATGGGAGTCGCATAGATGATGCTAAAGAGCTACTCGAGGCTCGAGAGCCGCAGTCTGGCCATGTATAACACTTTTAAAATATTTAAATATTATTACTGTAATAAAATTTTTGGATTTAACTATAGCTGATTTTGATTTAGAAAAGTTGTTTTTGATTCGAAAATGGAATAAAATAAGAAATAATAATGGCATATATAATTATAATTAATATATTAAAAGAACTTTTTTCGGTTTTCACTTCTGATTACTTTTCATTTTTTCAATGACATTAAGAATTTTTTATTGCCTGACTATGAATCAGTAATGAGATCAATGTTTTATTGATATTAACAAATTTCCGGCACAGCTTTTTTACAAGTGATTTAGATTATTATCTTTTTGATTATGTTAAATTGTAAAAAAACTTATTACTTTTATATTTTATATTAACAGGCTGTTCATACATGACGTCACGCGATTTTGGTCCAATTTTTACCACTCCCTCCCCTCGTCAAAAAAAAGTCACAAAAAGTTAGCCCCACAAATATGACGTCACAAATCTCTATTCCCTCTAAAAGACGTATTTCATATTTGAAAATGAACATTTTACAAATCACTTTATTGACATTTTAGTATGTATTTAGTGTAATGCTGCACTCTAATACCGTATGCATTAAAAAGGAGACCATGGAAATCTGAAATTGGCATAAATAATTATCAAATAAAATAATTATAACTAAATAAAATATTTTGTAGTATAAAGAAGAATTGAGAGAGAGAATAGAATAATAACAATCATTATGCATTCCACAAAATGAACAGCTCTGGTAGAATCAATAGAATTATATTTAAAAAAATATAATAACAATTGATAAGGCAAAAAATACAAAATTTAAACTTCTCCATTTTCTCATGGTGAAGAAAAATGTTCCTTCATGAAATAAATATGGAGAGCTTGGATCTCTTCATCCTGTAGAATGGATATTCAATTCAGATCAAGATCTTCTTCGGCCATCCAATCTGCACTATCTCCATTTTCTTTGTTTGTGATTACAACCATTAGTTGTTGACATGCAGCAACTCTTGGTGGCTTGATGCGTTTGGGCTAAATAATTGATTCCAACTTGTGTGTTATAGAATGACTACGCAGCTGGCTAACGACGCGAAGTATATGTAACATTTCTTGCATATCCTATTGTGTAGCGCGGACTGTACTAACGGACAGTACAATTCATATTGAATTAACCTTTAATGATTTGAGGAGCGAGTAAGAATGTCATCCTCTTTCAAACTTTGAGTTGCAAAAAGAGATGGGAATTTTAGTGATTCTTCGTCTATTGTTCGTTCTGGAATTTTCAGACCTTCGTTTGCTTGAACAACTGGAACAGAAGGAGGGAGGAATCTATCTGTTACCACACTGAAATATGAACTTCTTGGTTTCGAACAGCACTTTTTGTCTGTGCATTTTACAATGTGTGTCAAGTATTGGCTTGTTTGCACATGGATGTCATACTATCTCTGATCTCTAGACCACATTTATTTTTCATTGAGCTCAGATTCTGTACATCGATGAATTCGGCTATTGTCGGAAAATTATTGACAATCAATTGTGATTAAATTTCAGCTAGAGTGTTTCCTGCAAACTAAAAATTCTAATTCTCTAAATCAGTATCTATGGTAATCCCTATTTCGTTCAAATGACTACCGTAACGGTCATGTAGTAACATTAATCCACTAAGTTCTTTACTAAGCGGAGCCATTTTTCTTTCGACCGTAATAAAAATACTCCTTTCTGGAGCATTGATTGCAATGAGTAAAGCGTCAAAATCGTACTGAAGAAAGTTGTGAATTGCAACCTTGATAACATTTTGGTATCTCTGATTTTCTTCTGGGCCACCATCAACTGTCGACACTAAAATTGGTTTGACCAGGTAACCAATTTCACTCCTTGTAATGATGTCAAACTCTTTGAGATAAAGCGATTTTTCTAGATCAAGTCCGTGCCTGAATGCTGTTGATGACGAGTGTTTTCCCGATCTGATTGCTATGTAGGTAGGTCTCGAATAACCAAAAGCTTCTGAATTTTTTAGACAATTGGACTGAATATGAATTCCAGCATAGGCATAAGGAACTGGCTTGTGTCCTGTGACTACAACCCAATCATGGTCAGGCAAGCTGACTCTGTACTCAATGGACATCAGCAATGGGCTTTGCTTGTTAGCAGCGGTCATCCCAATTGGAACACGAGCTTTCTCGTCTTGACTCACACTTCGTGCGATCTAAGCATGGGTGCCAAATCTTCCAGGGGTTTTGATTGTTGCCGTACAAAACAAACCATCGATATTTGTTGGCATGGTGATCGTTCTGTGCTCTAATGAGTTTCACTGGAACCGTTGACACATGTTGGTGTACTGGGTGTAATTAATTTTGTTTAAATCCGTGCTTATTTGTTTCAATCTATTTCGCTTCAATAAAACCTTACTTTCCTAGAGTCGATGCTATCTCACCCAGACACCCCACAATTTTGACCTGACCACTATATACCCATGAGCAATCTCATTTTGGTACTATATATAGTAGCCGAGAGTCCACGAGAAGGTGCGCCCCATTTCTAAAACTACTCCTTGTGAAAATCTCGCTTTCGGGTTCCTGACTGCCGTTAGAAGGACTTACGTCTACTTAACTCCTCTGACTCCCTTGACATTAATATTCGCATTTTCCATCCTTTATTATCGATCTTATGTATGCGCCTTTGATCTCATTTTCCCATCGACGTTCAAGTTGACAGTTGAATACTGGCCCAAATTGTATTTCGAGGCATAGTAAGTCAAATTTGATTACCCATTTTTAATTAACAATTCATTCAATACAAAATAAATTCAAAATCCTAATTAATACTTTTAAATGCTATATTTCAGAAACTTCCTGAAAGAAAAATCTTATTTAATTAGGCTTTTCGATTCTACTTCCTTCAATTATCAAACTTTAGGGTTGAATCCCCTGAATTACTATGAAAAAGTATAATAATATCAACAACCTAGAAATTTGTTTAAATTTGTAAATTTCGTATCTTAACTAACACGCGATAATTTAAAAATTCTTCAGCTGTTTTTAAATTTATAAAATTATTCTTTTTAATTTAAGGAAAAATAAGGCTGACTTGAGGTTTATATCTTGTTTTCCACTGAAAATTACCACTTTACTTTCAAAAAACCTCACACAAGTGCTTTAAATTACTTTAACGAGAACTGAAATTTTTCCTAATTTAACTCCCTTAGTTAATAATACTATTTATAGGAATTAGGCTCCCACTATCATCATACCATATTCGGAAATGATTATTAACGTTAATTAAATATTAATTTATGAAGAAAAACCGAATTTTTCAAGAAAATAAAAATAACTACAAAAATTTAATTTTTGATAAAATTTACAGCATTAAGTCACAAAAAAATAAAAATAATACATAAATCTATTATTCGTCTAACAGGGTACATAAATTGACGACGAAATCTCGATTTTCTCCATCGATATCGACAGGAAATTTCCTCTTCCGATGAGAGTTGTATTTAGTGACCACGACGGGAAGAATTGGTTGACGCAGTTCGTCACCAAAGTCGTCATGCCAATATCTGACTGAAGTCGATGAATTTTGAGCTTCCTCGATTACTGGTGAGATTGCTACTGCCGAGGACACGTCCATACTGATTTTCATCTCTTCCTTCTTGTCGGCACAAAATCGAGGTACTGGTTCCGCTGGTTTCGCCGATTCGGGTAATTGTTCCTTCGGTTTCACAAATGGCCTCTTCTAGAACTTTGGCTGCATTTGCCAACACGATAGCTCCCTCAGCTCGACGATGTTCACGATGTCGCTGGTTTTTTCTGGGGTTGTATTTTTTACTGGTTCTGGGGGTTTTTGCCGGACCGATTTCGTTCTTTTCCGGGATGTGCGTTAGTGGGATTAGGTTTAATTTCACGGCCAGATCACGGCCGGCTATGCGCTTAGTTAATTCGGCCTCCGTGAATGAGGCAATTTACACTTCGCTCTGATCATTGATAATGATTCTTTTTGACGGCATATTGCGTGGGAGATGCCTTCATCCTGGATTTTGGATTTGACAAGGTGGGTGGGTTTGAGTGGAGTTATATAGCCGGCTTGCATTTCGATTTGTGAAAATTGTGAGGACTATTTCGAATCTTCTGGTAAAGTGTATGATATAAAGTTTGCCTGAAGGAGAAAAGAAAAATAAGAGGGAGAATTTCTCAATATATGAGTTCTTTAATTACATTATTAATTATAATAAAAATAAGATTTTTAAATAAATTAAATTGTTTAAGGGGGTCTAATTTATGGTCCGGGGGTTACATACAGACACGCATGCATACACATACACACATAATTTCATAAAATTTAGTTTTACTGACCCGAGTTGGTTGCCGTGCCTGTGGGGCATCTTACCGGTGACTAGGGTAAATAAAAGAAATAAGAGTTGGTCGAGACTACGAATGCATGGCACACTGGCTCGATTAAAAATGCGTCGCTGTCACGGAATGGTCAAATTCCAACTCGGCATTCTGTGCAGGGGTGTGCATAATTTTATACTGAAATAATCGGCCTAGTTTTTCGGGGAATTTTTATACGAATTAAGTCAAGATTTGTAATCATTTGTATTTACCTATAGCCTGCGCCACTCTTCTTGGTGCCCATCCGTATTGTCGTTGAGTATTGGGTTAATAACTATGGCGGTCAATCTTTCGTAAGTAAAAATAATTTTTTATTAATAATAAAGTTGTTATTAAATAATATGAAATCTCTTCTTATTTAGAGTAATATGATATAATGGTCGTTGGCGAATAATGATAACAATCGAAAAACTAATGCTCCCGACTACACCCAATTCATTAAAACTATTTTCCAATCTAATATTACATTTTTATTCTTTAAAGGATAAAATCCAAAACACTATATATAAAAATAAATTCTTTTGTCTATCTTTTGTTATTCATATCTATCCCTAGTCGGTCCCCTCAATACATCTAATTGTAATAGGAATTTTTTAAATAATAAAAAAAAAATATTATCCTACTTAAACATTTACATAAATGTTGTCCCTTTAACTATGGCGATATTCCCGTATTTTACCCTTTTACCGCTATGTCCACTATGAATGGACGCCGCAGTGAATTCAAACGGAGTACTACTATGTGATCAATTCAAAGCTACCAGTCTAAGCAAACTCCGAGGGGTGGAAAATGATAAAACGACACATCAACGTCCAGAAAATTTAATTGTGGGAATTGAATACCGATTTACCACTTATCCACAGACTATCATATACATGAAACTGATTTTAGGGGGACCTGTCACGAATACTAAAAAGTATCGCGGCCATCATGATAAGAAATTAAATTAAAAAATTAACAATTATAAAAATATATTTATCATAGACCATAATACAAATAAACTACTTACAATCCAATAATTCAAATTCAAAGTTTTGAAAGTTTCTAAAGTTCAATTTTTTGGTTTTTTAAAGTTTGTTTATGGCTGCTGTATATATAGTGTTTTCATGCATGGTTGGGACCAATCAGCGAATTTTAAACCTTTTTTGGCCATTTTTTCGGGTTTTTTAATGGTTTTTATTTTTTTTATATTTTTTTCTTTTTCTATATATTTTTCTTAATTTTCTAATTTTAATTTCATTAAATTTACTTTTTTTATTTTCGCTGAATGTTACTTTTATTCTGGTCGCCACTTCCACCTGTGTATTTTCTAAACCTTATTTTGCAAGGTTATATGCGGTTTTATGTTCTACTTTATTTTTCTGTATGCATTTGTATGCGAAATTTATTAATTATTTGTTTTTAATTAATTATGTTATTTTTTTAATTTGTTTTAATTGGTGTTTTAATTTTATTTTCTGCTTGTGGTGTATGCTCATGTTACAGCAGCCATTTTGATAATTCCCAAAATGACATTAAATATTCATTAAATTTTGTTTAAATTATTATTATTTGTTTATTTATGTTTGAATTATATTAAAAATCAAACATCGGATTTTGATTGGGATAAAGATAGTCTTATTTTAGCTACTGAGTTCTCGCAGTTCTTAAAAGATCCAGATTTTTTAGTGCTACTATACTTCTTCAACGAAATTTTTCCACAATCTGAAGTTTTATACGATATATTACAAAAAAAGATCTATGACATATTCTACTGTATTCGAAAAATTACAGAGTTTAAAAATATGATAGATGAGTTAATGATTCAGAAATTTGAAGAACATTTTGAGATAATTAACTTGGAGCTCAATATTCTGCAACTAGCATCGCAAAAAAGAGAACTTTCAGCATTATAAAGTATTAATTAATAAAATTGTGCAAAAAATGATTTCGGAAATGGAAAATCGCTTTGATTAATTGAAACAAATTAAATTCATTGAATTAACTGATACCAGCCAATATGAAAATTTTCAAAAACAATTTCCTGTGGACCTTATAAACAACTTAAAAATTAATTATATGCAATATTTTGATATTCAAAGCTTGAAACTGAACTCAAAGTTATATTTTGTGATTCAGACATTAAGAACAAAAAATATGTGACTTAGACAATTGTTTTAATGAATATACAAAACTTTGTAAGCGGGTGTTAACAATTCCACCAACAACAGCAACAGCAGAACGAGTTTTCTCAAGTATGAAAAGAATTAAAAATTATGCTTGCAACAAAATGGGATCGGAAAGATTAAGTTCATTGGCCGTAATTTCAATAGAAAAGAAACTACTTAAGACACTTAAATCCACAGAAAGTTTTTATAAGCCGTTATTAATATATTTTCCTAAAAGGACAGAAGAATTTTTCTTAAATATAAGTACTAGTTATTAAATAAAAAAATGCAATAAAATTTCATTTGTTTAAAAAAACTTTAAATATTATTTTCAACTCCTAGGTCCTACATTTTCAGTAACTTGGTCTGTGAATTCTTTTTTCCAAAATGATTTAATAGGTTGCCTCCCTAAGATAAAATTTCACGCCTCGTCACTGATATATATATATATATATATATATATAACAGGGGTGGGCAACCTGCGGCCCGCGGCGACGTTTTATGCGGCTCTTTAGACTCTAAAGTTTAGACTTTTCACATATTTTTTTAAAACTGCGTAAAACTACGCCCTTCAAACAATATTAATTTTCATACGTCCCCCGGCCCAAAAAAGGTTGCCCACCCTTGATATAAAACAAACTTTTTAAATTAATGTTTTAGCACAGAATTACCAATGATTTCTTTTATATTTATATTTCAAAACCACATATAAAAATATCAAACAAAAGTGTTATTATTTTTTCATCAAAAACCGGAAAATCTTGCTGTCTGCTACTATCGGAAGAAATATAAATCCATCAAATTAAAAGCCTAAATATAAATCTTCCATCAGAAACAGACAGCAGCATAAATAAAATCAACTGATATCGAAACTCCCCTAAATAAGACTTTCATTTTCACAACCATCTTAACACTTGAAGGTGTGAAGCATTCTCAATTTATATCAGGGGTTTGATGTGACGTCATGGTTCTTAAAAACCCCTTATAACGGACCTTAATCTTATTGGTTAAAAAAATATTTAATAAATATTAATACACATTAAAACTGTTATTTTTAGAAAATCAAAATCATATCAATAATCACGATATTTTATTTGTTGACTTGGTTTCCCTATCGTGTTTTATTGGTTTATAACGCTTTTGTTGAAAATGCAAACATGGATTTGTGGTATATTTTGTTTGTTAGATATCTTGTTTTTATAAATTCAGCTGCAAACCCAATTATATACAATGTCATGTCTAGCAAATTCCGGCAATCTTTCAGAAAGGCAGTATTTTTTTGTGGTAAGATTATATTTAATAATAAAAAATCAATATTTATTAAATTAATTGTTTTAATTTTACCATTGTATATATAAAATTATCAATAATAAAACACTGCTCATAAAAACAAAAGTAACATTTCTATTTAGATTAAATTGATACAATATAGCCAAGTTTAGTGACTTTGTAGTTGTAGTTTCAATAATCATGTTTGGCTACTACTTTTAAATCAAGACTAAATTTTGTCATTTATTAAACTATGTTTTGTTGAAAAATTTAAAATATTACAATTATGTCAAAGAATTTATAGAAAATAGTAAAATCCAGATCAGACTGTTAAGAAGTTTGTAATTTTACCAAATTTAAATTTAATCAGTTTCAATTTAACAATAAATTTGTTTGTTGAAATTGACATTTTTGTGCAATCTCAAAATAAAAATAAATTATTAACTTTTTCAGTAAATTCTTTTATTTTTTGATTACCTTTGATCTGCTTTCCTATATTGATGATATTTTATTTTCATTCTGACAAAATATTAAAATTTATTCCAAGGAACACAATTTTCGGCTTTCTATATAAAACTTTAAAACACTAAATAAATCGAAGTGACAAATTTTAGTAATTTCTTACCCAAGTTAACAAAAATTGTCGGACAATATTTCCACAATTCCAATGAATTTCGGTATTCTGACTGTCTATTCCAGGCGTTCTTAAACCGCGGCCCATTTGAAGACTTTTTGCCCAATTAAAGTTTCAACTGCCCAACCCAAATTGGTTGATGGGCCAAAAAATTTTACTAAACTGAGGTGAGCCACACATAAATATAAAATAACAACTTATTCAAAATATTGTATTATCTTGGAATTAATGTGACACTTGATTTTGTATTTTATTTGAGATTTTTTTATGTCAACGGATAATTTAGTCGACGGAAGAGGGAGATATTAAAAATATGCTAAATTTACCTAGACATTTCTTCTATTATAATCATATTTTAAAATGCCAAATACCCTTAAAATGGAACAAGGAAACTTTACAATATCAATTTTTTATAATATCTGGGTTTTTCTCTTGATAATATGACAATTTTTTGAAACTCAACTACTTAATTTTCATAATCAGCTGGCATTTTAAGATAAGTGTTGTTTTCGTAGGAAAAACAAAACCATTTCAAAAATTCCTCGGAACACAAAATTTCATTGGAAGCTACTTTCCGTTCCAGTTTCATAATTTTCATCAAAGCTTCTCTGATTAATAACCCAAAATTATAACATATTCCAGCACTTCTGATAAATTCTCATGAAAACCTTTTGAATTTTTATTATATTTTTAGTCTTTTTACATGTTTTACCAATAATATTGTATTATCTTTTTGGTTATTGGTGAACAAAATTGTCATTTCTGTTTCCATAGTTTAGGACAATTAATTACATTTGACATATAGCCTCTATCATAAGGATGTCACTGTTGATTCAAACAAATTATTCTTCTTACCTTTTGGGTAGACATATAAAAACAATAAGTTAATTTTTTAAACACTGAAAAGACAATTAAACAAAAGAAATATAATATCCATGCATAAACATAAAATGTTTGACAAACCTTTCATTACCGTTCAAAGGTACTTGATCATTGTTAATTGAAGGAATTGATTAATACTACTGAACATAATTTTGTATTTATGTTTGTATTGTCGCATTTGGAGTGATACATGATTTATCCAAAGAGGATAAATAATTGATTGTGTATGCTAGGTTTTAAATTTTCGGAGTCGTGCTTTTTGTACTTTATATTTAATAGTGATTTTAAAATCTTGCTTAATCGTGTTCGGATATTTGGTTATTAATATAAATGTCATCAATGTAACGACATATACATAGTAATGACTACCTGTCGTCTCTGTTCATAAGTTTTTGATCACTATCGGCTGAAAAAATTGATTAATTATAGTGAACACTATATCGCGTTTGTATTTCTATTGTCATTCATGAATTGGTATATGGAATACTAATGTGTAAAATGAATGTAAATTAATATTATAAAAAATTATAAAATTCAAAAACGTTTTTTATATTTAAAAAATAATTTGGAATTTTTAATCAAATTTTGTTCGAAAAGAAATTTAAAAAAGATTTAGTTTTTTTCTGATGATGACAGTGAACCTAATACTAATACATAAAAAGTTAATACAATTTATATATTACATTTTTTCTACTTTTGAATTTTAGGACACTCCAATTTAAAATCAAAATTCAGTTGAAAAACTACACCTTATAGTCATGGAAGTCCAAAGAATGGGACACGGAGGCAGGTGCCCCCTGGAATTTCCAAGTTTATCTAGTTTCTCTGTCGGTCGTTTAAAATATACTGAATGACGCAACATGAATAATTCACACTTATTTGCAGTACATTATATGAAAAAAATATGGCTTTTATTTTTAGATATATCTATAGAAACAAAGGTTGTCCATCCTTGAAAAAATTCTGCGGACGACCATGCTTGTAGTTAAAAAATAGGGTAAACATATGCAATTAGTTAATACAAAAATTTGTTGATTTTATGTTTAAATAATTTATTGCTGTTACTCGGGGATCACTATAATTACTTTATTGCATATCACATTTCTTTTAAAAAATAATTATTAAAATTAATTTAAGATTATTATTTGTTTTTATCTATCCATTTTCTTTTTAGGTAACAAAAATAATGAAATACAGAAATTTTCAGCTTTGAGACTTTCGAAGATTCAAAATGTTTCATATTATACATATTCTTGTAGTTCTTTGAAATGACTTGCATTGAAATTTATAAATTATTATATTTTTTGTAGAATTTGACAATCTAGATAGAATTCTTTTGTACAAATATCATATGATAAATATTATTTGATATAATCGCTTTTATATTTTTAATTTAATTATTGGATTTTCCATGAAAATCATGTCTGAGAATGGGCGGAGTGAATAAAAAAATGTCAATATTTTGGAGATTTTCTTAAAAAGTTGTCCATTACTGAAGTCAAAATGTAATTATAAATTTGTATTATCTTTATGGTCTTCACTTTACAAATAAATATCAGTTCAAGTTTCTTATTATAGTACAATGTAAGAAACTATATACAATTCCTTAACTTTGTAATCAAACCTTTTAATCTGAAGTATCTTACATTAAATATCAAAATCATGTTTTCCCCTCCACCAAATTAGTATAAACACAATTCAAATCTATAAACAGATCTGATGACAATAAGTTTTAAATTTAATGTTAGTTAAATTCCATTTTACTTTATTTAATGCTTACCATAATATGATGGCATTTCATATATTATTCATAAAAAGAAAGAAAAATAAATGAACTAGAGAGACAGTGAAGAGCGAAGAATATAATGAGAAAAGTCGATAATGTTAATAACAGTGTAAAAAGAAATTTCAAAATAAAAAAAGGAAATTATTTTACCAAATATACAATGTAAAACTGAAAGTTTTTTGGCCAAATCATTCTAAATGCTGTCGATATTATGTGAAATTAGACGGATAAACAGGTCTTTATTATTATTATTGATTTATATAATAAAAATTTTCGTTTAAATGCCATCGGCAGAACGAATTAGAGAGGTAAAAGAAACAAATTTTTTATTACTATTAAAATTGTCTACAAAAAGAAAAAATTAAATAATTTTTTTTTATTATTATTTTTCTCAGCTTCAGGTTAACAATTTAGATGTACACGTATCAAGATATAATGAACACCGACAATTCATACTAAGAAATGAAATACTGGTAACAAGTAAGGGAAAACTAATCAGCATATTGAGATATTTTCTTAACTATCTGTTATATTTTCATTCTAATTCTAATTTATTGTTATTTCTTAAAAAATCATGATTGCACTGAATTTACTATTATTATAATTTCATAATCATAATCCAATCTTAATAATTTTCTATCGAGTGACAAGGTTCGAAGAAGACTCCCTCAATACTCATCCAAATCCTCCTATTGTAGAAACAAAAATTGACAACAAGTAACGATACCTGGACGAAATATTAATAAAGTAAATTGCAACTAAATAAAATTACAAGGAAAATCCAAAATTTGAGAAATCTTAAAATTAAATAAATCGATAAATGGGGAAGGAAATTTTTAAATTATAACGCTCACCTCGAGCAAGTGTGTAAAATCAAGAAATTCCATTCTACAAATAGAACGGAATTTCTTTTTTAAATCAATAATTTTTAAAACTTTGAATTTGGGATTTTTAAAGGGAAGGTATGCGCTGAATGGTAGCTCGTGAACCCAAATGTTTTCTAGGGTATTAGCAGTCATGGTAAAATGGCTCACCTTTTACTAGAAAATCATATTTCTTTTCACCCATTTGGTGCCCAGCAATTAGAACTTGAACCTTTCTATCGATGAATATAAGTAATTATCGTAGTTATTGTTGGGCTATAAGCCATAATTTAAACAAAAAGGAGAAAATTGTGTAAATTAAAACAAAATAATTAATGCCGTTTGGAAATTGTCAATATGGCTGCTATAACATAAGCACACACCGCAAGCAGAAATCAAAAATAAAATAAAAATTTATTAAATAAAACAAAATAAAAACATAACAAAATTAAATAAAACAAATATTAATTAAAATCATTGAAAAGCCTACAGATGCAGAAAGAAACACAAAAACAAAATATAAAATCTCCAAAACCTTGCAAAAGAAGGTTTAGAAAATACATAGGTGGAAGCGGCGACCAAAAATTTAAATATCAAAGGGTAAAAAGAGAAACAATCAAAGAGAATGGTTAAATAAAAAATAATAATAAAAATTTACGAAATATTGAGAAAATAATATCAAAAATAAGGAGAAAAATAAAATATTTAAAATAAAATAAAACCTCCAGAAAAATAGCCTAAAAAGGCTCAAAATTCTCTGATTGGTAGCACCCAGGCATGAAAACACTATATATACAGCAGTCATTTTCATAATTTCAGACAGACACAAAATTTTTTAGACAAAATTTTTAGACACGATTGTTTAGAAAATTTTTATGCCAACTTATGACAATTTTTCAAATTTGGTTACATGACTGACAAACTTGTGGATTGTAAGTATTGTTATCTTGTATAAATATATATTTTGAAGTTAAAGTTTTGTTATTTTAATTTTATTCTGTATGGTCGTGGAATCTTTTGGTGCTACTTACTTATAATAAGTATTGCAATAGCAGTCGGGAGGGCAGGCCGGTGGTCCGGCTGGCGGATTAAGTTCCGTCAGTTGAGATGGTGGGCCGTGCAATCCTGAAATCTCGGTCGTCCGCGGAGAGGTCTGGTCGAAAGACGCAGGACTCCACCGGCAGGGCATCGTTTAAAAACTCGTAACGGCTGATGGAAACGTCGGCCGAGACGAGCAGAAAATTTAAACTTACAGGAAGTGAGACTTTAGTTAAGGGGGAGGAACGCTGCTCAAATTTTTGAAGGATAACTTTATAAATAATGGGTAAAGATGACAAATAAGTATGGGAATTGTAGGAATAGACGAGTAAAAATCGGGATATTGAAAGAGAAAGACGTAAGACCTTCATTCGGCAGTCAAGAACCCGAAAGTGAAAATATCATGAGGAGTAGTTCTAGAAATGGAGCTCACCTGTTTGGTGGGTTTCTGGGTGTTTATATTTTGAAACTATATGGTTGTTACCCAGACAACCCCATACAAATATTCTTTCGCTTACCACTCGGCACCCGTTGCTAAGCAACGTTGGAACTGTGTTTGAGTGGGTAGATCGTCCGCAAAAAGTGAGCGTTATTGCTAATGCTATAATTGACCGAACGATCTCTGGGTCCAACGAGCTGTCGATAGAAGACCTGTGCTCGCTTTTGATTCTTAGGTCCCATTATTCTCCTATCTCTTTCAAATGTTAACTTATACTCTCATATCATCTATCTTTATGTCCATTCGCTTAGTCCTTCTTATTATTGTCCATGTTGATGATTTTTTTTATGGTCTGTAAACCCTTGGTTATGTTAAGTAAACACAGTACATCTCTTACCCTTATCCCTATTATAACTACAATGTTTCCCATTATTATTACTAGCATTATTATTGTTGCCATCATATGTATTACCTTTATTAATTGTTGCTACTATTTCCTATATTATTATTTTTGTTACCATAACTACCATTATAATTATTGTTATTACCACTATTATTATCACTACTATTATTATTATCATAATTATTATCATCGTTACTACAAATACCATGATTATTATTATTATCATTATGATTATTATTATTATTATTACTATTATTATTATTATAATTATTATTATCGAGTTTTTAGTAGGGCTCCTTCCTCATTCCTCAGCTTTATAAAATAATTTTTTCCGCCCTTATTTTACGGTTCATCCCTATTCTACAGTTTTCGACAAAGTATTTTCATTGACTCGGAAAATTTGAGCAGCGTTCCACCCTTATTTTACACGTTCCATTTTTACGTTACTATTTTTGTTAAGTATTTGAATTAATTCGGAAAATTTGAGCAGCGTCCCGCCATATTTTCCGCCTCAACTCAAATTAATTTATTTAATTCTTATTTAAAAACATTATTTTTCATGATTTTGGTCGTTCGGATTAATCTTTTTTCCGATGGCTATTCATTTTAACTGTTGCAACGATTTCGCAAATTTCCCCACTACCCGTTCCCTCTTTTTGTCCTTAAGATCTATGTATGTTCATATTATATTTAATGAGTGCCCACTGGACTACTCGGTGTTAGATATTTTGAGCCGATTGTTGTTAAAAATTTATGTCAATTTTACAGGAAACGGATGATGAAGGAGCAGCCAATAAACTACTCATTTACCCTCCAATTTCCCCTATGTACGGATAATATTGACGTTCCAGCTCCTGCGTTCCGCACGCCGGAGCCTTCACGGGCACGAACTATTGGCGATTTTACACGCACTTACACAGTTCGATAGTGTGTTTTATTTTTCTATCTTGCGTTATGTTTTGGCTGGGGGCCACCAAAAATAAAATAATAGAAAAAATAAATTACCACATGAATTAGGCAAAAGTCTCGATGCATAAACTGTATATTTGGCATTCATATAAACAAATTTTAAATCGGGCATCGATGTACATAAACTAAAATAACATAACTGTAGATTAACAATCTAAAAAATATTGCTGCAAAACATAACTGTAGATTAATAACCTGAAAATATTGCTACAAAACATAACTGTAGATTAATAACCTGAAAATATTGCTACAAAACATAACTGTAGATTAATAACCTGAAAATATTGATAACTGTAGATTAATGATCTGAAAATATCTAAAAAAATCACACAACAAAGTAAGATTTGTAAAAAATATGCATCTTAAATTTGGTTGAAATTAATACTACAAAGTAGTAGTTGAAAATTTGGGAAAACACATCAGTATTTATACCTATAATTTGGCCTTAACCTTGCGTGTTAGTTTTATTGCGATTAAACAAAATTCGACTTTGAAATTATTTGTGTTATCTAAATTAAATTTTTATTTATTTCTTAATTTAAATTAGTAATTTATTTTTAACATTTTTTAAATAAATTTATTCAACCAAAATATATTTTATTTTTATTCATTTAATTCATTAATTTTTACTTTTATATAAATGGTCATTTTACGGTCGAATTTTCTTGTTATTATGTTATTTTTTATGTAAATTTCGTGCGGTTCTTGGTGCATTTTGTATTTATTTTACTTTTATGTTTTTGATTTTATATTTATTTATATTCTCTCAGATTTTAAAGTGTTTAGTTGGTGTTGTATATTGTATTTTAAGTTATCTTGGTGCTGGGTTTTCGTGCTGTATTACTGATGCATTTAAACAATTCTCAAGGCTATTTGTGTTCTGGCCCAACATGTTCATGAATTTTCAACCCCTATGTACAGTACCAACATGGCAATCACCATGGGTACATAGGAGGGATAGAATAATAATCTTGATGGCGTTTAGGTGGGAGTCACACAAAAACCCTAGAAAAAATAAATAAAAATTAACCTTATTCGTCAACATTATTAATAACTTTATAATTTCATTCTGACTGGAATTAACATTCGATTTCTTTACTCAACTAATCATTAATATGGTAGTTTCTTGCTACTACCAAATTGCCACTCACCTCATCTCGAGCACTCTTTATACAGTGTCAATTTGAAAAAATTTTAATTGTTGGTACACAATCTTTCATGAAATTCGAAGGTGATTAACTTAAAATTTGGTTAGTTGTTTTTAAGCATTTAATTTGCTCGGTAGGCTCTTGGTGGTATTTTGTCTGAACGACTTTTATTGTTTTGTATAAGCTCAGGTTTTCCTTATCGCTGGGGTTTCCCATTGGTTCAGGTTTTCAATTAGGTGATAATTTAATTTTAATTAATGGTTTTTATTTAGAGCTTTCCATGAGGCCTCCCAATAAATTTTTATATTTATATTTGAGTTCGCTTTTCGATTTGGCGTCCAACCATGTCATTTTCCCTTAATCATTATTAATTTTTAAATGTTAATTGTTGTACTCTAATTATTTTTTTTGATGTTTTGTTCATTCTCGATTTTCTGTGCACTCATTTTGTTTCCATAATTTTATGAGAACTGCAACACTTTGGTTGTGTTTACATCGATTTTTTGACAAGACAATATGAGCTGCTCACATTGCTTAAATATTATTCCAAACAAGTTGTTTTAAAATTAAATTTAGTTAAGTTTAATATTTTATAAGTTTTTAACAATATTTTCGATCCTTTTCTATATAGTCCTCACATCTATCAATCACGTTCTTTGAGTTAAATTTATAAAATG
Source organism: Schmidtea mediterranea (assembly GCA_022537955.1). NCBI lineage: Eukaryota > Metazoa > Platyhelminthes > Tricladida > Dugesiidae > Schmidtea > Schmidtea mediterranea. The sequence continues at coordinate 24,812,452 of CM039680.1, read as the reverse complement.
CCATATTGTGTTACCGTAGCTCTATAGCAATTGTTATAATCGAAAGTAATCATTTATTCAGTCAACTAGATTTTAATTTTCTTTAGTTTGTATCTTTGCAATGATATATACATTGGATCCACACAGTGGCACGTTTACAGAAAATTAGGCCCAAGGATCATAAATTTCTTTGGACCATTTAAACATGTACAAAGAGAGTAAACCGGTGGTGTGTAGTCTTCCATTTGTGAAAAAAGTTGCGCAAAACACGAATTGGAACTTGATACAATTTGTTAATTTTATTTATTATTAATTTATTAGTACATATGATTGTTCAATAATTATTATTAAGCAATGTGATGCGATTTTATTTTGGTGAAAAACCATGAATACAATTCGGTAATTTAAGCGGTTTATAATTTTATCATCCCCCCCCCCGGGGGAGGGGTAAATTGAAGTTGATACATATTTAATTATTAACTAAATTAATTGAGAATTTTGATTTATTATAAAATATCTAATATTATATTTATTATACTATACTATAATATACTTTTTTAAATTATATATATTACATAGCGTTTTATAAAATTATAGTATGTTGTATTGCTTATCTAATATTAGAATATATAAGGTTAACCTTAAACTTGTAAAATAAACACACTTTACTTGGTAGAGTATATCAATAAAATTTCAAAGTTCAGTCTAAATGAACAGATATCGCACTTGCGGCACAATAAACTGTTGGTCTCGTTCGCCAAATGCAAAGGATGTGGTGTTTTCATAAATGAACGCAAATGGACCGAAGGTAACGACGGGAAAATCTTCCAATGTAAGTAAAAGCATTGTTACTTAACAACAACAACTGTTTCAATCAGATATGGTTCATTTTTACGAATTAAAAAAAGCCACTAATCCATATACTTCAGATTTTCCATTTACTTTCATTGAATGAGAGCAAAACAGCAATATGTTCTCGAAAAAAATTGTCGTTCAATTTTTTAAATCGTATGCATGAAATGCTTGTTTTAAAAATGAGGCTTTTTTTGAAATAATGAAATAAAGCTGGGTGGTCCGGGTGTGATTTGTCAATGTGATGAAACTCTACTTTCTGGAAAGAGAAAGTATAATAAGGGATCGATAATTTCTGCCCAATCAAGGGTATTTTTCATTGTTGATACTAGTTACAAACCTGCACGAGGATATGCTACCTTGGTTCCTGACCGTAAGACAACTACTTTATTGCCTTTTATACGTGCATATCTGATACAATTATTCATAGTGATCAGTGGCCGGCATATAATCAAATATCTTCTGATTTTAGTCATAGCACTGTTAACCACAAGCTTAACCCAATCTCAGGATGCCATTTCCAAAACGCTGAATCTTATAAAAACAAGCTAAAGTTGCCAATCAAGGAAATGAAAGGTTTGAAAAAATCAAGAATAGATGATTATATTATCGAATTTTTATGGAAGGAATCAGGACAACTTATTTGAATCATTGCTTAATTAAATAAAAACTTGATTCATCAGCTATATAATGCCATTTTTGGATATATGAGCAAAACAGCAATATGTTCTCGAAAAAAATTGTCGTTCAATTGTTTAAATCGTATGTATGAAATGCTTGTTTTAAAAATGAGGCTGTGATTTGTCAATGTGATTAATTCCATTTTTGTACATTTGATTATCATATTAAAGTATAGTAGTGTTTCTTAGTTTTAATTTAGTGTTTCATATATATACATATATATATATATATATATATATATATATATATATATATAATATGAGGACTGGACAAATGAAGTTGATCCTAAATTTTTTTTACAAAATACTATAGACAAGTGCTCCCAACCTTTTCATCGCCGCGGAAGTTTTTATATATTATTATAAAAACGTGTGATAATTTTATAATAATTTATAAATTACGTACAAATTAGCTCTGTTTACGTTTACAGTAATGTTTTGGTTTATTTTTGATGGTTCCGGTTATTTGATTAATTGCTCGATATAAAACTCTTTCTTTTAGGAAAGCGCATTTATTTTCCATTTTATCACTGCAATTTTAATTTATAATCTTAAAATGTTTGATAAACAAATTTGAAATACTTTCAAGATTTCTGGTACAATGTGTAAATTAGCACAATCCCAAGAGAAATACACCACAGTAAATAAAATTGAAATAAATAATTGTACCTTGGGCAACCCGGCTCCATTTATTCCGCAGCCGGGGGTTGGAAACCACTGTTCTAAACTATAGAGGCTCTAGATTGTTAATGTTTAAATCATGTCTGGTTCTTGATGTCTAAAGGCAATTCACTTTTAACCGAGTTAGTTTCTGTAATTTGATAATTTCCTTCTATTAGAAATGGCGATGCCATATCTAGTGGCTGGAATGGTGCTTCTGTTTGTGCAAAATTATCAACGACTATTACATTCAAATTTGTGAAAGATTGCGAATGAGAACTTTGTCTCGCATCCGTATTAGCCATAACACTAACAACACTTTGGTCATGAACATGCCTATGACTTACAAATGCATTAAGCAAGTTTTTTTGTTTCCTTAGGTATTTTGTCACATGTTTCTTTCGTTTCCGACACCAAAAATCGAGGCTACGTTTCATTGTTACAAATTTAAACTGAGATTTTAATCAATATTTATTATTGTATAATTTTTAATTATATTATTATTATATTTATATTATATTAAATAAGTAAATAAATTTGGCAACGAATTAATTAAAACGCCAATACAAAACTCTTCGTACGATGTATCTCAACATTTTGACTGTCATCTTCAGGCACAAATAAACCAACTAAAAATATTATGATTTTAACTTATAATTTTCTAAAAATTTAATTTAATTTATAAACTATTACATTTTTATTGTAAAATTATAATATAGATAAAAAATTATATTGATATATTTGAATTCAATACAATCATTCTATATTAGCACTCTGCGCTAGGGTTAAGCATGCAAATTGATTTGAGTAGGCTTATATTAAGTTCTGTTTAATATATACTAACTTCGTTTGGATTATATAATACAGGTGAATTTTCTTTCTTCGACCAACCAGGAATTTCCAAACCGTCTCTCATCACTTTATCAATAAAATCTTGATATAAACGATCTCACTTTTCATTTGAAATAAAATCGGTAAGTAGCCAATAGTTAGCCACTTCTGCAAATTTAAGTAAATATTTTTCATTCTAATTCTTCTAAACTTTTGTTTAAGTACCGTTGAAATCAAAATTGTTTTAAAGATTTATACTTTATTTTCAACTTTTGATTTTTTGCGTTCTTTTTATAGGACACTGCTGCATCTTATTATCTTCTTTAATTCGATTTTAAATCAGATGAAAATTCAGCTTATTTAAGTTTCATAGGCTGATGTCTCACCTGTCAAGCCTATGTGTTTCTTCGTTTTTGGATTAATTTCAGTTAATTGATAAATTTGTATTTTTGAATAACTTTAATATTATTATATTCGTACTCGTCTTATTATGTTTCAATATTGATCTCAATAAAAATTAATAATTTTTGATATGTATTTTTTCACTTTATTTTAAATTTTGAGCATTTGCTTCTAGCTTAATTTTGAAGAAAACCCATCTTAAACTTCAGAAAAAAATTATCATGTAAGCACATCGGGAAAAGGAAACTCCCAATTAAATTATTTTATAATTCTATTTTGAATTTTATAAACTTTTGGTCACTAGTAAAATGACACAAAATTTTATTGCAATAAAATGTATTCTTGCCTAAAAAAGAAACCGAAATTAACACAAAAAAATTGTGAAATTAATTATATTTTATCAGCGCATATTTAAAAATAATAATAACACGATTATAATAAACAAATAGCACGTAGAAAATTGCTATAAAATGTTACATATAAAAGGCACTCAATAAAATTAAAATGTCACTAAATGTTTTTTGTAACCAATTAAGTCTTGGTATATGAGTCGTGGTAATTTTTACGATATTTCACATCTTTCTCTAATAATACAATCAATACAGATCCCATAATGATTCCGAGCAACTAGGAAAATAAACATTTATAATAAAAAATTATAAAGTAAAAAATGTCATTATTATTGTTTTCAATATTACACGTTTGTTTTAATATATCCTTACATATATCAAGTCACTCGAAAGAATGCGATAGTTTGTCTGGAAAGACGATTAAATGAAACCAACTTAAAAGGATAAAACATGATAGTAGTTCGGCTTATAGAGGTAGTTTACACTCAATGATATGCTTTAATGAGTTTCTTTGGGATGGCTTCTTAACCCTAATTTATTTCTAAAGATTAATAATAATAAAATTAAGTTTTTGCCTTTCAAAAAGTAACATGTTAACAGCTTAATTCTTTTTAAGTCCAGAGATGAAAAGATGATGGTTGTATAACCCATCAGATAAACCATACAATCTAGCACAAAGGAGAAGATATTTAAAAAACGCAAGATAGGATTATTGAGTATATTGGCAATAGCAAACACCAGAAAACCAGCTGCTAATAATTATTTAATTCTAATTAAATTAGGAAAATCTATTTACATATATGTAAATATGAAAACAAAGCAGTGCAAAATAATCCATTGAAAAAAATCAATAAGATCTGCGTGTTTGGAAAAAGAAAAAATCAAAAGAACATTACAAATACATTTAATGCAGATAGTTAATTAATATTGTTTTTTTTGATCAGTATTAAACAAGTTATTTTAAAGAATTCATGAAATTACTGAAGATTAATTAATAGTCATAACATTTTAGTAGGATATGTAGTCATCCAGAGATTAAATAATAACCTACAAATCAATAAAGCCCTAAAATCAAACTATTTTTTCGCTCTTATGTATAATCCATTTGATCATGATCTTTTGCTCTGATTAATTTTGTTACAACCACAATTGTTATTTTATTGAAAAAAACTTTGTAAAACATCTTATAGGACACTGCTGCATCTTATTATCCTCAATGAAGCGATTTATAATATTTAAATAATTTTTATTATTAACAATAAATTAAGCCAAATATAAACAATATTAATAAATTTGATATTTAAATGAAATTAAGAAATGATGCAATTTATCAAGTTGTTGGTCGAAATGGTAACGACAAACTAGATAATATAAAAATAATAAAGATAAAAATAAGCAATAGAAAATAAATAATAAAAATAAAACTATATAAGTTAAACAAATTATAATTACTAAATAATATTAATAATAACAATAATAATAATATAATTTAAATAAATAACAATGTAAGCCAATTTTCGTAGTGTTTATTTATAAAATGAAATATAAATGATCTAAAGAGAGATGACGAAAATATTAAAGCAATGCAGGAATACGAAAAACCGAAATGTATCAAACGATTGAAATATTTTTTTAGGATTGATAAGTTATTTTTGGAAGTTTGTCAAAGATTATGTAAAATGTGCAAGACCACTAGAAACTCCATACTGATATAGTCAGAAGAATGTGAAGCAAATTTCAAAGCCTTAAAAATATGTTGCTATCAACTCCGATACTAGGATTTCCGGATTTGCGAAAGACCTCTGCTTTAGACATTGATGCTAGTTTCGACACGATTGGAGGAGTAGTTTTGCAGATAGACGATAAATGATAAGAACAAGTGATTGCATATGGATCAAAGGCCATGAACAAATTTGAAATTGGGTACTGCATAACAAGAAAAAAATTGCTTGCGATTTATCACTTCACTTAGTACTTTAAGCATTATTTATACGGGAAAAGATTCACGTTAAGAACTGATCATAAAGTTATAACATTTATGATTAAGACAAAGAAACACATTACTGCCCAATTCCAGACATGGAATACCTTAAAGAGGGGTTACATGGGAATGCGGATGCTTTATCAAGGAATAAAAGTACCACATGTAATCAGTTTCAGACGATTCACGAAGATGCAAAATCAAAAAAAAATAAAACGAAGATGTGCAACAATCGACGAGTCAAATGAAAATGAAAAAAAGAAGTAAAAGTATTGATAATCTGTGATGTACAAAGAGATTTGTGACACGCCGTTTTAAGAAAAACATTTGTATATGCAAAGAAAAATTTCAATTTTAATGAAAGAGGTCAAGAATTTTATAGAAAACTGAGTGGAATGCCAAAAACACGGAAGACATGGACAGGAAAACCAAGGAAATGATTTAAAGAGATATTCATTAATTTTTGTTGGCTATTTAATACACGGAAAACAGTGTATTTTGGCAATCATAGATCAATTTAGCAGGTATATTTCACTGACAACAGTAGCACACAAGATGAAATCACTACTGTTTAAGTTTAAAGAGAAAAATGGTTATTAAAATTTTGAGCTCCTGAGACAGTTCACTCAGGTAAAACATTTGAATTTCAATTACTTTTGGAATTATTGAACTCACATCATATTAAACAATATACTAAAGCCTTCATCGTCATAACACAAAAGGATTGGTATAGAGACAATTAAGAACCATAAGATATTCAATAACTATTACATTGAAAGGAAACCGACATAAGGATTAGTCAGAAATATTACCAGATGTTGAATGCATGTTAAATGCAATAATACAGCAGACAGAGGGATTTTCATGCGCAGAACTAGTATTTGGTCGGACGGATATGCCGCCAATGAACTGAAACAGAAAATCCTTTATTCAGAAATTATCGATATAGACAAACGGAGAAAAGAAATTAGAGAAGAAATTATAAATAAACAAAATAAGGAAGTAAATAAAATACCAATAACTTCTAGGAATTTCAAAATTGGAGATCATGTATTAATAAAGCGAGAAAATGTAAGAATGATGGATAAACATTATCAGGAACAGTATGAAAGTTAGGACAGGGGCAAGAAAAAATCTATAAAATGAGAAATTTAAACGGAAATGAAATTATTCAATATGTGGAATGATTAAAGGTTTTTAAAAGGATAATTAAAGAATATTTTATAATTAATAAAATTAACATATTATATAATAATATGTCAAATTGTAGTTTGGAGATATTTGATGATTGAGTTTGAATGTCGGTATGTTTGTGCATTCTGTATCAATAATAAGTAAACCAATAAACTCCTTTTTAAATGTAAAGCAACGAAGAGCTATAAAAGAGTGTGTTGGAAATTTGTTATCAGAATAAATATTGTGCATTTATTTAATAATAATAATAATAAATAAATAATAATAATAATAATAATAATAAATAAATAATAATAATACATAATAATAAATAATGATGATGATTTATAAGTAATAAAAGACTAACTTGAGCTACTAAACATCCTAGAGCAATATATTGCACTATGCTAAGATTTTTAGACAAGGTTTCATAGAATTTTGATACGCATCCCTAAAAATAAGATCGTTTTTAGAGCTGAAATAGCAACAAATGTTTTTGACGTTTATAAATAATTGCCTGTAGTTTATAACAGGGTAAAATTTTAGTGTCACGTTTTTGTACTACACCAAGCCGCGTTCAGATAGATTCAGCTATAATGCAAGTTGATACATAAATCAACTTATTGGAATTTATTTTTTGTGAAAAATCAATGTATTTCAGCCATGGCTGCAAGGTAAGTTATAAGCTTAAAGAGTTGAATTATAATTTAATGGGGAAATGAAATAATTATTCAAGCTTTTAAATATAACTTTTAACCTACAAATTCATATAAATATTATTATTAATAATGATTATGAATATTCAGGAAATTATTTATTTTATGATGACTTATTTCTATAGATTTTAATATAAATTTTATGACGTTTATTAGTCATTGGTAGTTAGGGCGGTCCAAAAATAAGAATTATTCAAAATCATGTATCCACAAGGCTAACTTTGTTCCATGTGGTGTAGTGGACTGACAAAAAATTTTGAGTCAAATCGAGCAATATTTAGGGGTCGCTATGAATTGTCACTTTTAAAAAAATGTGAAAATGTACGAAAATCCACTATTCAGAATGCTATTCTTTGTTTCAAACATTTCACAATATAACATAGAAACATTTAAGTCACAGTTACAAGCATGTCTAGAATGATAAATAATAGATGCTTAGTTGCTCAGTACTATCTAGTCCAACCAGTGTCCACTATAACTTTGAGAAAAAAATTAGTTTGGCATGTAGATTGTTTTTCGGCAAATTGTTCAAGGAGCAGCGAACGAAGTCCATTAGTCCCTCTCCAATTGCTACTCTGCTAGGTTGCTAAATCAGCTTTAGAAGAACTTGGGAACTGCTGGCGGTGGTTTTGGACAAAAAGAAGCAGCAACTGCTTTTGAAATTAAATTGCTTATCCTCAACTTATTGTAATTTATTTTTAGTGAAAAATCAACGGATTTCAGTCATGTCTGCAAAGTAAGTTATTGTTTAAAGTTATAAAGTTTTAAGAGTTGAATTAAGATTTAATAGGGAAACGAGATCATAATTCAAACTTTTAAGTATAACTTTTGACCTACAAATTCATATAAATATTATTAATAATGATTATGAATATTCAGGAAATGATTTATTTTATGATGACTTATTTACGGAATTAATTCATAAAAAGTAAGTTATATTATTTTTTGATATAATAAAAATAATTAATTTCCATAACTGTATTTATATATCTTGGAAAAATTCTTCGAATATGTAAGCAAAATAATAATTGGATTCAGGATTACTTTTTAAAGACTTATTAATAAAATTTACAATTCATGCTTTTTTATCGAATCTCAGGTTTTGTATTTTTTTCGACAAAAATGTCTGAAAACTTATGAAATATTAAATTAATTTTAGTTTTAAGAGTAAATTTTATGAAGATAAATCCTCATTTACACGAAATTTCGGAGCAGAATCCTCTCTGAAAATGTATTGACGATTTGGATTTTGTATATATCTGAAATTCTAATAAAATATTATATTTTTAAACGTACGTTTTCCGGTTATTTTAAAACTTTTACATTTCAAAGCTCCTGGTAAATTACAAATGGGGTAAAAAATGAATTTATTTTAATTACAAGTTAAATCCTAGATTGTTATTTCTTCATCTCTGCAAAAAACTGGAGTTTCGATTGATATTTCTGAAATATTTGAAATGTTGTAAAAATATTAAATTGATTGAATTTCATGAAAAATCTTACGAAATTATTTCATAATTTTCTCGACAACTCAAAGTAGAGTTATCAGAATTTTTGATAAAAATTTTCGGCTCCAATTTAAAAAAAATTGTCTAAAAAGTTGGTATTAACGCGGAAATTTCTATATTTTGGAAGTTTGTATGCATTATTTACTCTGTATTATGTCTGTTAAAAAAAATTCCTTCAAATTCCTTCCTTCCTATAATAAAAGTTGTTATTCATTTGGACAAATTACATGCAGACACATGTAAATATCAATGTCTTTATATTATAACATTATTGCGTTGCTACACCAAGCAACGATGAGACAAATCACCAATAATATAAAACAAAAAATCAATACATTTATAACATATAAACACACCAACTCACCTTGAGGTTGCTTGTAAAATAGTCAGAGATAAACCCTACACAGAAAATCAAAAAGTGATAGAGAAATAAAATAATGCACATTAACACAACCCATAATAAAATATACATGTAAACTTTCAACGTGTAGTCAACCTACATTGAGGCAAACCCCTATAATAAGTTAATTTTTAAAATATTTTCAGAGAAAAAAAATGGTGGAAAAAAAACCCATAAATTATAAATTTTATTAATAAGTCTTTAAAAAATAATCATTAACCCAATTATTATTTTGTGTACATATTCGAATATTTTTTTCTTTCTTTGTTAGTTACCTAGTGACTTACTTTTAAAAATATTTAATGGGATTTTTGCAACTGCGAGCATTTCTTAACAAGTTTTCCATAATCCGGAGTTAAAGTACTCGTTGATTACTCAGTTTTAAAAAAATATGTGAAAAGTCTAAAGGGCCGCATAAAACGTCGCCGCGGGCCGTAGGTTGCCCACCCCTGATTTAATGCAATAATTAATTTTTATAACTTCCAAAATAATTTAACTTAATTTTTTTGAATTAATTCTGAAAAATAAGTTATAAAAAAATCATTTCCTGAATATTCCTAGTCATTATTAATAATAATATATATGAGCTTGTAAATCAAAAGTTATAATTATAAGTTTGAGTAATGATTTATTTTCCTTGTAAAATCATAATTCAACTCTTAAAACTTTATAACTTTAAAAAATAACTTACTTTGCAGCCATGGCTGAAATCCATTGATTTTTCACAAAAAAATTAATTGATTTATGTATTAACTTGCATTACAGCGGAATTTATCTGAACGCGGCTTGGTTTACACCCGTTTCAATTCATTAAAAACTGCTATACCAAAATGAAAAAATCAATAATGTTATAATATAGGGACACACATACTTACCCGTATCTGCATTTAATTTTGTTCAACTGAATAAAAACTTACACCAAGCCACGTTGAAACAAATCTCATCAATAATATAAAACAAAAATCAATACATTTATAACAAATAAATACACCAACTCACCTTGAGGTTGTTTGTAAAATAGTCACTGAGACAAACCCTACACTATAGAAACTCAAAAAGTGAAAGAGAAATAAAATAATGCACATTAACACAACCTATAATAAAACAGGCTTGTAAACTTTTAACATGTAGCCATCAGAAGTTGAAAAAACCCCTAAAATAAAATAATTTATAGACATTTTTGAGATATTTTAAGAAAAAAATGGGGGGAAATTTTTAAAATTTAATTTTTAGGAATCTGATCCGAATTTTTTTGAAAATAATGATATTTCTTCGTAAGATTTATTTGAAAATTAAAATTAATTTATTATTTCCCTAAAATTTCAGAAATTGCTGGGCCCTCAACAACACCTAAGACTCGAACAAAAAAACATACACTGCAAATTTTATTTATAAGTTATAAAAAATTAATCTTCTTATAGAATTTCGGAAATCGATAAAGAATTATAAATGCTATGGAAAATGGGGAAGACTATTTCCATTTTGAAAAATTATTAGGAATATCCAGAAATTCCATCAAAACTATAATATATAAATACAGGAAATTTGGGAAATTGTCACAAGGCAATATAGGTGACAGTAAATCATAAATTTCGGAAGACCATGGCAATAAATTACTTGATTTTGTCGAGAAAAATGTTTATTCTTCATTAGAGAAAATGAAGAACTTCCTAATCTCAGAAAATTTAAATGTTACCACTAATACTATTTCCCGTTTTCTTGGAAATCACTTAATAACCACAAAGCAAATAAGACCATCGGTAATGGATAACGAGCTGGTGAAAGAAGACTAAAGAGATTTAATTAATTACTTTGCATATTCGGAGATTTTTTCCGATATGTATAAAAAAATACATATTTATGGAGATTAATTATTGTTACTTACTTCATTTCCTAAATATTATTTATAACTATATATATATATATGAAATAGTTGATCAAAGTTATATTTAAGAGCTTGAATTATGATCATATTTTCTTATGAAATCATAATTCAACTTTTAAAATTTAATTTTAAGTTTTATATCTATTAAAAATAACTTACTTAAAAAATGGCTAATATCCATTTATTTTTCACAAAAAATAAATTCCAATAAGTTGATTTATTTATCAACTTGCATTATAGCGGAATTTATCTCAATGTGGCTTGGTGAATATTATAGGAAGGAAGGAATTTTTACATACAAACATAATACATAGTAAATAATGCATGCAAACTTTCAAAAATTTACAGGATGTACAAATGTTAATATGAATAAAAACTCTATATAAAACTATTTTTAGTAATTTTTTAGACAACTTTATTTTAAAATTAGAGCCGAAAAATTTTGGGAAAAAACCAATAACTATACTTTGAGGTGATGAGAAACTTATGAAATAATTTCGTAAGATTTTTCATGAAATTCAATCAATTTAATATTTTTACAACATTTCAGATATTTCAAAAATATCCATCAAAAATCTAGGTTTTTGAGGAGATGAAGAAATAACAATTTAACTTGTACTTAAAATGAATTGAGTTTTAACACCATTTGCAATTTACCAGGAGCAGTGGAACCAGAACCTTCAAATGAGGAGTTTAAAAAAACGGAAAACATAAGTTTTTTGATGACTTAAGTTTAAAAATAATATTTTTTATAAAGTATAAAAAACCCGAATCTTTATTACAATTCAAAATGAGGAAGATTTTTATGAATTTGGGAAATTAACGGAAATTTCCAAAGCCTCAATAAAATCAATAAATATCAAAAATATGAATTTGTCAAAAGTTAAAAAAAATAGCAGCTAAAATGAATTTCCAAGGAACAGAGAAATAGTTTATTCGAATAAAAAAACTTAAATAATAAATTTTATTTAAAAATAACTTAAGTAAAAATAAAATAACTTAAGTTTAAAAATAATATTTTTTATAGGAGTATAAAAATTCCAAATCATTAATACCATTGAAAATGGGGAAGATTTTTATAAATTTGGGAAATTAATGGAAATTTCCAAAGTCTCAATAAAATCAATAAATATCAAAAATTTGGATTTGTCAAAAGGTAAAAAAATGGCAGTCAAAACGAATTTCCAAGGAACAGAGAAATAGTTTATTCGAATACAGAAACTTTTAATAATAAATTTGATTTTAATATATTTTAGTTTTCAATTAATCGGACTTACATGCATTCGAAAATAATTCCATTAATTTACATAAATTGGCATAAATTCCTAAAAAAAAACCCAAAGAAAATTAATAAAAGTAAATTTAAAATACACGTTGATGAAAAGTATTATTTAAGAGCTTGAATAATGATCTCATAAATATAGGAAATCACAATCCAAGCCTTAAAATATACTTTATTAAAAAATTTATCTGTCAGCCATTTTAAAAATGGCTAATTCATAAACTTAATCATAATTGTAGTTGGATGTTCATTAAAACGTCTATTATAGAAGTTTTTAATGAACTAAATCAGGTGTATTCATCCAAAACAGGTGAATGTGTTATGTTTATATGCATTATTTTATTTTTCTATCTGTTAGGGTTGTTAAATTAAAGATTATTTTAAAGGAATTATAATTTTCATGTTATTAATATTGAATGGCAAGGAATGCAAAACCGTAGAAAATCGATAAATCAGTTAATTTAAATTTGAAAAATGAGTCAGATACAAATGAGATGATTGTTAATATCATGGTGAGAATGGATTTGTTCAGAAAGGGTCGAAAATCAATAAAATGTACTAAAACAGAAAATCGTTAATTAACTAATTTTTTAATTTTTTAAAAGTAGGTCAAGGTCGTTTTAAGGTCAAACAAGTAGGTCATGGTCATTTTAAGGTCAAACAAGTAAGTCAAGGTCGTTTGAAGGTCATTTTAAGTACAAAGCAGAGTTGTGTAAAGAAAAGGAAAACAAACAAATTTTGTTTTGGAAACCTTTACCATGACATTATGATTAATTGTTACCAGTGGAAAAAGATTATTATATGTAAGTTGCATGATGGGTCAATCAATTATGTTTTTCTACGACTAAAAAATGAATAAAGACTCGAGACAAAAGCTGTCAAACGGAAGAAATTTGGTTGGCTAACTATTAATAAAAACCATTGTTTAGTGTAGGGTTTATCTCAACGCACGTTTTACAAACAGCCTCAAGGTGAGTTGGTGTGTATATATGTTATAAGGTTATTGATTTTTGTTTTGTATTATTAAAGATTTATCTGGGCGCGGCTTGGTGCAAAATACATACACACAAACACAGACATATTTACGTGATTTTTTTTATAATTAATGTGTCAGATTACGAAAAATCAATAAATTTTTCAGTAAAAATTTCATTTCAGATCAAACTGTAATGGGGTAAATCAAACGAATTTTAGTCATTATGATTTCATAATTATGATTTCATAAGGAAATGAGTTCATATTTTATTATTTGACTATGAATCAGTAACGATATCGATGTTTTATTGAGCTAAAAATATTTTGAGAAATATTGACTATTTTAAGTCAAAATTGATAACTTTGAAAATCAATAACTTCTAAAAACTATCAATATTATCTTTCAGAGACTTTTATTCTGACACTTAATAAGGTCAATATTTGTCAATAGAAAGTTCTGATGTCGTAAAAAATAGATAATAGTGAAAACCGATACTATCCTAAAATCTAGACATCATTTATCGGAAAAATTGATGTCACTCATAAATCCAAAAATTATTAAAATTTTCTTTTAAATTACACGTCAATAATTTAAACAGCATATTTACAATAGCCAATTTAACTTTAATGGATTTATATATAAATATATATATATATATATATATTTAAATATAAATTTTCAAAGATTTTAATAGATTTTTAATAGATTTTTAATAGATTTTTAATAGATTTTTAATAAATTTTTAATAAATTTTAGTATAGCTTTTAGTATGGCTTTTAATATAGATTTAAGTATAAATTTTAATATAAATTGTCAAAGATTTTAATAGATTTTATTATAGATTTTAATAAAAATTCTAATATAAATTTTCAAAGATTTTACTAGATTTTTAATAAATTTTAGAATAGATTTTAGTATGGATTTGAATATATATTTAATATAGATTTTAGCATTAATTTTAATATATATTTTAATATAGATTTTAGTTTAAGTTTTAATATACATTTTCATAGATTTTAACATATATTAATTAGATTTTAATATATATATTATTACAAATTTTAATAGATTTTATTATAGATTTTAAAAGATTTTTAATAGATTTTATTATAGATTTTAATATAAATTTTCAAATATTTTAATATAGATTTTTGTATAAATTTTAATACAAATTTTAATAGACTTTAATAGATTTTAGTAAATTTATCTTAAAATTTATTACAATCTAAATTAAATTTTTTTAGATTTTAACATATATATTAATTAGATTTTAATAGATTTTTAATAGATTTTTAATAGATTTTAGTATGGATTTTAATATAGATTTTAATATAAATTTTCAAAGATTTTAATAGATGTTTAATAGATTTTAGTAAAGATTTTAATATAAATTTTCAAAGATTTTAATATAGATTTTAGTATAAATTTTAATATAAATTTTCATAGATTTTAACATATATATAAATTAGATTTCAATAAAAATTTTAATTTAGATTGTAATAGATTTTAATAGATTTTAGTATAGATTTTGATATAGATTTTAATATCAATTTTAATTTAGATTGTAATAGATTTTAATATAAATTTTCATAGATTTTAACATATATATTAATATATATTAATTATTAATTTTAATTTAGATTGTAAAAGATTGTAATAGATTTTAGTATAGATTTTGATATAGATTTTAATATAGATTTTAATATAAATATTAATATAAATTTTCAAAGATTTTAATAGATTTTTAATAGAGTTAAGTATAGATTTTAATATAAATTTTAATACAAATTTTAATAGATTTTTAATAGTATTTTAATGGATTTTAGTATAAATTTTAATTTAGATTATAATAGATTTTAATATAAATTTTCATAGATTTTACCAAGTAAAATTACTTGGTGGTAAATATTTGAGGGATGAGTTATCTGACCACAACCTTGAACCCGAGATCTACAACAGGATTCTGGAACACGATTACGTACTTTTGGGTTAGTTAAATTTTGCTGATTCTCAAAACCACTCTCTATCCAATCTGTGTAATACCCTGATCCACAGCATTTGTATTTGATTTGCAAATAATCCGTCGCTTCAATTATCTGTGTATTGCCTTGTTTGTAATTTACAGTCATTGTCTCTTTCAAATCCATTTTGAACACATCCATGAAAAATGAGCCATAATAAATAGCCAATCCAACCGATAACGCTTCCAAAAGAAACACTAACGCCAGTAAAATTACGTACTGGAAATATAAATTAGGCCACTAAAATTGATTTCATTTTTAACCATTTAAAAGTGGTAAATCGGATAAAATAGAATTATCAGGTGTATTTAAGAGAGTTTGGTTTTTTGAAATATGTATTTGCATGTTTATTTAAAAATCATTATTAACAAAATTCCTAAATATATTTTGGGTTATGTTAAATTTAACTCATTTTAAATTCTTTGTTGTAAATTATAATATTTTTTTAAAAATAAAAAATATAAAATTGATTTTTTAATTCAATTTATTTAGACAAAATTTACAGTTTAAAAATCATTTCATTTAAAAAAAATGTGAGTAAGAAAATTGCATTGGTATTTGCTAACTATTGCCAGTATATGTGCGTATAAAACCTTTATTAATAATCAATAATAATAATAATAATAATAATATAATAATATAATAATAATAAATAAAATAATAATCAATAATAATAAAAATAATGATAAAAATAAATAATAATAATAAATAATAAATAATAATAATAATCAATAATAATAAAAATAATTATAAAACTAACAATAATAATAAATAATAATAATAATAAATAATAATAATAAATAAAATAATAATAATCAATAATAAAAATAATAATTATAAATAAATTAAAATAATAATAAAAATAAAATTAATAATTATAAAAAATATATAAAATTATAAATAATAATAAAAATAATAATCATAATAAAATTATAATAATAAAATTAATAAAATTATAAATAATAATAATAATAAAAAACATAAAATTAATAATAATAAGAGATGGATTAAGGAGGGATTTATTTTAAGTCAAAATATTTCATTTTATAATAATAAATAATAATAATTCATCAAAAATATTTTACCAATAATCTCCAATGTCTCATCTAAATAAAAATGCTTCTAAATAGATGTTTAGAAATCAATTTACAGCATCCCCTTAAAATAATTCTATAACGATTTGTATTATTATTATAAACTAATAATAAATATTTATAATTATTTTATAAATTTTTAAATTATATTTTTTATGATTTTTAAATTACATAAGAATTTACTGTGTAAATAATTTTGATAATGTTTTTGCCAATTCCAATAAAAGCAATCGTTACGATTATAATTAGAGCTACTCCTGAAACTATTAGCAAGTAATATGCTATAAACAGATTTGATCCCACTAAAATTGCAACATAGCTTTCTCGTTTGTAGAAATAAATAGAGAAATATATTATAACACCAATACTACCAGCCTATGATTATTCATTATAGGATATTGCAAAAAAACATTAACCATTAACAATATATTAAAGAATAATAATAAAGTTTTTATCCATGATTTCATGCATTTTTCACAATCATTGTTTTTAGATTTTTGACGACTTAAAGAAGTATAATTTACTTCTTCTTTCATTGTAAATTATTTATAAACTAAATTAGCTAAAAGAAACAAAAATTAAATTTTTTCCAAAATATTTTGAACTGAAAATTATTATAATTAAAGATTGCAAAATAATACAAATATCAATAACGTTTATAATAAATGTTAATTTTTAAATAGTTGTTGAATTATTATCACATTTGAAAGAATTAAACAACTTGAGTAAATTTTTAAAATATAAATGTTTACTCATTTTTAATAAAAACTTTCTAGTACAGAACATAAAATAATTGAAATTTATTATAAATAACATGTAGTGAAATGGCATATTGAAATTTAATTAAAATGAAATGTAAATGCCCAAACTTTTACTTCGTTGTGTTAGCGTGTCTTGCGGTTTATTGGTGATCTATCTCTCTGTTCTTGACTGTTGTCTGCTAAAAACCCAAAAAAATAACACTACCGAATTTACCGAAAGTAAGACCAATTTAAACTAGTGTTGGGCCAGAACGTAAACGGCCTTGAAAAATGTTTAAATGGATCAGAAACACACACGCAAACATAACATGCAGATTCAAATAAACCTGAAAACACCAATTAAACCATATAAAATCTGAGAAATAAAAGAATTAAATATAAATTAATAAACACAAAAATAAATTAAAATATTAACAAAATGCACCAAGATCCGCACGATACCTACACAAATACAACAAGAAAACACCTCAAATTCGACGAAATTGAAAAAATCAATTAAAGTTCATTAAAGTGAAATTTAAATCGAAAAATTTGAATTAGCAATAATTCAATAAAAATTCTAAATAAAAAATTATAAAAATAAATCGAAAAATAATGAAAATAAATAATAGAATTTACTAGAAAATAACAAGGTCGAATTTTGTTTTACTACATCAAATTTCACACACCAAAAAATTAGGTATATATACTGATCCATTTTCACATTTAACTTAACCATTTTTAAATTTGATTAAGCTATTTCAGATTGATTAAGAACCATTTTGAAAAGTTAACCAAAAACCATATTTTCAAATCTTGAATTATTTTCAGACTAATTTGGAAACCTTTTTTAGGTGAGAATTATTTATGGTGGAACCCTCTTTCCACGTCACGTTCCTGCATCTCAAATGGAGCTCTGCTCGGCGTCGGCGCGGGGAGAGCGGTATTTATGTTATGTTATGATTATTTTTTATGAATTATGGAATGGTTAAAAATGGGTAACTATGTTGTTTTATTATTAATAAATATTACTAATATATATAACTTATTTTATATGCTTTTATAAATTTTAAATGTCGAAATTTTTCCGGCCCACAGCCGTCACATCACGCAAGATAGAAAAATCAACATAGTGCAGATTCATGTAAGTGCGTGGAAAATCGCCAATGATATGCACCCGTGAAGACTCAGCGTGCGCAACGCAGCGGTCGTAACGTCAATATTTATCCCTATAGCTGAAGCGAGAAATAAGGAAGAAGTCTCTGACTGCTTCCTCGTTTCTCAATTCTGTAAAATCGACCAAAAATCATATTACATACGGCTTAAAATTATCACACCGAGTAGTCCAGTGGGCACTCAATAAATATAATATGAACATAAAAAGGCGCTTAAGATCTATTAAAGGGAAAGGGTACGGGGATAAATCAATTGAAATCGTTGGTGTAAATAACTTAAATTGATGTTTTAGAAATGAATTAGTTAGCAGTATATTAACTCAAGTTTACGACATTAAAGATAAAAATATAAATATCGTAAGCAGCTCAGTGAAACCCTTAAATTGAATTTATCTATCAAGTTAAAAGATTTTTTCATTAAGAGTAAACATTCTCTTAATTAATGTGGATTTGAATAAAATAATTATTAAGCGACTCACGGTTCAAACCAAACTAACTCCTTGATTCAGAATTAAAGTAAATGGGATAAAATAAACCCATATAATTATGGTGTCAAGTGAAGGGTACTGTAATAAAACCAATTAAATCATTGATATAACTACCAAAAATCGATAATGCGTAATAAGCGAATCATTAAATAACTCATTTACTCATCTAAATCAGGTTTTTAATTGTGGACTAAAGATAAAGAACTAGATGATCAAACTGAATTTGTTTCATTTTCATTAAACTTAAGAGGTTTTACCTAAAATACCTACTTTATTGGTTAAATTCACTCAATCAAGACGACTAAATCTAACGTAATTTATGGACTAAACGATAAGTTTTAATGAAATAATTTGTTGATTAACTAATATAAAATTACTTGATAATCTAAACTAAAGAACGATGTGGATTCAACTAAGGTATTCAGCAATTATAACTAAAATAATTAGAGCGAAGATAAAAATAGTTTCATTAGTAGAAATTAAATAAAGCGTGAATAAGAATAAAGTAGATTAGATTCATAGTTTAATAACATGAAGTTAATTACGATAGTTTTATAGCGTCAAAATGAAGGGCCAATTAAAATAATTGAAGAGAACACAGGAGAAAACCGAGTAGTGTAAATTAACAACTAAAATTATTTGAATAAAATCCGAACTAGTATAATTTATAGGTTTAAAACAAATTCTTCTTAAGAATGTAACAAATTCAGAGATTAAATTAAAACGACAGCAAAAATCAAATTTATAAACGTTTAGAATGAGAAAAAATTTTTATTTGAATATTACAAAAATAGTTAACTCACGAGAAAATACATAAATTCCATAGACCGAAAACATTGCGACGGCATGAAAATTCTATCTACTTGAGAGCTCCAATCGAGATACCCAGTTTTCCTAAAGAATTGATGATAAAATATGTTCATGTAAATCTGCATAATAGCTTACCCAAATAAGTTCAGACTAATCCGTAAATCGATAAACCTAAAAACTGAAATGTTATAAATCAGCGGATATCACGAAATAGTCTCACTTCCTGTCAACCGTTTAAGCCACCAGATCCGCCGGAAGTTAAGTGAAAACGCTAACATCCGTCGACGCTTCAGTGAAGCGACATCCGCCCTCGCCTTCCAACGATCATAGCATTTGTTAACTGAAATTAACGTCAATATTGGATTTGGAAAATCCGTAAACATGTATTATAAGAAATGATAATCAGGGTTGTTCGATTTAATGGCAAATTATATATTAGAAAACCTAAACATAAAAAATTAAGTAAGCGGACAAAATAAGATATAATACCAGTACAAAAATCTTTAAAATCCCCACTTGCATTTGACGCTACCTCCATCAATATAGCCGCTACCTTTAAAAATAACTCGGCAATCTATTAACATCATCCTGCTTAACTAAATAAAATGAGTTGATCAATAAGTTTACCACTTGTGTAAATGTAATTTCACCAACATAATTCGCTCGTTTCGAAAGCAGTCCAACCAGCGAGAAAGCCACTAGGACTCAATAAGATAAAATCAGATGACTACTCAACAGTGACATAGGCCCTATTTGTTTAACAATTTAACATGGTAAAGTTAATGGAGCTAATATAAAAACGTTTTAGACATGTCATCCGAGCGAAGTATCAGTCAGAGTACCGGCACACAGGGACGATCAATAGTTCAATCGACTACGAGAACATCCGATCCGATACATCAACAATGGCCGTATCCGACTGCCTGGAAAATATTAGGCGTAGGGAAGGAGCCCTGCGATATCTCAGAACGGCAATACCCAGCGGCAGAAACCTATACAAACGCACAGAACCTCCTCACCCAGTGGGAAAGGGTGCAGGAGCAAGTAGATTTGCAGGTGGTTAAGGCGAGGATGTACCTTGCGAACGTGGTAGAAGACATCCTCGCCGGGCGGATTGCAGCCACCTATCCACCTCGCCCAGTCCGAGATACCCGAAGACCCTACACAGTGGAGGCTCTCAGACGAAGCCTGAAGCGGTACTGTCCCGATGAATGACCTAATAATGATAGTTTTATGTAGTGATTGATCCAAAAAAATTAGAAATTTGTGTGTTCTTTTCTTGGTATAACTGGAATTATTTGCGATTTTGTTTAAATGAAATAAATGATTCTTTAACTTGAGCAGTAATAAATAAAAATGATCTATTTAATTACAGTAATGTCGTCCGTACGAATCTTGCAAACAGAATTGGATCGCGCGAGACAAGCAAACACGGAATTGCTCGCCCAGATCATCCAATTAACGCGGGAAATGCAACATATGAAAGCGACATGGACGGATCCCGCAAAGACGAAAACGATCTACCATCGACTTACAGCGGCCCAGAAAGGCTGAGAAGAAGAGCGGCAGCTGAATCAGAGTCTGCGCACGCAGATTCGGGGACTCGAAGTCGCCCTAGCGGTATGCCGAGAAGGTGAAGCGGTAACTTACCCGCTCATCTTCGCCCCAACCCAACTGCCACAGACGACCACCAAGCCAGCAGAACAATCCATCACTACAACCAACAACCGTCGACCGGGACGTAAGGAACGTGCCCGACGTCGTGCAACACAACTCCAGAATCTCAAGCAGTAAATGATAATGTGTTTGAGTTGAATAGAATGGTTATAAACTTAGTTGAATTGTTGTTTTAATATAACCGTATGCCAACATCGCCAATTCGTTCCATAGTCTAATAGGAACCTAATCCTGAATAGTTATGAGGGACCGAACAAAGCGAGCATAGGTCTTCTATCGACAGCTCGTGAACCCGAGGATTGTCCGAGCAACTATAGTACTAGCCAATGGTACTCAATTTTTGCGGGCAATCCACCACTTGAACACATTACCAACGTTGCCTAGCAACGGGTGCCAAGTGGCGATCAACATCATTTTGTATGGCGTTACTAGGGTAACCAGAAAGTCAAGCAAGATGTGAAACCCTGTAACCCACCACTAGTTGCTAAGCAAATGATACGTATGCTGGTGTGGGGTTAGTGGTGTGGATGACCTTCACCCCAATCATATAAAATAGTTTTGCTCCCGCCAATGGTTACCCGTTGCTAGGCAACGTTGGTAATGTAACCACTGGTCACAGGACGTCCAAAGGTGAGTTCCGACATCAGAACTGCTAAGGGTTAGTCCTATGTCGGGTTCAGCGGACTGCCGTTAGAAGGCCTATGTCCGTCTTCTATTTCAGGTCCCTTTATCGCTTTCTATTTTTTACTTTTCGTTTCTACATTTATTTACAAATAGTAACATAATAAACTAAACAATTTTTATTTAATGACAAACAGATCAAATTATCATCAGACATGAGTTTATTATCTCATTTGGCCACTCCTTGGGCGCGTCTTCGCAACCGCTCGGTTCGACCTGGTCGAGCGTGTGATCTGGGCTTCTTGTAAGCTGATTGGGCTCTTTCTTGGTCGCGATAGGCTAATTGTGCCGGAGCGAATGCCAGAGGGTAAGTCACTGCCCTTCCCTCCTGGCACGCCGACAAGGCGACCTCCAATCCTTTGATTTGTGTTCGCTGCGCCTGGTTTAACACTCTTTCTTCTTTCCAGCCCTGTTGTGCGGCAGTGAGGCGCTGGTACAATGCTTTCATTTTTTCGGGTTCGGCCCAAGTGGCTTTCAGCTGTTGCATCTCTCGACTCTGTTGTAGGAGTTGTCGGTGCAGGTGCTAATTTTCTCGTCTAAGTTCTTTCAGGTCTTGGTGCAATATTTTCGTGGCTTTCATTTCTAAAATTACAATATTTAAATGATTAGTCGTTTACAATATTGATTCAACTCTATTGATCCTCTCTATTAATTATTTTTACGATGTATTATCGGCTGCGTCTTATGCGTCTCAGTTGGTTGGTGTTAACTCTCTGGTTGGTCAAAGTTTAATGACAAAAACGTTCTATCTTTTCCTATCATTTATTATCTATAAAATAATTGGAAGGTTATTACAAAAGGAGTAAAAAAATTTATATTTCTTTAGTTGCACTAATGTCAACGTAGTTAATTTATGAAACTAGAAATTGAATAACCCGTGAGACATAAACATTTGTTGTCAAAAAAAAACTAAAACATATCGATTCAACTCATTCATGACCATTAAAACGTTCACTCCTTCGATTGTTGTGCTTGGGATTCCACTGGGGATGCCTGCTCGCATATGTATGATCGCCTGTTTGACGAGATCCGAGTCGATTTCGAAGTGTTGACTGCACGAGTTTCTCCGGTATCACCATTTTAGTCGGTGCTGTCATCTGCGTCAGCCTCGGGTCGTCTAGTTCGAAGGACACTCCATATTCTGGCGGGAATACATCGGTGCTCCGGATAGCACCACTTGCGATATCTCTGTTCACTTGAGCTAGTCGTTGTCGGGCCAACACCGCTTTCCGGTGGTACTTTCTTTCTAGCTCTTCCATCTTCATGGCCGCGTATTCGGCTCGCTGGCGGGCTTCTCGTGCTGGATTGTGGCCCGGCTCGCGCTTAATCGCGATACTTGGTAACTCGATTTCTTCGGCTTGGTATTCTGATCTTCTCGGCCAACTGGAGTCTCCATAAGTGGATAACAGATATCCATTATCCCACAGAACTTGGCGGTATCGAGCGGCGGAAGCGCTCGGGATCTGTAGAGTCACTCGAGAATTGTCACTCCAATTGCCATGCGGGTCTCTGCGATCTAAACGTGAAAATATTTAATTACGAATCATTCTTCTCGATGTGCCTGCGCGTGCAAAACATGGGTGTTAGTGATTTATGCTATTTCCATAGAGTGCTAGTATGGGTGAATTTTAGCTACGATGAAATTTGAATTGTAGCGTGCGAAATTACCTGATTGTCTCTCTTCACTAGGCATCTGAGTATCGTTCCTTGAGATCCGGTCTCGTAAAGGGTCTCGAGTTCGAACGCGTCCACTATCGGTATTAGTTGCTTGGTGATTCATTTACGCGGTATGAGATGTGAGTTTCTACTATGTTCTTTTATATTCGTAAATTATTTGCGAGGGCGGGGTGGGGTGAATGAACTGACATTTAATTTATTCTTTCTCGCGGTTGAACGTTAATATAATTATTATAAGTTATTTATTGTTTATTATTTGAAACCGATCATTATTTATTACTCGTTCAGGTCGGCGGTGAAAGTCCATCGCTATTGATCACTTCATCGTCTTTGTTATCATGATCTTATGTGATTAACGTCATCGACCTGTCATTCGCGTCGGATTTTAGATGATTTATTCTGCGATAAACTCAGACGATGACCTGTCTGTAGTTTATTTAGCGTAATAACAATCAAATTGATCTCTATTGATTCCATGGATTAGTGTGTGACTAATATCGTTGTTAAGTTGATGATTGGAATTTTTGGGTGCTCTCTATCTGAATTGTTGCTCTTATTCGACGTCGGTGCATCCAAGAAGACGTTCTATTGCAAGTTGCTCCGAAATACTGTTATTCCTGAAAAAATGTTCAATTGTACATGCGGGTTAGGGAGAAACTGCTGGATGGAATACTCGATGACAGCTATTCGATGAAGAGAATACCGGGGTTTGGAAAGAGTCTAAATCTCTACTCTGGTGTTTAGTTGGGTCGTGCTATTGAACTATATGGTTTGCTCTTTTGGTTGGAACTTCTGATTTTATTGTTCCCATCAATTTCAGGGTATTTCAACTTCTATTCGGGTTTAAAGATTCAATATTATTCGTGGGCAGATCTATTGCATTCGAATTAACACGGATTCTCTCATGAAAGCTGAGCTCTTTTATTTACATTTGTGCACTATTTGTGATAATTTGTTGTCGTTGATCTGTTATCCTTGTGTGGAATTGTTAACTGATTTATTCGTGTCAGGTACGGTTAATATGATTATTTTGGTTGTTTCTTATCGGTTATTAGTAGCATAATAGTATTATTTAACTCCTTGAATTATCCTTGGATTCGTGGGTTACATAGTTATCTTTCAATTAGTGGAAAAGGTTCAAAGCTAATCATTAATTTGGTTTATCATTAATCAATGCCTAATGCCTTAATTATCATTACTTTTGTGAGATGCTAGCGGATCTATATCCTGTCGGAACTTTTCTCGGAATCAGTTATTTCTACTCTATCGTTTGTAGTTTCGTTCATTTACTCCATTTTCTCTGGCTCCTTACTCATAAATCATTTACTAATTTAGATTAGATCCGAGGATAACTCAAATCATTAATACTTATGAAATTTTTCTTGATTTTTATTACGTGAGTATTTAATTTTGGATCATTTTATTTAATTAATTACCATCCGTCAATTACGTTACAAAAGTATTCTCGTTGTAGTATGTTCTGGTCATAAATTTAGTTATGATTTCATCATTTTAATAATTTATTTACGTCACGTCTAGTTTAATATTATGGATTCAATTACTTTAAATTAATTTAATTTAATTTCCATTTAGTTATTAAATTTATCTGCATCGCATCGGTTTCAAGTCCCCACTACCCGAGCCTTAATTTTAGTCCTACGGTTCTTGTGTTCATATTAGATTTTACGAGTGCCCACTGGACTACTCGGTGTTATCATTTTAGCCGATGTGTAGTTAAATATTTAGGTCGATTTTACGGGAGATGGGTGAAAGAGATCTAGCCAAAAGTCTAGCTCTCAATCTTCCCACCGCCCCTATACGGGTAGAATATTTACGTTCGAGATCCGTCGTTACGCACGACAGAGCTCTCACGGGCACACACTATAGGCGGAGAAACCGCACTTACACAGTGTGACTAGTTGTGTTATGATTTTACTTTCTTGTGTGATGTGTGGCTGTGGACCAGAAAAATTTCGACTCATAAAACTGAAGATTCATTTTTTTTCATAATACATATATTTGTTGAAACAATTTCAACATAGCTCGTTCATAGTTCATACATATCAACATACGACAAGAGGTTCCCACACATACGATCAAGTAGAGCTTACATTAAGATACTTGATTCGCAGAATGAAAACAGTTATCGAGAATTGCTCCTTTGAATTGCTCTGACAAAAAGTAATTTATTCACTGAATGAAAAGCATATGCATTAAAACTTTGTGAAAATGGATTGGTATTTATACCTGTTCTGTGACCCTAACCTTGCGTGTTATTTTTTATGCGTTAAAACAAAATTTGACCTTGCAATTATGTGTCTAATTTATTTCTAATTTATTATTATTTTCCGATTTCTTTTACAATTTACTCATTTATTTTTAATTTCAATCCTTTCTGATTAAAATTATTTTATTTTTGTTCGATTTATTCATGAACTCTTTTAATTTTCCGTAAATTGTCACTTTTTCGGTCAAATCTTTTGTTATCGTGTTATTTCTATGTCCATTCGTGCGTATCTTGATGCGTTTGTTAATATTTTAATTTAATTTTATGTTTTCTATTTTAATGTTAAATTATGTGTTTTTCTCGCATTTTTGGTGTTTATTAGATGTTTAAGGGTCCGATTTTGAAATGTGCGTGTTGTGTTTGCGTGCTGTTTCCAATCCATTTAAACAAAAGCTTGTACTGGCCCAACACTGGGCACTGATTGGGTAAAAATTTTAATGAGAGTCTAAGGGTTATCCAATCCGTAACCAGCGCCCGCATAAGAGTAATCGCTAACCACCCGTGAAAAACGAAGTTGGAACTGTATGCTAGTGAGTGAATATTAGCAAAGGGTGAGCCTCTTTACAAAGACTGCCAATGTCCTAATATTCCTTTTGGGTCCATGAGCTGTCATGGAAGACATCATGCTTTTTTTTACTTGTCCCTACTCTCGACCAACTAGCTGGTTTTCTCAATTTTTATTTCAAGTAAAAACAAACTCATAATGAAATTAATAATATAATGACATAATTATAATTATACACAATTGAATGAATCACAGATTTTTGTCAGCATGGTACTTAATATCCTTCAAATTCCGTTTGATTTGAGATATGCCCTACTAACCGGGCAGCGTTAAATTTATTCTGGCGCTCTCTCTCGCGATTCCCAGGCTGAGATTTTGCCTGTTTCGTTTTCATTTTGGCTCCGAGTGAGGTTCATTCTCAAGCGTAGTGATAGCTACGTCGATATCTTTTCCCATCACATTCCGGATTACTATAGCTTCTTGCTCGATGGACAGTTTGCAGCTAGACCGCACGAGTCCATCTCGGATTTCGTTTTGTAATTTTAACTGTGCAATTTCTTTCTCCTGTTCCGTTATACTCTGACCCACCTGAGCCAGGGATCCTTTCTTTTGGGCAAATTTTGCCCGAAGCTCTTCCATTTTTACCTTTAGTCTAGTTACTTCTTCAGGCCTTATCCAGGTCTACTCCATTCGTCGGCATAGACGTACCAGCGCCTCGGCCCTCTGATTCTGCGTGGTATTTCACCTTGTCTCTTCTAAATCCCTCCGACAATTGCGATGTTTGATCCATTGAAATAGATTAAATGATTTATTGCCATAACACATTTACTATTAATTAATTCAATATTATCAGTTTACAAAACAAGATCTCTACAAATTTATACAGGGACGTTCTTTAAGAGAACTTTTACATCATCTGGATGAGAGGAGGTATGAAAGCGACTGTAATTCATTTTATCGTAGTTTTTGGGAGGGTCTCTACAACAATGCTCGAATCCATCGGCGCTTGGCCGATGTGAAAGAAGCATTATTGAAGACACCATGGTTCTCGCCCCATTCTTATGTACTTTTAGTTTAAGATATGCGATAATGAGTTGTTTAATGAGTTGCACTTTAATTTCTTGTACCTAAGTTCAAAAACATGACTCGATGTTCATAACTGGATGTATTAAGCTATCTAAAATAATATTCTAAGTACTACGATAAAACTAACCGATCTTAATGAATTCTAAATGTAATTCTATAACATTAAATGGTGATGAGAGTAATATTGATAAAAAAACAGTAATGGCAATATTAATGACAATAATATTACTAAACACCTTGTTAAACAGGATAAAAATGGATAATAATAATTATAACTATTAGTAATAACAAAGGCACTAACCACAAATGTGGTAACAACAACATCAATTGTATTATAAGGACTTTTTTTGTTTTTCACCTCTGATTTATTTAAAAGTGACATAATATTTTCTACAAAATTTTACTATTAATCACAACAACAATAGGAATAATAATAATAATAATAATAATAATAATAATAATAATAATAATTACGACAATAATAATATTAATTGTAAAGTAATAATGAAAAACGTGTTGGGTTTTTATATAGAAAGTCGGTGTTTAGGTCTGACTCCTTGGTGTCCGTCTTTAATCGATTTAATTAACCCAACAAAATAAGATTTATTTCCAATTTATATATCACAACTTTATTCACAACTTTCACAAAAATCGATTCAATTCACAATACTCAGAGTCAGTGAATGGATAGTCTAATTGAATTAAACATATAAAGTGATAAACGTTAGTGAAACGATTTTTAATTCTATTCCATATATAAAGAGATAAAGTCGTAAAAGAATTGTGAGCTGGGAAAGTTTTTGTTGAGTATTTCATGATAAACAAAACATTCGTCAAAACCTTCTTCTTTACTTTCAACTTTAAATTTACCAATGATAGAGACTAGTGTTTTCGAGTAAAGTGAATGATTAGATGGATAATTAGATGGATAATTAGATTATTCAAAAGATTGTTCAAAAAATTATCATTAACTAAAAAAGAATATCAAAAGAATATCTTGTTTAGAATTTATTATTTCGAGAAAGAAAGAATCAGTATCTCCTGCTTATTTCTTATTTTTCCCTCAAATTTATGTATTTATTAAAATATTTTTCTTATTTATCCTCCCAAATTTGTGTGTAAAACAGTGAAATTATATAAAATATTAATATTAAAATACAAAATTTAAAATTACAAATTTAATTTATATTAAACATAAAACAAATTATACAAATAAGATATCATAAAACATGTTAAAAGTAATTTTCAGAAAAAATAATTTTAAATTCTAATTAAAAATATATAACCAATAAATATTTGAAAGCTAAAAGAAATTTTATGTAATATATAAAATGTTATATAATTTAAATTTAAATTTATTATAATAATTTAAATATATTTTAAATATTTTATAACTATGAAATTTTTGAAAATATATTTAAAAATTTATTATTTAAAATTAGATTCATATTAAAAATATAAAATTTAGAATTTAAATTTAAAATAGGTAATTATTAAAATAAAGACACATTATTTTAAAAATAAAACAAATTTAAAAATGATTAAAAATGTTAAAATACAAATAAATAATTAAAATATATTTATATTGAGAAGCTACAAAAAGTTAAATCTTAATTTATGCTCATACAATGATGTTATTGTTTGGTATTCAAATTTCATTACAAGGAAGTATCTGTATCATGGACCAGTTGTTAATGGTCCCAGTTGCTAATGGACCCAGTTAATAATGGACCCAGATCATCTGGGCAAGATGTCAGGGAAATTAAAAGCTTATATTGAATTACAACATGCTATCAATTTGAATTACTGACATTTAATATTTTTATAATTTTAAAAATATTAGAAATAAAAGATTTTATAAAAATAAGGACAATTATATATTTAAAATTACATAATAAAAAATAAATAAAATTATATTTGTTCGTATAATTAATTTAAAGACTAACATAATTATTTTTGTTTTGAAATGAACTATTCAAAGGAAATTGAAAACTTTTTGAGAATTATTCTCAATATTACCAAAGAAGAAATTGACAATTTAAATATAAACTTGAATAATGAAGTCTCAGAGGTTATGGAAACTCTGATGCTACAATTGCTAGTTAATCCAAATAAAAGAGGATTTGAACGATTTTGCTCACAGTTTAATTATCCGCCTTTTCGTTTATCAGTCAATTCAAACAACAGTTCGGAATTTTATCCAGCAATTAATTCGGTTTTCGACAGTGCAATTTATGAAAAACATTTGCATTTTTTTACTTTCATGAATCTATACAAGAAAATCACGTCTGATTCTAATGCGGATCATCAAGAATTCATTGACAACAGTAAAACACTTTGTTACAGATATATCATTAGCTTTGCTACCGCATCTGACTCAGTTTCAATAATTCTTCCGTATTTACTGTCCGATTTCATACCAAATAATTGGTTCCATACAGCCCTGGTAAAGTTGAAGAATCGGGAAGAGGATGAAGTTGCCACCTTTCGTTCAATCTTCAGAAATCTTTCTCAGATTATTTATCATACAAGTTTATTATCAGATCACCTCATGATATTACTGAATAAATATATTGAGTTAATACATAATGATGATATTAGGGAATTTGTGGTCACTTTGCCCAATTGGACGCTAAATTCCTCATCGGAAGTCGATGGGAGGTCATTCCAAGATAATACTCATTTGGGTGGTATTTTGGGAATAAGTCCATTCTATGATGACCATGGAGCCCTTGAAGACCTTCATCAATCCTCCATCCCAATCAATGGTCAACTGTGTAATTTGTGGGAGAAACAAATGCAAATAATTAGAATATATCTGAAACCATCCACCAGAAAGTTTATGTTAAATTATCTCAACAAAGCAGTTTGTGTGAACATCAAACGAACTGGACTGCAATGCGACGAAACAAAAGTCAGCGGATTCGGATTCATCAACAATATCAATTCTGTGTTGCAGAAACTTGTTTACAAGATTGATTTGTCCAAGGTCGACCTTGATTATTTAAACAGAAATGCCAGCTGCACCAACATTGAGCACATTGGACAAGTTCTAGCGGATGAAACGAGAGTAGCAACTGACAAAAATGATTTGTTGAAATACTCTGATCGGTTAGCAGCAGTAGCCTTGATAACTGATACAAACTTTCATACTGAATGTTTCTATTTGAGTTTGCTCAGCCATAATATATCGGTAATAGCAATGTTGAGAAAGCACAAAGAAATTAAAACGAAATCTATCCAAATCCAAAACTATGTCGAAGAAATAAAAGAGGTTTTAAAGAGTCGAAATCAGATGAATGATCCAAGAGTTCAAGAAGTATTGAAAAAATATAATAGTGAATTTGAGAAAGCGGTTAAAACATTCGAAAGTTTGGGAAATGTCATATTCGGTGAAGAATTCTTGATATCTGCATTGAGATTTTATGAAATGGTCGCCAAGTTCCTTTCAGTTCATTCTCCGACTGAGAACCGGTTCAAATATTTACCTCAATTTCTCTTTGAAAATATTGCTGAGCTATTGACAGCAGTCTTCGAGTCTTCTCCAAAGATTATCTTCCTCTTTGATTCATTTGAGTATTCGAATTTGATTACACTAATAATTGACGTCATCAACAATCACCAGCAGTTTCAGTCGCCATATTTGGTGGCTAAATTTGTTAGAAATCTTTCTCATATAACTCATATAACTTCTCAACGACATTTTCAAGTTGTCAAATCTATAATGGCAGCTCATGACAAGGAAGGAAAAGTATTCACGAGTTTGATCAAATATTACGTCTTCGTCGAGAAAACCGGAGCTCACGCAGATTTCTATGAAAAGTTTTCAATCCGTAACGACATTAGCACGATTTTAGTCACGGAGTGGCAATCTCAGCCATGCTT
Organism: Schmidtea mediterranea; assembly: GCA_022537955.1. Classification (NCBI taxonomy): domain Eukaryota; kingdom Metazoa; phylum Platyhelminthes; order Tricladida; family Dugesiidae; genus Schmidtea; species Schmidtea mediterranea. The sequence goes on along the minus strand of CM039680.1, from coordinate 24,780,651 downwards.
TAACAGTTTGGATAAAGATCTGATGATCAGATTTATCAACCTCACCTCCAACGACATCACATATCTAATGGATGACACGATTGACTCGATCAAGAAACTGAAAATTGCTCAAGAGAAGTACAAAATACTTGATACATTGTCGTCCAGTAACCAGCAGTTAATCACGGAACAGCTTCAACACTCAGAAAGAACAATTGGATCTGGGATCGCATTGACTAGGTCCTATTGTGCAATGATTCTCGAGCTATCCTCTCGTGCTCAATATCTGTTTATGAGTGAAGAAATTGTTGACAAATTCACATCAATGCTCAATCATATCATTTACGAATTGGTTGGTCCGAAGCGTTTGGAATTGAAAATAGAGAATCCAGCAAAGTACAACTTTCGACCAAAAGAATTAGTTGAGCAGTTCATGTTTATCTACTTAAACTTGAATTGTCCAGAATTTGTCAAAGCTATTGCCAAAGAAGAAAGATATTATGATGGAAATTCAATTAAGACGATTCTTTCGGTTATACAAGGAAAAGATCTCATTCTTCCTAGTCAACAAGAGCAACTGAGATCGATGCTGAATTCGGTTTTGAAATTGAGAGAAGAACAGTTGATTGAAGATCTGGACAATGGTGATGCTCCAAGTGAATATGTCGATCCGATCATGGACTCAATAATGTCTGATCCAGTGATGATGCCGACATCCAATGTGATTATCGACAGGAAGGTCATTAAACATCATTTGTTGAATGATAATACTGATCCATTCACTAGAAAACCATTAAAATATGAAGATTTGATTCCCATGCCAGAATTGAAATCCAGAATTCAGCAATGGATAAGAAACAAACGCTCAGTTATGAATTAATAACTTTATATTTTGTTTTAATGTTATTTTAAATAAATATTTGTTGAAAATATCGATTTATTTTTGTTTATTTATAATTTTATTCACTATTATTTTGTTTCTCTCGAAATTTTTTAAAGGAATTTTAAAAGAATAAAATTCTCTCAAGATTTTAATGGAAAACAATTTTTATTCCTCTGTACATATCAATTTTCTAACATCTCTCGTAGCTCTTGAAATTTGATATCCTTTTGCCGTTGCTACAATACTTTTCCATAGCCTCTGCTTTTTGGATTGAGTATATATTTCTTCTTCTTCTCATGTTTTTCAAATGGAACATCGTACGTCTATACGGAGACGAGATATTCAAATCTTTCTGGTATCTTCATATTGTGGATGTTGAGGTTTGAATAAATCTACATATCTTGTCTTGACCGAGTTCGGATTCTTGGTTTTTTTATTAAGAAATCAATATATTTATCTGTCTTCATGTGTTTCCCGAGATTTTTAGTATCTAATTCAGTCATATAACCCATTTTTTTCAAAAATAACTCTTTTGACTAATCCATTTTTTATATTATTAATTAATGTTCTTGATACGTGTTTTGTAATACCCAACATCATCTTCATCCGGAAGGGTTTTGATTAAATAGTTATTGAATTTAAAGGTTGTGATCCTATCACTCAATATATACCTTTTATCCTCCTAATTTTTGCGAGATAATTCATATTGTTGGAGTAAATACACATTAATCATTTTGCTTCTTATGGCATGTATGGTTTGGATTTTTTACATCCTTTCCCACACAGTCCTTGTACATTTCATGATTCATTGCTTCCGTCATACATTTCTCGATTCCTTTATTTTTAATATTCCCTGAGCAAGAATCTTTTGTTAAGAGAGAATACTGTTTCGCTCTTATAAACAATCTCTCTTTAATTTGGTTTTCAAGTCTTTCATCCTTGTATGAAAATAAAGCCCTTGAGTAATTGAAGATTTTACTCAAATTCGAATTTTCTGATATTTCTTTATCAACATCATAAGATTGGAACTTAAAAAAAATGAATCTGAATCCATTTGATGGATTGATATTCTCACCTTAAAATATGGAACCAATACATCGTAGTATGCTTCATATATTTAACGCTTCAATAACTCTGCGTTATTTAATATCATGTATTAGTAATTTGAGCTTTAATAATTTTTGTGGTTCGGTACCATTTTCACTGAGGCTTGCGTAGAGGTAGGGCCCGATTATGACTTTCACATAACAATGTTTATTGTAAATACTTTGTTTTAAAATATTTGTTTGAGCTCTAAATTCTTTCGTGTTGACTTCAATTATTTCATTAATTTCTGCAGAGTAAGCCATTCGAGAAAACGATTGGCTGTAAATAATAAGTAAATAACTTGATCATCAACATTTGTTTTTTTCTGACAACAATTTAATAATTGCTATTGCTATTATCCTGATATATTAGTTTCTTATGGCTTTGTGGGATTTAATAGTTAGATGTCAAGAAATTAAAATAAAATAAGCTAATTAATTAAGAGAAGTATTTATTAAAATTTAAATCAATACAATTTTCATAGCAAAGTTGTTTTTGGGTGAATAAAACACTAATAGGTAAATTCAAAGGTGAAAGTAAAGGAGAAGATTATAATAAATGAGTTTTCTTAAGACCCAAATATTATAGTTTATTAGGAAAATCAAATTGCCGATAAAAACTGCAGATAAAATTCCGAGTGAACTATTTGTAACATGGATTAGTCGATGTGGAGTACTAGGAAGAAATCATTCCCGTAATGGAACAAATTTTCAATCAGAATTATTTAAAGAACTCTGTAAGATTTTAAAACAAAACAGAATCGTCACCTTATTATCTTCAATCAAATGGATCAAGAGAAAGATCAAAAGGAAGATTGGGATGAAGTTTGGACGAGTGTCGAATATGGGCTAAGAATGTAACTTTAAAAATCAACCAAATATTACTAGTTTGAAGTTTTATTTGGAATTGAAGCTGAAATTATTTACCGGAAAAGTAATAGATAAAGTGCATTCAGAAGTCATTGAAACGTTCAGACCAAACTATATGGAAATATTTGATAGCGTAAAAGAACAATGCAAGATTTCACAAAAGCGACATGCAAAACATTACAACAGGGGTAATTACCGTAATGAATTGACAGTTAGAGACACTGTATTGGTCGAAAATATCTTCTATAGACCTTTTGTCAGTGTTGAGTTATAATTTAATTTCAGGAAATTTATATTGGACTTCTGAAGAAGAAGTGGAACAACTTACTTTTATCTTTTGGGTACTTCGGCCGTTCACCGGGAGAAAACTTCGGAGTAAATTATATTAGGGAATTATTAGTTCCCATCGTAATTAAATTTATGAAAATCTGAGAATTTCTCCTTAATTTAATTTATTTGTTTTCGTCATTTTGATTAATTAATTAATTTGTATTTTCTTAATATCTTTTTTATGAATCCCAAATTAATTCTATATTATAATTTTCGTACTCGTCTCGCCAAATGGCATCCGCACATATCTATTTACCCGGAAAATATTGATTTTAATTGTTTTATTACTTTTAATTAATTATTTTATGTTTCCAAAAAAATGAATCTGAATCCATTTGATGGATTGATATTCTCACTTTAAAATATGGAACCAATTCATCGTAATATGCTTCATATATTTAACGCTTCAATAACTCTGCGTTATTTAATATCATGTATAAGTAATTTGAGCTTTAATAATTTTTGTGGTTCGGTACCATTTTCACTGAGGCTTGCGTAGAGGTAGGGCCCGATTATGACTTAATCGTCAATTAATTCATGCCATGGTGGTATGTCTATCACTCCTATCTGCTAGGGTCGTCTTTTACCAATCATGTGGGTACTGTACGCAACAGCCGAATGCCATTCGAGCAGGTGAGCGCTACTACTAGTGCTACTCCTCGAAGGACCTTCGCTTCCCCGGTCATTGGCTTTACCCTGTAATCGTCCTATCACGGAACCCTTGAAATCTATCCCTTCTGACCTGAGAATTGTGAGATTACGTTCATACGCTTCGGCTATTTCATACTACACCTTTCCTTATGATTCGTTATAAGACCGTCATTGCTATTATTACCATCTCTACTCTAGATACTCGTAATTAAATTAAAGGAGAAATAAACACTACAAAATTTGTTAACAGACATTATTTAAAGTTTTTCCCCGCAACGTTTAGAAAACATCAAGACGAAGACAAACACAATCTACACATCAGTCCTCGATTTTCACACTATCGCATACGTCCATCAATTTGAATCAGAATTTGGAAAATCGTCACGAGGAGATGGATAGTTCCGATAAGTCGACTTCATTCGTCTGCGTCAATGTTGGCTGGCAGACATCGGCGCTTTGCTGGACGGTAGGGAGGAGGATTTACATTTATATTGAGCTCCACACCGGTGGAGGGTCCAGGCTCATCGATTGGAGGAAGACTCGTTGGTACGTTGCCCGTGAGAGCCGCAATCTCGCTTACAACTAGGCCTAACCGGTCTAGAGCACGATTTAATGAAGGGGCTTCATTTTCGTTGTCCTCCAGGTCGATTTAGATGGATCGAGGAGGTGAGCGAGTGAGCATGGAGGGTACATATATTATATCGGGATCGAAGTCTGGGAATTCGAATTCCTGATATGGGGGTGACAGATCGTCTATTCGGTATGGGGCACTGATCGGCTCAGTTACTCTGACGAAGGCGGTTTCGATTGGGTCGTCGTCGAGACGCTCCTGGATTTGGTTCTGCCACAGTGATTGGCGGGTGTTCCCGGGTTTGAGGAGGAGCTGGCTCTGAATGAGTCGGACGAGTCACTTCAAATGGAAGATGCTGCGCCGGTATGATGTTCAGGCTTTGAGCCCAGATACTTCCAGGCACGCGTGCCCGAAGTTCGGCGTCGGTGAATATCTGTCTGAGGGTTGTGCTTTGTTCCCTTATCAATACTCGCTGACTGCGAGATTCAGTGATTAACTCGTCTCTATCCCGAGTCAGACGAGTGATCTTCTGGTACAACTTCTTGGTCGCATCGGGCGAGGTCCAAGTTCCTTTTAATTTCCGGTATTTACTCTGGAGAGCTGCATGGTCTCTCTCTAGTTGCTCCAGCCTCTGGCGGGTCGCAATAATTGACGGGGAGAGTCGGGGAATCCTTGGGAGTTCTGTTGAATTGGCCATAGAGCTGGGGTTTATAGCTAAAAGAAGGTGAAGGAAATGTTATTCTAATTAAGGGAATGCCCAAAAACAGAAATAGGGAAAACCCAATCAAGGCGAGGCCTCAATAATACGGATTAATAAGTGTCGAGTTGACATTAGTAAAACTACTTGGGGGAACTATTATCGATTTTACTTTCATATTCACGGTCTCAGCATTTAGTCATCGAATCAGTTTATGGGGACAATATTCGTTTTCAAGGTAACTATCTAAGAGAATTATGCGTGTAGTGATATTGTTGAAATCCTTGTAGTGTGATATTTTAGTGAAAGTAGCTACCTAGTCGATTGACGGTAAATTATATTTATTATTTCCTTTATGTTGGTTATCATATTTTGATCGTGAAATAAAGATATCTGACACTTTTATTAATTATTTAATTCCTTTGACATTATTCTATCGATTTTTACTTTTAACTATCCTTATCACTCCTGCCCTGATTTTCTCATCTTTTAATTCGAGGTTCCAAAAATGGAATCCTAACAGATCGCCACGCGATTTTCCCTAATTCCCCTAACTAAGGTCGCCCTTCTCTTGATTTTAGTTTCTGCTCGCCTCGACCGACGTTTCCATCAGCCGTTGCGAGTCGTTCAACGATGCCCTGCGGGGGAGGTCCTGTGCCATTTTGTCAGACCCTGTCGCGGACAGACCGAGGTCGCGACCCACAATCACAACTAGGGAACTTAATCCACCAGCCGGACCGGGATCTGCCAAATCGAGAGCTATTGAAATACTGTAAATATATAGGATTTTAGAGGGACCTCGAAAATTATAAATAAAAATATATATGCATATAAAATTGGTTAAAGCAAGTAAAGACATTATAAACATTATTATTACATAAAATTACGTTAACTTAGAAATCAAAAGCATAAACAACTTCCTTACTTAAGATTCCAAAATTGTAAATACAAGTGATTTGTTGAAGATTGCAAAAATTCGTAGAATTGTAAAGTGATAATTTTGTAAGACAAGCTAAGTTGAGATCTGTAAAGTTGAATTGTAAAAGTTAAGTTGAAAATTATGAAATTTGTCACTGTTTATATACTATTTTTGTGTCTGTGTGCGACCAATGAGCGATTTTTCGAGATTTTTAGGGATTTTTAATTATTTTATAAATTTTAAATTATTTTTATTATTTTTTATACATTTTTCTCTATTTTTTGATATGTAAACATTTTATTGTTGTATTTTATTTTTATTAGCATTTTCTTGTAATGTTACTTTTTAGCCCAAATATTCTTTTTCTGGTCGCCTCTTCTGCCTGTGTTTTTTCCAGACCTTAATTTTGCAAGGTTTTGGCAGTTTATTTTATTTTTCGTATCTTTCTATCTGCTGCTGTATGCTTTTTAATGATTTTAATTAATTATTTGTTTTTATTTAATTTTGATATATTTTTAATTTGTTTTAATTAATATGTTTTAATTTATTTTTGGTATCTTCTTGCGGTGCGTGCGTATGTACAGTGACTTATTTCATCATTTTCATTTTTGTTTTAATTTGTTCTTTTTTTTTTGTTTTAATTTTGGCTCTGAGCCAACTTTGTTTTAAAATCTTTGTTTGATTTCTAAATTCTTTCGTGTTGACTTTACTTGTTTTCAATTAAATTCTTGAGAGAATTTTATTCTTTTAAAATTCCTTTAAAAAATTTCGAGAGAAACAAAATAATAGTGAATAAAATTATAAATAAACAAAAATAAATCGATATTTTCAACAAATATTTATTTAAAATAACAATAAAACAAAATATAAAGTTATTAATTGCTGAATTCTGGATTTCAATTCTGGCATGGGAATCAAATCTTCATATTTTAATGGTTTTCTAGTGAATGGATCAGTATTATAATTCAACAAATATATGGTTTGGTCTGAAAGTTTCAATGACTTCTGAATGCACTTTATCTATTACTTTTCCGGTAAATAATTTCAGCTTCAATTCCAAATAAAACTTCAAACTAGTAATATTTGGTTGATTTTTAAAGTTACATTCTTAGCCCATATTCGACACTCGTCCAAACTTCATCCCAATCTTCCTTTTGATCTTTCTCTTGATCCATTTGATTGAAGATAATAAGGTGACGATTCTGTTTTGTTTTAAAATCTTACAGAGTTCTTTAAATAATTCTGATTGAAAATTTGTTCCATTACGGGAATGATTTCTTCCTAGTACTCCACATCGACTAATCCATGTTACAAATAGTTCACTCGGAATTTTATCTGCAGTTTTTATCGGCAATTTGATTTTCCTAATAAACTATAATATTTGGGTCTTAAGAAAACTCATTTATTATAATCTTCTCCTTTACTTTCACCTTTGAATTTACCTATTAGTGTTTTATTCACCCAAAAACAACTTTGCTATGAAAATTGTATTGATTTAAATTTTAATAAATACTTCTCTTAATTAATTAGCTTATTTTATTTTAATTTCTTGACATCTAACTATTAAATCCCACAAAGCCATAAGAAACTAATATATCAGGATAATAGCAATAGCAATTATTAAATTGTTGTCAGAAAAAAACAAATGTTGATGATCAAGTTATTTACTTATTATTTACAGCCAATCGTTTTCTCGAATGGCTTACTCTGCAGAAATTAATGAAATAATTGAAGTCAACACGAAAGAATTTAGAGCTCAAACAAATATTTTAAAACAAAGTATTTACAACCTCAACATCCACAATATGAAGATACCAGAAAGATTTGAATATCTCGTCTCCGTATAGACGTACGATGTTCCATTTGAAAAACATGAGAAGAAGAAGAAATATATACTCAATCCAAAAAGCAGAGGCTATGGAAAAGTATTGTAGCAACGGCAAAAGGATATCAAATTTCAAGAGCTACGAGAGATGTTAGAAAATTGATATGTACAGAGGAATAAAAATTGTTTTCCATTAAAATCTTGAGAGAATTTTATTCTTTTAAAATTCCTTTAAAAAATTTCGAGAGAAACAAAATAATAGTGAATAAAATTATAAATAAACAAAAATAAATCGATATTTTCAACAAATATTTATTTAAAATAACATTAAAACAAAATATAAAGTTATTAATTCATAACTGAGCGTTTGTTTCTTATCCATTGCTGAATTCTGGATTTCAATTCTGGCATGGGAATCAAATCTTCATATTTTAATGGTTTTCTAGTGAATGGATCAGTATTATCATTCAACAAATGATGTTTAATGACCTTCCTGTCGATAATCACATTGGATGTCGGCATCATCACTGGATCAGACATTATTGAGTCCATGATCGGATCGACATATTCACTTGGAGCATCACCATTGTCCAGATCTTCAATCGACTGTTCTTCTCTCAATTTCAAAACCGAATTCAGCATCGATCTCAGTTGCTCTTGTTGACTAGGAAGAATGAGATCTTTTCCTTGTATAACCGAAAGAATCGTCTTAATTGAATTTCCATCATAATATCTTTCTTCTTTGGCAATAGCTTTGACAAATTCTGGACAATTCAAGTTTAAGTAGATAAACATGAACTGCTCAACTAATTCTTTTGGTCGAAAGTTGTACTTTGCTGGATTCTCTATTTTCAATTCCAAACGCTTCGGACCAACCAATTCGTAAATGATATGATTGAGCATTGATGTGAATTTGTCAACAATTTCTTCACTCATAAACAGATATTGAGCACGAGAGGATAGCTCAAGAATCATTGCACAATAGGACCTAGTCAATGCGATCCCAGATCCAATTGTTCTTTCTGAGTGTTGAAGCTGTTCCGTGATTAACTGCTGGTTACTGGACGACAATGTATCAAGTATTTTGTACTTCTCTTGAGCAATTTTCAGTTTCTTGATCGAGTCAATCGTGTCATCCATTAGATATGTGATGTCGTTGGAGGTGAGGTTGATAAATCTGATCATCAGATCTTTATCCAAACTGTTAAAGCATGGCTGAGATTGCCACTCCGTGACTAAAATCGTGCTAATGTCGTTACGGATTGAAAACTTTTCATAGAAATCTGCGTGAGCTCCGGTTTTCTCGACGAAGACGTAATATTTGATCAAACTCGTGAATACTTTTCCTTCCTTGTCATGAGCTGCCATTATAGATTTGACAACTTGAAAATGTCGTTGAGAAGTTATATGAGTTATATGAGAAAGATTTCTAACAAATTTAGCCACCAAATATGGCGACTGAAACTGCTGGTGATTGTTGATGACGTCAATTATTAGTGTAATCAAATTCGAATACTCAAATGAATCAAAGAGGAAGATAATCTTTGGAGAAGACTCGAAGACTGCTGTCAATAGCTCAGCAATATTTTCAAAGAGAAATTGAGGTAAATATTTGAACCGGTTCTCAGTCGGAGAATGAACTGAAAGGAACTTGGCGACCATTTCATAAAATCTCAATGCAGATATCAAGAATTCTTCACCGAATATGACATTTCCCAAACATTCGAATGTTTTAACCGCTTTCTCAAATTCACTATTATATTTTTTCAATACTTCTTGAACTCTTGGATCATTCATCTGATTTCGACTCTTTAAAACCTCTTTTATTTCTTCGACATAGTTTTGGATTTGGATAGATTTCGTTTTAATTTCTTTGTGCTTTCTCAACATTGCTATTACCGATATATTATGGCTGAGCAAACTCAAATAGAAACATTCAGTATGAAAGTGTGTATCAGTTATCAAGGCTACTGCTGCTAACCGATCAGAGTATTTCAACAAATCATTTTTGTCAGTTGCTACTCTCGTTTCATCCGCTAGAACTTGTCCAATGTGCTCAATGTTGGTGCAGGTGGCATTTCTGTTTAAATAATCAAGGTCGACCTTGGACAAATCAATCTTGTAAACAAGTTTCTGCAACACAGAATTGATATTGTTGATGAATCCGAATCCGCTGACTTTTGTTTCGTCGCATTGCAGTCCAGTTCGTTTGATGTTCACACAAACTGCTTTGTTGAGATAATTTAACATAAACTTTCTGGTGGATGGTTTCAGATATATTCTAATTATTTGCATTTGTTTCTCCCACAAATTACACAGTTGACCATTGATTGGGATGGAGGATTGATGAAGGTCTTCAAGGGCTCCATGGTCATCATAGAATGGACTTATTCCCAAAATACCACCCAAATGAGTATTATCTTGGAATGACCTCCCATCGACTTCCGATGAGGAATTTAGCGTCCAATTGGGCAAAGTGACCACAAATTCCCTAATATCATCATTATGTATTAACTCAATATATTTATTCAGTAATATCATGAGGTGATCTGATAATAAACTTGTATGATAAATAATCTGAGAAAGATTTCTGAAGATTGAACGAAAGGTGGCAACTTCATCCTCTTCCCGATTCTTCAACTTCACCAGGGCTGTATGGAACCAATTATTTGGTATGAAATCGGACAGTAAATACGGAAGAATTATTGAAACTGAGTCAGATGCGGTAGCAAAGCTAATGATATATCTGTAACAAAGTGTTTAACTGTTGTCAATGAATTCTTGATGATCCGCATTAGAATCAGACGTGATTTTCTTGTATAGATTCATGAAAGTAAAAAAATGCAAATGTTTTTCAAAAATTGCACTGTCGAAAACCGAATTAATTGCTGGATAAAATTCCGAACTGTTGTTTGAATTGACTGATAAACGAAAAGGCGGATAATTAAACTGTGAGCAAAATCGTTCAAATCCTCTTTTATTTGGATTAACTAGCAATTGTAGCATCAGAGTTTCCATAACCTCTGAGACTTCATTATTCAAGTTTATATTTAAATTGTCAATTTCTTCTTTGGTAATATTGAGAATAATTCTCAAAAAGTTTTCAATTTCCTTTGAATAGTTCATTTCAAAACAAAAATAATTATGTTAGTCTTTAAATTAATTATACGAACAAATATAATTTTATTTATTTTTTATTATGTAATTTTAAATATATAATTGTCCTTATTTTTATAAAATCTTTTATTTCTAATATTTTTAAAATTATAAAAATATTAAATGTCAGTAATTCAAATTGATAGCATGTTGTAATTCAATATAAGCTTTTAATTTCCCTGACATCTTGCTCAGATGATCTGGGTCCATTATTAACTGGGTCCATTAGCAACTGGGACCATTAACAACTGGTCCATGATACAGATACTTCCTTGTAATGAAATTTGAATACCAAACAATAACATCATTGTATGAGCATAAATTAAGATTTAACTTTTTGTAGCTTCTCAATATAAATATATTTTAATTATTTATTTGTATTTTAACATTTTTAATCATTTTTAAATTTGTTTTATTTTTAAAATAATGTGTCTTTATTTTAATAATTACCTATTTTAAATTTAAATTCTAAATTTTATATTTTTAATATGAATCTAATTTTAAATAATAAATTTTTAAATATATTTTCAAAAATTTCATAGTTATAAAATATTTAAAATATATTTAAATTATTATAATAAATTTAAATTTAAATTATATAACATTTTATATATTACATAAAATTTCTTTTAGCTTTCAAATATTTATTGGTTATATATTTTTAATTAGAATTTAAAATTATTTTTTCTGAAAATTACTTTTAACATGTTTTATGATATCTTATTTGTATAATTTGTTTTATGTTTAATATAAATTAAATTTGTAATTTTAAATTTTGTATTTTAATATTAATATTTTATATAATTTCACTGTTTTACACACAAATTTGGGAGGATAAATAAGAAAAATATATGATTTATAAAGATGAAATGTTTAGTATAATTTTACAATCACATTTTTATACATGTTTTTAATTGATAAAATTTTTATTGTAATCTTACAATGAAATTTTATATCACTTTACAATGAACGTGTTTTAGAATAATTTTTACAATGACTTTTTTATACATATTGATAACGATCAAATTTTCAAAGAAAATTTCAAAAGCATTTTTCAAAGAATTTTATTAAATGAAATGTTTGAGTTTCAGTGTTACATAGTAATGTCTAAGGTAGGTATTAGTCATTCGTAAGAACAACCCGTCTCCTCCACTCTGCAACAACACACCATTAATAATAAAAATAATAATAATAAATTCATAAAACATAAAAAGTTAACTTACCTGGTATCAACTTCTGAATATTGATAACCCATACACACTGAACAATCCACTGATTAATAACTGCAGAACAATCCACTGATTAATAACTGCAAAACAATCCCTAGGTACTGTATACAAATGACTGTGTATTGCACAACTCACTATATACATACTAAGCATTGAATATTAGAGTATTTTATTCTATATTTAAATAATATTTACTCTTTGGACACCGATGTTCAAACAACTTAACCCGCTTAGAAATATAATAAAATTTTCTCTCAATTATTTCCTCTTGAAATACTTGGATTATTCACTATACACACACTCACAATATGTTATCAATAACTAGTTACTGAACAAATCAATATCAAAAATTGTTTACTGATCAAAAAATCTTTAAATAAAAGCACATAAAAATTTGAACAATTAAAAGAAAAACAATTTCAATTACAAATTTTATTAACTTCTTCACTCTTTTATTGATCCAATTCCTGTTTGTAGAATCTCATTTTACTTTCGCATGATTCGTGTTGTTTGAGCATCATGTATTCGACTTTTCATTGCCTTGCTTGCTTTTTTAGTTGCGTCGCTCTAGGTTGCTCTTGTGTGCTTAAATTCATGGCCTGGTAATACTTTGTCATTATTGCTTCTTTTTTTGCTTCCACTCGTTGAGCAGTTGTTGTTGATTTTCTCTTATCCAGGGGTTTTGAGTCTTTAGTTGTTCGACTCGGTCCTGCTCCTCTTGCAATAGTGCAACTAAATGGTGATGTCTTGTTTCCAATCCACAAAAGTAGTACTTCAAATCACTGATCGTTTATTTCAGCTTTTCTTCTCTCGATTTAGCTTCCTCTAAATACCACTTGGTTTGTCTTCGTACAATTTTTAAAGCTGTCTCTCTGACCTCCAATTCTATACTTTTTACTTCCAGCTCTAAGGGTTTTCTGTTCATTTTTCTTCTTTGACCTTGAATAATATTTCGTAGATTTTGATAGCTATCTTTTCTGCTCTTATTTGTTTGAATTGTCTTTCTATTTCCGCTTGTCATTGATAGTATTGCTTATCCGCATCTGTTTGGCATACTTGGCTGTTCATTTTCTAAATGATTTAATTAAATCTATTATCATACGTGATTTCTACACTACTGTATAATGATTTTACTTTTGTGCATCGATATGTTTATTTATTGGGTATTAGGTTTATTTACCAGGCGATGTAATAACTTTAGTTTTAACTATAGACGTTTTTATTTACATTTTATTCGATTTTCTACTATTCACAGAATTTTAATACATTTTGCAATTTATATACAAGGTTTTTCGTGATCATCTACGAGCTACCTTCTGTAGAGTCATGCTCTTCTTCGAGTACGGAAGGATTTTCCATTCGATTATACCACGCTAGGATTTCGTTGGTTTGCTCTCTTCTCATCCTTCTTATTTCCAATGCTTGCCATTGACTTTGTCTTGTAGTCAGGTCTCTTTAGTTTCTAATTCCACAATTCTTTGGTGTTGTTGTTCAATAATTGCTATTTATACCATACTTCAATTCATGGTTTCGGTTAATATTATTTGGGATTGTGTCCATTGTTCTCTGGACTGATTTGTCACGCGCGTCACGAGATCACATTGTGTTCTCTATAACGGTTATGTTAATGATTCTATGGGACTATTGGTTGGGTTCGTTTGTATTTCAGGTGAAAATTCTGGTTGAGGTTGAGCTGTTCTTATGATCTCGTTCATGGTTTCTACAAATTTGTGGTATTTCGGCCTGATATCTACGATTTTCTCAGGATAGATCCATTTTCTAATAATAAAGATTTATATTATTTTCTCATTTTTTTTTAAATTTTCATCTTTATTTATTATTGATTATTTTTTTATGCCTCCGAAATATGCAATATATACTTTTACAGTACTTTATACTATTCTTAGTTACTTTACACCTGTATTATTCATACATATAATACTACTTTTATATAATATACATTATTTACATTGTCTCATCCTCTCATTATACCATCGTTTCATTGGGTCTTACACGCAATTGTCGTATGTCCCCATATCTTTCCTTAGTAATTTTATACGCATCGATTTAACTTGGCCATCCCTGTGATGCTTCTATTATCGGCAACTCTTTCATCCAAAGTCAACTTGAATATAGATTTTGACTAGGTATTACATCATAGTCGTCATTCCTTCCTATCTCTGAACGTCCTATGGTGATATTATATTCGAATATTTCCACTGTTGGCCATTTCCTTCGTCTTCTCAGTTTTGATTTACATTTTTTGGTGACTTTCTAATGCTGAATTACTATTAGTTCCACTATGGTACTTACCATTGCAAATGTTATCCATATCATTTTGATCGCGATTTTCGTTTCATCGGTTTTTGCTGACTTAGTTGATCCCCCTATAGTTGTTGTTTGGTATTTCGGTTCTAACTAACATTTTTTGGTAACTTTCAGATGTTGAATTACTATTAGTGCCACTATGGTACTTACCACTGTAAATGTTATCCATATCATTTTGATCGCGATTTTCGTTTCATTTGTTTTTGCTGGCTTCGTTGATCCCACTGCAGTTGTGATTGACATTTCGGTTTTTACTTGCTGAGCTTTTCTGAATGCTTTGCGGAGTTGGTGAGCTTCCTCCATTGAGATATGTCCATCGTTACCATTAATATGTATCTTTCCTCGGTTTGTTGTAGTTTTAATTGTTGTTGTTATCGTTTCGTTTCCGATTAGTTTCTTTCTGTTTGGTAGTTCTATCAATCTTTTATATCTGGTCACTATTTGACATATCGGTTTGTTTTGCTTCTCTTTATACACACACTAGGTAAATTCCACTTTTTTCTTTTGTCAACAGTTGGTGTTGTAGATATCTTTTATCACGTAGTTTTCGGCATTCAGCTTTCGTTTTCCGGCTCTTCTCTTCTCTTTCATCTCGAATACATACTTTAGTGATTCGTTCTCCGAATAAACTTCGAATCATAATAACGTCATATTTTTCCTAATATGGTACTACCATTATTAGCACTTCTTTTCTAGAGTCTCTTATTCTGGACAAGTTGAGTTCCTGTCCTTTGTGTGTTACTGCTCTCGGAAAATCGTTTGCTAAGTTTTGGACAGTAGTTTCTCTGGATTTTCTGGTTGAATAGATGGTTTGGTTTCTTGGACTTTCTTTTCTTTTAAGTGTCTTTATTGCTACACATACCTCGTTTTCTTTATTTCCTGCAAATATTACGTGCATCGAATTCTCCACTAAAATTTCCCATAAATATGGTTATTTTGTATTTAAATCCAATGTTAAACACGTTTTTTCAATATTCCTAATACATATATCTGATCTACTAGCCTATCACCATTACTATGCATAAGTACATGGTTGATTCCACGTATAACATATATTCATACGCCTGACGTTGTGGCCATGATAGCTTTACAAATGCTATTCTTTATTTCACAAGATGAGTGTTCTCTTCCTTAGATGGTAAATCGATCATCATTGTCCATTCCGGCGAAATTGCTTGAATTCCTGAATTTTCTACTAATCGGATACATATTCTTTCTTGGTTGTTTATCATTTTTAAAATAAATCCTCCAATTTCTCTTTTGACATTTTCTTTAATATTCCAGCATGATTTTGGAGTATTTCTGATTATTACTGGTATATCTTCTCTGCTCAAGGTTTTGGTTGATTCGCACATCATACTGTTCTCATTTTCTATATAAATTAAATAATCCATATTTTCGCCTAAATCGTTCCATTGATATTGTTGGTTTTTATTTAGCCTCACTTTTCTGCATTCTTTTTCGCTGTCGATACAGATCTTGTGGATTTGTTCGTTTCCTATGTTCGTAATTTTTATCTCATCTACGCTTGTCTCTACTTGTATTACTAATTTGTGTTTCTGTTTTATTACAGGGGTTGTTTTGATCGCTTTTTCCTCCTTTTTATTCATTATTATTTCACATTTATGGCTTTTTATGCCTTTTATACAAATTTTGTACGTTGAATGTTTGGTTACATCTTCAAATACGTATTTTTGATTCTGTTTCAGTCCCAATGTTTCGCAATGATAGGCTATCTGTTCTGAGGTTATAGAAATTATATTAATTTGTTGTATTCCCGTATTCGTGATTATTATTCGATTTCCTTTAACTTCGATTGACATTTCTAATTTCTCATTAGGGAATTCTTTTGCTTCTGTTAGGTTAATTGACGTTATCAATATTAATAATCTTTGTAGTAGGGTTTGTCGGTTTTGATTCTGTTGTAGTTTTACTGTCTGTTTTTCATCGTTTTTGATTTCTGTTGATTTCTGGTCATCATTTTCCTTTGAATCTGATTGCGGTTCTTTATCGATGGTTAATCCTAGATCTTATTTTACATTACTCTCGCTATCTCCTTGGTCGTCTTCATCGTTTTATAATTTTCATTATTTTCCTCGTTATCCGGAGTGTTTTTGGAAATGTCGTCCCCGACATTTATTATTCTCGTTATATCTTTTATGATGTTTTCTTTATCTTTCTCGATTTCGTCTAGTTCAATTTTCCACCCGAATGAGTTTTCTTGTTTCTTTTGCCAATTTCGAACTTGAGTTTCTAATTCTTCCTTTCTCGATCCAATTCTTTCTGATTCGTTTTCATTGTCGGTAAATTTCATCTCCTTTCTTTTTAAAAGTGCCTTTATGGTTTTTGGTAAATTTCGTCTGGTTTTGATTGCTTTTTTCAAAAATATATTTTCATGCACTTCAAATTCATTTACGTTTAAAATTTCTTTTCTGCAACGTCTCGTTGTTCATTTTACTAATGAGGCTGCTGCGTGATCATGACCTCTAGTTATCTAGTAATTTTTAATAAATTGTCTATAGTATCCACATAAGCTCATAAATTCATGTACTTGTGTTACGGTTTTCGGTATCGGAGAATTTTTAATCTTTTCTACATTCCTTGGATCAGGTTGTTTACCTTTAGCTGATAAAATATGTCCCAAAAATGTAACTTTCTTTTTGGCCCAATCACATTTTGAAGGCTTCAATTTCAACTTCCATTGACGTAATCTGATGAACACATTTTTAATATCTTATAAATGTTGTTCAAATGTGTTTGAATATATTAGTAGATCATCAATGTACATCATATATTGTTTCATTCCGTGAGTTACGAAATTATACATCTCTGAAATGATCCGGGTGCGTTTCTTAGTCCAAACGGCGTCTTTTTAAACTGGTATACATCTTTCCCGCTTGTAAACGCTGTTTTCTCTCGATCCTCATCTTTTACTTTAATTTGCCAGTATCCACTTTTTAAATGTAACGAGGTAAAATATACTGCTCCATGCAACATTTGTAACATTTCATTTATATCTGGTAATGGATAGGTATCTCTCTTTTTCACTGCATTTAATCGTCGATAATCGATACAAAATCGTTGTGTACCGTCTTTCTTTTTAACCAATACTAAAGGAAATTGCCAGGGTGAAAAACTCGGTTCTATTACTCTGGCATCTAAAATCTTTTGCACTTCCATTTCTGCTACGAATTTTTGAGCTTCTGTCAGTATATATGGCCTCAGTGTAATTGGTGTATTGTCTGTTAATGGAATAACATGTTGAGTTACATCGCTTGTAGCCAAATCTAAATCAGATGCTGCAAAAATATCTTTATATTCGATTAATAGTGAGTTTAATTTTTCCTTTTCACTTTCATTTAGCAACTCACTGTAGATTGTCCACAGCTTTTTTTCATCAGTTTGATCACTTTTTATTTCTGGTAATTCAATTTCCATCATTGGTGTTAGCTTTCCCAATTTCTTTTGCTTTGATGTCGTCGCTTCTCTATCAGCGATCCAATTACTCCATCTATCCGTGGTGGATGCGTCTTTGCTGATCTATTGTTGTACGTTTTCCATATCTGTTTCTACTTCTGTTGTCTCAACTGGTTCTTTCTTTGCACTGAAGAATGTGGAAAGGTTTCAATTTCCATCGTTGGTGTTAGCTTTCCAAATTTTTCATTTTCATAGATTATTTTGTCTTCCTCATCAAAATTGGTAACGTTTATCAGAATGTCGTTGTCATTATTTATATTTCCAATTTCTCTTGCCAATGGTAGTTCCTTGCGTTTCTCGAATTTCTGATTCAGTTCGAACACCATTTCTCCTTTTACTTCTTCATAGACTTTGACATAACAGATCATTTGAGTTCTCCCAGGTATAATTATTTTCTCCGGGCATCTAACTTCGGCTCTCATTGTACATATCTGTCCAGTTTTATCTTTCAGTTTCATTGATCATAAATTGATTATCTCTTTTAGTAAGTCAGGCATTATGTCGGTGCCTATTATACACGGTGCATTAAGTTTTCTGATTACTGCTAGATTGGATTATATTTTTACTTCTTTATACTCGATCTGCGACCACACATTTCCAACTACTTCTATTGACTCTTGACTAGAAGTTATTACATCTATCGTCGTTTCTTCAATACATGACCATAATCTACTTGGTAGCATATTCATATTGATTGCTGAAACATTTGCGCCAGTTTCGACCATTGCTTTCATTTCAATTCCATTTACATCTATCGGAATTGTTAACGTAGGTCCAACAAGAGTTATTAAAACTGCACTTGTTCTTGTTTCGATTGTTTGGTCTTCGTTTTGCGTTCTTCGATTCATTGCTGGGTCGATGTCTCTCCAGTTTGGTTCATATACAATAGGATATATATTTGGTACCATTCTTGTACCCATCCGCGGCCTTTCTTTTTTGATTCCGCTTTTGGGGGCTTCTCATAAGTTACTGGTGGTAGAATTTTATTCTCCCATTGACCTCGGTTTCCCATTTCCCAAAGTAATGCAGCACTTTTATTCATAATTACTCTTACTTTTTGATTATCATCATCGTCGTTGCTATCTTCTTCATTATTGTTAAATCTGTTATTGACCCATCTTTTCCATCCACTTCGTTTTCTATCTTTATCTTGGTTTTTCTCTGTTTCTATTTTCATCAGCAATTTGAATTTTCGCCTGACTTCCTCATTGGTTCCGTTCGTTTTTGAGAGAATTTCCATTAATCTCTTTATTCTATGTCGTATTTCTATCGGTATTTCATGGATGTCCATATTATTATTTTTATTAATTTAATTATTTATTTTATATTATTATTATTTTATTATTATTAACATTTTTTTAAATTTTTTTTTAAAATTTAATTCCAAATTTATATACAACAATTGATTGGGCTTTAATGAGTTTGATTAATAGTTTCTTGATAGCAACCAGTTAACTAAGCAACCAAACAATTTGGATACATCAAGGATCGATAAAAGAGTGAAGAAGTTAATAAAATTTGTAATTGAAATTGTACTTCTTTTGATTGTTCAAATTTTTATGTGCTTCTATTTAAAGATTTCTTGGTCAGTAAACAATTTTTTGATATTGATTTGTTCAGTAACTAGTTATTGATAACATATTGTGAGTGTGTGTGTATAGTGAATAATCGAGTATTTTAAGGGGAAAGGATTGAGAGAAAATTTTATTTTTAATTGGGTTAAGTTGGTTGAATATCGATGTTCAAAGAGTATTATTAGTTAAATAGGGAATTTTGATGAATAAGATACTCAATTATTCAATGCTTAGTATGTATATAGTGAGTTGTACAGTAATCAATCATCTGTATACAATACCTAGTGATTGTTGTTCAGTTTTTAATCAATTGATTGTTCAGTGTGTATGGGTTATCAGTATTCAGAAGTTGATACCAAGTAAGTTAACTTTTTCTTGATCACACTATAGTCAGGGATATGTTTAACTCGTAATTATAAACAATGCAATATTTCGTCTCAATATTTTCTATAGGTAAATATATGCATAAAATAAAAACGATTTGAATCGCATACCGATAAAAAATTGTCAGGGGTATTTAAGAGGCTTGTTAAAGAAACACTTGTAATATTTGGTCACACAATTTTCGTAGGCAAATTTAGTCTCTAGATAAAAATAAGTTAATATTCCTAAACTAAATTAAGTTAAATTAAAGTAAATTAAAGTACATTATGGTACATTAGAGTATATTAAATTAAATTAAGGTAAATTAAGGTAAATTAAAGTAATTAAAGGGTCTAAAATAAATTAAGTTTCCTAAAGTAAATTAAAATACATTAGAGTAAATTTAAGTATACTAGACTAAAGTATGGTATGTTAGGTAAGAATTTTTTAAAATTAAATAGAAGGTAAACAGTTAAGTTACATAAGGGTAATTTTTAAAGCTGAAAATTCTAAAAGCAGTTATAGTTGGCAAATTACATAAACATACACACCATTAATAATAAAATAATATATATAATAATAATAATATATTCATAAAACATAAAATGTTAACTTACCTGGTATCAATTTCTGAATATTGATAACCCATACACACTGAACAATCCACTGATTAATAACTGCAAAAGTTTCAGTGTTACATAGTAATGTCTAAGGTAGGTATTAGTCATTCGTAAGAGCAACCCGTCTCCTCCACTCTGCAACAACACACCATTAATAATAAAAATAATAATAATAAATTCATAAAACATAAAAAGTTAACTTACCTGGTATCAACTTCTGAATATTGATAACCCATACACACTGAACAATCCACTGATTAATAACTGCAAAACAATCCCTAGGTACTGTATACAAATGACTGTGTACTGCACAACTCACTATATACATACTAAGCATGGAATAATAGAGTATTTTATTCTATATTTTATTTATTTTTTATTATGTAATTTTAAATATGTAATTGCCATTATTTTTATAAAATCTTTTATTTAAAATAGTTGCTAAATTGTGATTCCAAAACACATCTCAATATAATGTGTGAAAAGCAGAACTAGAAATATTTAAAATGAATGTTGAACACATGAAAGGTAATGAACACATTAATGTTGATGCGCTTTCTATATTGCCACGACACGTCATCTTTAATTTCTCTTCGCGTTTAAAGGCTTCATTCTACTCATTTATCTACTTTTTAATTACTTCCCAAAAATACTTGTAAAACATAATATGTTTAATATGTCTGTACTATATTGTTCTTTATCAAAACATTTTTTTATAAAACAGTTTCATTATAATTTAAATTATCTCATAAATCATTACATAACTTAAGTAAGATTGTGCAATATAAATTATAAATACAATTTTGATTTTTGTATATAGTTTGCTGTATTTACTACAGTCATGGAAGTATTTTAATAGTGTTAAGCCTTGGGATTCATTGGGATAAAGAAAAAATTATTCTAAATGGATTGTATTGGGAATATTAAGAACGCTGTCGTGTTTCAACCAATTATCCACTAATAATATTGTTGGGCCAGAACACAAACGGCCTTGAGAAATGTTTTAATGGATCGGTAACACACACGCAAATATAACATGCAAATTTAAATAAACCTATTGAAACATCAATTAAACCCTATCAAATATGAGAAAAAAGAGAATTAAAAATAAAATTATAAACATAAAAATAAATTAAAATAATAACAAAACGCACCAAGATCCGCACGATACCAACACAAACATAACAAGAAAACACAACAAATTCGACAAAATTTGATAAATTAAGAAAGTTCATGAAAATGAAACTTAAATCAAAAAATTTGAATTAGTAATAATTCAATAAAAATTCTAAATGAAAAATTATTAAAATAAATCAAAAAATAATAAAATTAAAGAATAGAATTCACTAGAAAATAACAAGGTCGAATTTTGTTTTACTGCATCAAATTTAACATGCGAGGTTAGGGACAGAAAATAGGTATAAATACCGATTCATTTTCACATTAAATTTAACCATTCTTCAAATCAGTTTTAACCGATTTTGAATATTAGACACTTATTTGTTTAAATCTATTTTCAAGCCAATTTTGGGAATTTTAGGTGAGAAATAGTTTGATTTTGGACCTCTCTCTCCACGTCACTTCCTCGCAACCTCGATGGAGCTCTGCTTGGAAGTCGGCGTGGAGGGAGATGCTATGTTATGAATTTTTATGTTATGGAATGGCATGTAGGGTAATTTCTGTTTATTTGTTATATGATTAATAAATATTTATATTATCTATAAATTGTTTTACATACTTAAAATTTAATTAAACATTTGTCGAAATTTTTCCGGCCCACAGCCAACACATACTGCAAGATAGTAAAATATACATAGTACAGAGTTGTGTAAGTGCGTGGAAAATCGCCAATGATATGTACCCGTGAAGACCTAGCGTGCGGAACGCAGGGGTCGTAACGTCAATATAATCCCTATAGAAGAAACGAGAAATAAGGAAGAAGTCATTCGGCTGCTTCCTCGTTTCCCATTTCTGTAAAATCGACCTAAAATTATTTCACACACGGCTAAAAATCATCACACCGAGTAGTCCAGTGGGCACTCATTAAATATAATATAAACACAATGTGCGCCTAAGGCTTATTAAAGGGTAATGGTATGGGAAATAAATTAATTCATTAATGAATCTAAAGTAGTTTGTTGATTAAGATAAAGTAACTCATTAAATAAACGAAATAATTTATTAAAATTAAAGTAATTATTGAGTAAAACTAAGTAATTCATGATTTAAATTATCGTAACTTATTGATTAAAATTAGAGTAGTGACAAATAATTCATTGATCAAATTAGTATAATTCATTTTAATAAAATTGAAGTAATGATTGAGTAAAAGCAAGTAATTAAATTAAATTAATTCATTATCGGGTAAAATGAAGTAATTTATTGAGTAAATAATTCATCGATTAAAAAGAAAATAACTTATTGATTAAAAAATCAGGTAACTCCTTGATTAAAACTAAGGTAATTCTTTGACTAAATGATAAAATAATTGATTAGAAATAAAGTAATAAGGTAAATTCATTGATTAAAGATAAATTAATTCGTTGTTTAACGATAAAATAAAATGAATTAGTTACTTAAAAAAAAATTAAATTAACACCAAGTCATCGCTTAAAACTGAATTAACCCGAAATCGTTGTTATAAAGTAAAGCTCGCATTGTTGATAAATTAAATTTGTAAATAAATTAAATCGATGGAATTAAATTTTAATTAATTAAATACGAATTCAAAGCAAGACGAAACCAAAATTTACTTAAGAAATTGATGATTGCACCCCATAATTTCAGCACCATAATCTAAAATCCAAACCAAAGTATGAGAAAATACATCTTCCTGAACCATTTCGTAAATATCGTGAGGATGGAATGAAACAACTGAACGTCTTCGAAAAATCATAAATTTTATTCCCTTTCAAGCAATGAATGCTCCATCATCTGCTAAATAGCAAATAACATCATCGAGAAGTAATAAACGATCATTCCAATAGTCAATAGAGAGTAAACTCCGAATCCCTATGACAACGTTAAATTTGTGCGAAACTAAATCACAAATTAAAATACCCACCATTTACAGGACCCGTTGTGCTGCCGTACTTAAAAATCACCCTTGGCAAACCAAATGGTAATACTTAACGAAATTCTAAAGAGAATTAATAACATTAAAAACTGAGATATAAGGCATGAAACTTACCAGGTCGCGGAATGTCGAACTTTCGACAATCGCCGAAAATTAATAATCGATCATTAACTATTCAATCTAACATGAACGGAAACAGACAAATTCCACAGGATGTATATTCCAAGTGTGAAAAATGTCAATGTTATAAATAATCAAAATCAGTTTACCTCTAATAATCAATATTTTCAGCATCCGGAGAATTGACTGCAACGATGGAAATTAAATCACATTCAGAGGAGGTAATTAAAGAGCCAGGAACATTCTTGGAAGGAGAAGGACTGAAGGAATTGGTCGCCATACATAGTGGTAACTCATTTTTGAATTTTATACTTATCGTCTTTAATGATAATAAAACGATTTTAATTGTAATACCTCTTGTTAATATTATTAAATAATTTTCATTTTTACAACCAGCGTTAATTTTATTAAACTGTTTACATCACAATGCACCATTCATAAGACGGTGGAGTCTAGTCAACCTGGACGGTTCCGTAGCAAGATTAACAATATGGCGTCGAATTATGATTAGAAAGAATAGTTCCTGTAGTTGAGGGCTCTGAGCCTCATTGGGGAAAGCGATAGACTATTTATTTCAGCAGCTAACACTCAAATGAACTATCAGGTGCCTATGGTGAATCAGCGACAGAATTAGGTCTCTAGAATATTACTCCTAGTTCATATATTTAATGCTCACTAATAAACATATTCGATGAAACAAGGAGATTATTGACATTTAAGGAAAAGATCTAATTAATAGGAGTCATAAGTGTGTCTACGACAAGACAATATAATATGACCTCTTCTTGACCCATGATATATTTAATCATGAAATACCTTTTCCAAGACCATAATGATAAAACCCTATGACGTTAAATACCCGAAATATATTTCAAGGGAAGTATTTCCAGCAGCAATCTGGAATCATAACCCATGTCAAATACTATTAGCCGAAATCCCAAGTAATATAACCTCGATAACCGCATTTCTGAGGCTTTCCCGTAAGTGAATATCAGTTGACAATATTTAATTTCAGCTCTCAATTCCACACTCTCCCTCGCAGACCGCTGGAGATGGGCTTGGGCCCAACACCGCCAAGAGCGATGTCCGGAATTTCCGCCGTCGAAATTCCTCGACCGGGAAAATCTGGGAGCGGTTACGTCCACGCAATGGAGCCCGTCGGAAGAAATACATCAGCAGGCCCGACGGCAATTGGAAGACCTGATGTCACAACAACGAGACTTAGATTCGCAGGTGGCCCGAGCTCGCCAGCATTTGGCAAATGTAGAAGAAGATCTGCTGGCGGGTCGGATTGCCAACTCGTACTGGCACCCCCATCAGACCTCACCAAGCAACACGGCCCAGACCCGCAGTACTAAAAGGCCGACGATGGCCATTTCCGGCTTCACACCTGAAGAGTGGGTGGCGAGCCAATTCCCCTAACAGTGGTGACGATCCTATTTGTTTTGAATCAATATTAGTAACTTGTGATTTCTCGCTATATTAACCTTAAAAAATAAAATTTATAAACTTGTCGTTAGTTGTTTCTGCCAGATAAAATTCTTCTTCTTTGTACATGAATTTTGTTTAAATTAATATTAATATGGTGTGCTTATACCCGTAATATGAATCTCTAGACTTCATTTTGTTTATAATAGCTATGGATCCGACTCAGTTATTACAACAGGAACTATCCCGAGCACAGCAGAACAATCGAACACTCTATGGACAAATCATACAGCTTACCAAGGAGGTCCAGCAAGTGAAATCAACCTGGGTGGACCCGGCCAAGCTAAAATCCATCTACCAACGCCTAACAGCGGCTCAAAGGGGCTGGGCAGAAGAGCGTCAGTTAAACCAAAGCCTCCGGACTCAAATCCGAGGGCTGGAAGTTGCCCTGGCAGCAAGTCGGGAGGGGCAAGCGGTAACTTACCCGCTCATCTTCGCCCCATCCCAGTTATCCTACCAGACGCAGACCCACGACCCTACACCTGCCAAAGATTCTCCAACCGTCCCATCCAGCAGTCGTCGACCGGGACGCAAAGAACGTGCACGCCGCAAAGCCGAACAACTATTGGACAAAAACAATCTCGAATAATTGACTTGACAGATGAACTACCTTTTTCTTTAAAATTATAATTGTGATTGAATCGAAATTAGTATATTTTCAATATAATTAAAAATGGAATGATTATCAGAAGGTCGTGAATACTCTCCCTATGTCGTCGGAAAATTAGTGTTCTTCTCCTACTAGTAAGCATGAATTTCGAATCTCCACACAAGGGACAGAATAAAGCGAGCATAGGTCTTCTGACGACAGCTCGTTGGACCCGCGGGTTGTCCGGGCAATTACAGTATTAGTAATAGTGCTCAATTTTTGCGGACAATCCACCCACTCGAACACATTTCCAACGTTGCCTAGCAACGGGTGCCGAGTGGCAGCTAGAATCATTTTGTATGGCATTACTGGGACAACCATAAAGATAGGTAAGTTTCGAAACCCTGTAACCCACCAATATTATTTATTTATTATGCGGTTTTTTGAGCTGGCAAATTTATTTGATAGCCTTCAAGTTAGCTTTTATTTTGCTAATACGTATAATATTTTTAAATTTACCAATAAACCCGCACTTTGCTAACTTCTAAGCATTTTTGCAAACAGCTAATTTTTTCTAAATCTAATAGATTGGTACAGTTCTAATGATCCAAATCAATGGATCTATTTATCATAACTAAAGGTTACATGCCGTTGGATTCAGACTACTAATGATAATATTCAAATGCAGGATTTTTTTTGGAACGTGAATTAATACCAAGTTTGGAGCTGTATCGTATTACTTTTGTTGGGCCAGAACGTAAACGGCCTTGAAGAATGTTTAAATGGATCAGAAACACACACGCAAATCCAACATGCAATTTAAATAAACCTATTGAAACACCAATTAAACCATATAAAATCTGAGAAATAAAAGAATTAAATATAAATTAACAAACATAAAAATAAACTAAAATAATAACAAAATGCACCAAGATTCGCACGATACCTATACAAATATAACAAGAAAACACAACAAATTCGACAAAATTAGAAAAATTAATAAAAGTTCATTAAAATGAAATTTAAATTGAAAAATTTGAATTAGTAATAATTCAATAAAAATTTTAAATAAAAATTATAAAAATAAATCAAAAAATATTAAAATTAAAAAATAGAATTTGCTAGAAAATAACAAGGTCGAATTTTGTTTTACTGCATCAAATTTCACACGCGAGAAAAATAGGTATAAATACTGATCCATTTTCACATTTAACTTAACCATTTTTGAATTCGTTGTGAAACTATTTTAAAACTATATTGTCAAACTGTTTTAGAACCTTAAATCTATTTGCAGATTATCTTGGAAAATCTTAATTTTTAGGTGAGAAACATTTTGGTTGGAACCCTCTTTCCACGTCCCGTCCATAGCATCTCTGCAGAGCTCTGCTTGGCGGCGACGTGGGGAGAGAGGCATTTATGTTATTTTATGTTATTTTATGCTATGATGTTTTTCAATTTTATGGAAAGGTTCGAAATGGGTAATTATGTTGTTTTTATAATTAATAAATATTATTAATATACCTAAATTGTTTTACATATATATTTGTTTTATAAATTAAAATGTCGAAATTTTTCCGGCCCACAGCCGACACACAACGCAAGTAAATAAAATCTACACAGTGCAGATGCATGTAAGTGCGTGGAAAATCGCCAATGATATGTACCCGTGAAGACTCGGCGTTGAGAAACGCAGGGGTCGTAACGTCAATATTATCCCTATAGCTGAAGCGAGAAATAAGGGAGAAGTCTCCGACTCCTTCCTCGTTTCTCACTTCTGTAAAATCGACCTAAATTTATATTACACACGGCTCAAAATCATCACATCGAGTAGTCCAGTGGGCACTCAGTAAATATAATATAAACACAAAATGCGCCTAAGGTCTATTAAAGGGAAAGGGTACGGGGATAGATTAAATTGAAATTCGTTGATATAACCGATTCCGTGTTAATGTTTTGAAATCATTAAACTTATTACTAAACGTAAATTAAATTCATTTAAATTAGACAAAACTTATTACTAACGTAGATTAAATTCATATTTTGGGTTAAATGAGGTGAAACTTGTTGCTAGAAGTAAATTAACTAACATTTCGGAATAAATTAGCTAAAATTTATTGTTAAAAGTAAATTAAATGGTGTAATTGTATTAGATAAACGTATCTCTAAAGGCAAATTAAACTAATAAATTGTTTAAATTATTAGATCATATTTCTAAAGGTAAATTAATCAAACTCATTTATAAAAGTAAATTAGAGTAATTCTCAAAAGTAAATTAATGAAACTTATTTCCAAATGTAAATTAAATCAATCAAGCGTTTTTTTTTAACAGTAAATTGAATGAATAAATCTTATATCTACAAGTAAATTAAACTAATAAATCTTATTCCTAAATGTAAATTGAAATTGATAAATCGTATTACTAAAAGTAAATTAAACTTATGTTTGAGATAGATTAGATGAAACGCATTACTAAAGTAAATCAATACATATTGTGAAACAAGTTAAGTAAAACTCATCACTAAAAGTAAATTAAATACGCAGTTGAAACAAATTAGTTAAAATTACTGGTGAATTAGTTGAGTGAAGTAGTCATGAGTTAAAATAAACTAATCCTCTGAACTAACATAAGGTAATTCATTTTCTAAAAGTAAGGCAACGATAGATAAAAACTAAGCAATTCATTGATTCAATTAATGAAAGTTAATTCAATAACAGCAAAATAATTATTGAATAACACTAACAAAATCTATTAACTTGAAATAAAACTCAACCTACGGATAAGTTATTAATTGAAGCTGAACGAATGAAAAGTATAAGGATAGAATAACCTAAGTCACAAATCGACCCGTCATCCAAAGGTAAACCAAATAAATAAATCACTTAGAAGGGATTAATGGGGCTAAACCGATCAACACGAAATTCATAAGAATCGTTGACGTAAGAGAAAGCTAGTAGTACAATATTATCAAAAAATTTGCTAAGAACCTGATCATAATAATGTCTCACACCCGTAAAGTTCACAAAACCTGCATCACTCAAATACTTATATAATTCCAAACACAATTCACATTAAATTCGTAAGCGAAAAATGACGTAACAATATAATAAAAGCCCAATGCGAATTTGAAGCGAAACGTTAATAGGCGTAAGATGAGAATCAAACAGATAAGTCCTCTTCGAAACGATCAAATAATCTCAGAATACCATAAGGAAATCAAAGACACTGGTTTTTTCTAAAATTAAGCAATAAAATGTTTAAATATGAATAACAAATGTATCTGACATATTCCAAATTTGTCTCATCGCCACGCACGACCATAGTAGATGCCACGATGTAATATCAGACAGTAGTTAATTAAGAACCAAAGTTATCCGAATTAGTAAACAAGTCAACCGGAAATTGTAAGTCCAAATCTTAGTAAGCTAATACCATCCGAGAATTAGAAATTTCCGTCGACATTAAACGTACCGGATAAACAGAGCGAAGGTCATTTACTAACGCATTCGCATTAGATAACGGATGTAGACGCCCACGCTAGTGAGATAACCTAGGACGAAGGTCAGTTAGGTATCGTGGTACAATTCGAAACCCAACGGATGTAGAAACGGAAGCCCAAGTTAAGGTAAACCTTACCAAAGGCCGTGTTGTCGATGTCATTCGACTGGTAAGTACAAATCGATAAACATCACTACGGATATAGACACGCTAAAGTCCCTGTATCACCTATCTATATCGTAAGTTGGTAAATTCTGTAAATTATCGCGTGCAACGTCAACTCGTGAACGTATCAAATCTTGAAACAATTTTAACTGATATTATGTATTTAAGAGGTATTGAACCCACCCCGATAAATGGTAAGCCTTACTCCTATAAAAATTTAGAATCAATTGATAATAAATGTTGTTCAATACTAGGTATTCCGTGATTTCTAAATGAAATTTAAATAAATAGCACCACCATACGCGCGGCAAACTCTGGTTTGACGAACATTAATACCCGGTAGATTTGTAGGTACAGACTCCCTCATTAATATAGCAGTAGAATTTCCTAACGCCTCGCTATTAGGGCAACCACAAAAATAGAAGTGCCGTGATGAAGACGTGGTAGATTAAATAGCTTCAGAGACGTACAACCCATTAAATTCACGAAAGATGGTACGGATAGTTAGCATTCGATAAGTTTAACTGGTGATAGACCCAATGATAATAACAACCTGGTCGATAGTGAGTTTAGTATACAATCTAAGTGAAATGTTCAAATGAATTGTTTTTCTTCATCCCCTTATGCCAATAACTGATTTTGGTGTGTTTTCAGAATATGTCAATCGAATGGACTAACACCCGAATGCCCGACGAACAATGCCGGAAGGAATCACACCCAAACCCAGAAGTGTTCAATAAGATTCGACAGCAGTGGCCGTACCCCACTACCTGGATGATACTGGGCCTGAACACCGACCCATGCGGACTCGCCGGACAACAATACCCGGCAGCAGAGACGTACATAAATGCGCGAGAACTCCTCACCCAATGGGAACGGGTGCAGGAGCAAGTGGACCTACAGGTGGTCAAGGCGAGGATGTATCTCGCCAACGTAGAAGATGACATCCTCGCCGGGCGAATCGCAGAAGCCTACCCACCTCGCCCAGTCCGAGATACCCGACGCCCATACCCGGTGGTTCCTCCGAGAAAGAGCCGAAGGAAGTCATTTCCGAAAAAATTAGAGACTCCAGAGACGCTAACGATTAATACGAATTAATTTGATTTTTTGTTGTTAGTGAAAAAGAAATGTTCTTTACCCTGTCTTTGCGTTTGATCATTTGTTTAAGAATATTCGTTTCAATCGATATGTTTGCGATAATGATAAAAATAACCTGTATAAATTATTAACGTTAAATTTAACGAACTTATCCATTATAGTTATGGCCACTAACCAAATATTACAAGCGGAATTAGATCGCGCGCGGAGCGCAAATGCGGATCTCCTCCATCAAATACTCCAGCTGACAAGAGAGGTCCAACAGATCCAAGCGACTTGGTCGGATCCGAAAAGAGTCAAAATGTTATACCACCGAATATCTGCAGCACAGAAAGGTTGGGTCGAAGAGCGACAGCTCAATCAGAGCCTGCGCACTCAGATACGAGGATTAGAAGTGGCCCTAGCTGTTTGTCGGGAAGGGGAAGCGGTCACCTACCCGCTCATATTCGCCCCGACCCAGAGGGTGCAGAAGGACCCTCAACCAGTAGAGCAGTCCTCAACTCAACCAATAAATCGTCGGCCGGGACGCAAAGAACGTGCTCGACGCCGAGCTGCTCAGCAATCAAAACCGTCTCATTAACTTTTGATAATTCACATTCCTGTCTATTTAAATAAAATAGTTGTGCTTACGGTTACAGTACTTCTTAAAAGGTGCTTACACGCAGATATTATTATGAGTACTCGCGTCGCAACTTTAAGTCATCTCTCCACATTCGATCGCGAATTTACTTCCACAGGGACAGAGCTAAGCGAGCATAGGTCTTCTATCGACAGCTCGTGAACCCGAGGGTTGTCCGAGCAATTACAGTACTAGCGATAATACTCAATTTTTGCGGGCAATCCACCACTTGAACACATTACCAACGTTGCCTAGCAACGGGTGCCAAGTGGCGATTAGCATCATTTTGTATGGCGTTACGAGGGCCACTAGAAGGATAAGCAAGATTTGAAACCCTGTAACCCACCACTTTGATGTAGTTCAAAAAAGCTTTTAACATATTCTTGTAAATTATGAAAGTAATTAAATTCATAACTAGATTATTTTTAACACATCGTAAACTAAATTTCAACTATGATGTTCAAAACTTTTTTTACAATTAATACTAAATTAAATATAGTAAAATTTAATATTTAGCATTTGTTTTAATAATTTTGAAATATAAGTGCCTTTAAATAATTTTACAATTTTAAGAATTCGATTATTATTGTTCTTTCAATTATAAAGTTTATATAAGCATTTATTATTTTTTAATATTCGACAAGTTTGTATAGTTGTCATGTTTAAATTTAACCAACTTAAATTTCAGATGTCATTAAACGGCCAACATGTTGTAAAAATTGGAGATAGCATTAGGAAAAATCAGAAAAGTAATTTAATTACTTTTCGTTATGACTTTTTACCCGGATCGGTTGCTACTAATAAACCTGGTGAAGTTAAAGTCGATTCAGACAAAGGCGTTAGTGTTAAACTTCCAAACCATCCCGGTTCAAATCCAGATCACACTTTATATAAGGGTACATACAAAGACGCTGTAAAGGAATGCGTTCTTATTGTTGATAGAATTGTAAATAATATTAAAATTGAGAAATACAAATAATATTTCATCCTAGACAGGTCAAATGACACTCGAAAAAATTGACTATAATGTTAATTTGAAAAATTGTCGAGTACCTGTTACAGTATCTAATAACAATAATAATACTTCCAGTAATAAAGTAAAAGTAGTAGAAGAAACTAAATTATCAGATAATTCAGATGATGTAAATATTTGTTATCACTTTATATGGTAAATTATTCGATAGGTGGCTATGGATGCCCATGCTACTGATCGCCATGAAAATAATGGCAAAATTGTTAATTATTATTTTATTAAATGCAATAAATATATAGATTAATAATAAAAGAATTATAATAGAGAATAATAATTTTCTACCACATGGTAATTGAGCTATGAAGTTTAAAATAGTAAATTTCAATGTTTCATTTGTTTTTTCAACATTTCCTGTCGCTAAAATATGTAATCCTTGCATATTGGGTGGGGTCGGTACAGAATAAACCTACGTTCCGACTTACGTGTTCGCTTATAATTTTTTAGTCTCTCGTTTCGGTCTATTTCTATTTTATGCTTTCTCTATATATCTTATAATATTTTAGAGATATATAATTTAGATTTTCATTATTTTAATTAATTCTTGATTCAGTTTTGTTTTTACTTTATTTAAAATAAATTACTAGAGTAAATATTGTAGAATCGCAGAGAAATCATAATATTTAATCAATATTATTGAGCATTAAAATCATAAGTAACGGAACCAAAATAATTCATTCTATTTTGGCTCATTTGACAGTTTATTCCGAATTTTAAAAAATGCTTTTTCACAAAATATACTATTTATTGTAGTGAGTAGAATAAATTTATAGCACTAAAATTATTTATCTATTAAAATTACTAATTATAACTCATCATAAATGACTAAATTAATTACTTTTATTTTTATTATTATTATTTTATACTTTTATATTTGTTTTTTATTATCAGTATTTTTAATTTTAGGTTTATTATTAATAATATTTTAATCATTAATAATTATTTTTCATTAATATTGTTAATTATATAATATTCATTAAAAATAATATTTTTTAAAGTTTTATTAATTATTAATAAAAACACTAATAATTAAATACTTTGAATCTACTGACTATTGAAAGTAACAGTTAAAAGTGTAATAATCGAATAGGTGGCGTTTCAATCAAACTGACACTGTTACGTGAAAAATGTTGATTATATTTTGAACATTTAATTTGTAATAATACAGAAATGACTCTATTAACAATCCCAAAAAATTCATGTTCACTGTGTGTAATTTTACGAATGTGTGCTCTCATGTACCTCGACGATCAAGCTCGTACCAACAATCTTTCGCAGTGACTTCTTCAGAAGATGCATTACGCAGACTTCACGCATGTAGTTGCTCCAGTCCACAGTAATGCCTTCGTCCATTCCACATTCGCGCCTGCAGAACTTTCCTGGTGAGTACTCCAGAGCCCAGCTATAGATGAAGCGAACCACTGTGACAAATGGGAGACGCAATCTCTCGAAGAAGTTAGCTATTCTCATCTTGATTGTCTGAGTACATCGCCATTTGACATCAGTGCTGATTGTTAGCTTCATTTCGTGGTCGTTCTTACATAAGCGAATCGAAGGTAGAGTCAATTAACTTGCAGTAACTTCATGGATTAAATTTTAAAAAATTCGATAAAAAATGTAAAATTAGTTCCGGATAACCCTATAGTACCTAATATTGTCACATTGTCGTTATTAGGCGATTGTGGTTTCATAGCGGTTGAGGTGTTCAGCGCCGTACATGGATGACTTTGAAATGCGACAAACGTGACATTACATCAACGCCTATTGATTTAATATATTTTAAGGAGGGGAAGGGGTGTAGAGCTTTGTAACGTAGTACTTGAAGTTGAGTATAACTTTTAATGACAAAGGTGGAGGGTGTCAAAAATATATTAAAATTTGGTGTCGTCATTTATGGTGATTTTGAATAATAGTGGACCAGTAAACTTTGTTTAAATTTGGTGCCTATTCTTGTTCGGTATGTAAGAGTGGCATTGTTGTACTCGGAAAGGTTTACGGATAAGCAGGCACTCGTGGAATTTAAATTTAAGACTGTCTCTAATTCATGTAAATATTAGGCTCAAAGTAAAGGCTGTCTTTTTAAGATATTTTTCGAAAACTAAAGATATTACTTACTCTGTTTTCCAATCTTCAATCCTTCGTCTGTTCTCATTAATCATCTTATGAAATTACGATTCTCAAGAAATTCTCGTTTCCTTTTTCGTGTTTGTTACTAATTAATTAATTTACGATTTCCAGTCTTTTACGCTTGCCTGCCTTCACGATAAGTAACAATTATCTTTCTTATCTTTTATCTAGATTTTCCAATTTCCTTTCCCATAACTAATTGCTTATTGATTTTGCTTAATGTCCAAAAACCGGAAATGATTCTAAAATTTCAAAAAATATTTTTGATTGTTCCCAAACTTATTTGGTTTTCTTTTCAGAAAAAAATAATTACCCAGGACCCCTTAAATTACTCATAACGTCACAATATGTACAAACGGTTCTTCTAATTCTTCTTTATCTTCGCTTCTTTTTTATGTTTTCACCGACCCCTTATTTTTATTCAACCCCCCATGTAAGGAGTTCTAAAACTCCTATTTAAAAATAATATAGTTTACACAACTATTTGTATAATAAAATTTATGTTAAATTATTAAAGATTTTTAAATTAAATTAATTATATTTGTAATCGATAACTATGTCAATATTAATAATTACCACGCCTCAGTTGTTTAAATTTTTAGATTTTGAGAGAAATTTTGTATTAGTATTTTTGTGATAATAAATAAATGTTGGAAGAAGACTCAAATTTAATTGCGCCTAACGCCCCAAATGCACCATAGGCTATTATTGTTTCATCGCCCACTATTTTAGGATCACTGATCTACATATCCATTGTAATTGTTATTAAGACGCTAAATTCACATCTGAAATTATTTATACGTTTTTTAATAATTATTTCATTCTCACAATCAGTTCCATTCCTAATTTATTTTTCATTTCTTATTGCTTATTTTACTAAAGCCGACTCCACAACTTTAATTTGATTTTAAACAGTTGTTTCGAACAATGATTTTATTTATCATGTTCATGTTTTCTTAATCTACATCTTTTCATAGTTTTGTATGCTTATTTTTAATTTTATTTATTATTTTATTATGTTTTTTTAAACTTTTTATTATTTTTATTTTCATTATTATTAATATTATTTTGTTTTTTTTAATTTTTATTATTTATTTTATTATTATTGGTAATTTTTTATTATTATTAATACTCCCTCTGTTCCGAAATAATGTTTGCATTTGAAATAAATTTTTCCGATTATCAATGTTTTTGGTCAACTTTAAACTTTATTAATTTATATAGATAGATAATGATCTAGTATGGATGGATTGACAAAAATTTCCATGATTATAGGGTTTTTTATTGTTAAATTTTAAATACTCCTAAAATACAAATAAAAAATGAATACAGAAAATTTACATTCAACTTATCACTTATCTAAGGAAGAAAGAAGTTTAATTTTTCAAGATTTTTAATGAATATGTCCAGCAGAAATCCTCCCCAGCTGAAGCATGGAACCATAAATGACATTTCCGCTAAGTACAACGTATTGAGAGCTTCAATTTCGAAACTTTGGAGAAATGCTTCCGAACAACTTTGAACAGATTAAATAGTTATTGATTCATCATCAATGAGGATAAATTGTGGATGAAAAAGGAAAAACTATGATGATAAATTAAACGTTATCAAGAAAATTCCATTAAACTGGCGAGGAATGCTTCGAAGTTTATCATGTGCCAGTGGTATTCCAAAAACAACATTATTCAGGAATTTGAAGGAGTTTAAACTATTAAGACGGGTTTCATCTACAGTTAAGCCATTACTAACAGATAGAAATAAAATTGAATGCCTGACATTTTGTCTGTCCTATATAAAAACAGATGGATGCTTCGATAATTTTTTCAATCATGTTCATATTGATGACAAATGGTTTTATCTTTCGAAAGTTAAGCGCAGCTGTTACTTGACCATGGATGAAGAGATTCCTCATAGAACATGTCAAAGCAAAAGATTCATAACAAAGGTGATGTTTTTGGCAGCAGTTGTTAGGCCCCGCGGTGATATTGGCTCTGAGAATTATTTTGATGGCAAAATTGGCATCTGGCCGTTTGTTTATAAAGAAGAAGCCAAAAGAAATAGCAAGAACCGAATGAAGGGTACTTACATAACTAAAAATATTGAATCAATTACTTCGAAGGAATATAAAAAAATGATTAAGCAAAATGTGTTTCTAATGATCAGAGCAAAGTTTCCTCGATCAAATGATATCATCTACGTTCAGCAACATAATTTAAAGCCGCATTTTAATGAAGACGATCCAGATATGCTCGAAGAAGGATCAAAAGATGGGTTTTCTATTATGTTTAAAAATCAACCACCTAATAGTCCTGACATGAACGTATTAGATCTTGGATTCTTCAATGCCATTCAATCCATTCAGCATCACCATTCTCCGAAGACCATTGATGAATTGATTAGCTGTGTGAGTAATGCCTTTGATGAGCTACACCCAGATAAACTGGATAATGTATTTTTAACACTCCAGCAGTGCATGGAGGAGACGATACTTGCAAATGCGGGAAATAATTATAAGTTGCCGCGTATTAGCAAAGCAAAGCTCTGCAACAATGGTACGCTACCAGTATCCATAACTTGTAAACCAGAAGCGATTCTTACAGCTCGCCAAAATATTGATGAACAGACCCTATAAAATTGAATCCTCCCTCCTTGGCACGAATAAAATGTTTTATCTAATAAATATTGACATTTTTTACAATAATTATTACGACTGTTTGTTAATAATGCTATAAAAATTTTTAAATGTAAACATTATATAGGAACAGAGGGAGTATTTTTTTTTTTGAATGTTTATTATTTATTATTATTATTAACATTATTTTGTTTTTTTTTTAAATTTTTATTGTTATTATTTTTTTTAATATTATTTTGTTTTTTAAAATTTTTATTTTTATAATTTAATATTATGATTATTTTGTTTTTTAAAAAATTTTATTATTGAATTTATAATTTTTTATTATTATTATTTATTTTATTATTAGTAATTTTTTATTATTACTATTTTTATTTTCATTATTATATATTTTTTATTATTAATAATTATTATAATAATCAATCAAACGCTAGGAGTCAGGTAAAGGAAATACAGCTTTTGTTGATCCACTGTTTGGAGATTTCAATAAAGTTGATCGAAACCTCTCGGATTCTGATGAAGAAATGACCAATGATAATAACCATAATGAAATCAGTGATGAAGTGTTGAATGATCTCAATATAACAGAGAGTGACATGGACAGTGAGTCTGATGATGGGAAACATAATGATGTTACTGCTCAAGTGGCAGAAGATCTGCAAATGACAGACAGTAGCATGAGCAATTCCGACAGTTCCTCTAGTGATTCGGAAAATATTAGTTAAAAATCTTATAATTCCAAACACAATTGATTTTCTGTTTTTGAGCGTTCAAATATATTTGTGTTTGTTTATAATTCTTTATTTTGGTTTATTTTTCATTTACATTTTTATAATTTTAATCGCTTTACTTTCCAGTAAAAACAAAGATTTTAAAATGTATCTAATAAAAGGTGATTAATGTAATATAAATTCTGACTTTCACATCTTTACAAATATTTACTATTGTTAAAACTAAATTTTGGACATTGAATTATTTTTGATCATTATCGATTAATTTTTTTACATGTATGTCCCCTTACGAAACATTAAATTACACATCTTTTACCTGTTTGTTAATAAAATTAATTCTACCTTTACATCTTTATGAAATGATTTTTTTATAAAGCTATAATACGTTTCGTTATTCAGTTAAAATTTTATTTTAAACTTTACTGAATGAGTTATAGCTTATAAAGGCCTGTGAAAATTCTTCCCAATACTTACTCCACTACCATTAAAGTTCTGTTTTGATCCGAAGCTAATACAATATTGTTGGGTTGATAAGCAATTTTGGTAGGAAGGCAAGGTTGCCAGATTTCGTCTGGAGTCTCCCGTTAGGAGACTTTTTTTCTCGAATCCTGATATACATGGCAAAAGCGCCCGTTTTCTAAATTTAGTTTTTACAGAAATTTTCATAACTTCTTGCTTAAGCGTGACTAATAGAAATTTGCAATTCCTTAGAGCTTGTCCAAGACTGGTTGATGCTTGCTCTTTCACTTAAATGAGTGTACGCTTATCATTCAGAATAGTGCAATATGTGTTGGTTTGATTAATTTTTAAATTTGACTATAAAATGACCATTTATTTAAAAGCTAAAATTAATCAATTAAATGAATAAAAATAAAATATTTTTGGCTGAATAAATTTAATTAAAAATGTTAAAAATAAATTACCAATTTAAATTAAGAAATTAATAAAAATGTAATTTAGATAACACAAATAATTTCAAGGTCGAATTTTGTTTAATCGCAATAAAATTAACACGCAAGGTTAAGGCCAAAATTATAGGTATATATACTGATGTGTTTTGAAAAATTTTCAGTCTTATTTTTCGGAGAAAAAATTCCAATCTGAAGTGAGGTGGTGTGCATTGCAGCTGTTAGCCGTACATTCAGGCAATTAACATTAGCGGGTGTTTTGCCTGAACACGATAACTTTCAGCTGCTGTACACTGACAATTGGGAGCTATGAGAGTAGATGATTTGCGAATTTATTGACCAATTAATCAAATGTTCGATGATGAAGCAATGAAAGATATTTATGCCCTCATTTATGAACAATGAATCATGATGCTATATGTATATTTATGCACTTCGACAATTATATGAATAAACGGT
Organism: Schmidtea mediterranea; assembly: GCA_022537955.1. Lineage (NCBI taxonomy): Eukaryota > Metazoa > Platyhelminthes > Tricladida > Dugesiidae > Schmidtea > Schmidtea mediterranea. Next base: position 24,741,556 of record CM039680.1, on the reverse strand, counting down.
TTTATGCATTCGAGACTTTTACCCGATTGGTACGGTAATTTTTATTTATTTATTTTTTGGCCCACAGCCAAACATACCGCAAGACAGTAAAATAAAACACACTATCGACCTGTGTAAGTGCGTGTATAATCGCCAACAGTCGTGCCCGTGAAGGTTCCGGCGTGAGAACGCTGGAACCCAAACGTCAAATCATTGAATTAAATAGCGAAAGAGAGTAGCTTGAAAGTGGGTCTTTTGCTCAACTTTCTTGCACTTAATTTCGATAAAATCGACATAAATATTTTAACAACATTCGGCTCAAAATCTCTAACACCGAGTAGTCCATTGGGCACTCATTAAATGTAATATGAACATAAATAGATCATAAGGATAAAGAAATGGAAAGAGTAGCGGGGAAAATAGCGAAATCGTTGCAACAGTTAAAATGAATAGCCATCGGAAAAACATTAATCCGAACGACTAAAATCATGGAAAATAATGTTTTAAATAATATATAAGAATTAAATAAATTATGTTGAATTGAGACGGAAAATATGGGCAGAACGCTTCGCTAATTTTTGGAAATAATTAAAACATTTATCGTAAAACTGTAAAATAAGGGAGGAACGCTGATCAAATTTTCCGAATTAATAAAAATACTTATAGAAAATAATAAAGTAAAATTGAAATGTTTTTCGATTGTTGGTAGGATAATCTGATAAATCCGTAAAATAAGGGCGGAACGCTGCTAAAATTTTTCGAACTAACAAAAATACTTTGTCGAAAACTGTAAAATAAGGATGGGTTACGGCTAATGTTGTATATCAATAAAATAATTTTATAACGCTGAGAAATAAGAACGGATCCCTACAAAAACTTAATAATAATAATAATAATAATAATAATAATAATAATAATAATAATAATAATAATAATAATAATAATAATAATAATAATAATAATAATAATAATAATAATAATATTAATAATAATAATAAGAAGAAGAATAAGAATAAGAATAAGAATAAGAATAAGAATAAGAATAATTATAATAATAAATATAATGTTAATTATAGTAATAATAATAATAATAAATGTAATAGTAGTAACAATTAATAAAGGAGATACATATAATAGTAACAATGACAATGCTAGTATCAATAATAGAGAACATTGTAGGTATAATAGGCATAGGGGTAAGAGAAATACTGTGTGAATACTTACATAACAAAGGGTTTACAGGCGGAGCAAAATCATCAACACGGACAACGATAACCAGGACTATGGGAATAGATGTAAGGATAAACGAGATAACAGCATGCATTAACATTTGAAGGAGATAGGAAAATAATGGGACCTAAAAATCGAAATCGAGCACAGGCCTTCTATCGGCAGCTAGTTGGACCCATGGATCGTTCGGTCAATTATAGCATTAGCAATAGCGCTAACTTTTTGCGGACGATCTACCCACTCGAACACAGTTCCAACGTTGCTTAGCAAAGGGTGCCGAGTGGTAAGCGAAAGATATTTGTATGGGGTTGACTGGGTAACAACCATATAGTTTCAAAATATCAAAACCAAGAAACCCACCAATAACAAGGATCTTCTTCAAGGCGAAATCGGAGAAAAGTAAACGCCGACGGATGAGGCCTCGATCCGAAAACGTGGATGTTCCGAAAGCAAGCATCAAGGCCTGGCCGGAATGTTATCCAGAACCAAATCGAGATATCATGGACTCTGTCCAACCCCCGACGAAAATATCGTGAACATTGGAAAAATGGCCATTGAATTTAACAATTTCTATCATAACTCCAACTACAAATTTAATCTTATCACACAACCAACTGTTGGATGCAGAAATCCAAGCTCCAAAGTCGGTCCTTAAATTAAAAGTCGTGTATCTAACGAGAAGGAGTGTTGAACAAGCTTAAATATACCCGAAGCTGCATAATTTAATTCATCCGATGATAATGGTCATTAAGTAACGTTGGTACTATATTAATAGATTTAGAGTTTAACCTAATGTGAGTTGCGTTGCCGTGAATACTAAAATTATTACCTTTGTGGTTACAAAAGAAATTAACGATAGAAGGTCTTCGATTTTAATTCAAATAAAATGTCTTAAATAATAAATAATTGTCAATAATCATTAATATTAATTGTAGTGTTTTTAAACTTATATACAAGACCAGCTCGTAGCGTGTTCGAAGTGTGCAATGCACACAGGCGCCGCAGTCGCAAAAAAATACAAGTTTTTTTATTTTTCAAATGAAAAAGCGTCTCCAAGAAAATTAATTTGTAACGAATTTTTTTGTATTTATACCTATTTTCAGGTATTGAAATTTGCTTTCGGTTCTTTGGTTTTTAAGTTATTTGAACCATTCTAATTAGTAAAATATTTTAACTTAAGTGCTTTGTACCAAAGAGCATATAATTCGGTTTGTAATCTATAAGCTATAGACTACAAACCGAATAAATTGACAATTATAAATTATCAAACATCAAAAAATATTGACAATGGCTTCGCTTTACTTTTAAACGATAATAATATGTAACCATAGAAAATAGTGGCTGGTTTTTGTTTATAATATAGCTTTTTAGTAACTTATTGAAAAAAAATCAAAGGCGCCAAACATTTCTCGCACACACAACAAAAAAAACCACGACCCGGGCCTGCTTATATATATATATATATATATATATATATATATAACCTCGAAGTCACTAGAATTTTCAGAGGGTCACAAATAATGTTATTAAGTTGCATGCTTTCAACGTTAAAAAATCTACCATTGTTGTTTATATTTTGTGCCAGAAAAGTAACTACCGAAAAGAAAGATTTATCATCAGTTTAATACTCCAAAGGTTTTGTATACAATACAAAGTGTACTTCCAACTTACGTCACAGACTAGTAATGCCTACACACTGTGTATGCAAGTAAAGAGATGTTTACATTACTCAATTTAGTATCGTGCATTACGTGTACGTCGATATTTGTTGAAGAATTTATTCCTGTGATTGTTCCCGTTGGCTATACGGTGTTGAATTTTATTGTGGAAGGTTTAACAAAAAGTGATTGACCCTTCTCGAAACCACCAATATATGGAACAGCCAAAAGTTTCACTTTAGTAAAGCCGATCTTTTCGCTTATAAACACAGTACGCAGCCAACCAACTACGGTTACAGAATCAATCATTAAATTTAGGATTTCGATTACCCATTTTAACGCTAAATTTAATCTGTTTAATATAACATCTTACTTAGCAATACTGATATGAGAATAATCATTTTTCCTCCCGAGTCATGATTCATCTTCCATGGAATTATCGTTGATAGTTAACACGACATCCAAAGCTAAAATTCTGGAATCACACCATAATACGCAATTTTTAACCAATCGATTCAATCAACCAACATCAGAACTTACATTCTGACTAAGAAAACGTTACAAGCCAGAAAACTCAGACAGGATTCGATGTCGTCACCGGTAAGAAACTCAGATTCTAACACATATCATGAAGTTACCGGAGAGAACGAAAGATCGAAGATGAACGTGACAAACGGACCTGTTTACGCTGCATGTAATTATATGTATATTGGACCATAATTGTTAACGAAAACGGAACTTTTGATTGTAACTCCTGGCATTATTTATTTAAAACCGCCGATTAAATCACATTTCAGACGTCACTCTTTACGGGTATCTAATGGTTATCTTTTACTTATGCATGTAACTGATGCAAATATCCTTGGGTATGCACCCTTGAAAAATTTTTTTCCACAAGGTTCTCAGCATCAAAAAGAAATCATGGCGTTGAGAGATCATAAGACTTCGACATTGACGGACAAAGGAAAAAGTCAAATGTTTGCACGTTCACTCCTTCGATTGTTGTGCTTGGAATTCCACTGAGGATGCCTACTTGCATATGTATGATCGCCTGTTTGACGAGATCCGAGTCGATTTCGAAGAGTTGACTGCACGAGTTTCTCCGGTATTACCATTTTAGTCGGTGCTGTCATCTGCGTCAGCCTAGGGTCGTCTAATTCGAAGGACACACCATATTCTGGCGGGAATCTATCGGTGCTCGGGATAGCACCACTGGCGATATCTCTGTTCACTTGAGCTAGTCGTTGTCGGGCCAACACCGCTTTCCGGTGGTACTTTCTTTCTAGCTCTTCCATCTTCATGGCCGCGTATTCGGCTCGCTGGCGGGCTTCTCGTGCTGGATTGTGGCCCGGCTCGCGCTTAATCGCGATACTTGGTAACTCGATCTCTTCGGCTTGGTATTCTGATCTTCTCGGCCAATACATATGCAAGTAGGCATCCTCAGTGGAATTCCAAGCACAACAATCGAAGGAGTGAACGTTTTAATGGTCATGAATGAGCTGAATCGATATGTTTTAGTTTTGACGATAATAAATGTTTATGTCTCACGGGTTATTCAATTTTAGTTTTTATAAATCAACTACTTTGACATTAGTGTAACTAAAGAAATGTAAATTTTCTACTCCTTTTGCAATAACCTTCTAAATATTTTTTCGAGAATAAATGGTAGGACAGGATAGAACGTTTTTGTCATTAAACTTGGACCAACCAGAGTATTAACACCAATCAACTAAGACGCATGAGACGCAGCCGATAATACATTGTAAAATAATTAAGAGAGAGGATCAATAGAGTTGAATCAATATTGTAAACGACTAATCATTTAAATATTGTAATTTTAGAAATGAAAGCCACGAAAGTATTGCACCAAGAACTGAAAGAACTTAGACGAGAAAATCAGCACCTGCACCGACAACTCCTACAACAGAGTCGAGAGATGCAACAACTGAAAGCCACTTGGGCCGAACCCGAAAAAATGAAAATATTGTACCAGCGCCTCACTGCCGCACAACAGGGCTGGAAAGAAGAAAGAGTGTTAAACCAGGCGCAGCGAACACAAATCAAAGGATTGGAGGTCGCCTTGTCGGCGTGCCAGGAGGGAAGTGCAGTGACTTACCCTCTGGTATTCGCTCCGGCACAATTAGCCTATCGCGACCAAGAAAGAGCCCAATCAGCTAACAAGAAGCCCAGATCACACGCTCGACCAGGTCGAACCGAGCGGTTGCGAAGACGTGCCCAAGGAGTGACCAAATGAGATAATAAACTCATGTCTGATGATAATTTAATCTGTTTGTCATTAAATAAAAATTGTTTAGTTTATTATGTTACTATTTGTAAATAAATGTAGAAACGAAAAGTAATAAATAGAAAGCGGTAAAGGGACCTGAAATAGAAGGCGGACGTAGGCCTTCTAACGGCAGTCCGCTGAACCCGACATAGGACTAACCCTTAGCAGTTCTGATATCGGAACTCACCTTTGGACGTCCTGTGACCAGTGGTTACATTACCAACGTTGCCTAACAACGGGTAACCATTGGCGGGAGCAAAACTATTTTATATGATTGGGGTGAAGGTCATCCACACCACTAACCCCACAGGAATATTTTTTCAGGAAGAATGAAGCCAATCTCTTATCACAGAGCTGTCACAATTTATGCAAAATATTAACTCTCTGCAATTTTGCAACTGCGTTTTTATTTTAAATATGAAAAATCTAAAAAATCTAGTTCCATTTTAAAATATTGTCTAACAATTTATGAGGAAATTTAGCTTTAGTTATCTTTAAATGTGGTTTCTAATACTTTAATTTTAATTAGGGAAACCAATGATTTAATGATTCTTTTATTTAAAATTTTATTAATCTAAATAAAATGAACAGTGATATTAAATGTTTATTGTTTATAACTTCATTTTCCATATGTCAGTTTTAAATCGAGATGTCTTTATTTATAAATTTTATTGGAAAGTCTTTAATGTTGCTAATGCTTGCCATTTAATTCTTACATTATGCTTTATAGACATAATAATCAGAAGTAATAAAATAAATATTAATAAATCTTTATTATTCTGAATTAGATTTTCAAAACATTTGGTTTGAAACATTAATTAATGAAAATGAGGGAATTTATACAGAATTCATTTAAGTTAAATGCTGCATAATTATGAATAGAAATAATAACATTCCATAAAAGCATTTAACTGTATTTTTCGAAAATAATGGATCAATTTTTATATCGTAGCGGAAGTAGTAACATGTGCTCCTGGATAAGCCAATATAAGAACTTAGGATGAAGGAAGAGTTATCAGGATTAAAGAGAATTGCGAATTCAAGATTGTCTTGAAGGTCCGATTTTGGCAGTTCTACGTCTGCATGATTGTACTCAATCTCAATAGATCAACCAAATGTGCAGATCATCATTGAAGAAACTTAAGTACTAGGTTACTCCGAATAAAGAGTTGCATTTTCAATGAAAGGCAAACAGGTAATTGATTTTAGGTCAGTTTGTCAATGTTTCCTTATCAACTTTGAATACCTTAGCAGTTGCATTTTTATTATCACTCCTGTGATATTCCTGAATCGCATTTTATTTTTGTGAACCATAATTATTAATTTTTATTTTGCTTTAGTAAAAAGCAAATTGTGAACGTGTAATATAACCTGAATACCATATCATGTATATTGTAAAATATATATTTAAATATTAGAATTAAAATGTATTAAGCGTAAGAATTTATAATTTATATTCAAATTAGCTTTTAAAGGAAATTTTCTTAAAACTGGGGATTATTAGTGATTTCAGGGTACTAATCATAATACACAAATGATAATGTAATTAATTAAATGTAATAAATTAGTAATTAATTAAATGTAATAAATTAGTGATTAATTAAAAATTACTAATAACTAAAATAAAATAAATCGAACCTCGTCTTAGATACTGGTTGCTAGCTAGTGATGCACTATTTGGGTTCTAGTGGTGTCCAAAGCCAGTGCTAGGGTTATGCCTGGGCTCACTGGGTGCGTGCCTTTTGTTATTTGTATAAATAAATAATAATAGATTACTATAGAGGCAATTAATTACTAAGAATAGTTGAAGTTGTAATTACAGGGAAAAAATGCAAAGGGAAAGATGCAATGATTTTAAAAGAGAATCAGCAAACAAAATCTCTTCCTACATTTGGAAAATTGTTTTGATTTATGTTTCTTGAATAATGAACGTTTTTATGTTTATTCCATTCCTGTATTTCATCCCGATGGCAATGCGCATTTTCATTTATATGGGGTAACTATTTTAATTTATATTCTTTATATCAAATAATTTCTTATTTAAAAATTATATAATTATTAAATTTAAAGCTCTATTTGAATTTATTATTAACATTTTATTAGTGTTGTTAATTGAATTTTAAAGCCAATATCATAATATAGCCGAAAACAATTCACGTGGTAGTAGGTAGATATGGGCCCCGTGCCACCTTTAGTTACCACGCACTGGTTAGCAACCAACCCCATACTAACGAAAGTTATTGATTTTTCAATTATTGATTTTACAGTGCAATTATTGATTTTTAAGGGCACATTTTTTAGGAAATAATTCAAGTATTGTTTAAAAAGTTCAAATATTGATTTCTAAGTGAGTTTTTTGTTTTATCGAGCTATAGCGCGGGGATTTGAGATTTTCAAAAAATTATTTCGGCAAAAATAAAGAGAATGACGTTGTCTAAATAATTGCTGAGCGCATTCTTTTCATATCTCTTCTAGATTTTTCTAGCGAAACATTTAAATTTTTCAAAGAGAAAAATTTGTCTAAGAAAAGAATCTTTGATGTTTTCTTTTTTCCAAAGTATCGAGAAATACAAGATCCAAAACTTTAATGACCTTGACATGTTTGAAATCTCATTGGAAGATGGCCAAAAATAGTAAAAATCAAGATTTTGTATCATAAATGGCGTTAGACACCGGAACCTTGGAACGTGAAATTCACTAAATATTTTTCTGTAAAATGATAGAGTTCTGAGATAAGTATATTTTTATTGAAGGGAATTCTTTCTTATCGTTTGAATAAGGCGGCGGTTAAAACCAGTTTGGAAACTCGGAATAATTTACGGTTTTATAATTCCCGTCATACGAGGTTCTCTCGCTTTAGTCTTTTAGTAATGTACGGTCTCCGCATTCGCACTCTGGAAACGCCCTTGATTTAAGCATTCAGATAATTCTCATTTAAACCCGGTACTCAATTCGTTGTCTTGGCAGCTATTCGTCAGATTTCAGCTAGGCCTATGCATCTGCTGAGTTTACCTAAACACCTTCATATGTTAGATTGGTGGTACCTGTATCAAAGTTTGGAAATCGATACGTCTACTAAAACACCGAAAACTTTGAAAGGTCGACAGAATGATTTGAGAATTGCATTAGCTATTATCGTATTATTTACGGCATATTCACATAACACTATATAAAGAAAACCAAATCAATTGACAAAAACATTAAACTTTATTAGTGCTTATCGTGAATATGAGAATTTGTTCTTACCGTCTCGTGCTTCAAGGTTGGGTTTTGTTTCATCATTTTTCGGTCGGACCATGGCTGACTTTCTGAACGAGGGGAGTCCGCTCTTGGGTATCTTACGTCCATGAACCGTAAGTAATTATTCGATTTTCCATCTTGAAATAAGATGACATTTCATAGCATGTGAGGTAATATATATATATATATATACCAATCTGGTTTTTGAGCGAATTTGTCACTGCTACTATAATTTGTGCGATGAATATAATTCTATTTTGAATCGTCCATGCGGGTAGGTAGTTAGGGCCTATCTATGGCCACGCACCATTACGTAATAAAACTAGGGGAGGGTATTTAATTACGCGATGATGTAATTAATCCTGATTATATCATTGCGTAATTATGCAAAATAATAGAGTTCTGCGATAAGTATATTTTTATTGAAGGAAATTCTTTCGTATCTTTTGAAAAAGGCGGCGGTTAAAACCAGTTTGGAAACTCGGAATAATTTACGGTTTTTTAATTCCCGCCATACGAGTTATCAAGATTCCCATTTCACTTTCAAGGTTAAGCTCAAGGCCAAGGTGGACTTATCATATATTATTAGATGTCACAATATTTAAGAATATTTAGTATATGTAAAAGGCAAGAGACGGAAACCTTGGATATAACTGAAATTTAAGCCGTCTATAATTTTGAAGTGTTTTTTGTTTTTTTCTGTCCAATAGTGGGGGACTAATAGCGGACTTTACGAATAGTTTACCCAATGTTCTAAACCGATGAGACGCAACACCGGGTGTTTACAAAGTCAGGTCCATATTTAATATTCAATAATAAAGGCAGCCGAAATCCACTTGTCCGGGGGGAAATGCAGTCCAAGTGCCTGAATTCGACAGAAAATAACGCGACGGAAAGCAACTAAATTTATAATACAGTAAACCCTCATGTAACACGATTAATTGCTACGTGTTATAGGGAATATGTGTTATATGTGTTGGGCCAGAACGTAAACGGCCTTGAGAAATGTTTTAATGGATCAGTAATACACAGGCAAACATAACATGCAGATTCAAATAAACCTGGAAACACCAATTAAACCATATAAAATATGAGAAAATAAGAGAATTAAATATAAATTAATAAACATAAAAATAAATTAAAATAATAACAAAATGCACCAAGATTCGCACGATACCTACACAAATATAACAAGAAAACACAACAAATTCGACAAAATTAGAAAAATTAATAAAAATTCATTAAAGTGAAATTTAAATTGAAAAATTTGAATTAGTAATAATTCAATAAAAATTCTAAATAAAAAAATTAGTAAAATAAATCAAAAAAATAATAAAATTAAAGAATAGAATTTACTAGAAAATAACAAGGTCGAATTTTGTTTTAATGCATCAAATTTCACATGCGAGAAAAATAGGTATATATACTGATCCATTTGCACATTAAATTTAACCAAAAACCATTTTTGAAAACTACTTTTCAAACTATTTTGAATATTTTCAAGACTGTTTTAAACCCGTTTCAGAATCGTAAATTTTTAGGTGAGAAATATTTATATTGGAATCCTCTTTCCACGTCACGTCCATTGCATCTCGGTAGAGCTCTGCTTGGCGTCGACGTGGGGAGAGAGGCATTTATGTTATTTTATGCTATTGTATGCAATTGTTTTTGGAATGGTTATGAAGGGTAACTATGTTATTTTTGTTTATATTTAATAAATCTTATTTATATGCATAAACTGTTTTATATATAATTTCATAATCTAAATTAAATTGTCGAAATTTTTCCGGCCCACAGCCAACACATAACGCAAGAAAGTAAAATCTACATAGTACAGATGCATGTAAGTGCGTGGAAAATCGCCAATGATATGTACCCGTGAAGACTCAGCGTGCGCAACGCAGCGGTCGTAACGTCAATATTTATCCCTATAGCTGAAGCGAGAAATAAGGAAGGAGTCTCTGGCTGCTTCCTCGTTTCTCAATTCTGTAAAATCAACCTAAAATTATGTCACATACGGCTCAAAATCATCACACCGAGTAGTCCAGTGGGCACTCAGTAAATATAATATAAACACAAAGGCGCCTAAGATCTATTAAAGGGAAAGGGTACGGGGATAAATCAATTGAAATCGTTGGTATAAATATATTAGATTGATGTTTAGAAATGAATTAATTAGTAATATACTAAATTGAATTTACGTCATTGAAAATGAAATAATAAATATCGTAAGCGGTTCAGTGAGTCCCTTAAATTGAATTTATCCTTTGATTTAAAAGATTTTCCAATAAAACTAAATATTTCTTTGATTAAATTAGTTTAATTAAAATAAATTCCGAGCACATTGAAAGTGATTCATGGATTAAATTTACTCATTGATTCAGAATTAAAGTAATTTGGACAAAATAAATTTTGATTAAACTCACGTAATTCTTGTGTAAAGAGGAAGTAAAGCTCGGATTCACTAATTCAAAAGCTGAAAATAGTTTATAAAAATTAATTAGCTTATTTATTGATTAAAGTAAATTGACGATAAGGAAATCCATTGCAAAATTTAAGGTACTTAGTAAGAAAACAATTAGGATGATTTATTGGTTAAATTAATTCAATAACCTTTGGTTAAAACTAAGCAATCCTTCACTAAATAATAAAGTGATCCACTAGAAAAATTGAAATAATATACTGGAAAAAGATGTCGGTTGAATAAATAAAGTAATTTATTAGTTAAAAGTTCAGTAATTAAATTCAAGGAATTAAAACCTACTTATAGTTCAAAACCCAGCGTATCTTATCGATTAAAATGGTGATAATATCTTCCCAACCTTCCGCACAAATAGGAGATGATCATCAGCAAACCCAAAATTGATTAACTCCAGAACGACATTAGATTGGCTTAATTAATTCAATAGGAAATTAGAAAATATAAAAATCCGAATAAAACAGAAGGAAATTTATTTTCACTGAATCCAAAGCGATTACCAGCTCCGAACAAAAATCAGCCGGCTAACTTAACAATTCACTTGTCTTTAATTTCTTTGATTTCACCCCAGTATAACTGACGATATGGATTTCAACTGTTTAATCTTCTCGGCACGATTTGATTTCATATAAGTGCGGAATCGAAACAGCAAACGATCAATCACAGCCAAATAATTGTCACAAGCAACTCCCCAAACGTTATAGCTCCTTAAACCTAGAACGATAAACTGATCATTAAGTAAAATCAGATTAACTAACCCATCGAGCAAACCATGAATCCATGATACAACCGCACCGACTCCTGACAACATAAGGGCCATCTAGCAGAAACATGAATGTACCAAACTAGACCCAATTCGAACAAATACCTAAGATAATTCCAATCTTAACTGCCGAAAAGATAGATGATGTAAATTTTTACTAATAAATTGATAAACTTGAATCGTGATTAATAATGAACCTGTCAATAATCAAAGATACCGGTATAAAGTACGAACGGATACTGTAACTGCGTAGGAATAGGCAAGTTCAAAATCACTCCGAATGTCGATGTCATGCCCGCACATCCGATTCGACACATCCGGTTCGACATTGAACGATCACGGGAAACCCACCAAGTGATAAAAATGCGCAAATAATCAATTCAAGTTGATAAATAATTAAAATTATACACTAACGAGAAATCGAATACAGATGGATACCTATCAGGAATCACGACCCGTTATATAATAAATGCTGGTGGACCCTCGCCCGAAACGATGACATTATAAAAAAACAAACGACCTCGATCTAACATAGCTAGGCCGTGTAGGAAGATTTTCTTCGTGATACAAATGGGACCTGGTTCGACCCAAACTTACTAAGGTCAGACGAGTTAAAAATCTCTTTTATATATACCTTATCACCCGATTCTATAACCCTTCATCAACGTAGAGAAACCATGTAAACCACCCAAACACAACTTCATACATCTCACTGCCATGAATCTCCTAACCCCGTTCAGCTACCAGGTTCCCCGGACGTTAAGTTAACTGACCAATCTACCCCTGAAATTAACCGGCGATTTAAGAGTATATGAGTCTATGATTGTTGATAAACGTCCACATACCTCGTAAACTATTGTGAAAACACATTATATTAAACTCATTTCAGAAGAACTCATGCTCCCAAATTGGATCTCAGTACAATAGGCCGATGAATGGCGCCGAGCCTGGAAACGAGCAAGCCCGTCAATGACTCTCGAAGAGCCACGTCCAAAACGATCATGTCCAACTCTGTGGCAAATTCTAGGCCGAGAGAATGACCCCCGCAAACCAAATGAGGAACAGTACCCTGCCGAGGAGATCCTCGACCACGCGCGAAGCCTCCTTGCTCAGTGGGAGAAGATTCAGGAACAGGTGGATTTGAACGTAGTAAAGGCGAGGATGTACCTCGCCAACGTCGAAGAGGACATCCTCGTCGGGCGCATTGCGGATACTTATCCGACTCGACCGGCCCGCAACACTCGACGTCCAGTGCCTATCATCCCCGGTTACTCACCGGAAGAGGGAGTCAAGAAGTTTTTTGAGACGTCCTGAATCTCTGGACAAAACCATAAATAACAATCTGCTTTAGTGATGTTGTCAATATAATAATTGCTATGAGTTGTTCGTCTTACTTTTATGAACAGATTTCCTTTCCATAACTATGTTTGCAACCATCAGAATTTCTCTCATTAAACTCATAAAGTTAATTTGAATGTTTTCTTTATAGCAATGTCGGTCCTAAAATTGATGCAAAGCGAACTAGACCGCGCCAGGCAGACAAACGCGGAGCTACTCAATCAGATACTGCAATTAACTCGCGAGGTGCAGCAGGTCAAAGCGACTTGGTCCGACCCCAAAAGGACAAAGGCACTCTATATCCGACTCACTGCAGCTCAGAAGGGCTGGGCGGAGGAGCGCCAGCTCAATCAGAGTCTTCGCACACAGATTAGGGGCTTAGAAGTTGCCCTAGCAGCCTGTCGGGAGGGGGAAGCGGTAACGTATCCGCTCATCTTCGCCCCTTCCCAACTACCGAGTCAACGTGCCCTGGATGGCGTCGCACCAATCTCGAAGTTGACAGCCATTCAACCAACCACCCGCCGTCCGGGACGTAAGGAGCGTGCCCGACGCCGAGCTGCGCAATCGTCAAGTCAATCGAATTAACTTACCGCTAGTATGCATGTCGTTATGTTTCATTAAATAAATTTGTACTCATGATTAACTTAAACCCGAGTGTCCAGTCATAGTGAGAGGTAGACTCGAAATCATCTACACTAGTCAGTCTAAATTTAATTCGCACTTGCACGTAAGGGACAGAGCAAAGCGAGCATAGGTCTTCTATCGACAGCTCGTGAACCCGAGGATTGTCCGAGCAATTATAGTATTAGCAATAACACTCACTTTTTGCGGGCAATCCACCACTTGAACACATTACCAACGTTGCCTAGCAACGGGTGCCAAGTGGCGGTTAATATCATTTTGTATGGCGTTACTGGGACAACCATGAAGATAAGCAAATAACGAAACCCTGTAACCCACCATATTAAAACATAAAGGGCGTACAAATTCGGATAGTGTTATATGGAATACAAAATCGTGCTATATAGAATACACAAAAATTATACAGGAATTGATGTTTGGATGTTTTTTGATCCTTACAGCACAGAGAGAAATATAATCACCGCCACAAAATTATCATCGAAAAAATTTTCATCATCGATGCAAGTCAGTATACAAAGCAAAAGGTTTTAAATTGGCATAAATAATATTCTTAAGTATCCAGTGGAAATAACTTTAATAACAAAAGCAAAAATTCAATAAAATAATATCAGTTAACATTTTATAAGAATTATTTTTAGAAAATTCAGTCAGGCAGGATTTTTCTAAAATCACAAATTTATTTATTCAGTTTGAAACATAAATTTTTAGACATTTTGTAACGTTTTAGACTGCTTTGCGAAAAAAAATTTTTTAGTAACAGTTATATTGTAAATCGTGTATGAGGAATGTCGCGATTTCGGTGCCGTGTTGTAGGGAATCCGTGTTATAGGAGTACCGTGTTATACGAGGGTTTACTGTAGTATAATAGGATATTTAGATTTGCTACAATTTCCTTTGTATTGATAACAACCATTATAAACACTACAAACATAATTTATTTCACGAAAATTCAAAAACTGATCTTGATCAAGATTATTAAAACACAATAATTTTTGTGTAGTTTTTCTGTGAATAATTGATATGTTCAGAAGGGCAGATTTCATTCTTCATACATTCCATTCACATTAACGCATTAAATTGATTATTTTAAATTTATAATACATTATCAATTTTACATTATCAATTTTATATACTAATTTGAAAATATTATTTTAATAATATTTTACATAATTAATATTTACAGTTATTTAATTTTTGAATATATACTTATTGTATCATATATATCATGATTAAGGTGTCTGATACTATCAGACTGATAGATTAAAATGGTTTAAATTGTTAAAAAAAATTAATATTAAACGTTATTTTTATGAGAAATCGAAAATGAAGATTCCATTAAAATTTAAAAGTTCAAATTTATTAAAGACCTTCAACTTTCAAGTAAACAACAGTCAACAGTGACAATCTAAAGAGAGAAGCTTTAATAATTTTCTGTTTGATAAATTCATTGATTACTTCATCTGTAGATGATGTATGTTCTCAATGGATATTCAAAAGGGCCAGTACTATGGCAACCAGTCTATTAAGTAGTGTTTCGTAGATAAGTTTTAAAATCCCTTCAACCCCCACCACCCCACTTGGCTACGTCGCTGTGTGGCGATCAGACTTCCCAGTTAGTTTCGAGTTTTGTATTAAAATTGTCAGTTTTATCCTTATAAAACATTATATAGTCACTCTACTTATTTGTGAATATTTATTTTAGGGTTAGGCCTGGGCTCGATGGGTGCGTGCCTTTGTGTTATTATAGCCAATTAGTTAATAATAATAGTTGTAAAATTACTATAAATAGAAATACTTTAATTTTAGTATTTAATGCTAAAATTAATAAACAGTTAAAAATATTGTAATTATAAATAATATGTTAACAAAAATAGTAAATTTATTCTAAATAGGGTAATTTCTAATTAGCAAAAATAAACAAATTTAATTTTCAATTTGTATAAAAAGGTGAATCATTTTTTGATAAGGAAGAATAAAATTTGTAGCAGATTGCACAAAATTAGTCTAGTCAATTCGAGAGACAGAAATTATAAGCAACAGATTGCAAAAGTGACAAATTGCAAAGTAATCAGACTAGTTAGGGTAAATAGATGACATAGCAAAAATAATACTGTGCCGAAACATGTAGGTCAACTCAAACAATAAACTAAAATCTTTATATCCTTATCTTTATTAATTTTAATTTATACATAATGAATATTAACATAACCTTATATTTCTAAAACAATATCTCTCGGAGACGTATCATGCTATCTAGACGGGGGAAGGGATGAGTATGTACCTTTTATCTGACTTACACGACCCGAAAGCATCTACAACAGTGCTCATAGACGTGACACCAGCCAACGTACTATGCCCAATGCTGGGGACACTCTGGGTCCTCTCAATCCCACAATACTTCACAGAGTCAACATGTTATCAAAACCCTTGGGTCTAAAAGTCGTGCCCATGCAATCCAATTATACTGGATTTTAATAACAAAATTAACATTAACAATAATGACTAAAATAATTAGAATTTAGGTTCATGGTAACTACCTTATTAAAAATATAATAATAATATCCAAATGTTTATTTCACGATTTACAAAAAAAATTATTATTTCTAATCTCCTATTTAAAATATTGGTGGGTTACAGGGTTTCAAATCTTGCTTATCTTCCCGGTGACCCTAGTAACGCCATACAAAGTGATGCTGACCGCCACTTGGCACCCGTTGCTAGGCAACGTTGGTAATGTGTTCAAGTGGTGGATTGTCCGCAAAAATTGAGTACCATCGGCTAGTACTATAGTTGCTCGGACAACCCTCGGGTTCACGAGCTGTCGATAGAAGACCTATGCTCGCTTTGCTCTGTCCCTCATAACTCTTCAGGATTAATCCTTAATTGACTGTGGAACGAATTGGCGGGGTGATAAAATGTTTATGACAATATTGGCATACAACTATGTTGAAGTAATAATTCAACTAGGATTAAAACTATTCTATTCGATTCAAGCACATGTACAACAGTTACTACTGGACGTTTTGGGGTTGTGTTGCGCGACGTAGGGCACGTTCCTTACGTCCCGGTCGACGATGGTTGGTTGGAGTGATGGGTTGTTCTACCGGCTTGGTGGTTGTCTGGCAATTGTGTTGGGGCGAAGATGAGCGGGTAAGTTACCGCTTCATCTTCTCGGCATACCGCTAGGGCGACTTCGAGTCCCCGAACCTGCGTACGCAGACTCCGATTGAGCTGGCGTTCTTCGGCCCAGCCCTTTTGAGCTGCGGTGAGTCGTTGATAGAGTATCTTCGTCCGTTTAGGGTCTAAACAGGTCGCCTTGACCTGCTGCATCTCGCGAGTTAATTGCAGGACCTGACTGAGTAACTCTGCATTCGTCTGTCTCGCGCGGTCTAGTTCGGTCTGTAGGATCCGTAGAGAGGACATCACTGTAATTAAACGGGTTGTTACAACTTCAATTTATGATTAGTCTAATTTTTAATTTTATCAAACAAAATCGAAAATTAATTTCAGTTATATGAGAAGAAAACACACGCAGTTCTAATTATTATCGATCACTACATTAATTTGTCTCTATTGTTTCAATTGTCCGGGCAGTACCGCTCTAGGCTTCTTTTGAGGGCCTCTACCGTGTAGGGTCGCCTAGTGTCTCGAACCGGGCGAGGTGGATGGGCGACGGCGATTCGCCCGGCAAGGATGTCATCTATCACGTTTGCGAGATACATTCTTGCCTTGACTACTTGCAAGTCCACCCGCTCCTGCACCCGCTCCCACTGGGTGAGGAGGTCCTGCGCGTTGGAAAATATCTCGGCAGCTGGGTACTGTTGTCTATTGAGTCCCTCAGGGTCGTTATTCGGATCCGGCGCCCTCCGAGTGGCGGGGTACGGCCATTGTCTACGAGTTTTTCCGAACGTTCCTGTCCTCCTAGATGACTCCCTTTGGCGTGGCGTGTCGGTCGATTGGGTGTCCGTCCATTCTAGAGACATGTTTGGCTGAAAAACAATGTATTATGATCAACCACTGGCGTATGATGAACGATAGAATAAAGCGAATTATCTAAAGTGTGCGCGCGATTTGTTAACTGATTCGCTAGTGACTGAGTTATTGCTGTTGGGCTTACGTGTTGTTCGATATTATGTTGTTGGGACGAATCGAAACTTGCGATCGGTCACGTACTGTTATTGGTCAACTTTGTGGTCAATGTTGGGCGGAATTTAACGTTAGAATTAGTCTACATTAGAATTATCGTCAATATTAGGCTTAGGACTATTCACTGGTTTACCCAAGTTTCATGGTTACGGAGGGGTTTCCATTTATTTGCGAACATTTCACGCCGTCAAAGTATCTAAATTGGTCAATCTTGATTCATGTTTTCTATTTATAGGGGCTTGACATGTTAACTTTTAATTCCAAACTGTTTTATTTTGTGATTCATTTAATCGGTTTCGGAATTTTTTCGAACTGACATCGTTATGTTAATTTAAGTGTACGTTTAACACGACGGAAATGCGCATCCGCCCTGAGATGATAAATATTTACGTTTACGGTGTCGACTAGGTCTATTGTACATCCAGGAAGTTACGCTGATCTGCCTAATTTGGCGGTATGATTTCCGGTCTACGGCTATTATTCGCGGATTAATCAGCTAAGTTGATATACTTCCGTTCGGTAAATCTATTATCCGGTTTTATTCAGTATTCTTTCTTTCTTAGAATTTCACAATTTCGAGGCTTGACCAGATTGACTATGGTAAGTTATCACTCAATCGATTTTAACACCTTTATCTATTGGATTTTTAGTATCGCATACGGGCTTCTGCTACGAATTATGGTGGACAACTTCTCTTATCGTTTGGATGTTCTATCTACGAATGGTTGGAAATTATTTCAGTTCACATCTACGTCGATTGGCCGTAAGACTTATTTGTATTAAAGAAGATTATGTTTTCCTGATCTACTGGTTATATTATAAAGCTGTGTTCGTTCGTTTTATTTGTGTATTAGTTGACTTTCGAATATCGTGAATTATTTATTACGAAAATCCTCGTGATTTAAATCGCCTAGTTAATTCGATTTACCTAATTCCATCCCTAATTTCTCGTCGCTAAAATATGATCTTTGGCAAGTTGATCTATGGGTTCTTTACTGCTAATTGATGATCCAAATCAGTAGGTTACCGAATTTACTCATCTTCAATCGTAAATCCTTAATCAGCTACCTCAAATGACAAGTTTAAATCATGAATTGCTTTATTTAATGTTTACTTGATTTTTCGTCGTAACATATTAACAATTGGTGGTTATTGTAACTTTATTTCTCTGATTTTACTTGAATTAAGTCGATGGTTCAAATGATTTCTATTCGTTTACTTCGGAAAATGGGATGGTAGTAGTAACTTTTATCTATGCTCGAACTATTAATTCCATTAAAATGAGCTTTATCTAATTTACCTACGACATGAAATTGATTTATTTGCTGAAACTGGCTGCAACTAATATAGCTAAACTACGAATTCAATTTATTTCTGGTGATCAGGTTCACCTAGTTTTATTACTTTGCTTTACTTCTAGAAATAGATTTCGATCCGATT
The DNA here is from genome assembly GCA_022537955.1 of Schmidtea mediterranea. Lineage (NCBI taxonomy): Eukaryota > Metazoa > Platyhelminthes > Tricladida > Dugesiidae > Schmidtea > Schmidtea mediterranea. The sequence goes on along the minus strand of CM039680.1, from coordinate 24,722,354 downwards.
TATTCCCCTAAATAAGTTTATCTACTTTAATCGAACTATAAATTTAAATTGCTGCTAACAATTATTATTCGCTAATGCAATTTTCTCATAAGTCTTACCTAACGGGTTGATTTACCTTTCATCTAAATTGTTTAACGCTTCCCTTGCATTTGGTACGTCTCGCAATCAGTTTCGTTTAAAACGTGAATTTGATTTACTATTATTATCACTAGAGTTGTTTAATCTCTTTGAACCATTAACCTTTATCATAGTATTGGGTTTTATTTAGATCCGAGGTTTAAATTGACAATAAGTTTTTTCACGGAAATTAGTTATATCAACGATTTTAACTCAATTTATTACAATACCCTTCACAAGTTCTATCTTATCCCGTTTACTGAATCAAAGAGTTAGTTTAGATTGAACCGTGAGTCACTTAAATTTTCAATAGTTATTTGATTTAAATCCACATTAATTAAGGGAATATTTATTTTTAATGGAAAAGAAAATCTTTTAACTTTTTGTATAAATTCAATTTAAGGGACTCACTGAACTACTTACGATATCCATATTTTGATTTTCAATGACATAAGTTGATTTAACATTAATTCATTTCTGAACATCAATCTAATTTATTTATACCAACGATTTCAATTGATTTATCCCCGTACCCTTTCCCTTTAATAGATCTTAAGCGCCTTTGTGTTTATATTATAGTTATTGAGTGCCCACTGGACTACTCGATGTGATGATTTTAAGCCGTCTGTAATATAATTTTTTGGTCGATTTTACAGAATTGAGAAACGAGGAAGCAGCCAGAGACTTCTTCCTTATTTCTCGCTTCAGCTATAGGGATAAATATTGACGTTACGACCGCTGCGTTGCGCACGCTGAGTCTTCATGGGTGCATATCATTGGCGATTTTCCACGCTCTTACATGCATCTGCACTATGTTGATTTTACTATCTTGCGTGATGTGTCGGCTGTGGGCCGGAAAAATTTCGACATTTATAAAAACATATTAAATAAGCTATGTATATTCATAATATTTATTAATTATAAAACAATAAATTTACCCATTTTAACCATTCCATAAAAAACATCAAATCATAGTACAAAATGACATAAATACCTCTCTCCCCACGCCAACGCCGAGCAGAGCTCCATTGAGATGCAAGGACGTGTCGTGGAAAGAGGGTTCCACCATAAATAATTCTCACCTAAAAATTGATCCGAAGAATTTCAAAATATAGTTTTAAAACAGTTTGAAAATTGGTTTTAATCAGCTTGAAAAAATGGTTAAGTTAAATGTGAAAATGGATCAGTATATATACCTAATTTTATGACGTGTAAAATTTGATGCAGTAAAACAAAATTCGACCTTGTTCTTTTCTGGCAAATTCTATTATTTATTTTTATTATTTTTCGATTTATTTTTATAATTTTTTATTTATAATTTTTATTGAATTATTGCTAATTCAATTTCTCGATTTAAATTTCACTTTAATGAACTTTAATTGATTTTTTTTCAATTTCGTCGAATTTGTTGTGTTTTCTTGTTGTATTTGTGTAGATATCGTGCGGATCTTGGTGCATTTTGTTAATATTTTAATTTATTTTTGTGTTTATTAATTTTATATTTAATTCTTTTATTTCTCAGATTTTATCGGGTTTACTTGGTGTTTCAGAGGGTTTATTTAAATTGCGTGTTATTTTTGCGTGGGTGTTTCTGATCCATTTAAACATTTCTCAAGGCCGTTTACGTTCTGGCCCAACAATATGTTAAAAACCCCAAAAAATCTTATTTTATAAAATTTGAAAGATAAAATTATTTAACTTAAATTACTGTATAATGATTTAAAAATTTTTATTGTAAAATGAGATTAATTTTACTATAAGATAAAATGTCTTATTTTATACTACTGGCCACGATCCCAATCCTCAAAACTCAATAGTTTAAGAGAAATTTAGCTATATAACCCTTTTCCTATATATGCACTATCCTGCTTGCCGCTTATTACCATGGCAACGGGTTAAACAATTGATAAATTCTATAGTAAGTAATATTGATTTTTCTTATGATACTTTTCAACTAATTTCCTATGCTTCTCAAGCTTCCCACAGCAACTAAGCCTACTCGGTCGCCCTCCGGCATTACGGACGTTTTCTGAGATGTTTGTAGGTTTATTTAAAGTTGATTTTATTAGCCTCTAATTTCATGATTCTCTGGTTTAGCTCTGATTTCAATCCAAACGAAACGTCTCATTGGAAATTTATTTTTGTTATTTATAAATATAGAAATTTTCTCGAGGGTGATTTTTTTTGTGTTATATCATTTTGTGAATATAGTTGTTACAAAAACGATAATAGTAACAATAACAAGGGTAATAATAATAATATTACTAATAACGATTTTGATAATATTAATATAGAAATAGATTAATAAGACTAATAATACTATTTTGACAATAATAATAATAATAATAATAATGTTAAATTGACTAAGTTATAGTGATAATAAGTGTTGGGCTCAGAGCCACAATTTAAACAAAAATCAGTAATAAAAATTAAAAACAAAAAAAGGTAATGAGATAAGTCACTGTACATAAGCACGCACCACAAGAAGATACAAAAAATCAATGAAAAACACATTAATTAAAACAAATTAAAAATATATCAAAATTAAATAAAAACAAGTAATTAAATAAAATAATAAAAAGAGCATACAGCCGCATACAGAAACATATAAAAAAGAAAATAAACTGCCAAAACCTTGCAAAATAAGGTTTAGAAAAAACACAGGCAGAAGTAGCGACCAGAAAACAAATAAGAAGGGCTAAAAATAAATATCATAAGAAAATAATAATAAAAATAAAAAACTCAACCATAAAGTAATTATATATCAAAAATCAAGAAAAATGTAAGAAAAATAATATAAAATTAATAAAATGATTAAAAAGTCCTAAAGATGGCGAAAAATCGATTATTTGTCGCACACACGCACAAAAATAGTATATATACAGTGACAAATTTCATTATTTTTAACTTATGCTTAACTTTCAACTTTGTGACAATTTAACTATCTGAGCAAAAAGTAAGGAATTTTGTAGTTTTTGTCTATTTCTTATGTTAATGTAACCAATTTTCATGATTAAATCTTATGGTGTTTCATAATGCCTCACTTTAATATTTAAAAAAAAAACTATCTGTATATGTATATGTTCATGTCCGTTAAAATCCTATATACTAAAAGTATTTCATTAGCAGTTCATGGGACGGATCTCGTGCCGGCTGGTGGGTCAAGACCCATAGTTGAGCTCGCGGGTCATGCCTCGTGGACACTTCGGTAGTCCGCAGTAGGGTCTGGCAAATACGCACAGGACCTCCACGCAGGGCATCGTCGTATAACTCGAAGCGACTGCTGAAAAGTGGCCGGAGCGAGTAGGAATAAAATCACGGGAAGAGCGTCATTTCAGTTAAGGGATATTAGGTAAGATCATGGAATGATCTAGAAAAACGTCTTTTTAAACCTCGAACCAACCAGTAAACGGAGAAAGGGTAGCAGGGATAGGCATAGATATCGACAACTAACTAGCCAAACTATCGCACGAAAATGAAATTGAAAATTAAAAATGAAGAGGCACAAATTTTATTCGTTCTGAGACATGAAACCAGATAACAATAGATGAGGCTTCACTGAACTGAAATGAATCCCGCAACGTAGATAGGCATAATGAAATCGTTCTTCAAACCAGCAGGAAGTTTCCTTCGCATATGAATCTCCCGGAAACCGGTATGAACGGTCAACACGGCCGATAAAGAGGTAAACCCATTTCGCAGATGCTCCGACTTCGTAGGTACAATTTCAGGAAAAATGATAAGTCCCAGCAGCATATCTTTCTCTGACTGTCTTAAAACTCACAAGAAACCCGATAAGCACTGTGATTGAAATATGCAGAACTCACCACATTCGTCGGATCCAATTATTCCTGACATGAGATTGACGCTTCAAGAATGAGTTACCGAAGCCATGGGGCTGGCGAGATCCTCTTCTAGTCGTAATGTCCATCACGATAAGTATCTGCCTGTCCACATAGTCTGCAAATCGAGAAACCCGATGAACAACTCTGAATAGTATTAAACAATTTCTAAAAATCCATAGATCAAGTTCACCTACGCGTTCAATTACCGTTGAATATTTTTATCTCACCATCTCTAATGTGTTCATCATAAGCGTCAAATATCGATCGATAGCCACCATCCCAGCTATAATATACATATTCCAGTATTGTGGATTTATTAGTCTTCAATCAAAGTTCGGAAACACTAAGGACATTAGGACTTAATTCGCATAGTACCCGAAGAAATCTAATATTAGACATGAACTCTGGAACCGGCTCGTCAGTGAATAATCTCCCAAGGATTCCCCGACTTTTTCCGTCGGTTATTGCGCTCCGGCAGAGACTCGAGGAACTGGAGGCGAAACATAACTCGTTACGGACGAAATATGAACGGATCAAGGGTACCTGGTCCTCTCCAGAAGTCACCCAGGGCCTGCATCGAAAGATAGAGATTGCTCGGGCCCGAGATGAACTGATCGCGTAGTCGCGCAGCCAATGGCTGCTAATTAAAGAACAGGCCACGGCTCTCCGCCAAGCGTTTACGGACCTGGAGCTTAGAACTCACATCCCAGGAAGTGCTCGGGCTCGACAGCTGAACATAATACCAGAGCATCACCTTCCGATTGTCGAACCTCCACCAACCCCATCAACTCTCGTTCCTCTACCACAAGGAATAGTGGTTGAAACTGGTGATATTCCGGCCCGCCGGCGGCCCAATCGAAACCGACGACGTCGCTACCGTCGTCGCAGGGAAGTGGAGCTCCTCCGGGAAACGGAGCCACTCGAAGGCCCGTACCGGATCGATGATCTGCCGCCCCCATACCAGGAATTCGAAATTCCGGGGCTCGATCCGTACGTACTGTACGCTCCTATCGCAATCTTCCCACCGCTAGCTCCCCAAATCCACATAAATCTAGTGGATGAGGACTCAAACTCCCCCGGAGTCTCCCAAGTCCTCGATCGCTTGGGATTAAATCTCTACGACATTGCCGTCCTCACCGGCAACGTACCTCAAATCTCTCCTCCAGTAGAAGCCGCCGGACCCTCTACTCGCATTGAGGGCAACCACAGTGTAAACCTCCCACCATATCGGCTGGCGAAGCAAAGGTGCTTGCCTACTGATCTCGACGCCGAGGAAGATTGAGTTGAAAACGGGCTATCTTTACCTATCTCTAGTGCTCATCCTCACGGACCATCATTTTACCTATTATGTTGCAAATATGTCTACCAATGTACAATATTTTAATACAGCTTGCTTGTGCTCCATTTTCTTTCTGTGGGGTCAGAAGTAATTGTCTTAAGTTAAGAGAGACGAAGTAACAGTAATAGATATGGGTAAATTGTCAGATAGGGTTTGTAAACTGGTGGTGTGATGTGAATGATTTCCACGATTTTCTCGACGCAGTTAATATAAATACAAGGGGGTTATAAGTAAGCTAGCAGGCAAGAAGCGTAAGTCCTTCCATCGGCAGCAAATAATCCGGGAAAGCGAAGGTCCTTCAAGGAGTAGTGTTAGTAATAGCGCTCACCTGCTCGAATGGCATTCGGCTATTGCGTACAGTACCAACATGATTTCGGTCATAGGTACGCAATGGTTATTCCAAATCGTGCGGCGTATCGGGAAGGTATCGCTAGGGATTAAACGTAAAGGTCACACCAATAGGATAAGTAATAAAGTAAAAATGAAAATTCCCATACGTCCAACATAAGACTAAATTAATGATAACAGTAATAATAATAATAATTTTAGAGAAATAACAATAATCATAATAATCATAATAATAATAATAAATCACCAATAAGTAATAATATTGTTAGTAAAAAATGATAACCAGAATAATAATAATAACAATGGGTCAATAATAATAATAATAATATCAAACGAATAATAATAGTAATAATGATATTAGTAATAGCCATGGCTATATTATATAAGACCCCCCTATACCCCCCTTTCCCAAGTCTGTATTAAAGGAACACGGCCGACAGCAGTTTCTTCGAGGGATGAAGTTAAAACATCAAAACATTTTATATAACACAGTTACAGTTGATTCCCCAAGATTAATATAGTCGTAGTTAACTGTAACTGTGTTAATAATAATATTTAAAATGAGTCATACAGTTAGACATCAATAAAAAAAAATTTCTTCCCTTGTTATATGGACCAATTACAATTGTACAATGAATTATCCATCTTTTTTGAGAGTTTCATTCGTAATTCTACTATCTATATTAATAGTGATCATCGGGGAAAAATTGATTCAATTCTCTCTAAGCATTCTAGTAAAATTCCTGACAACGACAAAGAATATATTCAAAATTGTCTCGCAATCTATACTGTTCTATCTCAAAGGGCAGGAAAAACCAAGACCATTATTTTAGAAGGAACATCAAATGCAGGGAAAACATTGTTTACTGCAATATGTCGCGGTACATGGAACCATGGCTTTTTCACTGGTGCTCAGTCTAACTCTGAATTTTGTTTTGATGATTGTGTTGGTAAAGAGATTATCATTGGAGAAGAAATCTACTGTGATTTCAAAAATGTTAATTTAATAAAGCTAATGTGTGAAGGTAATATTTTTTTCAAGGTGTCAAGGAAAAATGATAGTAAATCCTCTTTACCGAGATGTCCTTGCATCATCTCCAACAACCATCCAATATGGAAATATGCCAGCGAACACGAACTAGCACTTAGAAATCGTTCATTATATATAAAGGTTGATAAACCTTATGTATTTAATAGTAATTTAGATGTGTTTGGTGATGTTAAAATTTTGAACGATGTAAAATTTGATTTTTTTAATAAATTTTTAAAGTTTTTTTACTTAAGATTACTATTATTATTATTATTATTATTATTATTATTATTATTATTATTATTATTATTATTATTATTATATAAAAAATTGAGAACAAAACCAAGAATACATATATTAACATTTATATTATTTTCGACAAATTCCTAAATATACACGCAATGAAGTTTTACAAGTTGGACAAGACAAATTCGTAAAAACTGTTTTAGGCCGGAAATCATCTACACATCGGTTGATTGATATGGATGCATCATCGTCTGAAATTAATTATATATTATTAAATGAATTATAATTATGACTTTACTTTTTCAGCAATATATTTTGTAAACAATTTATTGTGGAAGTAATGTATCCTAAGACGCCTTTTCACCGCATCCATACAGCTATCAGAAACATATTCAGGATAAAAAAGTGATATGTCATTTATACAGAAAATCCTTGGTAAACCTCTGGGTATCATTGCCAGAGAGTATTTTATATTAACCGCATTTTCGAATGCGCAGTCTATGAGACATAAGAATTCCTCAAATTTTGTCTTGTTAAAATAAAGGTCGTCGAAAACAATACCATCACAACTATCTTTATTTGTTGTTAAACGATTTAACATTTGGAGATGTTTCACATGAACTGGATTGCGAAAATGTGATAGTGCAAAATTCGTTTTGCCTATACCGCTTTCACCAACAAATACGTGGCTTCTCCAATCATACAAGTTAATCTTCGGAATATTAAATTCAAAAAAATTCGGTCTGGTGTTAACTCCAAATTTCTGTATTAGGCTCTCCATAATAGTTTTTTTCTTTGTTAAGAAGTGAAAAGGCTCATTTTGCTCTAAAATTTTTATTGCTTCATTCAAATTTGCTGCGTTTAATGCGAGTGAAAAGTTATCTGAAGATGCTTTTTTATATTAAATTTACTTGGACATCCGACTCGGATTCGGATTCCTCCGTCCACTCTTGTATCGGACTTTGTTGCATATTCAATCGCCCTTGCTCGGTCAGGCCCGCTGATTCCTGAAATAAATGGGACATGCAATTTATGCCTAATGGCATAAACTGACATGTTAGCATAAACCTATAAACCAATAAATAAATATTAATTTACAATATATAAATTACTTCGAGATACACCTGCATATGGTGGAATCCGGCATCACCCGTCTCTTCCTGTCCCACCACGAAACGGGTGATGGAAGAGTCATTGAATGTTTTTTGTAAATCAGCTTCCAGCTCTCGATACTTGACAATAGATAGGTTGAAACTGAAGCTGTTGTATCTTCTAGCTCCTGAATAATTGCGTTTTTCATCATATTGATTGATCGGTTGTTGAATAGAGTCCGCTGTAGGCAACGCACTATCTCCATTAGGAGAATTGCATCTTGGTATTCGTTCAGGATAAATCTGTAGCTGCCCGCCATCCAATCGAGGGCTTTTACATATGCGTTGACTCGATGTACTAGTTCGCATATCGGGCAAATGTGTCTGAAGCACATTGGTACAATTCGAGTTTGCGCCTCCTTTGTTGCGAATACTGTTGTTTGTGGACGTATTCCGGTTCGATAAAGATTGTCTATCTCCTCCAGAAGAACTTGAAGCTCTGCGCCTCCTATGAACTGACGAAATTGAGGTGTCAGATTCATAAGGTTCATTGCATATATCGGATGTCTCATGAAATAAAGCCATAAGTCTGCTTTGTCTTGGTCAAGTAATATACCTAAATTTTAAATATAAAATTTCCACATAAAATTGTCAACATTACTATCGATTTTATCAAGTATTACGAACAATTGGTTGGCGTGGTTTATTAAACAAAAATAATGTTAATAACAAAGACGTTAAACTTAATATAACTGACATTGAACTAATAAAGAGGTTTTCTGAGAATATTAAAATGGCACAGGATTTACGACTGTTTATGAAGATGCACTTCGAAAAACAAGAGCATGCAGGGTTAGCCGAAAGGGATAGGTTAAATGCTATTAACGCAACAGCTCAAATTTTTAATGTGTTTGCAACTACAACATTTGGTAAGGTACAGGGTGTTTTACGCCAAGCAAAAATGACTGCAACTTTCAAATCAAATCCTTATCAACAATTGTTATTATCAAACTCTCTCAAATCATTAAGCAGCGACTTATTTAAACCGTTAAAAATTAACCAAACATTTAAAAATAATATATTAAATTATACAGTTAGGAACATCATACGGCCGGGTATGAAAGGGTTCATGAAGAAAATCGGAGGAGTCAAACAAAACATAAATGACCTTGCCGCCGTCGCTGGTTTTACTATTGGATTCTATATCAGCGCATATATTAGAAGCTTTTATGCTGAACCGCTGAATTTATATGTTAAAGACCATTTATTACCTTATGACAGTGAATATACAATAAACGTTTTCAATGAAATATCAAATCACAATCGCTATGTAGATATCACAAACATTTTTCTTCATGATATAAATCTTAATGATTTTCGGTTATTTAGGGAAAAGGACTTTGAAGAAATCTATCAACCAGATAGATCCAAGAATTTTAAAACTTTATTTGATCTATTTGATAAACAAGTTGCAGAGATATCCATATATAATGGCATAAAAATGCTAGAAAAGGTATTACTTTCACATGGAAAAGAACCCAGTGAACTCGGCGATGGGATATACGACCTCGTCAAAAACGATGATGAAATGAAGCGGTTATTAGATGACAATGTTGGACTGTTTGAACAATTAACTGAGAACAGTAAAAACTTCAAAAACCAAAATTTTTTAGGCCTAATTAATCAATATGAAAGGCATTGGGGTCCCGATGTGGGGAAACCAGGAGCCTTACATAGGTATGTGAATTTTTATAGTAATATGTGGTATCACCTCCATTACACCCAAGGATCCCTGCACGATCCAGCTCATTTACCCCCAGGATATGTAGGCAAAAAACCACTAGCTGAAATAATATCTAGATTCCCATATGATGTTGTTAGAAGTAAAAGAAATGTTAGTTATAAAGCTCATACAAGGTTAGAATTAAATAAAAAATTTGATGATTATTTGAAATTAAATTTAAATCCATATCACACAGGTCCAAAAATAAATACTAAAGGGTTGCCAGATCTGCATTACAGAAGGTTGAGTGCAATACAACTAAATATGCTTCGTTATTACTATCACAATAACCACCATCAATCTGCAACACACGAGGAATGGAAAAGCATAGTAAATGAAAAAATTAAAAAATATGACACACATACAGAATCACAGGAATTGGATATTGACGATAGAAACAAATTACACCATTGGTACATTAGCGAGCATTTATTACAAACACATGAAGATGGGGTTACAAAATATAGAGGCACACTGCCAGCTATAAATGCATTTAACAACTTATTTTCGGACATTAATATGTCAACGCATGCCCCTAATTTAACTACGGCGCCCGTGGTACCACCCTCTGCTATCCCCGGCAGTGGGGGAGGTAATGGAATACTTAGATCTCAACAAGGAGAATTCAGACCATCTTTGGACAACAACTCCCTTACATTCACCAGCACCAATTGCGGGGCTTCTTGCATTGAAACCACCGCTACAGGAGAATGGTATAACTTCCCGGTCGAGTATTACTACCCTCATACGATGTATGGTAATCCGGATTTCTGGGTATCAATGGAGAGATATCTTTGGTTTAAACCTATCGCTATGGAATTTGAAATGTTTAATCTACAAGTGGTGGGTGAAACTTCGCCAACAAACTTCTCCGGACTTCAAAACCAAGTAGAGTTATTAGTGTTTCGTGACGAAGCAAATATATATGGTCCTTGTGCCGCTCCTCCACAAATGGCTAAAGCATTTAAAGACATTTTTCTGAACGAAGCATCTCTGCATAATGGATATAACATTAATAATCAATTGTCTAAACTTACTCCGATAACACTACCTAAAGCTGGATGGATCTACTATCCGGAGACCTGTCCAGAGGTAGAGATCATTAATTGTAATACATCGGAAACAGTTAATTATTCATATCAAGCATCCAAAGTGCAGCATCCACGATATATCCGAGAATTCTGGGATCAACATCTTGATTTAACCATTGCAAGAGACACAGATCATATTAAGTGGCATAGGTTTGATTATTTTAACTGTAAAAAAATTAAACCATTTTCTTACGCAAATGCTCTTGGAAGGAGAACTATTACAAGTGATAAAAGAGTTATGCCATTACCGTCAAAGATATATTGCCCCAAATGGAAACGGAAGTGGGATGATAAACTTAAACGCCAACATTATGAATATGTGTTGGGCGAGATGACTTTACATAAAAAGTTATTGCCAACAGATAAACAAATGCTTACTGATGACTGGTATTCCACCAAACGCGAAGCGGTACAAGAATACAAAAGTCATTGCCATCAAGAAGATGTTTCCGAGCATAACCCTATGAAGATGATGTTTTTCAAGTTAAACACTATGATTGGTCCTGGCGGAAACAAAATAAATTTGACATGTACATTTAATTGGAAAATAAAGTACACGTTTGAATTGTTCGGCAAATTACCTTCTACAAATATACGACAAATATACCCAGTCACTGATCCATTGTTACAAGGAACACAAACTTGGCAACCGACTACCAAATGGTTGACACCTTCAATTCCATACTGTACTCCATATTTTTTTAATGTTAGAGATGAAGGTACAAAAGAAGGTGAAGATGAGCTGTTCCCGATGATCAAGCACAACGCCGCAAGGTTCAAATATCCTCTAGTTGTACAATTTGGTATGCATGCAGGATTACCTGGTGTGTAGTTTATTAAATATATGTATTTATTGTTGTTTGTGATTAATTTTAAACTTTATTATATAGACAGTTGCAGTTAACTGTATGACTCATTTTAAATATTATTATTAACACAGTTACAGTTAACTACGACTATATTAATCTTGGGGAATCAACTGTAACTGTGTTATATAAAATGTTTTGATGTTTTAACTTCATCCCTCGAAGAAACTGCTGTCGGCCGTGTTCCTTTAATACAGACTTGGGAAAGGGGGGTATAGGGGGGGTCTTATATAATATAGCCATGGCTATATAATATGTGCACCATGGTGCACTAATAAGACCCCCCCTATACCCCCCTTTCCCAAGTCTGTATTAAAGGCCGTTAAAATTAAATCAAAAGTTTAAAAACAACATATTAAATTATACTGTACGTAATATATTACGACCGGGTATGAAAGGTTTTATGAAGAAAATTGGTGGTGTCAAACAAAATATTAATGATTTAGCTGCGGTAGCAGGATTCACAATAGGCTTCTATATCAGCGCTTATATAAGAAGCTTCTATGCAGAACCGTTGGAATTATTAGTTAAGGATCATCTAAGACCATATACCAGCGACTACGTATTAAAAGCATTTAATGAAATTTCAAATCACGATGGTTATGTAGACATAACAAATATTTTCCTTCACGACTTAAAATTAGATGAATTTAGATTGTTTAAAGAGAAAGACTTTGAAGAAATTTATCAGCCAAATAGACAAAAGGAGTTTAAAGATTTAATAAATTTGTTTGATAAACAAGTAGCAGAAATATCTATATATAATGGAATAAAAATGTTGGAAAAAGCTCTGTTAAATCATGAAAAAGAAGGTGACGAAATTGGTGATGGGATATATAAGTTGATTAAAAACGATGACGAAATGAAGAGATTATTAGATGACAATGTAGGTTTATTCGAACAATTGATAGAGAATAGTAAAAATTTTAAAAATCAGAATTTTTTGGGAATAATTAATCAATATGAAAGGCATTGGGGGCCTGGTGTAGGGAAACCAGGCGATTTGCATAGATACGTCAATTTTTATACCAATATGTGGTATCATTTGCATTACTCACAGGGAACATTACATGACCCGAAACATTTACCGCTAGGATATGAAGGGAAACGTCCACTTGCAGAAATAATTTCTAGATTCCCATATGATGTGATACGAAAGAAAAGAAATGTGAATTACAAAGCTCATACTAGATTGGAACTAAATAAGAAGTTTGATGAGTATTTAAAATTAAACTCAAAACCATATCATTCTGGTCCTATGTTAAATATAAAGGGATTACCAGATCAACATTACAGGAGATTGAGCGCAATACAGCTAAATGTGTTACGATATTACTACCACAACAACCACCATAAATCTGCTACACACGAGGAATGGAAGAGTATAGTCGATGAAAAGATTAAAAAGTATGATACACACACTGAATCACTAGAATTAGATACAGATGACAGGAATAAATTACACCATTGGTACATTAGTGAGCATTTATTACAAACACACGAAGAAGGGGTTACAAAATATAGAGGCACACTACCTGCTATAAATGCGTTCAACAACCTATTTTCAGGCATTAATATGACTACTCATGCCCCTAATACAACTACGACGCCCGTGGTACCACCCTCTGCTATCCCCGGCAGTGGGGGAGGTAATGGAATACTTAGATCTCAACAAGGAGATTTCAGACCATCTTAGCCGCATTTAATGCCATGAAAAAATGATCTGTGTTTTCCTTAATTTTTTTCATATTAAATTTACTTGGACTTCCATATCTGATTCTGATTCCTCCGTCCACTCTGGTGTCGGGCTTAGTGGCGTATTCGATGGCCCGGCATCTGTCAGGCCCGCTGATTCCCGAAACAAATGGGACATTGAGTTTATGCCTAATGGCATAAACTGACATGTTAGCATAAACCTATGAAGTAAATTATTTCATCATATTACAAAAAAAATATAAATTACTTCGATATACACCTGCATATGGTGGAATCCTGCATCACCCGTTTCTTCCTGTCCGACCACGAAACGGGTGAAGGAAGTGTCTTTGAATGTTTTCGATAAATCGTTTTCCAATTCTCTATACTTGTTAAGAGATAAGTTGAAAGCGAAACTGTTGAATCTTCTAGCTCCTGTATAATTGCGTTTCTCATCATATTCATGGATTGGTTGTTGAATATTGTCTTTTGTAGACATCGAACTATCTCCAGCAACAGAATGCTGTCTTGATATTCGTTCAGTATGTACCGATAACTCCCCGCCAGCAAGTCTAGGGCTTTTACATAGCCGTTCACTCGGTGCACCAGCTCGCAAATTGGACATATATGACGGAAGCACATCGGAACAATCCTGGTCTGTGCTTCTTTTGTTGCGAAAATTGTTGTTGGTTGCCGAAGTCCTATCCGGTATAAATTCTCGATTTCTTCCAGAAGCACTTGTAGCTCTGCGCCTCCTATGAACTGGCGAAACTGAGGCGTTAGGTTCATTAGATTCATTGAGAAGATGGGATTTCGGAGGAAATAATTCCATAGGTCAGTCTTGTCTTGATCAACTAAAATGCCTAAATTATCAATAAAACAAAATAGTCATAAAAATAATATAGCTTACTATCAATTCTATCTAAGATGACGAATAATTGGTTGGCGTGCTGGCCAATAAAAAGTGGATTAAATTTATCTAGTTGGGATTTATAAGCCGTAAACAATCCTGCTAGATAATATATTGGCTCACAAGTTTCTGTGTTGTTTCTTATTATAAAAAAATTATTAAGTTTAATTTCTTCTGATTGCGATAAAGGTGAAATTAAATAATTTCTAAGTTTTTCACAATTCCGATACTGTTCAGAGAAGTAACTATCAGTTTGTAATTCAGAAAACATAATGACGCTACTTTCAGAATGCCTGCAATTAAATATCGTGGCGAGATGCATGTACCCGGCTACAACTTCTGTGGGCCAGGTACCAGAACAGATTTGCGTTTAGATGCTGATAAAAAACCAGTTCAAACAAGTTTACCGATTAACGAAATTGACAAGCTATGTGTACAGCACGATATTGATTACTCTAGCAAGTCCAGGCTTGTTAGGCATGAATCCGATTTACGTCTCATCAAAGCGTTAGAGACAATGAACACCGCTGGCATGTCCAAACAAGATAAAATTGTTCGTAAACTAATAATTTATGTTTTTAGATTGAAATCAAATTTTGAGTTATTAAGTGGTTTAATTAAAAAAAATAATATCGAAAATAAAGATGTTAAACTCAATATAACGGATATCGAATTAATAAAACGGTTTTCCGAGAACATGAAAGTGGCCCAGGATTTGCGTCTTTTTATGAAGATGCATTTTGAAAAACAAGAACATGCTGGGTTAGCTGAAAGGGATAGGTTAAATGCAATTAATGCTACCGCACAAATATTTAACGTATTCGCAACAACTACGTTTGGCAAAGTGCAAGGAGTATTACGACAGGCAAAAATGACCTCTACTTTTAAATCTAATCCGTACCAGCAATTATTACTATCAAATTCTCTCAAGTCGCTAAGTAGTGACCTATTTAAACCACTGAAAATCAATCAAACTTTCAAAAACAATATCTTGAATTATACAGTTCGTAATATTATTCGACCCGGGATGAAAGGATTCATGAAAAAAATTGGTGGTGTAAAACAAAACATTAATGATCTTGCTGCAGTCGCTGGTTTTACTATAGGATTTTATATCAGCGCATACATCAGAAGTTTTTATGCAGAACCGCTTGAATTATATGTCAAAGACCACTTAAAGCCATATGATAATAACTATTTGACGAAAGCTTTTGCTGAAATATCTAACCACGACGGTTATGTAGACATAACTAATATTTTTCTTCATGATTTAAAGCTTGATGAGTTTAGATTATTCAGAGAAAAGGATTTTGAAGACATATATCAACCAAATAGAAAAAAAGATTTTAAGCAGTTATTTGATTTATTCGATAAACAAGTAGCGGAAGTGTCTATATATAACGGTATTAAAACACTTGAGAGATTATTATTACACCATGAAAAAGAAGCCGTAGATATAGGTGAAGGAATATATGAACTAGTAAAAAATGACGATGATATGAAAAGGTTGCTTGATGACAACGTCGGTTTATTTGAGCAATTGATTGAAAACAGCAAAAACTTTAAAAATCAGAATTTCCTTGGATTAATAAATCAATACGAAAGACATTGGGGGCCAGAGGTCGGTAAACCAGGAGACTTACACAGATTCGTTAATTTTTATAGTAACATGTGGTATCATCTACACTACTCACAAGGATCATTGCACGACCCAGCGCATTTACCTCCTGGATATGAAGGCAAACGACCACTAGCAGAAATAATATCTAGATTTCCATATGATGTTGTGAGAAAGAAGAGAAATGTAAGCTATAAAGCTCATACGAGACTAGAGTTAAACAAAAAATTCGACGAATATCTGAAATTGAATTTAAATCCATACCATACTGGTCCTAAAATAAACACCAAAGGATTACCAGACCAGCATTATAGACGATTAAGTGCCATACAATTGAATGTACTTCGTTATTATTACCATAACAACCACCATCAATCTGCAACACATGATGAATGGAAAAGTATTGTAGATGAGAAAATTAAAAAATATGACACACATACTGAAACGCAAGAATTAGACATCGATGATAGAAATAAATTACACCATTGGTACATTAGCGAACACTTATTGCAAACACACGAAGAAGGGGTTACAAAATATAGAGGCACGCTGCCGACTATAAATGCCTTCAACAACTTATTTTCCAACAGTAATATGAATACTCATGCCCCTAGTACAACTACGGCGCCCGTGGTACCACCCTCTGCTATCCCCGGCAGTGGGGGAGGTAATGGAATACTTAGATCTCAACAAGGAGATTTCAGACCATCTTTGGACAACAACACCCTTACATTCACCAGCACCAATTGCGGAGCTTCTTGCATTGAAACCACCGCAACCGGCGAATGGTATAATTTCCCGGTCGAGTATTACTACCCTCATACAATGTATGGCAACCCGGATTTCTGGGTTTCAATGGAGAGATATCTGTGGTTTAAACCGGTTGCTATGGAATTTGAAATGTTCAATCTACAAGTTGTGGGTGAAACTTCGCCAACGAACTTCTCTGGACTACAAAATCAAGTAGAGTTGCTTGTTTTCCGGGATGATGCCAACATTTATGGGCCATGTGCCGCACCACCACAAATGGCGAAGGCATTTAAAGATATTTTTCTTAATGAAGCATCTCTGCATAATGGATATAACATTAATAATCAACTATCAAAACTAACTCCAATCACCTTACCTAAAGCTGGTTGGATTTACTACCCCGAGACATGTCCAGAGGTTGAAATAATAAACTGTAACACGTCAGAAACAGTAAATTATTCATATCAGGCATCTAAAGTACAACACCCCAGATATATTCGTGAATTCTGGGACCAACATTTAGACCTAACAATAGCAAATGACAATGATCATATCAAGTGGCATAGGTTTGATTATTTTAATTGTAAAAAGATTAAACCATTTTCTTATGCTAATGCGTTGGGACGAAGGACTATAACTACATATAAAAGAGTTATGCCCTTGCCATCAAAAATTTATTGTCCGAAATGGAAACGGAAGTGGGATCCAAAATTGAAACGTCAACATTATGATTATGTGTTAGGCGAGATGACATTACATAAAAAGTTACTCCCAACTGATAAACAGGATCTGGCTGATGAGTGGTATTCAACCAGACGAGAAGCCGTGCAAGAATACAGAAGTCATTGCCTACAGGAAGATGTTTCTGAGCACAACCCTATGAAGATGATGTTTTTTAAATTAAATACAATGATTGGGCCAGGTGGAAATAAAATTAATTTAACGTGTACTTTTAATTGGAAAATTAAATATACGTTCGAACTATTCGGGAAATTACCATCAACGAATATCCGCCAAATTTATCCAATTACTGATCCTATATTACGAGGTCAAACAACCTGGCAGCCTACAACAAAGTGGTTAACACCTTCTATTCCTTACTGCACACCATATTTTTTCTATGTTAGAGACGAAGGAACTAAAGAAGGAGAAGATGAATTATTTCCTATGATCAAACATAATGCAGCTAGATTTAAATATCCTTTGGTTGTACAATTTGGTATGCATGCTGGTCTACCTGGTGTATAATTATTAAATATATGTATATTGTCGTTTATTGATTTTTTTCTAATATTATTATTAACACAGTTACAGTTAACTGTAACTATGTGAAATCTTGGGGAAACAACTGTAACTGTGTTATATAAAATGTTTATATTATTTGTTAAATTCATCCCACGAAGTCTGTTGTGTAGGCCGTGTGTCTTCAAATTAGACTTGGGAAAGGGGGGTATAAGGGGGGGTCTTACATATAGCCATGGCTATATAATATGTGCACCATGGTTCGAAGACACACGGCCCGACACAGAAGACTTTGTGGGATTGAAATTCAAACATTTATATTAACGCAGTTACAGTTGTTTTCCCAAGATTTTACACAGTTACAGTTAACTGTAACTGCGTTAATAATAATATTAGAAAAAAATCGATAAACAACAATATACATATATTTAATAATCATACACCTGGTAAACCAGCATGCATACCAAATTGTACAACTAAAGGATATTTGAATCTAGCTGCATTATGTTTTATCATAGGAAATAATTCATCTTCTCCTTCTTTAGTTCCTTCATCTCGAATATAAAAAAAATACGGTGTACAGTAAGGAATTGATGGTGTTAACCATTTGGTCGTCGGCTGCCAAGTAGTTTGTCCTCTCAGAATAGGATCAGTAATTGGATAAATTTGTCGAATGTTTGTAGAAGGTAATTTCCCGAATAATTCGAATGTATATTTTATCTTCCAATTAAACGTACACGTCAAATTAATTTTATTTCCTCCCGGTCCAATCATTGTATTTAGCTTAAAGAACATCATTTTCATCGGGTTATGTTCAGAAACATCTTCTTGTGCACAATGACTACGATATTCTTCAAGAGCTTCACGACGAGGAGTATACCAGTCATCGATAATATCAGTTTTATCAGTTTCCTTTATTTTTCTATGTATTGTCATATCACCTAACACATAATCATAATGCTGACGTTTAAGCTTTGGATCCCACTTCCGTTTCCATTTTGGACAATATATTTTTGATGGTAATGGCATAACTCTTTTATCTGCTGTTATAGTCCTTCGACCCAAGGCATTAGCGTAAGAAAAAGGTTTAATCTTTTTACAGTTAAAATAATCAAACCTGTGCCATTTTATATGATCATCATCCTTTGCAATAGTTAAGTCTAAATGCTGATCCCAAAACTCTCGAATATATCTCGGGTGTTGTACTTTCGATGCTTGATAAGAATAGTTGACAGTTTCAGAGGTATTACAATTAATAATTTCAACTTCAGGACAAGTTTCAGGATAATATATCCAACCGGCTTTAGGTAACGTTATTGGGGTGAGTTTAGATAATTGGTTATTGATATTATAACCATTATGAAGAGACGCTTCGTTTAGGAAAATGTCTTTAAATGCTTTAGCCATCTGCGGTGGGGCGGCACATGGCCCATATATGTTGGCTTCGTCGCGAAATACAAGTAATTCTACTTGGTTTTGGAGTCCAGAGAAATTGGTTGGCGAAGTTTCACCCACAACTTGTAGATTAAACATTTCAAATTCCATATTGATAGGTTTAAACCATAAATATCTCTCCATCGAAACCCACAAATCCGGATTACCGTACATCGTATGAGGGTAATAATATTCAACTGGGAAATTATACCATTCTCCCGTTGCGGTGGTTTCGATGCAAGAAGCTCCGCAATTGGTGCTGGTGAAGGTAAGGGAGTTGTTGTCCAAAGATGGTCTGAATTCTCCTTGTTGAGATCTAAGTATTCCATTACCTCCCCCACTGCCGGGGATAGCAGAGGGTGGTACCACTGGCGCCGTAGTTGTATTAGGGGCATGAGTAGTCATATTACTATTCGAAAATAAATTGTTGAATGCATTTATAGTCGGAAGTGTGCCTCTATATTTTGTAACCCCTTCTTCGTGTGTTTGCAATAAATGTTCACTAATGTACCAATGATGTAACTTGTTTCTATCATCAATATCTAATTCCTGTGATTCTGTGTGTGTGTCGTATTTTTTAATTTTCTCGTTAACTATAGATTTCCATTCTTCATGTGTTGCAGATTGATGGTGGTTGTTATGGTAATAATATCGAAGTACATTAAGTTGTATAGCACTTAACCGCCTGTAATGTTGATCTGGCAACCCTTTTGTATTAATTTTAGGGCCAGTATGGTATGGATTGAGGTTCAATTTCAAGTACTCATCGAACTTTTTGTTTAATTCTAATCTGGAATGAGCTCTGAAGTTAACATTTCTTTTTTTTCGGACAACTTCATATGGGAATCTAGACACAATTTCGGCTAGAGGTTGTTTCCCATCATAGCCTGGAGGTAGATGCGCTGGATCATGCAAAGATCCTTGTGAATAGTGTAAGTGATACCACATATTACTATAAAAATTTACAAATTTGTGCAACTCACCTGGTTTGCCGACATCTGGGCCCCAATGTCTTTCATACTGGTTAATTAAACCTAAAAAATTCTGATTTTTAAAGTTTCTACTGTTATCGATAAGTTGCTCGAATAAACCAACATTTTCATCTAACAATCGCTTCATATCATCATCATTTTTCACGAGATCATATATGCCATCACCTAAATCCTCGCCTTCTTTTTCGTGCTGTAATAAATGTTTTTCTAATAACTTGATGCCATTATATATAGACACCTCTGCTACTTGTTTATCAAATAAATCGAATAACTCTTTGAAATCTTTTTTTCTATTAGGCTGATATATGTCTTCGAAATCCTTTTCTCTGAATAACCTGTAATCATCAAGTTTTAAGTCATGCAGAAAAATATTAGTGATATCTACATAACCATCATGGTTCGAAATTTCTGCAAAAGCTTTCGTCAAATAATCATTGTCATATGGTTTTAGATGATCTTTTACATACAATTCAAGTGGCTCTGCATAAAAGCTTCTAATATACGCGCTTATGTAAAAACCTATTGTGAAACCTGCGACTGCTGCTAGATCATTGATGTTTTGTTTCACGCCACCGATTTTTCGCATAAATCCTTTCATACCAGGACGAATAATGTTT
Source organism: Schmidtea mediterranea (assembly GCA_022537955.1). NCBI lineage: Eukaryota > Metazoa > Platyhelminthes > Tricladida > Dugesiidae > Schmidtea > Schmidtea mediterranea. The sequence goes on along the minus strand of CM039680.1, from coordinate 24,701,340 downwards.
CGAACTGTATAATTTAATATGTTATTTTTGAAAGTTTGATTAATTTTCAATGGTTTAAAGAGATCACTACTAAGAGATTTAAGAGAATTTGATAATAGAAGTTGTTGATATGGAGTTGATTTAAAACCAGATGTCATTTTTGCTTGTCGTAAAACCCCTTGAACTTTGCCGAAAGTGGTTGTGGCAAAAACATTGAATATTTGTGCAGTTGCGTTAATAGCGTTCAGTCTGTCTCGTTCAGCTAAACCGGCATGTTCTTGTTTCTCAAAATACATTTTTGCAAATAATCGCAAATCCTGTGCAACTTTAATGTTTTCTGAAAATCTTTTTATTAACTCTATATCAGTAATATTTAATTTAATTTCATTTTTATTACTGTTATTTTTATTTATCATACCACTTAATAATTCAAAGTTTGACTTTAGACGAAAAACATAAATGATTAATTTACGTATAATTTTTTCTTGAGTCAGAACATTACAGAAGACAATCTTCAACAACCAGTCAATGAACATGATGATAGGCGCAATTACAGCGGAACGAGAAGATATAATAGCTTCTCATTCAACTTATCTGTTATCAAGTATCGGGAACTGGAAAACCATTTATCGCAAATATTCTCGGACAATTCATTCACCCGTTTCGTGGTCGGACAGGAAGAAAAGGGTGATGCAGGATTCCACCATTTGCAGGTGTATATCGAAGTAAATTAAATTTTTATTTTTAAATAATTTTAATGAATGTTTTACAGGTTTATGCTAACATGTCAGTTTATGCCCTTAGGCATAAACTCCATGTGCCATTTGTTTCAGGAGTCGGCGGGCCTGACAGACAACGAGCCATCGAATACGCAACGAAGTCCGACACCAGAGTGGACGGAGGGATCAGACTCAGAATTGGAGAACCCAGTAAATTTAATTTAAAAAAACCTAAAGAGAATTCAGATCATTTCTTTGCGGCATTAAATGCAGCCAGTCTTCCAGAAGCAGTAGCGATATTAGAAAAAAATGAGCCTTTTCATTTTATGACAAAGAAGAAAACTATCATGGAAAGTTTAATTCAAAAATTTGGAGTCAACACAAAACCGAACTTTGTTGAATTTAACATTCCAAAAATAAATCTATTCGATTGGAAAAGTCATGTTTTTGTCGGAGATAGCGGAATCGGGAAAACAAACTTCGCCTTATCGCATTTCAAAAATCCAGTGCATGTAAAGCACTTACAAATGCTGAATAGAATTACTACCGACAAAGGAAGCTGTGACGGACTCGTATTTGATGACCTGTACTTCAATAAAACAAAGTTTGAAGAGTTTTTATGTTTGATCGACTGCTGCTTCGAAAACGCTGTTAACATCAAGTATTCTGTAGCCATGATACCGAGAGGGCTACCTCGGATTTTTTGTATTAACGATCTATCGCTCTTTTACCCGGAGTATATATCCGACAGCTGCATGGATGCCGTGAAGAGAAGGTTGAAAATTCACCGATTTCATAATAAGTTATTTAATAAACATATAGATGAAAAAGTAATTCTACAATATTAGATATTAATTATTATTTTTTTATTTAGACAATGATGCATCCTTACCAATCGACAGCAGTGTAGATAACAATCATCCGAAAACTGTGTTTACAAATCTGGTTTGCACTCATTGTAAATCATCGTTGCGATTATACTTAGGCATATGTAGAAAATAGTGTTATGTTAATACATGTTTTTAATTGAAATGCTTTATTGTTGATATTTGTAATAATAATAATAATAATAATAATAATAATAATAATAATAATAATAATAATAATAATAATAATAATAATAATAAAAATAATAATAATAATATTATATTAAAAAAAGCTAAGAAATTTATTAAAAAAATCGTATTTGACATCGTTAAGTATTTTCACACTACTAAAAACATCAACATTACTATTAAATACATAAGGTTTATCTACCTTTATATATAAAGAACGATTTCTTAAGGCAAGTTCATGTTCGCTGGCATATTTCCATATTGGGTGATTATTGGAGATAATGCATGGGCATCTTGGTAAAGCGGATTTACTATCATTTTTCCTTGACACCTTGAAAAAAATGTTACCTTCGCACATTAGCTTTATTAAATTCACATTTTTGAAATCACAGTAGATTTCTTCCCCAATGATAATCTCCTTGTCAACACAATCATCAAAACAAAATTCAGAATTAGACTGAGCACCAGTGAAGAAGCCATGGTTCCATGTACCGCGACATATTGCAGTAAACAATGTTTTTCCGGCATTTGATGTTCCTTCTAAAATAATGGTTTTGGTTTTTCCTGCCCTTTGAGATAATACAGTATATATTGCAAGACAATTTTGGATAAATTCTTTGTCGTTGTCAGGAATTTTATGAGAATTGTTAGCGATAATTGAATCAATTTTTCCCCGATGATCACTATTAATATAGATACTAGAATTGCGAATGAAACTCTCAAAAAAGATGGATAATTCATTGTATAATTGTAATTGGTCCATAAAAAATGATTGGGAAGGGATATTATCGATCGACTGTATGAGTCATTTTCTAATATTATTATTAACGCAGTTACAGTTAACTGTAACTGTGTAAAATCTTGGGAAAACAACTGTAACTGCGTTAATATAAATGTTTGAATTTCAATCCCACAAAGTCTTCTGTGTCGGGCCGTGTGTCTTCGAATCAGACTTGGGAAAGGGGGGGATAAGGGGGGGTCTTACATATAGCCATGGCTATATAATATGTGCACCATGGTGCACTAGTAAGACCCCCCCTTATACCCCCCTTTCCCAAGTCTAATTTGAAGACACACGGCCTACACAACAGACTTCGTGGGATGAATTTAACAAATAATATAAACATTTTATATAACACAGTTACAGTTGTTTCCCCAAGATTTCACATAGTTACAGTTAACTGTAACTGTGTTAATAATAATATTAGAAATGATTCACACAGTTAAAAAAATAAATCGATAATCTCCCTTCCCAATCATTTTTATGGACCAATTACAATTATACAATGAATTATCAATCTTTTTTGAGAGTTTCATTCGCAATTCTAGTATCTATATTAATAGTGATCATCGGGGAAAAATTGATTCAATTGTCGCTAACAATTCTCATAAAATTCCTGACAACGACAAAGAGTATATTCAAAATTGCCTTGCAATATATACTGTATTATCTCAAAGGGCAGGAAAAACCAAAACCATTATTCTAGAAGGAACATCAAATGCTGGAAAAACATTGTTTACTGCAATATGTCGCGGTACATGGAACCATGGCTTTTTCACTGGTGCTCAGTCTAACTCTGAATTTTGTTTTGATGATTGTGTTGACAAAGAGATTATCATCGGAGAAGAAATCTACTGTGATTTCAAAAATGTTAATTTAATAAAGCTAATGTGTGAAGGTAATATTTTTTTCAAGGTGTCAAGGAAAAATGATAGTAAATCCGCTTTACCAAGATGTCCTTGCATTATCTCCAACAACCATCCGATATGGAAATATGCCAGTGAACACGAACTTGCATTAAGAAACCGATCTTTGTATATTAAAATGGATAAGCCTTATGTATTTAATAGTAATATGGATGTTTTTAGCAATGTAAAAATACTTAATGATGTAAAGTATGATTTCTTTAATAAATTTTTAAGTTTTTTTTATTTATTATTATTATTATTATTATTATTATTATTATTATTATTATTATTATTATTATTATTATTATTATTATTATATTCAATCAAATTCAATGATAAGTCAATTCAACTAAAACATGTATTAGCATGAAACTATTTTTTACAAACACCTAAGTACACGCGGAGTGATGACTTGCAATGTGAACAGATTAGATTAGCAAACACTGTTTTTGGCTGTATACTGTCTAAACATCTGTCGCTTCGTATGGGTGCATCATTGTCTAAAAAATAAAGTAATAATTAAATTCATATCATTTTCAATTACTTTTTCATCAATATATTTAGTAAATAATTTATTGTGGAATCGATGAATTTTTAATCTTCTCTTCACGGCATCCATGCAGCTGTCTGTTATGTATTCCGGATAAAAAAGTGATAAGTCATTGATACAAAATATTCGTGGCAGACCTCTGGGAATCATAGCCACAGAGTACTTGATATTTACAGCGTTCTCGAAACAACAATCAATCAAACACAAAAATTCTTCAAATTTCGTTTTATTGAAATAAAGATCGTCAAATACGATCCCGTCACAGCTTTCTTTATTGGTTGTGATTCTATTTAGCATCTGTAAGTGCTTTACATGCACTGGATTTCGAAAATGCGATAACGCAAAATTTGTTTTACCAATGCCACTCTCTCCAACGAATACATGGCTCTTCCAATCGAAAAGATTAATTTTTGGAATATTAAATTCTATGAAATTCGGCTTCGTGTTCACTCCAAATTTTTGGATTAAGCTTTCCATGATGGTTTTCTTTTTCGTTAAGAAATGAAACGGTTCATTTTTTTCGAGAATTTTAACTGCATCTGCAAGACTGGCTGCATTCAATGCCATGAAGAAATGATCGCTATTCTCTTTCAATTTTTTTAAATTAAATTTACTCGGTTCTCCGTGTCGGATTCTAATTCCTCCATCAACTCTGGTGTCGGACTTCGTGGCATATTCAATGGCTCGCTGTCTGTCAGGCCCGCCGATTCCTGAAACAAATGGGACATGGAGTTTATGCCTAATGGCATAAACTGACATGTTAGCATAAACCTATAAAGAAAAAATATGTAATAAATCTAAATTATAATTGAATTTACTTCGAGATACACCTGCAGATGGTGGAATCCTGCATCACCCGTTTCTTCCTGTCCGACTACGAAACGGGTGAAGGAAGAGTCCTTGAATATTTTCGATAGATGAGCTTCCAATTCGCGATACTTGATAATAGATAAATTGAATGCGAAGCTGTTATATCTTCGCGTTCCTGTGTAATTGCGCCGATCATCATATTCATCGAGACATTGTTGAATATTATTTTCTGCAGGGTTCTTATGATTTCCATTAGCAGTATGCTGTCCTGGTAATTGTTCAGGATGTAATTGTATGTTCCCGCCATCAAGTCTAGGGCTTTTACATAGCCGTTGACCCTGTGCACCATTTCGCATATGGGGCATATGTGCCGGAAGCACATCGGAACTATGCGAGTCTGAGCCTCCTTGGTTGAGAATATCGTTGTTTGTGGACGGAGACCGATTTTGTACAAATTCTCTATCTCCTCCAGTAACACTTGCAGCTCTGCGCCGCCTATGAACTGGCGGAATTGTGGCGTTAAATTCATCAGGTTCATGGAGAAGATTGGATTTCTTAGGAAATAACTCCATAATTCTGTTTTATCTTGTCCAACTAAAATGCCTTTAATAAATTAAAAAAATAATAAACATACAAATAAGAAATATTACTATCAATTCTATCCAAAAGCACGAACAATTGGTTTGCGTGCTGGCCAATGAAAAGTGGATTGTACTTGTCGAGCTGAGATTTATACGCTGAAAATAATCCCGCTAGGTAATATACCGGCTCGCACGTTTCTTGATTATTTCTAATAATAAAAAAATTGTTGACTTTGAATTCTGCTGATTGTTGCTGTGGATTTATTAAATAATTTCGAAGATTTTCACAATTTTTGTATTGTACTGAAAAGTAACTGTCACTTTGTAATTGTGGAAACATAATGATTCTGTTTCAGAATGACTGCCATTAAATATCGTGGCGAGATGCATGTACCCGGCTACAACTTCTGTGGTCCGGGTACCAGAACAGACTTGCGTTTGGATGCCGATAAGAAACCTGTTCAGACAAGTTTACCGGTCAATGAGATTGCTCAGAAATTTCGAACCATGATGGTTATGTAGATATCACTAATATTTTTCTGCATGACTTAAAACTTGATGATTACAGGTTATTCAGAGAAAAGGATTTCGAAGACATATATCAGCCTAATAGAAAAAAAGATTTCAAAGAGTTATTCGATTTATTTGATAAACAAGTAGCAGAGGTGTCTATATATAATGGCATCAAGTTATTAGAAAAACATTTATTACAGCACGAAAAAGAAGGCGAGGATTTAGGTGATGGCATATATGATCTCGTGAAAAATGATGATGATATGAAGCGATTGTTAGATGAAAATGTTGGTTTATTCGAGCAACTTATCGATAACAGTAGAAACTTTAAAAATCAGAATTTTTTAGGTTTAATTAACCAGTATGAAAGACATTGGGGCCCAGATGTCGGCAAACCAGGTGAGTTGCACAAATTTGTAAATTTTTATAGTAATATGTGGTATCACTTACACTATTCACAAGGATCTTTGCATGATCCAGCGCATCTACCTCCAGGCTATGATGGGAAACAACCTCTAGCCGAAATTGTGTCTAGATTCCCATATGAAGTTGTCCGAAAAAAAAGAAATGTTAACTACAGAGCTCATTCCAGATTAGAATTAAACAAAAAGTTCGATGAGTACTTGAAATTGAACCTCAATCCATACCATACTGGCCCTAAAATTAATACAAAAGGGTTGCCAGATCAACATTACAGGCGATTAAGTGCCATACAACTCAATGTCCTTCGATATTATTATCATAATAACCACCATCAATCTGCGACACACGAAGAGTGGAAAAATATAGTCAATGAGAAAATAAAAAAATATGACACACATACAGAATCACAGGAATTGGATATTGATGATAGAAACAAATTACATCATTGGTACATTAGTGAGCATTTATTGCAAACACACGACGAAGGGGTTACAAAATATAGAGGCACACTTCCGACTATAAATGCATTCAACAACTTATTTTCAAATAGTAATATGAGTACTCATGCCCCTAATTCAACTACGGCGCCCGTGGTACCACCCTCTGCTATCCCCGGCAGTGGGGGAGGTAATGGAATACTTAGATCTCAACAAGGAGAATTCAGACCATCTTTGGACAACAACTCCCTTACATTCACCAGCACCAATTGCGGAGCTTCTTGCATCGAAACCACCGCAACGGGAGAATGGTATAACTTCCCAGTCGAGTATTACTACCCTCATACAATGTATGGCAATCCGGATTTCTGGGTTTCGATGGAGCGATATCTGTGGTTTAAACCTGTGTCTATGGAATTTGAGATGTTTAATCTACAAGTTGTGGGTGAAACTTCTCCAACGAACTTCTCTGGACTCCAAAACCAAGTAGAATTACTTGTATTTCGTGACGAGGCCAATATATATGGTCCATGTGCCGCCCCACCACAGATGGCAAAAGCATTTAAAGATATTTTTCTTAACGAAGCATCTCTTCATAATGGATATAATATCAATAATCAATTGTCTAAGCTCACTCCAATAACATTACCTAAAGCTGGATGGATATACTATCCCGAGACATGTCCTGAAGTTGAAATAATTAATTGCAATACATCAGAAACTGTAAATTATTCTTATCAAGCATCGAAAGTACAACACCCAAGATATATTCGTGAGTTTTGGGACCAGCATTTAGATTTAACTATCGCAAAAGACGATGATCATATCAAATGGCATAGGTTTGATTATTTTAATTGTAAAAAGATTAAACCCTTTTCTTATGCTAATGCGCTGGGACGAAGGACTATAACAACAGATAAAAGAGTTATGCCCTTGCCATCAAAAATTTATTGTCCGAAATGGAAACGGAAGTGGGATCCAAAATTGAAACGTCAACATTATGATTATGTGTTAGGCGAGATGACATTACATAAAAAGTTACTCCCAACTGATAAACAGGATCTGATTGATGATTGGTATTCAACCAAACGAGAGGCCGTACAAGAATACAGAAGTCATTGCCTACAGGAAGATGTTTCGGAGCATAACCCGATGAAAATGATGTTTTTCAAGTTAAATACAATGATCGGACCTGGTGGGAATAAAATAAACTTGACATGTACATTTAATTGGAAAATTAAGTATACATTTGAGTTATTTGGGAAGTTACCTTCTACAAATATTCGCCAAATTTATCCCGTTACGGATCCCATATTAAAAGGAGAGACGAACTGGCAGCCGACAACAAAGTGGCTAACTCCTTCTATTCCTTATTGTACACTATATTTTTTCTATGTTAGAGATGAAGGAACTAAAGAAGGAGAAGATGAATTATTTCCTATGATCAAGCATAATGCAGCTAGATTTAAATATCCTTTGGTTGTACAATTTGGTATGCATGCAGGTTTACCTGGTGTGTAAATGTTGAATAAATGTATAATTGTCGTTTATTGATTTTTTTTAATATTATTATTAACACAGTTACAGTTAACTGTGACTATGATAACCTTGGGGAAACAACTGTAACTGTGTTATATAAAATGTTTGAGAATTTAAATTCATCCCACGAAGTCAATGGTGTAGGGCCGTGTGTATTTAAATTTAGACTTGGGAAAGGGGGGGTATAAGGGGGGGCTGTTATTGTTGGGGGGGGAGTTATGCCATTACCTACCAAGATATATTGCCCCAAATGGAAACGAACATGGGATAGAACTCTTAAACGACAACATTATGAATATGTGTTGGGCGAGATGACTTTACACAAAAAGCTGTTGCCAACAGATAAACAATTGCTTATTGATGAGTGGTATTCCACCAAACGTGAAGTAGTACAAGAATACAGAAGTCATTGCCAACAAGAAGATGTTTCCGAGCATAACCCCATGAAGATGATGTTTTTCAAGTTAAATACAATGATCGGTCCTGGTGGAAATAAAATTAATTTGACATGTACTTTTAATTGGAAAATAAAGTACACCTTTGAACTATTTGGCAAATTACCAACCACAAATATTAGACAGATATATCCTATTACTGATCCATTGTTACAAGGAACACAGTCTTGGCAACCGACTACTAAATGGTTGACACCTTCAATCCCATACTGTACGCCATATTTCTTTTATGTGAGAGATGAAGGTACAAAAGAAGGTGAAGATGAATTGTTCCCAATGATCAAGCACAACGCCGCAAGATTCAAATATCCTCTAGTTGTAACATTTGGTATGCATGCAGGATTACCTGGTGTGTAATTTATTAAAATATATAAGTATTATTGCTTTATGATTCATTTTAAATATTATTATATATACAGTTGCAGTTAACTGTATGACTCATTTTAAATATTATTATATACACAGTTGCAGTTAACTGCGACTATATCCTCTTGGTAACAAGCAAATGCGACTATCTATATTAAAATGTTTAAAATGAGTAAGTTCGTCCCTCGAAGAATATGGTGTGGCCCGCGAGCTTTGAAATTAGACTTGGAAAAGGGGGGTATAGGGGGGGTCTTATATAATATAGCCATGGCTATATAATATGTGCACCATGGTGCACTAATAAGATAATAGTAATAATAATGTTAATAATAATAGACTTGTCCTAATAATAATAATAATAACCAGATTGAGGATGATGATAACACTAATAACAATAATAATAATAATAATATTTTAGCAATAATAATAATGATGATAGTAATGGTAATGACAATAATACCTTAATAATAATAATTCTATTATTAGTGATGATAATAATAAGGACAATAATAATAGTGACAATATCAACAGCATAATGAGGGTAATAATAATTTATTAATAATAATGATACTATATAGTTAATGAATGATGTACTAATAAGATCAATGATATTAATAATATTAATAATAATAAAATTTTTAATAATAATAATAATATTAAATGTACTATACTAATGATAATAGTAGGAATGATAGTCGTTTTGTGGGCCATAGGGTCGTGGACTTAGTTTTATAAAATGAGTAGAATTTTTACCTTTGACGAAGTAGTAAAATCTAAGTAATGGGATAACGTCGAATTTCGAATTTTTAGTCGAGGTCATTTTGAATATTAAGGTTAAAATATCACTGAGTACAAATAATGGTATTGTAAAAAATCCGATATACAGCTAATTTAATGTGAAGTCGATCTTTTTGTCACACATGGATTTTTATGGTTAATATGTCAAATTTTCCGAATTTTTTGTGGTTAGTCTCGTAGTGTAATTTTTATAGGTTAGATAATGACTTTTTGTATGGAAATATGTTTTTTTTCAAAAAAAATTTTCACTATGAATGCGAAATGAGCATCAATTGTAAATGAATGGGAAATTAGTATTGAAAAATATATATTATAGAACTTATCAAACTTAACTGTGTCGAAATTTTTCCGGCCCACAGCCACACATCAACAAGTCAGTAAAATCCTACATAAAGATCGAGCAGTGTAAGTGCGGTGCAAGTCCGTCAATAGCTCGTGCCCGGGAGAGATCTCGCCGTGTATAACGACGGACTCGAACGACAATTCATTCGGTATCATAGGAGCAGAAAGGAGATCGGGAATAAATCTTTTGGTTGACTACCTTTCCAACTACTCCCGAAAACTAGACTTAAAATATCAATACTCATCGGCTAAAATAGTAACACAGAGTAGTCCATTGGGCACTCTTAAACTCTAATATCAACATACAAAACTCCTAAGATCAACTTGAGATTAAAGTGAAAGGGGCTTGCGGAAATCGATGTAACGAAAATGAAAAACCTAATTATTAATTTATTAATATAGAATAATTTATCATATGTTCGTTAATCATAATTTAACACTAGCTAACCCGTAAAAGTGAATCGAGCCCTACGAAATTCCAGAAAATTCATTATAGATAATTATCCCGCGAGCAATTTCCCACCAAATAACCAACGAGATTACCGGTACCACTTTAATAGCAATAAAGAATAGGATAGTAATTGGTAATAATAGTCCCGCCAACCCTGATCTCGACCTTCATAGCAGTATTCTTATCGATAGTAATCCATTATGACGTTATAATGTAAACTGTCCAGATAACCTCTCCTTCGCCTTGGGAATTCATCCAAAATGGTTCACCAGCTAGATTGCCAAACACTGAAATTAGACGATAAAATAAAAATGGTTATCGAGTTGATAGGATAAAACCCGAGACAATAAAGGGTTTTCAAGGTAACCTCCACACGAATACCCAGTATAACAAATCATCGCGAACCCCACTTCCGAGGTCGATTTTTAACCGTAATAAATGGTGAACGAGCGAACCCGCAAATGCAGAAATAATCTCCTATTCATTATTTTACCAAAATATAAAAGAAAAGGCATAATTTATTTTTCAAACATTGACATCACATCGGATCTCCGGAGCCGAACCTCGGTAACGATCATCGTATGCTTCTCGAATATCGGGGTAATATATATTTGTCCTCGAACCAGGCTAGCCAAAAATGCGAATGGTGAGGAGCATATCGCCCAACAGCGCCAACAATGAGACAAGTCGAAAGAGAGCTTCCAACTCTCAAAAAGAAACGCTAAAATCGTGAAATCGAATTAAAGTAATGTAATAAAATAGATAAGGCATTACCTTGCCAGAAGTCCCAATTTCGATTCTATATCTGAGAGAAATAAATTCTCAAAAATCCCACTTTGTCCCAAGGAGTCGGATAAAATAGAAAACAGTGTCATAAACACTAGAGTAGAGAAAACTCGAAGATTATTCAATGTGCACACGAAATTTATTGCGAGATTTTTCTGCCCCCTCGATCGATAAACGAAAATAATGAGAACAGCCAATCACCAGCGGCCACTGAAATCTCTCATTTGCCACGTGGCAGCACACATAGTTACTAGATATATATGTGTAGCTGAATCCACATTGTTCAGATTTGTTATGACAAATTTTACCATGTCGAAATCTTCTATGCACCGATCCTATTCCGACACAATAACTACGATAGCAACGGCTGGAGTTTCGATTCGAGAAGCCACTGAAACACGAAAAAATTTACCGATTCACCTAGCTAAGGAAAATCCGATGCAGGTTCAAGACAAAAATCGAGCCAAGGAATGTCCACCAGGTACGACCAACCTTGACTCAATTTTGGATGTGTAATAAAGCAATATAGGCTTCTGGTATTCTCATTTTCGTTAATTGAAATGTAATATTTTGATTCCCCGTGAAATGCAATCACCCCTAAAAATTGAAATGGGATATTATTATTAACATCTATGGAACAACTTACCAAATTCATCGATTTCTCTGCAACTTCCATAGTAAATTCTCCTAGTTAATAGGAAGTATTTTCACACGATTGGGATGCCCATCATCGTCAAATCCTACAGGCTCACTCCATCTAAAATAGAGAAATTTAGGAAATCATTAATTTTTCATTACTGTGAAGGCATTCGTTACAAGTAAAGAGGATAAGTTGTATAATCATTATCGGCATAAATCTACTTCATTTTAAATGATTAAACATTTCTAGTTGATTTCAACTCATTGTAGCCATAGATTGACTACATTTTAATTGATTGAACATTTTCAGTCGATTTTCATTTATTATTGCCATGGATTTACTCCGTTTAAAGAAGTCAAACCTTGTTATAATTGATTTTAATTAATAAAACATTTTTGCAATTGATATATATCCTGGTTTACTAATTTGATTAGACTGGAAATAATTTAAGTAGTGGGCAACTTTTATTTTTTCCCCTTTAGAGTGAGAGGGTTAATAGATATATTATATTAGATTTGACTTTAGATAATTTATTTGGAACGACCTACCCGACACGGATATACAACCTTATCACCTCAGAGCTAGATAATTCGACCAGGACGAAGCCTTCAATAGAATGAATAACTCGAGTAATTGCAGTGTCCAACAAGTTTAGTTCCATGGAAAATGAACAAGCAAATCCAATGTCATAGAAAGAGGTCGTCCCTTTAATAATATTAATTTAAACAATATCACAAGAAGAAAAATGAGATAAAATGAACAAAAGCTCAAAATGACATTTTAATAATATATCTTAATACATATGTTAATATTTTAATGTTTTTGAGGTGGCAATGCGAATTTTCCAATCTGCCCTAAAAATAAAAAAATATAAATCACAGAAATATGTACATTTCACAAAATCTACAATAACAACTCGAGTTTCCAAATATATCCACCCAAAGATCCCTTGAAAATTCACTTGATGATTGCCTCTCCTAATTGCGAGCTTTGAGATACCGTAAAACTTGCCTGTGTCGCTTTGCTACACCTTTTCCTTGATTGAAAATTTTAAATGTTATAATTTTAAATTTTGTTTCACCTTTATCGTGGTGAGGCTGCAATAAATTCAGGGCCCCTTCACCTGGGCCATCATCATAGTTACTTGTGTCGGAATTCCTCTGGCTTGAAATCAAAATGACCGGTGGAGGGGCTTCTGAAAATGTGATAGATGTAGCTGCCGGGGTTTGCTTTGAAGATTCGTTGTTAGCTTGAAGTATGGCATTTTTACGCCGACGCCGGTGCTTTTGGGGTTTGCGCCTCGAGAACGAATGAGGTATGAGAATGATCTGATTGGTAGTGGGTACTACGGGTACTGTACTTTTTATTAGACTAGACGAGTTCAAATTTGACATCGGAAGATAATGCGCCGGTATTAAGTTTAGCCTTTGGGTCGCTTCTCGACCAGGTAATCGCGCTTGTAGCTCGTTCTTTGTTTGGAGATGAGGATTTTTTTGAGATCGACTCAAGATAACCAAGTCGTATCGGGATCGTGAAAGACGATGGATCTTCTCGTATAACTCTTTCTCCAGGTTCCTTTGAGCTTCTCAAATTTTTCGAGAAGCTGTTCATACTTGACCTCCAGTGGTGTTCGGGAATCAGAAGTCGATACAATCGTTGGGTTTTGTACTAGTTTGGGATTTTTCAGAAATTTAATTATATCTGAAAGAAAAGTAGTTCTAAGCTGAGTTCATCAAGCCTAACAGGTATAAAATTGTCTAACTTGTAGTTAGAAACAAAACCCAAATCGAAATATCAAAATAAAAATGATCAATCTACCACAAACACTCAATTTTAATTCAACTTCAGTGGCAGACTCACAGATAATTCAGGCCTGCTGATATTCTTATCTCGTCGCTGGATGTTTATTTCGTGTATGTGGTGAGTTATGTTATCTGGATACTCTAATAGGCGAAAATTATCTCTGTAACTGGCTTAGTGTTGAGTGGTCACGTTTGTTTGCTGTATGTGTAATTTCGTGTTTATACTTAACGAGTTGTATCCGAAACGTTGCTATCAGCCGCTGTGGGTTTTTCAACGGCGACCTGCGTCTTTCGACCAGAACTCGTCGCGGACAGCTGAGGGATTAGAAGTAGCACGACCAGCTGCTATAACTATCGAAAATTAACTCGCCAGCCGAGCTTCCAGTCTGTCGTTCTAAAGTAATAATAAAATACTTATTATAAATAGGGTTTTAGAAGGACTCGTCGATGGCATCAAAAGATACTAAGACCATTCAGAATAGATAGAACTTTAAATCATGAAAACGTTAATATAGATAAATATCTATTGGTTCCATCTTTCTTAGCTTGAATAATTAATGGAGCATTCCAAGAACTTATATTAGGTCTATTACTAAAACTTCTATTTTACTTCCCATGTGCATAGGCTGCCTTCTAGGAGCCTGCATAATTGGCCCTCCATTTATTTTCATTTCATGACTTACTAGGTCTGTGAACCTGAGATCAAACTTTGACGCCATAAATATATTCAAAAATTTTACTAACATCTTTTCAATCTTTGGATTTTTTCCTTTGTATAAAAACAAAATTGCTTTCTTTATCCTTTCCAAATCTCAATAATTTTGATTAACTAAAGTTGCTTCAAAATTTTTTAAAGTTTGATTCCAAATCGGTCCATTGTGCCTACACCCCCAATAAACTCTGGTTTAATTTTTTCAACCATGATTATGCTGATTTTACATACTTTTCCATTCCATAAAACACTGACAATAGTATTCCCTAGTGGAGTTTCGTTTCCAGATGAAAATAATCCCCAAAGTTTAATTCCACTCATCGACGCTTGGTTTGCCGACTTTTCCCACATTGGTCTGCTCATTACTGTTACAGAAGCACCTGAATCCCACAACATTTCAACATCCACTTCATTTACTGTCATTAAACATTTCCTTCTATCCATCGTCTCATACATCACATCACTCTTTATATCATTTCGTTTTCATTTTTAATTCAATTGATAAATCCCACTGACAAAATGAAAGCATAGGGATTCTCCATGTTTTTTTCGGCTCAATTGTTCTCTCTTCACTAGCATATAAATTATTATCAACAAAATTTTCATCATTGTTATCTTCATAAATACATACAACAGTTCGTCTCATTTGCGGTCTGTGATTACCCAGCAGATGACATCTTCGAAAGGCATTTTTTTCCTTACCACAAATTAAACATTTATTTTTCATTGGATACTGATAATGTCTATGTTCACTTTCTCCACAACAAAAACTATTACCTGGGCTTAGAATCTCTGGTTGGCGTGGTTTTATTTCACGGCGCTCTTGGTTGCTTTCTTGGTCTATTTTATTTTTACAATTTTTATTAGCGATCGCTGTATATTTGTTGTAGACTTGAACATATTGGGAACGTTTCAAAAAATTTCTCTGTTCATACCTGTTTGTATAATTTTTTGGCTTGACATGTTCTTGATTATTTTTTTCTCTCTTCTTACTGTTTACTTGGATTCCATTAGTACTTCTTCTCTCGAATATTGATAGTGTAATATTTTCATATTTTTAGCAGTTGATCTAACTTCCTTCACCTGTATGCTTGACTTTGCCAATAGAATTTTTTGACTTGATAATCCCATGCTTTATTTGCAATAATATCTCGAACAATGTTTTCTTTACTAATTCTTGAATTAAATACGGTTTTAACCAGATCTTGGACTCTAATCTCAAATGTTGTAAATCTCTCATTTACTTATTTTTTTCACGTCATTTATATCAAAAAGATTATAATTTGATATTAAAATGTTTTAAAGGAATTTATTAAACAAAATTCATAAACTCTATAAAATAACTCTAAAAATAATATGTTTTTAAATCATTCAACGTATTACAATAAAAACATCCTACCCATCCAATCACGCTTATCGTCTTTATTGGGAAGAGTCATTTTATAGTTTTGAAATGTGAATAACTTGATAGTTCCGCGTCCCTATCCTAGTTTGAGGCACCGTGAATATTGTGCTATTATTAAAGTAATCTAAATATGACTTGGGCTCAATCTCAGTCACCAATAACTTCATCCCTTTAGTCCTTATAGTATCTTAAGTACCCTATAAACTATAGAACTTGGGTCTCTAGAAAACCCATTCCTCATACCCGAGACCATTACTGTCATCTTTAAATTTTCCTATTACAGAGTACAAGGGATGTGCCAGATCATAATTGGAGGTATCTAGAAGGTTGTCGCTAATCATTGTCTGCAAAAGAGTGTCTAGCTTACAATGCTTAACCTCAAGGACCACGAAATTTCCGACAACCTGTACCTGGCTGTAGTGGCTCATACTGTTTGCGAAAGAGCCACATTTTTATTAAATAAATGGCCCTTGTCATCCAACGTGCCCTGTGAATGGCACCGGGGTACCGAAACCGTACTCCACGACGAGGTATGCCACGCAAAAAGATGATCACAAGCTCAAGCAATTCACAGTAGTCATCACAAGGTTGAAATTTCTCCAGCTGACCAAGCGCAAACGTTATGGCATTATCCTTCCAAGTAACGATCGTTTCTGCCAATTTCACATCTTCAGCTGCAGTACAAAATGAGTTTTGATCGATACGGGGCCAAAAGTCTTTAAAGTGGCCAAACAACTCCATGTTAGGAGACATCGAGACATCATGAACACAAAAACCTTTTCAAGAACAATTTCTGAGATGTGGTGAAGACAAGCCAAATTGAGTAGCTGCCTATCTTCCGCGTCTTGCTTCAACTGTCCTGTAGATGCCATAGCAGCAAAAATATAGGCAGCCTTTCTATCACTGGGGTTCGCAAAAATGTCATCGATCAACAATGTTTGCAAGTGCAGGTCACATGACCAAAGAACTCAGACATGATTCTTTGTCATAAGTAGCAAAAATAAATATTTTGGTCGATGATTGATAAAAACAGCAAAACTCACATTTTTGAACATTCAAATTCATTGAGCAAGTCCTAATTATTATTATATCTTTATAATATTTTGGCTACAGTGTCTCTATATGAGCCATCATCAAATGCTGGGTTGGTGGAAGCTAAATACTTAATTTAAAATTTTTCCATTGTGGATGGGAACACCCTACCCGCCATCCACTCCATAAATATGTAAAACGCTCTTTAATTATTTAATTTAGTTATCCCATCGAGCAGAAAATTATCACCATCCTTTTCAAATTGTATAAGAATGGTGAATTGTACTTTTACTGACCCCATTTTGTTTTTTTTGGATTTTAATTTATTAATTATTTTATTAGTTAGTGAGATTTGTATTAGATTTTGTCTTTCAACACCAAATCTAATACTTTTATGGGTTCCGTTTAAATCCAACCGTATTTCCAGTTCAACAACATAATTTGAATCCCCTATCTGATTAATTGAACCCTAATTATCATCATCATCGCTAATGACGATTTCGACCCTTTTAATTTTAGAGGGAATACACTAGATATTTGCAGCAGGTCTTTTATTATTTGTTTTATTTTTATTATTATTACTAGTATTATTATTGTTGTCTTGAGTTATTATTATTTCGATTATTTATTCTCCTAAAAAGAGCTTTTTTATATAAAAACCAATTGATTTAAACGGGTAGAGTTCCTCTTATAAAACTCTAAATATTTTATATATTGGGCAGTATCACATTTGGGACATGGAAAAAATTGATGCCAAAGAATTTACAACAGTAGTAACGCTCGGTTTCATCATGACATTTTATTGTGTGGCATTTTGAAGAGGTGCAATACTTCGGATATAATCGACCTGATAAAGTAATTTATATTTAAATTATTGAATAAGTAATTATTTAAACTTTAAATTGAAATATATAAAATCTCTTATATTTATCATTTATTAAAATTTTATTCTTGTAACTAAATATCAATAAACGATAAATATTTTCATCTATTATGTTTATTTATATTCATCAAATATGGTCGATATTATAAGTTTTTCATCAAATTAATATTATAAATTTTCTATATCATGGTCAATATTATAATATTATAAATTTTTCTTTAAATACGGTCATCAATTATTAATTTAAATTCAACAATACTATAGAAAGTAATCTATTATTAATATTAATTATCTTTAATTTCAACATCTTTTTGAAATTGTGTAAGAATGGTGAATTGTACCTTAACTTACCTCATTTTGTTTATTTAAGATATTTATTTATTAACAATTTTATTAGTTAGGGAGATTTTTATTAAATTTTGTCTTTCATTATCAAATCTGATACTTTTATGGATTCCCTTTAAATCTACCCGTAGTTCAGGTTCATCTTGTCTTGACATTTTTTTAGTTACTCTTGCTGTGCCTGGGTTGAGATAAACGGTTCGACCATTGACGCAGATTTACTCAACTTGGTGATTTTTTTGTAAGTAAGTTCGCTGAATTTCCTAAAGGTGTTGCTGCAGACTATGCTGTTTTTAAATGATCGATGGAGTGCACTTGACTGGAAAGCGAGGAAGGGTTTAAAGAGGAAAATAAACCTATACAAAAAACTATAATGACAATACTACTGCGCTCTGAATTATATATTTTTCTTACTAATTAATTTGGCAGTGTGGTTAAAATAACATTGACATGATTTGATTATTAGCAAATTTATTATTCTATTACGTTAAGAAATAATAATAGAAAAATTTTTAGACAATGTATAATATATTGATTGTCTATAATATGCTGACTGTCTATACCGATTAGCGTCATCGATTAAATTCGTTCTGGTGTCACAAATTCAATAGAGTTCTGAATAGAGTGTTCAAAAAGTGGTACGTTTATTTTGGTTAATAATTTTGCAAACTTTTATATCTTTGACTGATCTGACTCTTAATTCTCTTCCAACTCTGTTGGGCATATTCTTATCTTTTAACGTTAGATTTTTGCACCCAAAATTATTGAATTATCAAATTAGAAAATGAATATAATCTTTATCTTATAAAAAACAAAACAATCAGCCTGGTGACATTTCATATTTCTGATTGTTTCACTAATTGATATTGGAGATTTAAACTCATTTTGAGGAAGAATTTAACTCATTATTTATTTTTAAAAATCTTAAAACGAAAATCTTAAACTTAAAATTTATGAATAATTAATTTTTAATAATTTTCCTTCATCGCTAGTTTTTGATTTCTAATAAGATAGAATACACGGCGTAGAACATCTCCTTGTGATGGAGTTTCATGCCTTTAATCATATCAATTGATTGCACTTTTAGCCAGACTTCAGTTTCTTTATGAGTTACCACTTTAGATTGTGTGATTGAGGTTATATTAAAACTTCAACTAAATCTGTAAAATTACAAAATAGAAATACGCTTACTATGTTGTACTGTAAATAACCTGAAAATAATGCAGTTTTTAATTATATTTCACCTATTTATAATGTACACTGTTCTGTCTAATTCTGCAGAAAATCGTTTTAGTTTAGCCTTAGCCCATACACTTCTTACTCAAGGCCAAACCACAAATTTCAGATAAAAAATGTTGCCTCGTATATTAAATCCCCTAAACTGTGGTGTTTTATATTTTTAAAAATTTGATATTAATCAAGGTAAATATGCGAGAGTGCTGATAATAATCGAACACTTCCACGCAGCATATCGTCAGTTTTTTGTAATCGTTCTTAATTCACCTTGCAAAGAACACCTCGCAGTGGAAATACCAAACGAGTTTTATTTTCTGATGAATACGACAAAAATCATGAAATAACCTATTTATACCATGTGTATACTATGAAAATTGCGAAAAAAACTTTATATGAAGATATGAAAAAACTTTCGTATCACCTACTTTGAATCATGACGTCACTGTGGCATTAATATGGCCAACCATCATAAATTGTTGCGTAAAATTTTAAAAATTTCAATACAACGGTAAATTATATATAAAATTTGGCTTGTCATGATATAACCTCTTATATTGACTATAGAAAGGGAATTCAAACACCATAATTTAATTGCTAAGCACACTCATAATACTCTAAAAAAGGGACTTCTTTTCAATTTATTTAATTTGGATGAATTTTCCGGGATGAATCGTCCGCTGATGAATAGTCCCAAAATCGATTTCATGCATGAGCGCGACCAATGGTATTGTTTTGAGTTCTAGTTTGTCCTTTTTAATCTTTTAATTCTTTTCTTTTCCTGCCCCTTGTAATACTTTACACATTAAGAAAAAAGAATTCTAACCTGAATTAGGGGTGAGGTAAATTGAATAACCATTAAAATCTTCTTGAAGTGATTTACAAATATAGAGTAGAAAATTGAAATCCTTCCAAATCAATTACTATCTAACAATTTTAATATAATTTTAATGATTTACGCATTTTGAACATATAGTAAAATAAGAATGATATTAACTATCGAAATCATTTCTAAAATCAAAATTAAGATAATGGTTAAAAACGTCAATGATTTATATGTGGAAATAATATTATAATTAATTCAACAATATCCTGAAACATAATGAATTTCTAATAACTAAATTTTATGTCAACGCATATAGTTAAAGAAAATTAGCTTTACTCGAATTAATCTTAGAGGAATTAATTTAGGAAATTGCATCTATACTTGACAACTAACTTCATCCAGTTGTTAATCAAACTAAAACCATAGTGTCATAGGAAACTTATAAAATCATTCATAATCAACCTAAGATAACTATTCTTAATACATCTTGGAAATATACAGATTCATTTCAATAAAATTTTAACCTTCTAACACCGTTTAATATTAGCTTTTTGACAATATGAAATCATGATTTATAGGAAATTATTTACTGATAATAAAATTATTGCATTGTTATTTAAATTTTTCCAAAAGTGATTTGTGAAAACTCATATTGGCACTATTGATACACCTAAAAAGATGCATCGCGATATAGGTCTCAGAGCATTCTCGTGAATGTATGTTTTTTACCTTCCCGTAGGCCGCATGCTGCTTCCATGACTACATGGTCTGAAACGTGAACCCTGTTGATTCTCCAGAAGATAATTTCCACGGGTCGTTTGTGATAACTTCCATCTTTTGACAAAGTCTCCTTCGGCATTCACACGTTATTTGCTATATTTGGCCAAACGAGTGGTAGTCGTTATGTTTTTGGCTGTATTTTCATTGAAATAAAACCTTCGTTTTTATTTTTTAACAAATAAAACAGTATAAATTTGTCTTAGTTCTTAGGATATCATACAAATTCTTGTTTGGCATAATCACAGAAGTAAAATAATGGTTTCTGAAATTCATTAAAACAATTTTAACTTACTAGAATTAGAATTCAATAGTTTCAAAATTTTTATTAAATGTTTACCAAATAATACAGACATGTTGTAAAATTAAAATAAATCAAAAATGTTGAACAGTCGAATTTCCTATACGTACTTGTTCGACACTTTAATGAAACCTTAATGATCATACTAAATTTTACACACAAAAAAACGTGGCATGTAATTTATTGGAAACAAAAATCAAAATTTATTTTGTTGACAAGGTTCAAGAGTTTCGTTGAATTAATTTTTGAATTTGATGTTTCCAAAAAAATTGTTTAAATTGTCATTGGTATGTATACCTGACTTTGTTGATATTTTTAAAATGTCCATATTTACATTTTTACCCTAAATTCTTATAAATCCTCGTTTTTAACAGGTCAAATTATGCTAGTATTTTTTGCTGGTTCGCCGATTTTTAGAATACCTTATTTTCCAGTTATCTTGGCTTTTAAAATTAAGATATAATATCTGGCTATATTTCATCATCTATTTCTACATAATTTTTTATCATTTTATTAAATTTTACTTTTTATCTTATTTTTTATCCTTTTTTATTTTTATAAAATTATTTTTTACTTTATTTTTCTCAAAACTACTCAAGGTTTTTCGACTTTGCTTTCTGTTATGTTTTTTCTTTGTTATTATAATGTTATTTTTCGCGTGGTTCTTTTGTTTATGTTTTATTTTATGATTTACTTTTGTTCGGTCATAACACTAATGCTATATAATACTATGTGATTCGGTTATATCAATATATTTTTTCTTAAGAGTTAATAAATATTTTTGAAAAACATGCAAAAAGAATGAAAAAAAATCAAAATCCGTTCTGGTAAGGATTTTTCATAGTACTGTTTTCATGATATTTTACAAATAACCAAATTATAGTATAGTATTACATTCTTACTGATTTATAAAATAGTAAAATTAACATTAAATGAAATGCAAATAAATCGCACGTACTTAATTTGTTTATATATCACGAGAGAAAATTCAGGTTTTTGGAATATAATAAATAGTTTAAATTAATAATAATGACTTCTGATTGTGAAATAAATGAAAAGGTTTATCAATCTCTAAAATTGAAAATTTTTATGATTAAAGAAATTACTATAATTATTAAATAAACCAAATTGTATTATATGAAATAACCAGTACCACATTTACGATACTAATTACTTTAGACGGGTAAACCCGAATTAACTTCAAGTAATAAAAATAAATCATGCTTTGATTATCTGATAGTAATGTGAATTGTGGTTGGAGAGCTTGAAAGAGGGAAACGATAATGTTCATATTGTTGAGAATTTTGACTTTAAACTGCTAAATTGCTCACAGTTGAACTTGTTTTCTGTCACTAGGTAATTTATATAGACATCATTTTTTATCATAATTATTATTTTAATCGTTAATCTGAAATGTGAGGAAGCTTTTCTGATATGTAACGATCGATTCAAGATGAGCAAAATTTAGAAGATCGCAATTATATTTTAGACTTCATGTGATGTAGTCCTTCCAATTTCATAGAGTCATGATTCTAAAGTATTCAATTTCTGCTCAACCACAATATTATAAATTAGTAAATTATTCAAATCAAGTTTCCGTGGTTTGACGGAATTTACCAAACAATTCTTATAAAAAAATAAATCAATTTTATTGAGTAATTCCAACCTATTTTAGATTGGGATTCCCAAATTCAATATGCTAACTCAGGGTGAATATTATATCTAAATTTTCTATTCCGGTTGTTTTTTTAAAAAAAAATTCTAGATTGATTAATTTAAGTAACTCACTATACAAAAAATAACAACCTGATCGCATATAATTATTTTTTGTTCTAAAATTTTTATTTGTAAAAATAATTCAAAAACAAAAATTTCCGTGATTCCGATATTATAATGCCTTCGGTTTTCCTGGCTTCATCACCATTATTGTACATTATCTTCCGAATTCGACGAATATAAAATTAAAAATAAAATGCAATATAAATCAATATTTATGACAAATTTTTTAAATCTATTAATGATAGTATCAAATTAAAAAAAAAAGAATTCTAAAGTTTGACAAATGAGTCCCCGCTTATTTTCGAACCTTCAATGACAATAAATCACTAAAACCTAAACAAAATAACGGATATTT
This sequence comes from Schmidtea mediterranea, assembly GCA_022537955.1. Taxonomy (NCBI): domain Eukaryota; kingdom Metazoa; phylum Platyhelminthes; order Tricladida; family Dugesiidae; genus Schmidtea; species Schmidtea mediterranea. The sequence continues at coordinate 24,677,760 of CM039680.1, read as the reverse complement.
CTAAATATTATCTAGGATACCATTAAATAGTATCCCCAAAGAATCTTTAGAAAAATGAAAATGAGGATAGTATTTGCATTTCATGAAAATTTGATGTATTAAAGTAAAATATAATAAAAATTTATCCTCCAATTCAAACATCTGATTTTTCTGAAATATCGATCGATTCAATGACTGAATTGATCTCACATATAAATATTTTTCAAGAAACAATTTTCCATACACATCATGCTTTGAAATATACCATTAATGGAATTTAGAATAGTTTTTTTTAGATACTGCATCCCACGAATTTTTAATCCATGCATTAACTTTTAAGAAATTTGGTGGTTTAGGATTACATAAATTAATATATATATATATATATATATATATATAATATGGTTTTTTGTTGGTTAATACATGTATAGGGATAGTATCAAATAGTATCCTCATGTGTATTTTAAGAATAGTGATACTGTTTGGAATAAAGATTGGAAACTAATTGGAAATATCCGTTTATAAAATTTGGTCATTATTTTCAGTTTTATCGTTTGTGACGTAAATAACTACAAATTAAGGGTCATGAGTAAAAAGCAAATCATTATTGAAATAACAAAATTGTTTCAAAATTCAATATAATTATCGATTTTTATAGAATTAATTAACTTGCTAAATATTTCGGAATTGTATGGATCTTGAATTAATCATATTCGTTGATTCTGATTTAGACGAATTTCTTTTCTTTTACTATTATAGATTTTTCGTTTCTTCTAATATTGTTGGGCCAGAGCGAATTTGACCTTGAAACTTCCACAGAGCACGAAAACAAGCAACAAACCGATCACACAACATCAATTAAACAGCCATTGGAAAAATGTAAGTCCTAACGACCAAAATCAAATTTAAATTAATTGATTGCAAAATAAATTATAGTAAAAAGTATCGCCCTTTACTAAACCCTTTTCTTAAAATATGGGCGGATGATTATGACAATCTGGGTTCACCTACTCTACGGTATAAGAAATTTCGCTACTGCTCACGTATTTTAAATCGTTTCGTGTAACTCGCAAAGGGGAATGGTTTAAACTAAAGACTCTGGTACAAAAGTATACTGAGAATAAATGCAACAAAGGTTCCATTCAGCCTTAGAAAATGTCAAAAAAGTATATCTTCAAGTGGAACAGTAATGGATAGATGACATTGACGGGAAAATAAATAATCCATCAAGAAAATACACACTGTATGAGTATAAAACAATGCAAGCCTCGGCGAGTAAGGAATAATTTATCTTTCAAAATACAAAAACACACTTGTAAATTTTTTAAGTTTTAAATTATTATTATGTAAATTAGTTGATAATTGTTTTAACAATATTTTTACAGAAACAGAAATATTGTATTAATTAAATAACTAATGTTGCATTTTATTTATAATTTGATTGTAATAAGAAGTATGACCAAGATCAAGTTCATTTACTTTTTGTTAGTTCACGAGTTTTTCGATTGTTATCCTCAATATGAATTTTCAAATTTAACATGGAAGACCTTTTGGGTTTTCGAACATTCAGATCATTTAATTAAAAGCTTCTCACATGAGGACCGTGAGGAACGTTGTACTAACATCTATCCAAAATGAATTTATATTCGACCACTAAACTATCGAACCATTTAAAACAATAACTTAACACATATCGTCTACATTTGGTTTATTAGTAAGTCAGTAAAAATGCAAATCTGGTTTTAAAACCTTACCAGTATATGTAAAAGTGAAACATTAAATAATACAAAAAGTAGAAAAATACAAAAAATAAATAAAAACATTTAAAAAGAATCAAAAAACATTAAACATTAGCTTTTTGCAAAAACACTTTCGGTGTTCATTTTGTGGTTATTGTAGTTTTGGGTACTTCATCAAAATTCACTATATTTTCTGCCTTTATATTTAGGTTTGCAACAATATTGCGAACATTTTGAATGAAACTCTTACAAATTTCATTAACATTACCTGGGATCTTCTTAGCAGCGGTAAAACTTCGTAGAATTAAATAGTTTCGCTTACTGAAACAACGTTCCACCCATTCTTATGAATCTTGAAAATTTTCAGCTCATTGTTGTGCCATAATTTGATTTTAAGATAATAAATCTCACTGATTCATTTATGTGTACTTTTGAGTACTTGTAAACATAACCTTTCAGTAAATCCTGGTTATCATACTGGTATTTGATTCTTGATTACACTAGTCTTCATCAAGAAGTGTACAATACCATTGCTTATTGTTTATATTTAATTAGTTTTACTGAATAAGCAAATCAACTGTTTCCCATGTCTAATAATACAGCTGATTTTTAAATTCCAGGTCTATATGCCACATTGAATACCAGGAAAATAGTTTGAGAGCATTTACTAGATCACTAAGTAATTTAAAATTAACCACTCCAAATATATTGATTTTATTCAATTCTAAAATTGATTCAATATTTTCAAAAAAAATTTAATTTTTAGATCGGATCATGAATCTGTTAATACATAAACTATGTCTATTGATTTTTATTCTAATGTTTTTTTAATTTTGCCACTTCCATGTTGCTACCATGTATACGAATGTTATTTTTAATACATCTCCCATTAATTTCCTAACGTCAATTCTTCTTCTTCCTCGTAATTTACTAGCAGTCGTTTCAACGTTATGAATATACAATTATTTACTATTTTTTATGATACTAATTCGAACATTGGTATCGTATAATAACTTGCCTCGAACACTATGAAAATGAAGTTTGTAGTGGATATATTGTATCATATATTCGATTTAGCGTTTATTGCTCTACATTCTTCGGTATAATTCGTTTTTCGTCCTCATACGTAGATCTTCTAGCCTCTTCTAATCAGTCAGTTTGACGTGATGATATGTTACATTTTGGTGATTATTTAATGATTTTTATTTATTTACCTTATTTATTATTACCTCATCCACTGAGATTGGTCTCCAATTCCTTTTGCAAGGCACATATCGAGATAGTGAAACTGCTGATTTATCATCATTGTGATATTGAAGCATATGACTAAGTACAGTTTAAATTTTTGGGATAATAAATCTCATTGATTAATTTATCTGGATCATGTCAGATAATATTAAACTTCAGTAAAAATTTAAATTTTGATTTATCCTAAGCCGATGTTACATTAGAAAAAATATGTTTAAACGAAATCCAATACTGAGAAAACAAATGAAAAATGTATTCAATTTGTGGAAAACACAATTAATACTCATTGAACAAGTGCGAACAGGTATGATTTACTCTTCTGCGTTGGATGTATTGTTTCATCATCTTCGGTTGCGTTCTTGGGTATGAATTTCACTGTGTTCATTAACTGTCTCATTTGAAATTATTGTTGTCTTAATCGGGCGATTTTTATCTCTTGCTCGTCTACTGTTTCCTCTCAGTTCTCCATTTTTGACTATAATATTCCAGTGGGTTTTGTTCGATGGGTTGTACTAATTGTGTGGGGTATGGTTGATATCTGCTAATTTTGCTCGTATCAAATTTTTGGTTCATTGGATTTTCTTCTTTATGTAGGTTCATTCTAAATGTACAGCAGTTTATTTCTTTATGCAATTATCGGATTTTATTATTTTTAATTTTCTAGTTTTTCTTTTTACACTTTTTACAGTTTCCCTACCTTGTTATTTACACATACGTCTCCTCTGCTTCACCAAATCATTTTTCTGGTTCGGCTGGGATTGGAGTTGGGGTTTCCATTGGGTATAGGGGTATTAGTAAGATTGGGTGTTGTTTTTATAAATGAGTTATTTCTTCTTATGATGAACCCGTAATTTGCACTTCCTTGTCTACTAGGTAGGTAAGGTAATTTACTTTTTCTGTTAGTTCTTCCACTAGCGTTTCTAGATGATGAGTTTTTTTCTAATGCCTTTTATTTCTCGATTTCTCTTTTTAGGTTAAGTTCGTATCTTTTTTTTACCACGCCTACTTCTCCTTCCACTCGTCCTCTTAGTTGTTTATTTATTTCGAGTTTGTGCCTTAGCTGTGTTTCTTTGTTTAAGGGTATTCCTCGTTTTCCGTTCTCGTCTTGTTGGACTTCGGCTAACCTATCCACTAGGCGTTGGTTCTGCCGTCTCATCTTCTAGTTTTTTTTGTGTGTCTGTAATTATTTTTTCTAATTCCGAGTATATTCAGTTTAAACTATTCATTTGCTCTGAATGTTCACAAGGATAAATTTTTTCTCTTTCTTGTATCTCACCATCAATTCGACTTTGTCGTTAAGTCCTTCGTGCTGTTGTCTCAGTGGTTACTCGAAATGTTATAAACTGATTGTACTAATAATGCTTTAGTGTTATTTAATGAATTTAGAAATTTGTATAACCCGATAGAGTCTCCTTGAATAAAAAACAAGTGAAGGGTTGAATGTTATGTCGTAGCGTTTAGGTATTTAGTGAACCAACGAAAAAATTAAACTTCGTGAAATTTTTAAACAATAAAATTTATTAATCAAACGTTAATAATGTAAAAAATAAATAATGAGTTTCACTTGGATGATTTCTTTCTGACTATTGGTGATTCAATAATCGCAGTCTTCGGAAAATTTTAGGTTGGATATATTTCCTTTAGTTTTATGGAATTGCTGAAGTTTTAAATTTATTAGAGTACTCTTGATTCTTTATCAGTTTGCAGGATAATTGTCCGTTAAATAAATAATTTCTTTTTTAACTTTTTCCAATCGATTCTTTTTATCTAATTTTTTAAAATTTTTGTATTTTTGCTATAGTTAGTAGTTAACCTACTATAGTAAATTTATTTCTAATTTAAGATTTCATAAAATATAAAAAAAATAAAGAAGTCGCAAACATAATACACAATTACAAAAAGTAACCAATAAATTGAACCATTACACTTCGATTTTTCTTTTTTGTTCTTCTACTACTTCCCATAGTTCATAGTTTTCATTGTATATTACCTTTTTTAGCTAATAGTCTCAATTCTTTCTTCACTTCCGTTCATCTTGCTTTTCATATTTTTGCTTCTCATTTGATCAATCCTTCTTTAGTTTCTGCTTTCATTTGTTTTTATGGTCGCTGGTTGATTGCCCATATAAACTATTATTAGATATTTCATTAACCACTATGTCTGATAATATTCAAAGAATATACGATACATTAAGTGATATCCAGTACATTTCCCAATAGTATACTAGTTTCGAGCTAATGGCTCTCATCAGTACTATGCTGGGAGATGCTCAGACTTCTAAAATGATTTTAATTCTATTATTACTATAATATTAACATAAAACTATACATTATTTTATTACAAGTTTTATGTAATCATAAATTATTATTATTATTATCATGTTAATAGTTTACATGTAATTATCCATATATTAAATATAAATCAATGTTTTTATGATAACGTCAAAAATCTAAATTATTTGGAATTCAATATTAAAATAAATCAATATTTTAAAAATTCGGTATAATTATTATTATAAATTCTAAAATAATTTTAAAATGCTATTAATATAAATATTACAAAAATTTAAAAATAAAATAATCTAAAAATTAAAAGTATTACATAAAATAAATAAATCGTACATTTAACTTTCAATTCGGAATCTTTATCATCAATTGTTATATATTCCGGGACAATTTCTTCAGTTTTAGATTCCATATGATCATCCACAATAGTTATGAGGGCATAATTATTACAATCTTGCGATGTTCCGGGTATATTTTCGAAATTATCTATAAAGATGTTTTAAAGCATTAATAAATTAAATTAAAATATTTACTCTTTGTTGATGAAAGATTCATAATATTATCATCTTCGGTAATCTCGAACCAATCTCCAATAAAATTATCTTAATTATATTAATAATTGGAGATAAAAATAATAAAATTACTTGTTGGAAGATTTTTTATGTTTAAATTTGAATGAAATATTTGAGTATTGACGTTCTAAATTATAATAATAAATGTATAAAATAAAATAAAAATATATCATTTTCCGATAGAATCACTGGTTTTGGTATGTTGCCATTTTAAAATTGAGAAAAATTTGTGATAAAAATCTAATTGTTAGTTGATAACCTGAATATAGTTTGTATATATTATCTAATCAAATGTCATGTATATAGATAAGCATATAGATATATAATTTAACATTGGTAAAACAGAATTATCAAATTGAACACATGCACATACTAGTTATGTACGTATATTGTAAAACTAAATAAATCAATAAATTAAATTAAAATAAATCAAGGTTAAAAATTTATTAAACATCAAATCTTTTATACATCAACAATATCAAACAATGTTGACCACATGTACGAGTCATTGGATTTTGATACATTGTTTTATACATAATAGGTTTATTTCATGTTCATGTTTTACAATCCACACAGATTTTAATAGAGGAATATTTTAATCACCAATATTATGTTTGTATAAATGAATAATTGTTGAAGTTTAATTATTTTTGATTTACTCGATTCCTTCATTGATTTTTACATCTTGTAAATATCTTTGAATTGGTAACCCTAAGTTTTTTATCAGGTTTTTATTAAACGTAATTTCATTAATATCAGTATTCAGTGAGAATTTGAAATATTGATCATCTTTAATTTCAAACTCTTTGGAAATAAATCCACAATTTTGAATTAAATGTTTGTAATTCATCGATTTTTGAAATTTACAAATCTTCTTGAAATGTAAATGTATATGGTTTATTAAACGGGTATAATATTTTTAATCTAACTGTTTCAATTTGCTCTGCAACTTTGGTAATTCCTGGTAGTGGTATCTTCAATGTATCAGTTAAACCACTGATACTCAATTTTGTATATCCCATTCTTTTTGCACTTGTCAAATCATCAAAGTATACATGAAATGGTTGATAATAACAATGGACATATAAAAATCTCTTGTCAATATACAATGAAACATGTGCATCAGAAGGATTAGAGATATCTACATCATCATTTACATTATTAATTTTTAGTTTTTGAATTTTCTGTAGAATGGAAATAAATTGTATACAAAGGTAAAATCCAACAAAGCAACTTCCCAATTTCCATGTAACTAAATTTAATTTTGAAGATCAACCATGAATTTACTTGCTTGTTTATATGGATGCATTGTCGGACAACTGTTACTAGGTAAAATCATATACAAATTCATTTTATTAGATCTTTTGCTGATATCCATGCCATTTTACATAGTATTATTTATCCTTACCGATCATTTTAGTTTTCAATATTTTTTGAATTCTAAATGCTTGAGGTTCATTATTGACGTACATGACTGAACTTTGTTTAACATTTATTTTTGAAATGATAAAAACTTTGTCACTCCAATTTGTATCAAAATTTTTAATAAATGGTGCAGTAGATATTTTACTAATTCTAATATGATGACCGATACTATATTTTGGTTTTCTAAGTTTTTCAACTTTTTTAGAAAGCCATGATTTAACTTATGTGTTTGATGATACATCTACAGGTCTCAACCCATTCAAACCTCGGTGTAATGAATAATTATAACTATGAAATATTTTGGGTTAAGCATGTATCCATATTTTATTACCTTAGTGCACAAACAATTTCTTTAGTCTGTTTCTCACTGTTCGATTAAATCTCTCAACATGAGCGGCTTTGTATTGAGAATGTATAGAGTAATGATTTATTTTGAGCCGATTCAGGATTTGCTTAACTTTGCTGTTGAAAAACTCATTACCTATAATAATAATAATAATAATAATAATAATAATAATATCTAAATTATCCGGAGTTCATCTTTAAATAATTTATTAATTGCGATAGACATTTCATTTGCAGACTTTGTTTTGGTAAGAATTGCACGAACAAAACGACTGAAAACATCAATACATGTCAAAATATATTTGCATCATTTATTAATCTTTGAGTATGGTATCATTTCCATGAAATCCATTTGCCATAAATCGTTAATACCAAACGTTTTATATGGTCTTGTTGGAAATCTTTTCAGCATGGGCTTGTTTAAACTGTCGCTAGTTGCCCCGATAACCATTTCTGAGTTTCTGATTTTGAATTTGGAACTTTTTCTGTAACTTTTCGACTCCACCGAAACCCGTCTCGTCTTTTGGGTTTGTCCAAATCTTCTCCATTACAACAGGAAGATTTAAGATTAAAATTAGGTAATGAAGGGTTAGCACCCATGTTTATGATTATGTTCAATAATTATTTTTACCCGCCTAATAAACCAACTCCACCTTATAATGATAATACCAATGGTATTAATGCAGCAATAGACCCTCCTTGTTTATATAAATATTTTCTCATTTGTTTTCTACTTTTGTTGTTAAATAACGATAACAATGGTTTCTTGAGTTTATTTAATATATGCTTTTTGGATTGATTAATTTTAATCTTGCCTTTGACTACTTTGAGTATAATATTTAGTAAATTATCAATGACAAAATATGGAAATGAATTTAAAATAGTCATTTTTTCATATTTGGAGCTTTTAACAATGTATTAAAAACGGAACACTGCTATGATTTTTATGTGTTTTGATTTGTTTCATCTTTATTGTGTTTCAAGTTTTTTGAAATGAGATTCATTGCCGGAAAGTTTTTGGTAACAGTTTTTTTAATAGGTGTATAACTTGTATTTAGTATAACTTAAGTTTTGATAACTATTACTTTTTATAGATTTTCTATTATTTTTAATTCTTGCTTTCAAAAACATTTTTAGTATAGAATGTTTTCAACTTTGTTTATAAACCATTGACCCTTCTTTATTGAAAATATCAGTTCTAACCCGTAAATTATTGGGACATTGTTGTGTGAAATAAATAAATATGTAACTATGAGGAATTTTTATAGCGTCTTGAAATGCATTTATTAAAAAATTGCGATTATTTGGATTAGCTTGTCTTGCCAGAAAATCAATAACGGTAGCATCTCTAGGAATTTTGAAAACAGTCAAATATTGAACATTTAAATTACGAGTTCTATGTGTACCTCCTTGATGAAATAAATTTTGAGTTATAAAATTAATGTTAACACCAACACGTCTACTTATTTTTGTTAATAAATGATTAAAATTATTTTCTTTATTCTACTTGACCAATTTTTATCAAAACCCTTGATTATTTTCATATTTTTCAACTTGCAAAAATTATCCTGTGTCATTCCATGTTCTTCATCAGCACCTCGATGCCAATAAATTTTGTTAAATTTTGATTTGAGCAAAGACGACTTTAGTAAATGGCAAACAATAAGGTTTTTCCACTACCACTTAGCCCAACTATTTGATATACAGCATCATTTCTTAGTTCCATTTTAATATACTAGTTTGCTTATTATTGTTTATATTGTAATGTATATCTTGTTTTAATTATTCTTTTTGGTGGGTTACAGGGTTTTATTAATTATTTTTCCTATGTCTCCCAAAAATTCATTTGCTTAATCCTCAATCGCTGGCGCTCTATGCCCTCTATAATTTCCGTTGGCTCTTCGGCCTTCGGCTTTAACTCTTTTACTGGTCATCTGTGACCTTAATATCTATCCGTAATCATATTTCATCCTTACTCATATCATATCTTATCTGGCACTCTATGGCCTTTAATATCTAATCATAATCATATCTTATCCGGCACTCTATGGCCTCTAGTATCTGATCATAATCATCCGGCACTCTATGGCCTCTAGTATCTGATCATAATCATCCGGCACTCTATGGCCTCTAATATCTAATCATAATCATCCGGCACTCTATGGCCTCTAGTATCTGATCATAATCATCCGGCACTCTATGGCCTCTAGTATCTGATCATAATCATATTCTGTCAATTTCATCTTTACTCATATTCGTATTCGTCTTATTCATATTATCTCTCATTGTTTCACCGGACTTGAGCTCATCAGTGACTTTTGGGTATGTTTGAGGCCTCACACTGACTCTCAAGCCATGGCGTCTTTTGGCCGCGCATTCTTCCGGTTACGCTTTACTCACCGCCATTCGGATATTTGGTACTCGGTGTGGGATCCGGGTTATTGTACCAAACTCCTCGCTGGGCAATAAAAAAACATTCCCTCGGTACTCGGTGTGGGATCCGGGTTGTGTACCTCGAAGAATATAAAAGTATGGAAATGCCTAGACGTTCAATCAAGTTCCAAAAGCGGTTTACTTGATTTCCCGAATAGTGAAAAGAAAAGGAAGCGATTAAAAGTGGGAGCGGAAAATAAACTATCAAATCTCTGCCCGCTCCTTCCATCAGATTTCTCGGCTCCATTCAGCCGCTCTCATCTGGCTTTAGTAGGACATTTTGAGTATGAACCATTTACCGGTTAGTTCACATCTCACCTACCGTTTGGCCCCGATACTCGGTGTGGGATCCGGGTTGTTGTATCGAGTTCCTCCCAGCGGAAAAAAGAATCGTTCGATACTCGGTGTGTGATCCGGGTTTTTGTATCGAACGGCTCAGCGCCATCAGTCCCTTGGCTGATAACAACCTGAGCACGACAGTCCGTAGCTGTCCTCTGGTGCCTCACCACCAGCTAGGGAAAAAAGAAGTCATCTCTAGGTACCTTTAATCAAAACTATTAATTCTGTTCCGTGCGCACTCTTTCTCTCACCTCTCGGTCTGTCTCTTCACTTCCCCCTTTCAAAATTTGTGGTAATCGCATCAGCCAGCTCCCCAAAAGAGGTGATCAATCTCTCGCCGGTTACTTGCTGACATACGCGACTTGGCCTACCAGTTCCTTTCTCAGTAGGGTTGATCAGGGTTTCCCTTGGGTGAGCGTACTATCATTAGATAGCTCAGGTTAACCATTTTTCCTCGTCCTATCTCAATATAGTATCTATAAATATAATATCAATAAAATAAAAAGAATTGTACACTAGGAAACTCAGTTGTCGAAATTTTTCCGTCCAATATTTGTGTCTCTGTGCGTGTGTTTTAATTATTTCCCTAATTCGGCTTTCATGTATTTGGTCTATTACCTTTATTTATCGTTGGCGGGTGGTTTTATTATTTACAAACATTGCATATTTCTTTTATATTCGTCTTATCATCTAATAATAATTCAAGTACTGCATAATACACATTTATTTCATTTTACCATAACAATTCATGGAAAGTAAACAGTTAGTTTTTCCTTTATCTTTCGCTGGCATAACATACAGTGCGACTCTTGTGCGCATCCATGACAATAACTCAGGTGTCCGCAAGGTATCACCATTACTCGTGCTTCCTCTGTTTTGCACGCATAGCATTCTAAATAAGCCTTGGTTTGCTCTTTCATTGTTGTTGCGATCTCGTCTTCAATATTTTTGACTTTTTCCATTAACTTGTTCCAGCTTTTCCCAAATTTGGTTATCTCTAATCTCATGAACAGAATTTCGTATATTCTTTCTGTTGTTACATCTTTATCAATATCGATCAATTTTATTAATATGCAATGTTCGTCGGAGTACAGGTTTGAAATCGTTGATATATCCTCTTTAGCTCGTTTAATTAATTTTTGTTTGTTGATTAGTTCCTCTAGGTTATCGTTTTCGATGTTTAGGATACCCTTTAGTTTTTCTATAATTTTTGTTGGTTCCATCTCTAGAATTATTAAATCTCTTTTAATTACCCATTAAATTTAAATACTAATTAATTAAATTCATTCAACTCTTGGTTTAATATATTTTGATTCATTTTATCAATTACCATTTTAATCATTATTATCGTTGACTTCCTCTACTTGGTTCCGTTACTTTATCATTACCCCCTTACTTACCCCATTTCATTTTATCCCGCATTTTGCCCTTTTAATTATGTGTTGTTTGCTTATGCGTCTTGTGAGTGTCGTTGGTATCTTACAAGGGTGTTGTGTCGTCAAGTATTGATGGATGTTGAGTGTCTTGGCGTCTTAATTTGTAGTCGGGTTGCTCGTTTTTCAACAGTTGTTCTCTGGGTTTTTTGTTTCAAAGCTTTCTCATCTCTCTGGGGTTTTGCAACATGTCGTCTCGACATTTTCAATTTCAATCTTAAACATATGTCTATATTTCCTTTGGTTTTTCGCGAAAACAATCATTTTGATCCCGGCTGAGCCCCCAAATTTGTATGGTGTGTTACAGGGTTTTGAATCTTGCTTATCCTCCTAGTTGCCCTCGTAACGCCATACAAAATGATACTAACCGCCACTTGGCACCCGTCGCTAGGCAACGTTGGTAATGTGTTCAAGTGGTGGATTGCCCGCAAAAATTGAGTACCATTTGCTAGTACTATAGTTGCTCGGACAATCCTCGGGTTCACGAGCTGTCGATAGAAGACCTATGCTCGCTTTGCTCGGTCCCTCGTGACTATTCAGGGTTAGTTCTTAATTGACTGTGGAAAACTGAGACGTAATAAGGTTACTTGTGACAATACTGACATGCAATTTCAAAAGGAACGACTCAACTAAGGCTAAAACTACTCTATTTGAATCAAATCACATGTGGAATATCTACTGTTTGATGTTTTGAAGTTGTGTTGCTCGACGTCGGGCACGCTCCTTGCGTCCCGGTCGACGATTTTTTGCTGGAGTGATGGATCGTTCCGTTAATTGGGTGCTTTTCTGCGGCATCTGGGATGGGGCGAAGATGAGCGGATAAGTTACCGCCTCACCTTCCCGGCACACCGCTAGGGCGACTTCGAGTCCCCGAATTTGAGTGCGCAGGCTCTGATTGAGCTGCCGCTCTTCTGTCCATCCTTTCTGTGCCGCCGTGAGTCGGTGGTATACAGCTCTCATTTTTGTTGGATCAACCCAGGTTGCTTTTAACTGTTGAGTCTCTCGAGTTAATTGAATGATTTGGGCGAGTGACTCTACGTTCGATTGTCTTGCCCGTTCCAGTTCCGCTTGTAGAAGTTGTAGGGATGACATTACTATAATAGAAGAGAGCATTTAAATTCTTTTTTGCCTTCATTAAATCAAAGTTTTATTATTTAGTTAAACAAATTGTATGAAGCTAGTTTATCTATGAGATTAAATAACAAACGAAAAAGACACTTAATATTTAGATCAATTTCTACAACACTTCGTCGTTACTATAGTTCTTCTTCAGGGAATTCTCTCTCTAAACTCCTCTTCAGAGCCGCCACCGTATAGGGCCGTCGGGTATCGCGGGCCGGTCGAGGTGGGTATGCCTCCGCGATACGCCCAACGCGGATGTCCTCTACGTTCGTGAGGTACATCCGGGCTTTGACCACATTGAGGTCCACTTGCTCTTGTATTCTTTCCCAGAAGGTGAAGAGATTTCTGGCGTGATCATATATTTCTTCGGCCGGGTATTGTTGTCCGGCGAGTCCACAGGGATCGGATTCGAGACCCAACAATCGCCAAGTGGTCGGGTATGACCACCGGGGTTGAAGTTGTTCAATAGTCGCGGCAACTTTTGGTACCTCGCTTGGGTGTAGTTCCTCTGCTACTTGAATAGTAATTCGGTCGATAGGCATATCTAAATTATTATCGTTATCAAGTTCGATTAAATCATTGACTTCTAATAATGATCGACTAAATGACAATTATATTATTACTCATAGACTCATCAAACTCTACTAGCTTGGTTATTATTGCAATTTTCCGCGAACGACTAGGGCTATTTATCTGTAAGTTCCTGGTGTGGTATATTCAGTCGGCTAGCTTTTCTCACGGTACTCCCATATGTCTCTTTTTACTGATGGTAACACGTTAAGTGATATTCTAGTACTATGCAAATTGGGTAAGTCGAAAATCCACGATCTATCAGGCATTAACGTTTGTTAAGTTAGGATTTGTCTAGTGGATGGAATTACTACTAATTAAGATTCATTTAAAATTTACTAAGTACTTAGTGATACTATCTGTTAAAAATCGATTTCAAAACTCAAAGGAACCGCGATGTTATCAGATATTGAGGTTGATTTAAGGTTTAGCAAGTACCTACTGCTGTTTAAGATTAATTCCGAAACTTGTTAAATATCTAAAAGTTATATTAATTAACGTGAAGTTACAATTTTCTAATATGTAATATAGATATTGATTAAACTAATTTTAAAATTCGCTATTCTATGATGCTGATATTTATTCGAAACAGAGTTAAAATTTACAGGTTGTATTTAATTTGATGATATTCAATTTAGTCACATCCTGTCAGGACGATGTTGGCGGAAACGTCAATCCCTTCGATCAAGCGGATGTTAAATTTATTCAATGTAGGTTTCCGGTTTCCGGTTGATTCTCTCAGGTTAATTTAGTTATCGATCGGCTACTTCTATTATCGACTTAATGCAATTTTCGGTTGTGAAATGCGCGTAGACTTTCTAATAATGGAACTCCTTATCAAACATCACTTCGATATTTATCATTTGATATATTTATTCGTCTAAGTTGGACTATATCGGATTTTAAGCGCGTCGTAAGTTAATTTCTCGTGATTTTGTTGGTTTATTTATTAAATTTATAGTCGTTCGTTTGGTTTCTACGGGAAAATTATTGGATTATTCTCGGGTCTAAAACGGTGTCAGGATTTTCGTCAGATATCAAGACGATCTTTTTTAAGCTAAATGATTATCATCAAGTTAAATCTAATGCTATTTCGTTTCCTAATAAATTAATCTGTTCGCGTTTCTAATTCGGAATCAGTTTCGATTTTATCCCTACCTTTCAACAATGATGTTAATTTGGATTTTTGTCAATTTTTCTTCAGTAACGGATTGGTATTTATTTATTGGTTCATTTATTTTAGTTCTTTTAATCACGATTTCTTTATTTTAATCAGACTTTATTTTTATTTTTGTTAATGAATAATATTTTATACCCAATTTTATTCTGAATTATTAAAATTTTTTAAGCAAGGAATTAATTGATTGTAATCCATCTAATATGAACAAATTAAACCAAAAGAAAATGTCCGTTATCTAAGCAATGAGTTTTGAACTATTAATCAACGAATTATTTTATTATTATCGATCGTTTTCGACATTTAACCAAATGAGTGCTTTATTTTTTAATTCGTAATTTTTCTTTTTATTTAATCAATGGATAATTTTTAGTAATTAACTAAACGATTACTTTATAATAAATCTTTAATTCCTAACGTTTTTCCTTTTATTTAATCGATGAAGTTTTGGATTATTATTTAACAGATTATTTTATTTTTATCAATAGTTTCCAACATTTAACCAAATGATTACTTCGTTTTTAATACCTTTCCTTTTCTTTAATCAATGAAAATTTGGATCTTTAATCAACAATTTATTTATTTGAATCAATAGTTTTCAGCATTTAATCAAATGATTACTTCGTTTTTAATACATTTCCTTTTCTTTAATCAATGAAAATTTGGATCTTTAATCAACAATTTATTTATTTTAATCAATAGTTTTCAGCATTTAATCAAATGATTTCTTTATTTTTAAATAATAAATATTTAATCCATTTTATTTCGAATATCAATAGTTTTAGTTATATCAACGATTTAATTTGTTTTATCCCCGTGTCCTTTCCTTTTAATAAGCCTTAGGCGCATTTTGTGTTCATATTATATTTACTGAGTGCCCACTGGACTACTCGGTGTGGTGATTTTAAGCCGTGTGTAGTATAAATTTAGGTCGATTTTACAGAATTGAGAAACGAGGAAGCAGCCGGAGACTTCTTCCTTATTTCTCTTTTCAGCTATAGGAATAAATATTGACGTTACGACCGCTGCGTTGCGCACGCTGAGTCTTCACGGGTGCATATCATTGGCGATCTTCCACGCACTTACATGCATTTGCACTATGTCGATTTTACTATCTTGCGTGATGTGTCGGCTGTGGGCCGGAAAAATTTCGACATTAAAATTTATAAAAGCATATAAAATAAGTTAGATATATGTAGAACAATTTAAATATATTAATAATATTTATTAATTATAAAACAAATAAATTTACCCATTTTAACCATTCCATAAAAACATCAAATCATAATACAAAATGACATAAATACCTCTCTTCCCACGCCAACGCCGAGCAGAGCTCCATTGAGATGCAAGGACGTGACGTGGAAAGAGGGTTCCACCACAAATAATTCTCACCTAAAAATTGAATCCGACAATAGATTTAAAATCAAGTTTTGATTTAAAATGATTCTAACAATTTTCAAAATATAGTTTAAAACAGTTTGAAAATGGTTCGTTTTCAAAAATGGTTAAGTTAAATGTGAAAATGGATCAGTATTTATACCTATTTGTATGACGTGTGAAATTTGATGCAGTAAAACAAAATTCGACCTTGTTCTTTTCTAGCAAATTCTATTATTTAATTTTAATATTTTTTGATTTATTTTTATAATTTTTTATTTCGAATTTTTATTGAATTGTTACTAATTCAAAATTTTCGATTTAAATTTCATTTTAATGAACTTTAATTGATTTTCTCAATTTCGTCGAATTTGTTGTGTTTTCTTGTTGTATTTGTGTAGGTATCGTGCGGATCTTGGTGCATTTTGTTAATATTTTAATTTATTTTTATGTTTATTATTTTATATTTAATTCTTTTATTTCTCAGATTTTATATGGTTTAATTGGTGTTTTTTTTTTCAGGTTTATTTTAAATTGCGTGTTGTATCTGCGTGTGTGTTTCTGATCCATTTAAACATTTTTCAAGGCCGCTTACGTTCTGGCCCAACATTTTTATAATTCATATATAAATGTTAGATTTTATAAATTTAAATTCATTATTATATAAATGTTGACTAATATTAATAATAAGGGTCGTGTATCTTTGGAAACTATCAGAATGTTAAATTTCCCTATAGGTAAACCACAGTATGTTGAAAAAACTGGGAAATATACTATTATATTTTTTTAAAATGGTAAATGTATAACGGTTGAAAGAAACCAATCAATTTAAAAGATTTACTGTGTAACATCAAAGATGTACAACTTCAAACTTTCACAATAGTTTCAACAGTTGGACAATCAAATAATTTGAATGATTTTGCAAATCTATTAGATAATTCATGTATATATGAGCCTGAATTATTCTGTTATACTAAATATAACCCAATGTGTAAACATATTCTCTAATGGTAAAATAGTTGTATTATGGATAAAGTTTAAATTTTTATAATATTATTGAAGAGATTATAAACGAGATTATAATACTGAAAATTGTGATTTTTGTAACAATTATATATGGGATATTTGTGCGGTTGATAGTTGTACATGCGTTTTGAATCTTCAGACGCGAGAAATACTCTGTGAATTACTTTATAAAATAAGAAAAATGTATTTTTGTAATAATTTGGATAAAAATAAAGTTTCTTGACTTGAACTTTATAATGTTAATTAATATTACCTTAATTGACCTTTAATTTGAAATAATATAAATTGTTTGCAAAAAGTTGACTAGGAAATCTATCTCTAGTAAACATATTCTTCATTAGAATAGATACAAAGAAAGCAGTAGAATTTTTACAATATAAATTAAATTATTTGTACTTTCCGATAATTTATATTTTTAAAGTAAGTTGATTAACTTATTTGATTTTATTTATTTTATAGAATCAGGTTACTATAGAAAAGTGTTTCTATAATGTTTGATTTACAAATATACAGTTTGACGGCAAGATAATTCTCAGCTAATTTTTCACCAGAATGCAAGACATACAATTTGATGAAGATGAAATGTTCGTCAAACGTGATTTGGACATTATACCTAATCAGGAAAAGATGAGCAGAATAAAGTGCATATAATGAAGATAATATAACCGATGAAACTACAACTAAACAAGCTGTAACAAAAGAATATATAGAGGAACCTATAATTGATAATTCGATAAATGGTATTAAAAAAGTAGATGAAGATGAATGTAATAATTTTCCAACTTGTATTGATTATATTGTTAAAAATATAATGAATGAAAATTGCAAAGATGAAAATTGTACATGTGATGGTTAATAAAACTGAATTAATATTACAATTCACAATAATAAATACTCAAACATTTATTAGAGTTTTTATACACCTTTATAAAATAATTGAAACTGCTAATCCAGTCAGCAGCTTCAACAAATTCTATAAATTTTCATATTTGGCATCATTCTCTTTTGCTTTTATAGCGATTCAAAGCAAGACGATCCATTCGCCACTGGAATCAATCCATGGTGTAATTCGTGATTCAATTACCTATATATTTAAAACCTGAATTAAATTATCAATAAAAATATGCTTCTATAGACCATTGAAAATAATTTTCATAATCCAAGTCACATTTTTCTAAAATATGTTTGATGTACATAAAACTTATAATAATTCGTGACCATTTAATTTCATCATCAAATAATTCATAAAATACACCCTTGAAGGATTCTTTTGTTAAGCGGTTTCCAGCTTGAGAATGATGTTATATTCAATAAGAATATCTTTGACTATATTTTCTGTATGAATAACAAAAAATTAAGGATTTATAATAACTTCATCCGTTTCTCGGTTTGAGATTAAACCATTTAACAGATTGATAAAGTATTTTGTTTGTGTCATTTATAAAAACCATTGAAATGTACTTCTATTTATATTATTAATGTTGAGAATATTTAAAATGAAAGAATATAATTGGTTAAAATAACAAAACTTAAATTTACAAACTACCACGCCAGCCCCTGCGGGCTTGTGGCGGGTTGGCGACCTTTGGCTACGGCGGACGAGCGAGCGGGTGGCAGATGAATTAATTTCCACTTGATAAATCTCGTTTATGATGATTACAAATTGAAATATTAAAACTATAAATTTCTAGAATCATATTAAATGTACATGGTATTTTTCATTGTCGAATCAAATAATGTTCAAGACTTGTGAATAATTTTTATAAAAATTTACAAGTTTTACACTTGGAAAAATTTGGGATATAGAGTTGGGAAATTTGTTTTTAAGGATTTTAAATTTTGCGATATTTTTCCCATGTTAATGTTGAAATATAATAATAAACCATTGTCAATGTAATGTTGTTTGCTTAAAGTTTCTTTCAAAAAATCCTCAAAATAACTAAAGCTCAACAATATCCTATTAAATTTAATAATTTCCTTAATATATTTCCGTATAAAATATTTGAATACATTTATTCAAATTTGACTGTGTTTGAAAGTACTTGGGAAAAATTTGAGTTGACCTACATAAATTTTTCAAAAAAATTATGTTTTTCAGTTTGAAACAATGACCATTGATTCATCAGAATTAATCCGTTCTCCTGAACCATACTTTCGTAGTAATCTGACGTTATCATATAATTATCATTCATTTTCAGATTTCCATATTGAACAAAAGATTTTCGCGCATTTAATGTCAATATTGAATTCTTGAAATGTAATTCGTACTAACAAATTTCACCTTTTTCCAATATATGTTTATTTTATTCATTACTGGTTCTATCTCAATTGAATCTTGTAATTCTTTTGTTCGTACTTCTATATGAATATGACTTTGTTCTTCTGATCTGTTTTGTCTTATCAACCACGGAAAGTTTAAAGTTCGCTTTTAGTTTCGGTGCAGCATATACGTTTTTCTCGTAATTTAGTTCTACAAATGGAGTGAATGGATCTAGTAGATTACTGATTTCGATTTGGTTTGTTATCTCACCATGAGAGACCCATACAATATTTGTAATAGTTGAATAGATATCTAGCTTTTCCATTAGTGGGATTTTATTTATTGCATAAGGTAAATCAACGTTTGTCCATTTGAACATGATATTAGCATCAGCATGCTAAATAGGAATAATGATTTATTAGTATAGCTAACTGGAGTTGGATTTTTTGTGAATTTTCGTTTGAAAATTGTTTTATCTTTAGCTTTCTTTTGCTTTGATCGTGATTCATAACTATCTGGAGCTAGTTTGCATCGATTAGCATGTACCACTATGGGATTTGCTTTCTTACCTCTGAATGGTAGTAGGTTTAAATTCGTTTATGTCCTTTAAATGGCTTTTGCAACTTGGGCGACAAACCTTTGAGTGGTTCTGGTCTATGGAGATGTTGAGAATGTGGTTAGTTTGTTCCCTTAGCCCCATGTAGTTTAGTAACTTGGTGAATGGACTCAAATTTTTAGTCTTTTCTCCAAGTAACAAAATAATTTAATAAAAGAAAATGAAAAATTAATTTTTTAAAAAATATTAATCAAAAATGAACAATAGAAAAACACTTTATGTAAATTTTGAAATTAATTGAGGTGTCTCAGAATTTGTAAATTTAATTTAAAATAAATTACCTTTTACTCTTTATACTGTTTATAATTTTTATGACTAAACAACTACATAATTATATAGATTTGTATACAAATAAATTGGATAAATTAGAGGAAGAAGCAGCTAAATTAAAATAGTTAACATTTAATTCCGAAATTCCATGGGAGTATGATGAAGTGGATATTGATAACGACAATTGCTTTAAATCTTTCGAACTTGAAAATTCATTTCCCGGTGGAAACACAGCTAACAAAGATTTTAAAACCGATTATCATGTTGAAAAATCTTCAGATGACCTTGGATTAATTGGATCATTAATTAATTTCGATGATGAATTTGAAACAGCTTTTCACAAATTAAACTTTGTTAATAAATCACCGGTTATAGATGAAAAGGATTATCAACTAAATTCATTGGTAAATGAGTAAACAGAAGAGATTTTAGACACTTCACTATCCTACACAAATATGGCTATGGAGTCGCCATTTGCAGAGTTGACGAAATTTTCCGAACTGTTCCATCAGCAATATCAAAAATCTGACGCAAGCGTTTCACGTTCTCAATCAAATAGTATCAACTCATCTGAATCAATTCAATAATAAATTACAATTGTTAAATCTATCAATCGAAGTTCTTCCACAACTAGGATATTTTTGCATTCTCATGAGCTATGTAGCAATCGATAATAAATTAACTGAAATTCAAACTAACGATCTCGATCTTCAAGGACATTCCCAGGAAGGTGTTGGATTTTCTTTGAACATCAAAAACGCTGGTGTATTACTTAGTTTTGCAATGAATGGAACAATTCAATTGTGGGATAATAATTGTACTCTAGAAAATAAAATGGAAATCACCAGGAGATAAACTAAATCTCCAATCTTTATTCCATGGCCATATGTAATTTTGTCATAGGCTTCTTTATATTTTTCTTGATTGTGTTTTATCAGTACTCCTGTTTAGGCCCATGATGACTGTAACCTTTCTTGCATTGTTGATTTATAGTCTGGTATTTCCATATTGTTGGGTTATTGTTATTGAAAGTCGGTTCCCTCTGACTCCTCGTGTCCTTTTCCAATCAAATAAGCAAACCCAACACAGAATAATTTTATTTGCACTTTATCACAATAACAGATCAATCCGTTTTATTTCAATGTTTATAATCACAATTTCACTAATTGATTTGCACCTTTTAACCACTGTATGACTCTGTCTTTCGTATCTGGTTAGTAATGTCTGTCTTTTTCTTGTCTGGTTAATAATGGCTGCTTTCGTGTTTTTCCCTCTTTCTTTTATACTACTGCTCAGACTGTTTTCCGACGATTGTCAACAATATTTTCTACATTATTAAATTATTAATAATAATTACTTTCCAGACCGACATTTGTCAACACGTTTGGTCCATTTCTAAATTACTAATTACGAATTAACTACCTCTCCGTAACTTAGTGGCGCCCATTTAATGTTGTTTATGCTAATTTATCCTACTATATTATTCGGTCTATGCGCCGGGTTTTCCTCATCTCTCGGGTTTTCCTCAGCTCTCGGATTCTCCACATCTCTCCGGTTTCCCATTGCCTCGGACTTCCCATTGACTCGGGCTTCCCATTAGTAATTAATTTCCTTTTTTATCTTATATTATTTTCTAGGGACCCCTCACTAAATTTTTATTATTATTTCTGGACTCGTCTCTCAATTTGGCGTTCAACCATACCAATTTCCCCCTATCAATATTACTTTCAAATTTTTATAAATTTTTTATCATTTTTGTGTTTTATCAATTCTACTGTGCTTTTTCGTGATACCCCAACAATATATTGAGACACTGGTGTTTGGAATTGTAAATCAATCGACACATTAAATAAAAAGGTGTCTCACCTGTACTTAAATTGACTGCATTTCGATACGCTAATAAACACGGTTTTATGAAATCGTCCTAATGCTTTTGTCTACGATTTACATAAAAAGAGATCATATTTATTAATGTTCCATTAAATCTTTCGACTCATCCATCAGTTTGTGGATGATAAGAAGTATTCAGCTTCCAATTTCAAAATAACTCGTTTATTTATTTGATTAGTTCACTCTGAAAATTTTTTCCCTGATCTGTAAGCAACCTTTTAGGAGTGCCATCCCGGAAGATAATATTTTCAACAAATATTTTAGTCACTGTATCGGTCTTCTGATTTGGTGTGGAGCTACTTGTGAGATAATCACAAAATACTATAATGCATTTGTTCCTATTTATAGTTTCAGGTAATGGCCAAATAATATCTATTTCTATCATCTCCATTGGTGCTATTGGAACTTGCAATGGTTTTAAAGGTACTTGTGTTTTGCCACCAGTATTCTCTCGTGTAATGCATACTTTACAACTTTTACACCAATCTTTTACATTTTATTCTATTGCTGCCCAATGATATTTTAGTTTTAATCTAGATAAGGTCTTTCTTGAAGATAAATGCCCTCCTAAAGCTTCATCATGGTACTGCATTAACAATGCATTTCTATGTTTTTCTGGGACCATAATTACTGCCTCGTTATTTTTTAAGCATTTTAATATTCCATCATGAATAATATACTTGCAATTCTCACTTTCAATATGCTTTCAGTCTTTCTTCTTTTTGACTGTTATCGCCTGCTCGAAAAATTGTTTCAATTGGCTGTCACACCTTTGCTCGTTCTTTAATTCAGTTAAATCAATGAATGCTTTAATTACCGCAAATATTGTATCTTCTGTCTTTGCAATATCTTTTTTGTTTTCATTTTGGATTCTTGACATTGCATCGGCATTGGCGTTAGATTTACCTGTTCGATATTTTATGTCGAAGTCGTATTCCTGAAGTGCAATTGTTTATCGAATTAGTTTACTAGCCGAATCTCAGTGCTTTATTAACCACTGACGTGGATTATGGTCCGCATATGCAATAAATATTCTAGCTAACAAACAGTTTCTAAATGTAGCAATTCCATATACTAATACTAAGATTTCTTTTCCGATCGTTGAATAGTTTTTCTCGTGAGGTTTTAGCGACCGACTTGCATCAGCTATTACATAATTTTTTCACCGCCAACCTTTTGACCCAACACTGCTTCCAATGCAACATTACTGGCATCGGTCATTAGTATAAACGGTTTCGTAAAATCTGGACACCGTAATATAGGTGCGGTTGTCAATTTTTTCTTTAATGTATCAAACGCATCCTGCTGATTTTTTTCCATGTAAATTTGTTGTGTTTCTTTAGTAATGCGTTTAATGGCTGAGCGATATGTAAAAAGTCTTTAATAAATTTTCTATAATAACTGACCAACCCAAGAAATTGTCTTACTTCATCAGGCTTTTTTGGAATTGGATACGCTTCGACTTTCTTAATGTTTTCTGGATTAGTTTCCATGATATTATGTAACCAACATATATACACTTCAGACTCACTCCATTCACATTTTGATAGTTTATTTTTAATTTGGCATTCTTTAACCGTTAGAACACTGTCTCAACATACTTAAGGTGTTTGCAAAATTCATTTGAAAATATGATTATGTTATCGATGTATACCTCTTAGTATGAAATCTATACCTCTTGAAAGTGGCTGGGGCTCCTGTTAAACTAAAATGTAAAACATTAAATTCGTACAAACTTTGAAGAACTAAGAATTGATATAATTTACTTTTTTCTTGGCTAGTCGTGCCTTTAATATTTTCATCTCTTTATAGGGATGGTGCGTGATAAAAATCTCGCTAATAATGGTATACATCCAATGATTATTTCCATGACCATTCCGTAATAGTGTATAATCTATGTTTTGATAATACCTGTGATATTACTACTTTACTTATAACCCCAATCACATAAATTCTAATAAAGCCAGCACAAGCTTACCCGATAAACATGAACTTTCCCCATATCTTTTTTATGGTATTTTATGTTGTCTTTTTATAATGGTCAGGTGTTAATAAATAATCGTAATTTACCTTTCCTGTTTTGCTCGGAAGTATCGTGTCCACCATTTCCATAATAACTCTTTCCTTTTTTGACAAAAACAATAAATTTCGACGAGCTTCCTCAATGTTATCATTCGAATATAATCCACTTTGAGCCTTATTGTATAGTGACGTAAAATTAATAAGATATTCCAATTTTGTTAGTTTCAACGTTTCCGGTTTTTTGGTTTAACATCTTCTTCTAATAAAATTTTTGTTACTGGTTCCATGAACAGCAATTTTCCATTTACATTAACTGGTAACTCATTCCTGCATTGCTCGTATTTCATCAATTTGATTGGAACTGATTTACACTTGTAGCTGTAAAGCGCTTCACCAAAAGTTCTAGCAAATACTCCGTTCTCAGATATCAACATAGATGCAACTAGGATTAGTGACTGCCATAACCGTTCTATTCCGCAGTATTTCTTTATTTAGTTTGCAATCGTTTAGTATAATCTCTCGGTAAATATTCTCAACCCTATCCTGCCCGAAATGAAATAATAAATCAATTTTGTTATTAAAATAATTGGTCAATTTTATATCCTCCGTATACAATTTAGTTCGAGCTTCTTCAACTATTTTCTTGAATACATAAATTCCTTTATAATTTTTTCGTAAATAGCTTGTCCTCATTTGGTATTTACTCATTTCCTCAGAAACTTCATACCGTTTTTTGGTGACACAGACATTAGTATAGTAGGAGTTTCTTTCATTCGTACTGGAGTAATTCTAGTGGCCATATTTAGTACTGAATTTACAATAGTTTTTTTCTGGTCATTCCCAAATCTGCTTTCCAATTATTTCTTTAAAAGGCATTGATTTTAAATGTGCTAAATTACATTTTTTGTATCCACATCGTAAACTAATATAGATTCACCTGTTTGACAACTGACTTGTTTCATATTACAGAATTGGTGTGTTATTAATATTCTAGTATCGTTATTGAACGACCCATCGAATGTTCTCAGCCCTGATTCGTACTCCTCTATGACGACAACTTTTTCAATTA
Organism: Schmidtea mediterranea; assembly: GCA_022537955.1. NCBI lineage: Eukaryota > Metazoa > Platyhelminthes > Tricladida > Dugesiidae > Schmidtea > Schmidtea mediterranea. Next base: position 24,652,560 of record CM039680.1, on the reverse strand, counting down.
CTGTTTTGTCAACTTTGTAGAATTCATCTTTACAATCACCATTTGTCTTGATTTCCTCTTTGACAGTTATGGTTTCTCGAATTCTATGATTCAGCTTTGCTTTAAGATTAACTGCAGAATTTATCTTTAATTCACTTGTTTGGAAGGCTGCCAGACAGTTTTATTGGCCTCGAAATTGAGTAGATCTTTATCAACAAAGAATGACTCCATTTGCCACAATAAAACAAAAATTTTGTCCTTTTTGACGCACATTCTCTCACGTTCACTGGTCTAAATGATATTTGACATCATTTTTCCATTTAAAATTTCGCGGATATGCATCTAGACACTCGGCTACATCAACCAACGAATATACTTTACCCATCTCAGTTTGAGAACAATCATATGCCGCCATTTAATTCGTATTGTTAACAATTCCTAGCAACATAAACATTGATATTAGCAACCATGGAAACGTGACTTTTCCTTTTTTGACTCGAGACATCACATAAGCTTTGCGAGTTTTGAAGCTAAACTTTTCCATTCATCATTACCCTTGATCCAATTGGTTACATATTTACCCGTTACTTTTACTGCATCTTCGATTAACGATTTTGGTTTATATGATTCAAGACACCTGTAAGTGTCAATCTTTAAAATTATAAGCAAGCACTGTTAACAAAACATCCCTTCTTAGCTCGTTGTTAATTAGCTCTTGTAGTATTTTCTCATCACAAAACTCAGTTTCATTGTTATTCTTTTGAAGTACTGCTGGAAGTCGTCTTTTGAATTCTTTCGATAATTGTTTTATGAATTCGTTTTCATTTAATTCTTCAGTTAATGCATACAATTCCATCACCAACCCCTTCAAAATTGATTCCGTTTTGAATAAATTATTTAAATAATCTTTTTCGGTCAACTGACAAATGTTCCTCTTAAAGTGGCTTAATACATTATTTGACTCTGTAAAGTTTGCTTCGCATTTTAGTTCATCTTCACTAATTAAATGTTCGACATTTCCATCATCCGTTTCATGATTACTAACTATTTCATTATCCTCTTCACTCACTTCTTTACACTCTGTCTCATCTGTCTCATCTGTTTCATCATTTTTTGACTCAAAGTCTTCAAGCTCGATGCCATATCGTTCACTAAATGGTTCTGTCTTAATTGGTTGTAACTATTCTTTTTTCTTGTTTAAGTCTTTTTCAGCTCTAGTCCAGTATGTGACAATAGCCTTTTCTTTTATTATTTCATCTGTCTGCATTGTAGCATATACATTGTTTATATAATTTAGGCTACATCCAAATTGACCAAAAAGTCATCATCGTCTAATTCAACTCTTCGAAAGGTTAATATTATGACTCCATCATCACCCATAATCTCTGCCGCCTTTCTCCGTGTTTTCAACACTCTTGCACTCCAGTGCTCCTGAGAATATTCAATTCTTTCGCGAATATTTAACGCTATCAACTTAGATTTTGTATTCTGGTCTGTCTCGTGATTGCTCTTTTATCCTTGTCGATGTTTAAGATTGGTTCGATACATTTGTTTATTTCATCTGCATCTCCAATGTATAGCATGTCTAGTAAATTATTCATAATTTCATCCCATCTTTTCACCTCTTAATTTGAATTATAAATAATATTTACAATTCTTACTTCATTTTTAAATCCAGTAATGATACCACAATCGACTAGATACTTCTCGTCTACTAATTGCCGAATTATAAATTTAAGTTGTACTCGAAACCAATAAAATTTGTACTGTATTAGCTCTTTAAGCTCTTTGATTTGCCAGTAAAGAATTAATACGAAATTGAAATTTCACGTTATCGGTTTCCATAGTTTCGACAAAACTTTCTTCTAGGTTTTTCATGGATCGTAAAGCTCTTTCAAAGATTTTCATTAACTCTACCATTTTCTCATCTTAATTGACATTTTACAGCTTGGCACACAAATTTAGAGCTGTTTTTAGTTTTGCTGGCCCCAACGCCATCTTATTCAATTCTATAATCCACTCCTTTAATTTTGGATTGTCTATTTCTAATCTGTCTAACAATCTTTCCATTCTGGTCAGAAGAAACGTTGCTTTTTAGTTTAATAAATCAGTTTCCACTTTATTGACAAGGTTTCTAATCACTTCAGTCACTATTTCATTGTTATGCACCATGTAAACGTCAGTTTCATCATCTGATTCAAATTTTGACATCATCCTGTTTAATTTTTGTCTTATCTCCCGAAATTTATTCTCCATCTTCTCTTTAAACTCATCTCGCTGAGCATATGTGACATTGGAACTCTTTTGTATTACATCTTGAAATTGGATTGCCTTCTTTAAAATCGGTCTTCCAAATCTTTCTGAATTTTTTGGGCATGACCAAGCCATGTTACCATATCAGTCGTAGGATGTGAGCCCGTCAGATACAACCACCGTAGACTTACATAATATTATGCAATATCTGCTCTCTGTCCACTCTGTTGCTACCTGGAGATTGACATTTGTCCATTGTTACCAAGTGTCCGCATGATTATGTCACGCGACCACTGGTCAGTCACTACCCGGAAACTGATTATTATTCACACTTATTATGTTACGCAGTTGTGGACCAACACACCTTGATTACCTAATGTTTAAGAACACCGTCGCGCACACACACATTCTAGAATATTCCCGAAAATACATATCACACACACCAACGATCACCGATCCACACTGACTCACACGAATACACACTGATCAGTGTGGATCTGTGCGGATCTGTGTGTATCAGTGTGTAGCAATCTTCGTCACAAAATCAAAATATCAATCCCCAGGTAGCAACTACAGGGACAGAGGTCAATCTCCAGGTAGTAATAACGTGGACAGATGTCAGATATTGCATAATATTACGTAAGTCTAGAGGGTGTAACTGACGTGCTCACATCATACTATTCATATCTTTTGCATGAATAGCATTGTATTTGTCCATTTGTATTCACTCTGTTGCGCTACGGAGAAGGAGATGCTGATGGTGATCTGGTTCTTTAAAAATAGCTTCTGCTAATATGGCCCTTTTACCCACAACAATAACATTCAATATCATCGTCCTTTTTCTTATTTTGAACAAACATCAGTTTTTGGCTAACATTCTGCCCTTTTTAAACCAACATTGATTTGAATAATGGCCAATTTTCTTGCAATAATCGCATACAATACTGTTTGATTTCCCGTTTCCCTGAATACTAAAAGAGGCTTTATTATTTTCAAATTTGTTATCTAATCTTGGAGATACATTAGTATTCTGCATCTTTATTTTAACTCACATCAATTTTGAATTGGACTCATTGACCTTTCTCGCTTCTCTACATTGACTGCAATGTTCTGGAACCTTTTAAATTCAATTCAATTTTCATTGTTTTCTTTACTAATTCATCAAAATTTGCAAAATCCACATAACATAAGGCCTTTTTATTTTCTGTACGAGCTCCAGTTATGAATTGATCTAGGAGTAATTCTTTAACCTGCTTTACCATCTCCTATTGATTAGGTTTTACTTCGAATGCTTTGTCAGCGAAAGTTGTTAAATGGTATGCGAACTCACTTACAGATTCATTTGGATTTTGCACTCTATTATAAAACCTTTGAGGCATTATCCTTGTGATACCTCCTCCACTAACTTCATTGCCATCACGTCTTTCAATTTGGCCCAATCGTTTTCAACAACTTTCTTATCCATTTGTTGCCAAGTCTCTCTTACTTCTCCTTTTAAATAAAGTGGAAATCTCTCTACCGTAATGGCTTGCGACCAACCATATGATGAGACGTATATATAATAGTCCCCAATAGAATCTGAAATTCAACTGGGTCGCCTCAGTATTGGCTAACATGTAATTTCTGGCAATTTCCAAAGTCAATCATCTCGGCATTGTCTTTGTCCATCTCCACTCCTTTCTGAATTCTCAAATTATACTTTTTCAATTCTAAATTTTAAGAGATAAACAATAATTAACAAAACTTTTTACACAATTGTTTTCAAAATATCAACAAATAATCTTCAACAATCTTTTCCAAATTTTTTTTACGCTGGTTTATTTTCTCACTTTTCATTCTTTCAATATCCCTTCCGACTTGAATCACGTCGGGTTCACCAGAATGTGTTGGGTTTTAATTAAATGATAATAATAATAATAATAATAATAATAATAATAATAATAGTCGGTATGACTGACTACATGTGTTTTTTAAAAATTAAACAATACCCAATGTATATTTTGTATTCACAATCTATCAATCACAAAGTTTAAATTAACGTAATGAGACTGATCACTCTGACTGCCTGGTAGATCCCGCTGTGGATATTCGGCTCTGTATGTTTTTTAATAATAATCACCTTTGACAAATTTAATCCATGATTCAATTCGATTCGACCTACTGAGTTCCTTTAAATATTCTTCTAATAATTAATTTAAATCATGAACCTCTAGATAATATACCTAATCCCTCAATCCTACTCTCAGTTTCTTCGTGTCCTTACCCGAGGCAAAATGCCAACAGTTTCTGATTTTGGCTTTCCATATATAGTGGTAATAATCACTTTGATTAATGATCATCAATCTAATCCTCAACTTTTGACAACCTTGGACTTGTGATTTCTTTTTATGTTTTTAGTCTCCGAGGAAGGATTCATCGGTACACACATAGCCTCTCTCGTCATAATCTCCTTTTTGCTTCTTCTATTAATCTTACTGGTGGGTTTCGGGGAGTATATATTTTGAAACTATATGGTTGTTACCCAGACAACCCCATACAAATATCTTTCGCTTACCACTCGGCACCCTTTGCTAAGCAACGTTGGAACTGTGTTCGAGGGTGTCGATCGTCCGCAAAAAGTGAGCGCTATTGCTAATGCTATAATTGACCGAACAATCCATGGGTCCAACAAGCTGCCGATAGAAGGCCTGTGCTCGATTTCGATTTTTAGGTCCCATTATTCTCTTATCTCCTTCAAATGTTAATGCATGCTGTTATCTCGTTTATCTTTACATCTATTCCCATAGTCCTAGTTATCGTTGTCCGTGTTGATGATTTTGCTCCGGCTGTAAACCCTTTGTTATGTAAGTATTCACACAGTATCTCTCTTACCCTTATCCCTGTTATAACTACAATGTTCCCATTATTATTACTAGTATTATCATGGTTACAATGTATTATTCTAATCCATTATCACTGCTATTACTATTATTAGTATTCTTATTACTATCCTTACCATTATATTTATTATTATTATTATTATTATTATTATTATTATTATTATTATTATCAAATGTTTTGTAAAGATTCGTCCTTATTCCTTGGCTTAAAAAATATACTTTGCTTATATAAACATTTAGCCGTAATCCATGCTTAATTTTACAGTTTTTGACAAAGTATTTTCATTAATTCGAAAAATTTGAGCAGCGTTCCGCCCTTATTTTACAGTTTTATCCGGATATTCTATCAATTATTGAGCCGTATTCTACTTTTAATTTGGTATTTTTTGATAAGTATTCTAATTGATTAGGAAAATTGAGCAGCGATCCGCCCCTATTTCATAAATTCATGATAAGTATTTTGATTATTTCCGAAAATTTGCGCAGCGTTCTGCCTATATTTTCCGTCTCAATTCGACATAATTTATTTAATTCTTATATATTATTTAAAACATTATTTTCTATGATTTTGGTCGTTCGGATCAATCTTTTTCCGATGGCTATTCATTTTAACTGTTGCAACGATTTCGCAATTTTACCCACTACCCTTTCCCTTTCTTTCTCCTTATGATCTATGTATGTTCATATTACATTTAGTGAGTGCTCACTGGACTACTCGGTGCTAGTGATTTTTAGCCGATTGTGGTTAAAAGTTTATGTCGATTTTATCGAAATTGAGTGCAAGAAAGTTGAGCCAAAAGACCCACTCTCGAGCTACTCTCTTTCGTTATTTAGTTCAATGATTTGACATTCAAGTCCGTCGTTACCCATGGCGAGATCTCTCCCGGGCACGAGCTATTGGCGGACTTACATCGCACTTACACTGCTCGGTAACTATGTGTGATTTTACTCACTTGCAATATGTTTTGGCTGTGGGCCGAAAAAAAAATAAATAAATTTACCATATGAGTTGAATAAAAGCCTCGATGCATAAAGATTGCTGACTTTAAATTTTTATTTGGCCTACTACATCGTCCATCAATTCATTAGGTCAAATACGACAATGGGAATTCATAAAAATCGCCGTGAACTAATCATTAATTCATCCGGCATTAATTCACAAAATCATAATAAGTATTTCATCAATTCATCTGGCATTAGTTCACAATCAATAATCGCACGCTAGCTGTCAGCCGTCGTGCTTAGACACAACACTTACCACGGTTCTCAGCTAGTTGTACACCAATGAAAAATAAGATTTTAAATCAATACTGAAAAAATAAGATTAAAATCTGTCAAAACACATCAGTATATATACCTATAATTTGGCCTTAACCTTGCGTGTTATTTTTATTGTGATTAAATAAAATTCGACCTTGAAATTATTGGTGTTATATAAATTTAATTTTTATTAATTTCTTAATTTAAATTGCCAATTTATTTTTAACATTTTTAATTAAATTTATTCAGCCAAAAATATTTTGTTTTTATTCATTTAATTTATTAATTTTTACTTTTATGTAAATGGTCATTTTACGGTCAAATTTTATGTAGATTTCGTGCGGTTCTTGATGTATTTTGTATTTATTTTTTTTACTTTTATGTTTTTTGATTTTATATTTATTTATATTCTCTCAGATTTTAAAATGTTTAGTTGGTGTTGTATGTAGTGTTGGGCCAGAACACAAACGGCCTTGAAAATGTTTAAATGAATCGGTAACACACATGCAAACATAACATGCAGATTTAAACTCAAACCTATTAAAAAACCAATTAATGCGAGAAAGAGAACAATTAAATATAAAATTATAAAACATAAAAGTAAATTAAAATAATAACCAAGTGCAACAAGATCCGCACGAAATAAACATAAACATAACATGAGAAGATTAAAATTTGACCCAAATTTGACAATTTAACAAAAATGCGAAGTTTCATGAAAATGAAATAAAAATCAAATAATTTGAATTAGAAATAATTCAATTAAAAATTCAAAAGAAAAAATTGTCAAATAAAATGTCAAAATAATAAAAATTAAGAATAGAATATACTAAAAAATCACAAGGTCAAATTTTGTTTATACCGATTCATTTTCAAATAATTTTAATCAGTTAATCACTTTTTCAAATCTGAAATCAGTGTTAATCTGAATCAATTTTCGTCTAACCAGTAGAATAAAAATTACGATGTGAGTGAGAGAATTGTTCGAAACTCTCTCCACGTCGCATCCTCGCAACCTCAATTGAGCTCTGCTTGGATGTCGGCGTGGGGAGAGGGTGTTACTGTATTATGTTCGAGACTTTATGCAATTCAATGTGTTATACTCAGAAAATTTTTGAAATCTAATGTATTGTATGACAAAATATATATATATATATATATATATATTCATAAACTGAAATTTTTCCGTCGAAGCCATAAATTTTTCTGGCCCACAGCCACTCACACACCGCAAGTAATGAAAATATACATACAATTCAGGCTGTGTAAGAGCAGTTCATCTGCCAATAGCCTGTGCCCGTGAAAGTTCCGGCGTGAATAACGCAGGGCCCAAACGTCAAATCACAACCGTTATAGGGGAAATTTGGAGGAGGGAAAGTAGTCTTTTGGCTGCTCCCCCGCCACCTATTTTCCTGTAAATTCGACATAAATTTAAATTCTACATATCGCCCAAAATCATGAACATTGAGTAGCTCGGTGAGCACTTTTAAAATCTTAATATAAACATAATTATCCTAGAATCAAAAAGAAAGGAAAGGAGTGGGCAAATAAAAAATTCGGAAATCGTTGTATGTTTAAATATCTCGAATTAAAATTTTTAGATAACGATAATAAGCAATTAGGAGTAATAATTAATTAACATGAATCAGACCCACAACTAAGATTAACTGCGAGTTAAAAAAATCAGGCTGAATAGAGTTTAATTTATTTAACGCCAACCGGCAGCTCCAATCATCGAACTTACAGATAGCATCAATAAATAGGATTCATTATTTTTAATTAACCAGCAAATTAGAAATTTCAAATCCCCGTAACTCAAATATTTATTCGCCCATTAATTAATAAAACTATTCAATATATATGGCCAGTCCAAATCCATAATAAACCAACTTAAGCACATATACATCGTTATTTAAAGACAAAAATTCCCAAATAAAATTTAACACAATTCCAATCAATGAGAAGAAATAACGTAACCCAAGTTGAAATTTGTACCAAGACAAAACGAAATCACATCTAATCATCAACGAGTGTACCACGAGACTGTAATCAACTCATAAACTCGAAAGATTTTCTTTATTCATCAAATCAAGGTCGAACTAACTCCAATTCCACCAAACCAAGGAGTAAATTGGAAGAGGTACTTTTGAATCCAATCAATGCGTTCGAATAAGGAACCACATGAGTATAACGCCATAAGGAAATATTCAAGCCCCAGAATAATAACCAACATTAATTGGATTCAGTGGAATAATAAACAGACGAATATCGTAGTAAGGCGATGAAGGTCAATAAGTTGGATAATATTGTGAGCTAAAACTTTAATGTGACTAAAATTTAAATCGATAATTTAATAGTAAACTAACCAGAATTTAAACTGAATACGCCGAGCAATTAATAGGAGATTAGATCAATTATAATGAATAGAAATCAAATAAAATAATTCCCAGGCAATCACGATTGGCCTGTAGACGTGGCAAAGTGCATTAGAATTTCACCAAAAAATCAATTGACGAGGTAGAGAATATACACGTGGCAGGAGACATCTGGCGCAAGTCGATCTCCGCAGTAGCATGCGAGGTACACCAATGAGTAGTATTCAGGCACATACATGCAGGTAGTAGGAAGAGAGATTTGAACGACACACATACCTGATAGAAGTAAGTTATACGATATAAATAGGCAGTCAGTCGAAAAATTTCTCAGTTATAACCGATATAAACAATTTTTCACAGAATAATCCATGGTCTAAGAATCACCACGCACGTTATTCGGATACCAGTGAAATTACAGTGAAGCAAAGAATCGACGCACAATGAGGTAGACATTTGTTTTTTAACTAACTAATTTTAATTTGTAAATATTTATGCCCTGATCCACCGACTTTGTGAAGAAACGTTGACCGAATATCGCTGATAAAATGACATCGTGCAGGCTTTAGAGGACCAAAAGCTTTTCTTTCTGTTACACTTGTTATTGAATAAATGCTAAAAACCAAATTTCTGATTGATGAATGTACTGTTATGAATCTCGAAAGGAGAAACCTATATAAAATCTCACAGTAATTAGTCGATAGTCCAGAGGCCGCCTGGTCGACGATATACTAATTACTTGGTATAAGCAAAACAACCACTGGCCAAATATCCAAGGTGAAAATGACTTAAACGATGCCAGGTTTACATTTGATGCGTCGAAGGAGCATGATGAATACCCAAACGTTACTCAGTTGAAGGACCGATTTTTTTCCACACCTACCGTTAAATGCATCGAAACCCAGCTATATCTTCAAGAAAATTCTTTTGGGCGAGAAAATCACTCTACTAGTCTTACTACAAAGAACATGAAGTTTCGCCGATAAAGGCCGAATAACTATCCATTTCTTATGATGCTCATCATTGCGATAATGATTCCAAGTAGATCACGAACGAGAAACTACCCGAACCGCCCTATCACAAACTTAGACTAGAATATTAACTAGATAGAATCTCGAACTTAGTTTGCATTGTACAGATGTTCATCTGTATTTTAATAATGCCTATTCCACCGATTCATTATAATCAAAATTAATATATGCCAATTATTTGTTAATTCATATTTTACGACCCTTCTAGACAAGCGCATCATAGGCTATATAGACATTAATTAGTAGTCAAAAATCCTCCCCTGTAGATGAATATTAAAATTTACTAATTCAATTAACCCATATATTAGTTCTGCTGTAAATAATTCAACTTATTCGATTATTTATGAAATTTATGTTATCCATACAATTAGATTCCTGGATAGATGAATCTCGCGTGACTATGAGGTTTCCATCCTACTCCGCCGTGAAATATCGACAGGGATGTGGGATGAGGGGTATTCTATCTCCCCAGTAAGAAAATCTAGATTCGAGAGGCAGGATGAAATGGAGGACACTGAACGACCATACATAGCCATCAAGCGGGAGTCTGGGCAAAATCCGGCTAGCGAACTTTGAGGACAGGCCGAAGATATCCTAGCCCGACTCGAAGCTCACCAGAGGAATACGAATCAGGAAGTGAATTGGGCCCGTCGCCATCTCAACCAGATCAACAAGGACATCGCGGCTAGTTTAATTCCGAGCACGGATGGGTATGCCCCGTCATACGGCATCTCATTCGACCTCAATCATCCGCGAGTAAACCAGCCAATTCCGCCAATAACGGTATCAGTGCCGAAGCAGATCCTTTCAGAGGCCAGGCAAGCGCGAAATGGAGTCCAACGACCGGAATGTGATCGTATTTGTACCCGCTGATCACCGAGACGGAACCCAAGAGATCGGCCGTCCACCTCAAGACATAATTGATTTCCCTTTTAACATTATTAACTTACTTTGTGGTAGATTTAAATATAATGACATCAGGTTCATTGATTTCATATATTTAGATTTATTATAAAAACACCTACCTAACAACAGCTCCTTTTACGACTCTAGATCAACACGCCTTCAAACTGTGTGATTATACTCATATTCATTATAATTCATTTTCAATATGTGAATTGAAGTATTCATGATTATATTTTTCCTTTTTTAGAGATGGACCCCAGTATAATCCTAAGCAGGGCTCTGAAAGATGCACGAAAGGAAAATACAGACCTCCATCGACAGATGTTGGAGATGACCCGAGAAGTCCATCGCATCAAATCAACATGGATAGAACCGTCAAAGGCAAAGGTTCTATACCAACGAGTAACCGCCGCTCAGCGTGGATGGGCTGAAGAAAAGCGCTTGGTACAGGCTATGAGGACACAGATCCGAGGATTAGAAGTGGCATTAACGGCCTGTCAAAAAGGCCAATCCGTCACGTACCTTTTGGTCTCCGCACCTGCTCAGTTGGCGTATCGTGATGCCACTAGCGCAACTAAACCAGCAATTAAATCGCCTCAAAGACACCCAGGGAAATTTGAGCGCGCAAGGCGTCGAGCCATGAAATCGTCGGAAAAATCAAACTGAAAAGATTCTGATAAATAAAATTTTGTGTTGTTAAATTGTCTCTGTGTTGTTAAATTTATTGAGTATCGATGAATAAGTTCCGTGAGATAATAAAATTTCAACCAGAGAAAGAGAGGGATGAGGGACTATATATGTAAATGAAGGGACCAAGAACAGAAAAGCGCACATATGCCTTCTATCGGTGGTGCGTTAAACCCGCTATAGGATCTGGCCTTAGCAGTTCCTATATGGCGCTCACCTTTGGCGATCCTATAACCGGTGGTTACATTACCAACGTTGCTTGGCAACGGGTAACCACTGGGGGCAAGATGATAATTTTCATATGGAGTCAAGGACATTGACAACACCCAAAACCCCACAGTAGTATTTTAAGTTATCTTGGTGCTGGGTTTTCGTGCTGTATTACTGATGCATTTAAACAATTCTCAAGGCTATTTGTGTTTTAGCCCAACATTACTATCAAGATAATGGCCTTTTTAATTTCCTTTTGTTTACTCTTCTCATTGTTTACTAAACTCAGGTTTTTTTAATTAATTAATTAACGATTTTCTGTTTTAAAAGCTTTCTTGATTTTTTACTCTTTCTGAATATATTCTGATAAATCCGTTCTTGTCATGATCTTCCCCATTATCTCTTCTGCATCTGAACAATTTTTCAATTTTTGATTCAATAATTTGTTGATTTCTTACGTTTTCGAATCTTCTACATTCCTTTTTAATTACATGAAAACCGTTTAAAATAATTTAAAATATCAAACATCAACACACTACTATAGGATCCTCGTTTTTATTTTTTCGTATATGTAGATTTTTATTTATTATTTTACTTCGTAAGGACCTTTAAAGGGTCTTGCTAGCTTTGTTGTTTTACCTTTGCCTTCCTGTGGTGACATAAATCTAACCTTATCTCCACCCTAAAAGTATGCGGTTTGCTTGTCTTATAGTAATCAGCTTTATACTGTTCGTGTCTGAATTTATTTTTTAAGTTTACTACCTTATGTACCTCTTGAATTCGTTCTTGAATTAATGTTACATAATCTGGCGCATCTAAATATTGTGACACTGATGTTTCGAAAATTGTGTCGGTAGGTTTTGCATGTTCTCTCTAAAACATTAAGAAACATAGTGAATATCATGTTGTCTCATTTGGTGTAATGTTATGAATATAAGTGCATTGATTGACTTATTTGTCCCAATCATTTTGATTTTTTCCCACAAAAATCGCTAATCTACTAAGAAGTGTCCCGTTGATTCTTTCTGCTAATCCATCACCTGTTGTAATGATTTTTTCATATTAAGGATGTTAGCTACTCTTTTAATGATTTCGCTCATACAGTTATTACCTTTATCTGTTAATGGTTTTTTCGGTGTGCCTATTTTAAAAATAATTTTTTCTACGAGTAATTTAGCTACTGTTTCTGCGGTTTCCTTTTTAGTTGGAAATTCCTCTGCCCATTTGGTAAAGTAATCAATGAAAACTAATGTGTTTGTTACCGTTAATTGTTTTGGGTAGTTTGCATAAAAAATCCATAGCGGAAAGTTCCATTGCCGATATTCTGGTTGGGATTGGATGTAAGGGTGCGTTTGTTTTTATCCCAGTAATTTTTCTAGTTGCGCAAATTGTACAAGCATTACACCATCTTTTAACGTCCTTTTTTAAGTCGTCTCAATAATATTTTTATAATAGTCTGCTTGTTGTCCTTCGACTTGATAAATGTACTCCTAGAGCACCATTGTGGTACTGTAATAAAAGGATTTGTCTCAATTTTTGTGGCACTAATATTAATAGTTTTCCACTAAAATCTTCGATGACGACTAACTTTTTGTATATTTGATTTACCCCTTTTCTAATATCCTCTCTTATTTTTGAAATCTCTAAATCTTTAAATTGTTCATCGTATATATATATATATATATATATATATATATATTGGTTTTTCTATCACTAATGCAAAAACCTTTAGTACTCCTAATTCAGGAATGCAAGACAATGCATCTGCGTTTCTATTTATTCTACCTGGTTTTTATATGATTTTTATGTGTATGTCTGGTATTTTCATAAACTGTTTCTTAAAATCTGTGTATCTTAGAATTGGTGCTGTTATTAATTTCTCTTTTAGTTGCTCAAATGCTTTCTGGTGTTCAGGTGTCCATTTCTTTCGTGTGTTGAGGATTCCTAAATAATAGAGTAAAATAATTAATAAACATGTAAAATGATTGGGGGAAACAGGAATAAGTGATTAAGATGTGGTTCTGGAGCTTAATAAAAAGGGAATGAAAAAGAAATGTCGAATAACGAGAGGGAATAAGAGAAAATCAATAAAAATAGACAATTGAATAAAAGAAGGTTATTTAAAATTAACGAGTGCAAATTTAGGAAAACAAAAACAAATGCAAAATTTGCACGTTATTTCGAAAGCCCTTTCAAGATAAGGGAAGGAATGTTGTTTGATAATCCGGGAAAGGACATCTCTAAAAAATTATTTACCTGGACAGCTGTAAGTGATTATAGAGGCCCAAATGAAACTAGCGGTAAAAGATATTGGAAATTCTATTTGACATCAATAAGTATTATTGGGTGACGGAGTATAAAAAGTAATCGCAACTGGAATCAGAGAGAGAAATTGGACTAAAGAGAAAAAGTTTGTTAATCAAAAAAGTTTATATCGTTTGGAGTTCATTTCTGTTGTATAAAAGCACGCTTGGAGTCAGATTGATAATACATCCTATTCAAATTCACCGACAACCCCAACACGTGGTTTGTTGATTTTATCATTAATGTTTTGTACTATTATTACCCATTTACTTTCTCCTTTTGTCTTAATTCCCTTAGTTAAATCTATTATTGGTGCTGCTATTTTGGCATAATCTTGTATAAACTTACGATAATACCCCGTTAATCCTAAAAATCCTTGTACTTGTTGTAATGTTGTAGGGACAGGAATATTTTTTACAACCTCGATTTCACCCGGGTTTGGAGTTATACCCTCTACTGTAACTAGATGTCCCAAAAAAAGTGTTGAGGGCTCTGCCCATTTAGGTTTAATTTTTATACTGGATTTTCTTTATCTTTGGAGTAAATTAGATTTATTTTTTAAATGTTCCTCCGAATTTTTTTTGACGATATTAATATGTCGTCCATATAAACTGCGTAATGTTTAACATCTACAAGTATTGTATTCATTAAACGTTGAAATGTCGCTGGAGCATTAGTTACGGCCACGCTAGTTACATAACCCAAAGCAAAACTAACAAAATTGAAAAAGAAATCCAAATCATTTATTTATCACATTTTGACAATTTAACAGAAACAAATCGAAATCCGGAGAAATTTTGCGGGATTTCTCGATAATTTCCAGAAATCGATTCCGCGCCTTGCAGCACGGGAACGATTCAAACAACTGAGAGAGAAAATTCCAGCAATTCTTTCGCTTTTCGAGATCGAGACAAAGATTGTAATTCAATTTCCCACAGAACAAACTCTGCGGCGGCGGAACATGATCCGGATCAAATGTCGGATCCAAGCCCAACAATTGAACCAATGAGAAATAAACCGATTGCAACTCATTGAATCCATGAACGAGTCGAATTTGGAACTTGTTGACATTACTGACAATCGGATCCTTGAAGAACTTGAAAGCCGGGCTGTTGTATTGCTCCCT
The DNA here is from genome assembly GCA_022537955.1 of Schmidtea mediterranea. Taxonomy (NCBI): domain Eukaryota; kingdom Metazoa; phylum Platyhelminthes; order Tricladida; family Dugesiidae; genus Schmidtea; species Schmidtea mediterranea. The sequence goes on along the minus strand of CM039680.1, from coordinate 24,637,553 downwards.
TACGAAATTCGATCCGATGGGATCCATTTGAAGTTCTGATTTCCAGACCAACTGGATGAAAACCGCAGCGATTCCCGCTAGAATCGAATGAAATTTCCAACTCGTTTCCTTATTGGCCGATGAATCTATCCAATACAAAATCATCATCTCAATGAATCCGAAAGAATTATCGATTTTCATCCTATCCAGCAGGGGATTGGTCGAATCGTTTCCGATGTTTTCATCGATTACAATTCGCGTTTTCAACATGGACTTTTCTTTGCGCGCGTATTCAACAATCGATCCCGACGATTTATCGGCCAATTTCCCTAGAGCTTTATAAAATCGATTTCTAATCTCACGGGAGACCGAATGAATGGAATCGTCACTTATCGACTCGACATATGTCGACAGGAAAACTTTCTCAGAAATTAGACTATTCATAAGAATTGGTGACAAAATCGATTGGTTTAATCGGATATTAATGAAATTCGGCAGTCTGGCAAATGGGCTGTTTGGGTTGGGAATTGCTGGAGAATTCGATTTGAATGAATCGACTAAATTCGATTGGCTGATATTATACTGTTCCACTGATGATTTGATAAAGGTTTTCATTGAAATTCTCTCATTTTCCCTTACTGACTGGACGACTCTGTCAATGGCACTATCGACATTATCGAACTCCATTAGCCAATTCAACAAAATCGCAACTTTTGATTTGGTTTTACCGATCTTTTTGCTTTTGCGGCCATTGGTATTTTGGAGGAAGATTTTTTCGAAAAAATTCACTGAGAGAAAATCATTTCCCATTAATGTTGAAAATAAAGGCATAAAATTCTCATTAATTCGGAGGTTGTTTGATGATTTCAAATAGAAATTAGACAGGCGAAATATTGCACAAGATATAAAGAAATGAGAAGATTTCGGACAACATTCACAGATTTCTTCGACGGGAATAAAATTTAAACTTCCAACAGGGATAAATCCACAATTTAATGGGAAAATAAAAAAATCAGAATCATTACTGATAACAGGACAATTGAAATAATTAGCCAATGCAGCAGCCTCTTTGTCGGCTTCTTCATGGCAAGTTATAAACTTGATATTTAATCGGATTAATACTGATATCATTGTTGATATAGCTAACATAGGCAATAAATACCCGTTAGATGGATATTGCTTATTCAATTGTGAGCATGTGAACAATCTATCTTTAAATCGAGATATTGTGGTTCTTATTTTACTGCCCTTAAAAAGGATCATTAACGGTTTTATAATGTAGAAAAATAGGGGCTAGTTACCTCAGCATCATAACAACCATCGAATACAACAAATGGTTCTAATTCACATTCTTCTAATCTATGAAAAAACTTCATTAACGATTTATCAAATGATTCATATTCGCCACCAAATTGCCACACTAATTTGTGCGCATGATGAATAGAATGCAATAAATTATTTCCATCAATAATTACTTTTGATTTTCTTAATTTACAAGGTTTTAATGATGAACCATCATTTAACATAAAACTCATTAGCCCTTTGACGCCCATTATTCAATTTTAATTCCAAAATTATTTTATATTTAAATATTTATTTTTTAAAAATTTATTTTATGATGATTATTTAAACAACATTCATCTTTCATAATGAATTTTAATAACATAATAAAATAAAGAAGTTTAATTTAGTATTTATTAATTTCTATTTTTGTGAAAATTTATTTCCATATCTTAGTTTATTTAGACTTTTAACTAATAATTTAAAAATGTTTCTATAGCTTGTATATAGTATGTAACATCTTTAAAATTAATCAATGTTTCTTTTCAATAAATTCAACAAAGTTTATAATTATTGTCAACAAATAGCTTAAGTAATCCGAAATACTAAATTTACATACGAATTCCAAATATTTAATACGTTATGCTAAAAACTCTCTTCTGTGGTTTTATTGCCAATCTTTGTATTTAAACGACTGGCAAGAGAATATCACAAACGTGGAAAATGTTGTTCAAACAAAATAACCTTCGTGAAATATAAAGTTAAATTTTTTTAAAAAAATAGTGTTGGGTTATTGGATGATGTTGCTTTAACCTACGTGTTATTACCAACGTAACCTATCATTCGACATTCACTAGAACCAATTGCTACACGTTTCTAGGCAACATTGAAACTGTACCAAATGGTTAACTATTAGTATTAAGTTAGTTTCTGCCTGGGAGTTGCTACTGTCCTAGTACACCTTGGTTCACAGAATACCGATGAAAGAAATATATATCTGATTTCTTTTCAATCTCGCCCTTTGTTTTTATTGCTTACTGTTGCTACTTATTCAAAATGTACTTATACTAACACTTAAGTTAGTTCACTTCTGAATTTAAAATACGTACTACCTTAAATTTAGATGACCATAATTAACCCGATAGTGACTAATTTTGTCCCTGCTAAAGACATTTTTTACGAGGCTGATAGTTTTAAATGGAACGCGTATATTAAATGACAAAAATTAAAGTGGGTTAATAATTTTATCACACTCTATATATATAGCAAAAAATACTTTCAAATTTAATAATTGCGTAACGTCCTGAAGGGAATTCAGGTTCCGAATAATTGGTCTTTCATATAGGTGTAGATATTTTGCTTAATTTGTTAGTGGAATCTTTATTTTTACTTATTTAGAGTAACTTTGCAAAATATTTTGTAGTTTTTATAGTACAACATTCCACAGATGTGTGTGCAAAGATATGAAGGCAAATTTACCATTAAACACTTGTTGGCAAGATAGCGTTAAAACTGAAAACACACAAATAAAAAACCCCAAGATACCTGTTATGTAGATTACCTTTCGAATCACCTAGACATAAGACACTAGAGTTAAGGATACATTTTAAAAAACTAAATTTCGTTAATGAAAAAATATTTAGGTTATTAAATTGCAATAAGTTTATCTTTGTTAGTGCTGAGAAACTTATTGGAAAGATAATTATTGACGCAACCACTTTCAAAGGGTTATCATCAGATACACGTCTAATAAGAATGCTAATTTTTTGGCAACGGTCACAAGTGACGTTTGAAGTGTGTCTTAATGAGCGATCGTCAGTAAAAGATGCCCCATATCGCCATGAAGGCTAATACTTTGACACGCCATATGGTTCAATAGCTACAATAGAAGATTTCTTGCTCATTTTATGATTACAGTACCCTTAAATATTTACAAATATAATTAAATAATATCGAAAATTATCATGAAAACTCAAATAATAACTATATAACAATATTAATTTTTGTTAAATATCAAATATTATTTCATCCGGTCAACATGAAAGATTAATGGCCATTTTCAGATGGCCCAATAAATGCCTTTCTTTTACCACCCAACTACTTGCACAGGTCTTCTATCTGCTTCAGAGATTGTACAGATATCCTCCATATGTTGGTTGACTAAACATGGACTTGAATCTTTGCATCTGCTTCAATATCACCTCATGATAGTGAGATAAACTTTCAGAAACCGTTCAAAATCTGGAATTATTTTATTAACTAAAGGTTTATAAATAATATTTTTTTGTATACACTTAGTTCTATTTTTATAGAGGTTTTGAAATATTATTCGTAGTTGTTCAAAGATAAGTGATCCTAATGGGACAAATTTTTAAGGGCCATTATTCAAAAGGTGATTTGTGGATGCTTACAATTTAACCCAGAATCATACTTAGAGCATATATACTGTTGGGTATTATTATTATTTATCGGTGATTATTGACCTACCAATTATGTATCTTACTTCGAGCGTGTCTCATTTTTAACGATATTAACAAATTTCAACGATATGAAACTTTATTGATTATCACAATTGATTAAAATAATAATAGTAATTTCAAAACACTTCAAATGCTTATTACAATAACACTCTGATAACAAGACCGTTTGACTTCTGCTGGTGACGGCAATATGTCACAATTGACACGGTTGCTTTCTTCGCTTGATTTGGGTTTTTTAACTACTTCGGATTATTATATCAATTTCCACCACTTTTTAAACTCAGTACGCAGGTTCTTCCCTTGTTTCACTTTCTCTCTTGCAATTAGGTTTTAATTCCCAATGCATTAATTTTCTAACCTGTTCCATTGTGCACTTTGTAATCTCTGACAGATGTTTAGATGTATAATTTTTTGATGACACCATCTCTCAAATTCACCATGTACTAACTTTTCTTTATCTCGAGTAGGCTATCAAAACAACAAGATGATTTTAACTTCGTTTTTCTTTTTATGCACTTGTAGCTGTCAATTTTCTCGTTTTCATATATTTCTTTTCCGATCCTATTTCACTGAGTTACATAACAACACCCTATTTATTCCACATCATTTCCCCAAATCATTATTTTTATTATCTAGGTATCCTCAACAATACTCTACTGACGGTGAAAATATCTTAATAACTTCTGATTCTTACAGGAGATAATTAAAGAGAATTATTTGGTAAAGCTATTAAAATTATCAAATAGCAGATTTTGAAAATTAAAAATTCTTTCAACTAAAAATATTGGTAAAATAAATTGTAAAAAAAACTTAATCGTAAACTAATAACAACCATTAATAAAATAATAATATTTATATGAGAGATGCGCTATGGAGTTTAATCTTTATTTCCAAACAGAAATAGAAAAGTGATTCCTGCCTTGAATTCCATTAGTAGACATCCAGGCTTGGGATTCCAATAACATCACTAATAACATCGTGGACAGTCAATTCTGATCTTTAAATCTTTCAGTGTTGTTTAAACCCAAATGCCACCAAATTGTTAATTTTGGGATTTTTGTTGACAAAATTCATTTCTTGGATTTTTTTTGTTTTAATTTAACGAAATTTTTATAATAAATTTTTTTAGCCTGTTTTTAATCTTACTTCATTATGAATAATTTATTTATTTACATTAACTATTACACTATTATTAACTATTATAAAGATTTTTTTTGTTTTTCACCTCTGATTTCTTTATAAAGGACATATTATTATCAATGTAATAATTATATAAATTATAAATGATAGAGATTTTTACAATAACCGGAAATAAATTATTGCTTGAAAGTTGAAATAGATAAATTATATAAAATTTGCCGATTTTCAATGACGAAAACCTGAAATACTTCGAAATTTGGAATAAAATGAAATTATGAGGGATAAATCATAAATAGGATGGATAATAAATTAAATAAATCATTATTCATAATGGAATAAAATAATTTTAATAATAATTGAATTATATATTAGGGCGGTTCCATACATAATTGAAAATTTTTAAGTTCGTTTTTTTCCTTTTTCCAACCAACCATTTGATGATGTCCCATCTTAAAATTCTACAGTGAAAATATCTTGAAGATAGTGTAATATTTAAGACTTGCCCAACCCACATGTAAATCTTAAAAAAATTGTATTTTGACTCAAATATAAAATATTTTGTTCTTTACTCGGTACTTACTTAGTTTGAACTTATTAAATAATATTATTGTTATACTTCTTTAATAAAGTCAGCCATCTCATGTGATTTATAAACATTTTGCATTTTCAATTAAAACTGGTTATTTTGACATTTCAAGTTTGTCGGCTCTCAGAATTTGATATGTCCTAAAGTCAGGTAATTTTGCAATTCTATTAAAGATTACATTACATTAGATTTTTTTAGTTGCGAAATAAGCGATATTTTGATATTTCCATGAAGTTCCTAACGACATCATATAGTGCCTGCCAATATGGGGAACATGTGTATTATTTTACTCAACTAATTAGTACTTAAAATTGTAATTTTGTACTACAGATTTTATTATCAATTATATTTTATTTCCAAAGCACTGAAAATTGAATAACTAATATCAAACCTTAAAATTAATTTATTGTATATGTTTTTCAGAATAATACATAATCATGGCCAACAAGCAAACATCATGACATTTGACTATTTGGACATAAAATATAAATTAAAACATTTCATGTAAATTGTGGAGCAATGGAGCATTTTATTTACAATGAGCATCTTGCAGATTATTAATTGTAAATGTGCAAAAAATTCTTTGTTTGCACATCATTCTTGTTGACATGTTAAAAAAATGTTGCGGCGCTCAAAGTTGCTATGGGGAAATAACAAAACAACTCAAAATGCATTGGGCAAGTCCTAAATATAAGTATATCTTGCTCAAATTTTTACCATAACATCAATGCAGCTTGCATCACACAACAGATGGTTGAGTAGAAACTTTTGTATTAAGGTTTGATATTAATTATTCACTTTTCAGTGTTTCGGAAATAAAATATAATATGATAAAAATGACGCATTATTTGCATGTAGGAGAACCGTAGTGGATTCATCAGAAATTCTGGAAGTATCAAGATCAACCGTTTTTTCTTTTTATAAGTTGATAAGAAGTTCTCTATTTGCCTTTTCATTATTCCACTAAATTAACTATGATTTTTATATCAAGAAGGACTGATTGGTTTTCATACACCTGTTTCAGTTCATTAAAAACTCCTATAATAAAATGAAAAAATCAATAATGTTATAATATAGGGACATACATTCTTGCCCGTGTCTGCATGTAATTTGTTCAACTAAATAAAAACTTATATTATAGGAAGGAAGGAAACTGAAGAAATTTTTTTTTAAATATAAACACATAATACATAGTAAATAATGCATGCAATCTTTCAAAATGTAGAAATATTCAGTTCAATAAAAACTCTATATAAAACTATTTTTAGTAACTTTTTAGACATTTTTTTTAAAAATAATGCCGAAAATATTTGAAGAAATACCATTAATTCTGCTTTGATTTGTAGAGAAAATTAAGAAATAATTTCTTAATATTTTTTATGAAATTCAATCAATTTAATATTTTACAACATTTCAGACATTTCAAAAATATCCATCGAAACTATAGGTTTTTGAGGAGATGAAGAAATAAAAATGTAACATTTAACTTGTACTTAAAATAAATTGAGTTTTTACCTCATTTGCAATTTACCAGGAGCAGAGGAACCAGAACCTTCAAATGAGTAGTTTAAAAAAACGGAAAACATAAGTTCTCCGGTAACTTAAGTTTACAAATAATATTTTTTATAAAGTATAAAAAATCCAAATCATTAATACCATTCAAAATGGGGAAGATTTTTATAAATTTGGGAAATTAACGGAAATTTACAAAGCCTCATAAAATCAATAATTATAAAATCAATAAATATCAAAAATTTGGATTTGTCAAAAGGTAAAAAAGATGGCAGCCAAAACTAATTTCCAAGGAATAGGGAAATAGTTTATTCGAATATAGAAACTTTTTAGTAATAAATTTTATTTTAATAAATTTTAGTTTTCAATTAATCGGACTTACATTTATTCGAAAATAATTCCATTAATTTACATAAATTGGCATAAATTCCTTAAAAATCAAAGAAAATTAATAAAAGTAAATTTAAAATACACGTTGATGAAAAGTATTATTTAAGAGCCCGAATAATGATCTCACAAATATACGAGATCACAATCCAAGCCTTAAAATATACTTTATTAAAAAATTTACCTGTTAGCCATTTTAAAAATGGCTAATTCATAAACTTAATCATAATTGTAGTTGGATGTTCATTAAAACTTCTATTATAGAAGTTTTTAATGAACTGAATCAGGTGTATACAGTCTATTACATTTAATTTAGGAACATTTTCTGAAGATTTTACCTTCAACATCGGTAAAGAATCTTCATCATTTTGTCAATGAGTGGATAATTCTTGGAAGCTCAATCCATACGGACTGTTGTCAATCATATAATGATTTATCATCTCTAGCAATTTATCATTTTATAGTAAATCACAGAAAAAATCTTTTCGAATCTGACGGAATTCACTTTAAATTGGATAGAAGGATCTAAAAGGAAACTATGATTTAGTTTTTATCTCGCCGAGTTTTGTGTTAGATACTCTTGTTGTTGGAATAGCAAAAAGCTTTCATTTAAATATTATTTGAGTTAAAATTAGTGAAGATATTATTAGATATCAACAAGATTTAAATAAAAATAATTTCTAAATTTTTTTTCTTTTAGTTGTTTCTTTCTTAATTGTTTCAATTTATTTTAATGTTTTTAACAATTTTGGTTGATGCCAAATTCCTAAATAATAATAACAATAATATTAATAATAATAATAATAATAATAATAATAATAATAATAATAATAATAATAATAATAATAATAATAATAATAATAATAATAATAATAATAATAATAATAATAATAATAATAATAATAATAATAATAATAATAATAATAATAATAATAATAATAATAATAATAATAATAATAATTTTAATTTTAATTTTAATTTTAATTTTAATTTTAAACTCTAATTATTTAAAATAGGAATAGATCAAAGGAATTTAGAATTTAATAAATTATAATAAATGAAATTTAATAAAATAGTACATATAAATTTTGATCAAATTTCGCTCTCCTAGAAATGTATTTACTCAGCCTCCAATTTATCAAAATCTCAAAGGAAATAACTATTCAAGAGATAAATTTTGCCCAGTAGGATTGTCTTATTGTTTTTCGAATTATCTTTAAAATACTCTTAATAATTTACAAAACAATTACTCGCGTTAAATTATTTGCAGAAAATTTCCCAAATGATTTATATAATCCTTATTTGTTTGTCTGAAGGATATCAACAAAATTATATTAAAAATTCGACTTAATATTATTTAAAAATTTTTCTAAAATATTATATCATTTGAACTATTCTTATTGCAAAAAATTCTAATATTTTTAAAAATTAAACTTCAAAGTAACAATAAATTTTTATTCAATAATATACCAGATTTAAGTAAAAATTTTTTGATTGAATAAAAATTCATAGCAAAATAAATACTTTAATTTATTAAAATTTTAAAAAATGATTAAATTTACATTAAAAATAATTAATCCAATTATTCAAAAGCTATATTTATTAACAATACTTAAACAATTTTTTTTGGAGCCATCCATAAATGATGTCACGCATCTAGGGAAGAGAGGATGGTCACACATTTGTGAAGATGTGTAATGAGAGGGAGTTGCTGTTTAAGAACTGAGACGTCACATCTTAAATTGTGCATTTTTTCAACATAATTATATACTAATTTCAGCTTTCCAGAACCTTCTTTTTAATTCATGTTTTCTCTTTACTATATGAGTGCAGCATTACACTAAATACATACTAAAATGTCAATAAAGTGATTTGAAACACGTTCATTATCAAATATGAAATACAGCTTGTTAGGGGGGCAAAGATCTGTGACATCATATTTGAGAAGGTCTGAGGTTTTGTGACAATGAGTGACGCGGCAGAGAGAGAGGGGGTAAACATCGGTTAAAATTACTTGGTGTCATCTGTGGACGACCTCTTTACATTTTGATATTTTTAATAAATTCTAATAATAAAAATTTGCTGTAAAAACCGCTGTATTTATTTACCTGTAAGTTTGATGATTTATATCATTCAAATACGCTAAAAATCATAAAATTGAAATAAACAAAAGTACCACAAAAGTGATAATTAAAAAAATTAAATCCTCCATTGCAGCCTCTAATTGCATGATTATTTTAATTTTAAATAAAAAATGTTTATTAGTGTGTAGTAGTACACTGTGAATTAGAGAAAAATTAAATAAAAAATAATGAAAAAACCATAACTTTAAAAGTTTGACAAAATCTTTACGTATAAAATATGCAACAACATGCAATGATTATATTAAGGCGTTTCACATCAAATTTTGACAACGTAAAATTATTTATACATGATTCCGTAAAGGGTTTATGTTTTTGAGTCTCCCTTTCGGTAACATTATATATTTTTAAATACATATGCCCAGAATTCAAAAAGATTCGAGTTTATTTAAATGGAATAACAAGTATAATTTTGTTTAGAACATGATCCGAAAAAATTAAATAAATTGTTTTTATTTAACATAACTGTCTGTGTTAGTCTTTTCCGTCTTTCGATTAATAATAATAATAATAATAATAATAATAATAATAATAATAATAATAATAATATAAATAAGTAATACAAAAATCAAGATTAGTAAAATAAAAATATATAAATTATAATGAATAAGTAAATGTCGTAACAATAAATATCAAACATCTACTCTACGACTCAGTTACAATGTTTCGTTTATGCTAGTACATCTTTGCAATAAAGTCGATGTCAGACAACATTTAAATTGAACACACGCTACTTACATCTACGTCGATCTATCCGAAAGTGTTTCAGTGGAATTACTGTTCAAAAAATTCACTAAAATTTATTTCAAAAAGTAATTTTTGAATACTGTAATGCAATCAGAATTACCTAGCTGGTTTTCGCGTTATAAGAGACTAATCGAAGAAAACTTTCCAATTGAGAAGGAAGATGAATTCGATGAATAAATTTTATTCGAACATTTACTAAGCCACTACCTTCTAATATTCCTTTGACTCTTTAGTAAGCTTTTTTAAGATGAAAAAATAATATTTTAAAACTTTTTTAAACTAATGTTTCGATTAGAACGTGAAAAAGGTAGATATGTAAAGTTTATTGTCAATTGAACATCCTGAATCGGATTTGTACTGGTCACACTTTCCTAAATATTATAATTCACATATAATTCATAAGTATATAAAGTAAAATTTGTTTAAATATTATTATTATTTAAAATTTACAAAACATCTCTAAAAAACTTCCATTGCAAAAATTGATCACTAGTGCCGAAACAGTATCAGTTACCAAACTTAACCAAACTATGAAAAAAAGAACTAGAATGAATCTGTAATCAATCGAACCAAATCATTTATGCAATAAATCCATTCAGAATCCAATCCGAAAAGTCATCAACAAATTAAATCGAATTTTATAATGTTTACACTAATAAAATGTTTGATCTGATCTTAACTTCGTTAGAAATATAATATTCATTACAATATTAGAAGATATATTTGGTGGCAAATAAAACTCCAAAAGAATTTCGAGTGTCGAGGAAATTAAAATAAATAAATTCTTGTAAAATTTCAAACGAATTTACCTTAATCTAGCGAGAAATGAGAGAAACGATAATTGCAGCATTCAGCCGAAATCCAGTAGACAAAAATGTATAATTAGCTCAATTGAGTACTTGCAATTTCAAGCGCAGTCGTTCCAATTATGAAATATAAATATGAAAAACTCACATTTTAATTTTACAAATCCTTAACACTCGAATTTATCAAAACAATTATCTGTCGCATTTTTTTTCAGTTGTCGAAGCTCATTTTATCCATTTTAGGAAATTAAAATTTTTTATTTGGTTTTATAAATAATTCAGTTGTCAAAACGTTTTTTAATTTAAAAATTAAATTCTTTTAAAAAAATATTTTCCAATAATCTCCTGCGATTTTATATAAAATAAAATCTCACAATATCTTAATTTTTCAAATTCTGATTACATAATTTTTTTTTCATATTTCATATTTATTTTATTAAATATTTTGTTTAAATGACTAATGTGATCCTAAAATTGAACACAAACAATACTGCAAAGTATCCCATGGTTTTCCCATGGGGTTAAGAGAAAATGAATGTTAGTTACATAGTCACCAGATTAAGTATTTTAAATATATTTATGGTATCCTTTAAACTGTAAAGTTTACAGTATTTGTTTGATGCGAAATTCTCCTAGAATTATTTTTTTCATTTCTTTACTAAAATAATTTTTGAAAAATATATTTATAAAATAAAAATTATGACTTACTTGTCAATTGATTTTTTTAAAGGACTTAAAAATACATTAAAAATAAATAAATTAATAAAATTATATAAATAATAAAATTTTTAATTCAAGACCTTTAAAACGTAAAGGAAAAGAAAACATATATTTAAGATAACATTTAATTAAAATACATTCATAAGAATTGTCGTCGAACTACATTGTAAACAATACATCCTATCTTTTCTCTCATGTCAAAGTGGAGGACGGATACGATGGAAATAATTGCGAAACTGAATGAAAAGAGAGACATCCAACGACTATATAAGAAATTACAACAAAAATTAGTTGCCATTAATAATTTTTAAAAGCTGAAGAATAAAGTAACAGAGAAGGTTTCTACGAATAAACAAAAGACCATTGAAGGAATTAAATGAAGAAAATTATTTAATTGGCAAAACCATCTTTCCGTTGAATTTCGTAGCATTTGCGTTGCTGTGGACACGCATAGCATAATATTTATAACTTATTGTAATTTATTGACATTATTTCGAGTTCATCTCAAAACTTTTGTGTTGTAAATTTTATATCATTAATTCTTTATTTTCTTAGGAATTTGTTGGAAAACTGGAAAATAAATCCGGTGATATCTGCATGAATCAACTGTCTGAATGAGCAAATAATTTTAAATTAATTGAGCTTAAATTCATTTTCTTTCAAACCGCAAAAATGTCACGAACAAATTGTCTATTTATAGCAATTTCAATTTGGAAATGATCTAGTATTATATTGATTTATATTATAGAAATCGAATATTTTATGAGAAATCATAGTTTTTGAAGTCGCTAAAAACAATTGAAATTCAAAGTTTTTGTGCAAAAATCATTTAAAAGATTGTCACACTCATTTAAACACGATAAAACAATTCTTCAATGGTTTCACAAGGGTCAAAATTCACCAAGATCAAAAGTCTAAAATTCCTAAAACAAAGCCTGATGGTTTGACTGATTGAATTGAAATACACAATAATTGGATTTGCCTGCAACAATTGCGTTTCCAACTCGGCAATGTTAATTGCGCTTGCATTTGCGGCTGTGAGTTTCTGAAACAATTCTTTATAGCTCCAAAATTCAGTATTGAATTCCTCGACAAAATTAGAAAGACACGCAGAATAAGTTATAGCAGGATGAAGTAAAGACTGAACAAACCCAATTCACGGCTCATAATAATTAGCAACTTCATAAATCGGTTTCTGATCCCAGAGATCATAAAGAATTACAGTCAAATCAAATCGTCTCAGAGAATAACCATCGACTTTCAGCTTAGATTTGCAGCCATTTTCAAGCATAAATATAACTTCTTCATCAACTCCAATTAATTGTAGCAAATCCTTTTCAATGAGCAATAATTTTCCAATTCGTCTTGAAAAAGAATCCCAACAAGGAGTGAAAGATACAATCATATCATGGGGATTTGCAATCTTGAGCATATGCAAATACGTTGCCAAATTCATGAATTTTCAGCTGATTTTAAATTGTTGTCAATTTCCCTTAAATGCCAAATCATTTGAAAATCTCGAAGGATATTACAATAAGTAGTTAGAAACCCATCCTGATCATCATCTAATGTCTCAAAGCTTTCTAAACGAGCTATTTCTGTTATAATTTGATCTTCGACTGCAACTAAAATAGCTCCATATTCTTTACTTTTCTTTATTATACTTTCTAAATCAATTTCTTTTATATTTTGAATACTCTCAGAAATGTGATATGACTGAATAGCTAAAAAGCGTAGAATTGGATCTTGCATTGACAAAAAAAACCATACAACGGATGTTAATAATCCTGACGCATATGAAACATCAAAAGATTTTGATTCACTAAATACCAAGGCTTCATTAAATCCTCTCCAAGCTAAACGAATATGCCTATCACTGACATGTAATTTTAATACATCTGTCATTGTATCATTATTTATCAAAAACAATTTAAAGAAATTAAATTTTTAATTATTCATCCATTTACAGGCTTAATATATAAAACAATACTAATTTTTACATTGAAAAAAATTACATTAAGCTTTTTAAATTTTTCACATTTCCATTTCTAAAAAATTTCACAATTCACATTTTTTGTTTTTTTTTATTTTAATTAACCAGTTTTTTAAAAATCACCCAAATTTAATTAATTTTTTTATAAGATCCCCAACAAATTAATTATTTTTAATTTACCTAAAACGTTTCCAGAACAAAGCCTTAAAACTTCATTCCGCTCTTTTCGATGATTTTAAATTTTAAAAATTTAATAAAATATTTGTATTTAAACATAATGTCATAATCTAAATGACATTAAAAATACCTATCTAATGACATGTCATTCAATGTATTGTAAATTAGAATAAAAGGATATAAAAATTTAAAAATCCAAAAAATTATGAAACATTTTATGTATAAAGAAACTTGCCAAATGTGATATACATATCGCATAATAAAAAGTATATATCATTAAAAAAAGCAAATTATTCTCTAGAAGATCAGGTGTAGTAGATTATTTAAATTCCTAATATTTTCCTGACAAAATAACGTATCGAAAATTCATGTGAAATATAAAACAAAATATTGATTTATTTACAATTGAGCATTTAATCAAAATATTTGATTCAATATAATTAAACTAAGGGAAAATTTATTAAAACACACACCGAAAAAACTATTAGAATTCTATTGTTTCGGCAATCCTATCAAGGAGGTCCTCATTATTTGCAGTGTAAACCTTTATTGAAAGGTGTCTTAAAGCACTATTGGAATCTGATTTAACTGTGATATTATTCGTAAGCTTGTGAAAGGACTGGGTTAGATTTAATTTCAATTTCGTTTGATATTCGTCTTTTGTTTCAGTCACTGTATTATTGTTGTCAACAAATACTGACATGAATGTCGACTTTTCAATTGTCACATCTAGTTGCATTGGGACAATCGTTTTCACTTGGAATATATGAACAGTCGTTCCAATGTACTCGTTGTCCTTGGAATGTCGGAAAATAAAGATCCTGTACTGTTTGGTGATTCTCCACTGGACATTTGTTTCAATTACAAAATTTGGGTGAATTTCTTTTTCATATCTGAAACTATTGAAAGGTTTCCTGTCTAAAGGACACCTTGACATTCTGTTTTGAAATATTAAAACAAGGAGACATTTGTGATGAAAGTAATGGGTTTCACAACAAGAGGGAGAAACCATTATGGACAACTCACCAAAACTCTCCAAACATATTGGGCACAAATTGTCTTCTTTCTCAGTATTATTGTAATTGTTATGCATTTGACTCAGTTGACAGTCCATTGAAATGTTATATAATGATAATTATTTTTAAATTTATTTCTTATATAGTTAGAGTGATAATTTAATAAAATTAAAATTCCTTTTTTTGTCGACAAAATTAAGGAATCTTTTCGTCAAAATGTTTCCTTAATTTTTGATTTGATATAATTTAATTTATTTAATTAATGAAGGAGCAATGATTTTCAAATGTTTGTAAAACAACAAAATAATAAATATTTATAAGTTTACCATTTCAAATTTTTTACTCTCATTATATTTTATAAATAAAAGTAATTTGCAACTGTGTTTACTGCCGTAAGCCGGAAACGTTCGATGCATTTAATAAATAATTTTAATAATTAACATTATATACAGATTATACATTACTATAAATATGAAATATAATACAAGAATCCCGAGACTATCTAGATTAGAGGTTCCAAAACTTTTACCAGTCGCGACCCACCTGTAAAAAAAGTAAATAAGTAAAAACTTTAATTCATAAATTTATTGATATCAAAATAATTAATTAATGAGATTAATGGGCCTGTTTTCTATTTTTGTTGATAACGACTTCGACATCTACTTTTGTATTAGTTATTTTCAGGCGAAAGTGAGTTTGATAATAGTAATTTATTTAGATATTTGGTTTTTAATGCAAATATTACTGAAAAAGCTATTTCACATATATAAGAAGTATAGTGAATGAAAATAATACTTTAAAAGCTGCAGTGTTTAAAATTGGATATGATATTTGTACCGACAACAAAAAATGTATCAATTTTTTTCGGTCAAAATAAATTCTGAGATCACGATGCCCACACAGCTCTATCAATTCTTCATTTACTTTTGTCGATATCTCAGTAGCTGAGTCACTTTGAAAAAGATTTATAACCGATGTATATTTTTCGAGAATTTTCATTTCGTTGTGGAAATAAAAATCGAAATTTTCCATAGGTTTGTCCAAATGTTCAATTATTAGAAAACTACAATCATTATTTGGTGTTATTTCATTTTCAATGACAAACGTTTGTAATGTATCAAAGCAGTTAAAATTACAACTTATAATATTATTTTTCCACAGCAATAGTTTTTTTGACGAACCTTTTTCTTATCATGAACCAAAAATATATCAATTTCATTTATTCCTTGTAATTGCAAATTTAGTTCGTTTAATTTCGAAAATATATCAGCTAAGCAAGAGTACATAATTCCCATCAAGCAAAACAGTTGTATATTCATCTTTTTAGTTTTCATTTAAATATATTGCAACATCTTCACGAAGTTCAACAAGTCTATTAAGGACTTTGCCCTTGATAGCCAACTGACTTCTGTATTCAGAAGTAGAGATTTATGCAGACTTCACATAGATTTTGAAATAAACGTGATTGTAAGGGTCTACTATTAATAAAATTTACAATTTTTATAGTAGTAGCAAAAACTGTTTAGAATTTTTTGTATGTTTTTAGACATAAGCGCTTCTCTTTGAATAGTGCAATGAGCCCATGTTGCATTTGGACATTTTTGAAGGTAGCGTGTAATAGCACCACTGATTTTGCCACACATTGCTGCATATTTCGACACAGTTTTCCCATTTAAGTTTTTCAATGTTATATAATTGTCATGCATATTGAAAATTATTTCACCAGTTTCTCGAATTATTGGTTCAGAAAAAAATGAGTCTTCAAAAACTTCGTTGTTTCATATACAGCAAATGAAAACTATCAGTTGCGATAACCCTTGTACATCTGTTAATTCATCCAGTTGTTATGCAAAAAATCCACTAACCTAAATTATACCGATTAGTTGGTTTTCTAACCATTCAAATATTTCATAAACTCTACTAGCAACAGTGTTATTAGAAAGTAAATTGATTCAATTTCCTTTAAGCTTTTCTTTCCAAACATAACCCCAACAGCATCTTTTATCGCTGGATGTTCTTATGACTCTCCAATTGTATGTGATTTACCAAGTTGTTAAATGCACAAATTAATGAGGTATGAAGCTAACACAACTTTGGCGTTAATTCTGGTAAAATGAGAAAGCAGATTTTTTGAATTATTCAATTACTGCAATATCGTTTTAAAATAATCCATTGGCTTATTTTTTAAATCAGGATGTTTCGTTCTAAAATGCTCATTTCTCATTACCTAGCATTTCTTGGTAAATAAGATACAATGATGAATCACCTTCTTTCATATTCCATGCAAATCCAAATTTTAAATAATCACTATCACCGTTTCTTTTCAATAGTTTTGAACATTTGATATTTGTAGAAGTATTCTCATCAATTTTTGTCTTATTACAGTTTTTTCTTGCTACATAACTTTCTTTTTCTTTTTGCACTTGAGTCTTTTGCAACCACTTATCCATCATAGCAATGTGTCTTTTAAAATTTAATTATGAATATTTATTTTAACTAAATTTAAATAATTACCAAATTTAAAAATTACTGACATTTAATTTTATTTAGTTGATATTTTTAAACAACAGTACGTATATTTTGTTATAAATGAAACACTTTTTAACAATATAAAAAGAACTTTTTGTTTTTAACATAACAAAACACCGTACTTATTACAGACGAAACTTAATTTGTTATGAATTTGGTTCTTTGACTATTTTAAGTTGCTTATTTAAAATAAGCGTGTTAACAAGAAAAACTTATTTAATAAAGAAATTTGCTAAAAAAACTTTAGAAGCACCTAAAATTTTGAAACAAACGTAAGCCTAACTATACACAAAAATATTGCATTGAAATTTACAATAAAATGTTTTATAATGTGAATAAAACTAATATTATTTCTGAAATATATTTATATAAAATACCAAACTTTCTTTGACCTCTATAACTTTTCAAGGTCATGAAAATGACATAGTGAAATATTTTGATTTTCAAAAATTTAACAATCATAAAAAATACAAATTCAATAAAAAAATTTATTTACCTCTTTCAATTATCAATCCAATCAAGATTGGCCACCCCTCAAGCTGAAGAATCACCAACTTGCGCTATGATTTAATTTTCAGTAGCTGGGCCACGCTCTACTATATTTGTAAAGTATCGTAAGGCATCAAGGTCTCACCGCGTCAGCAAGCTCAGGGGTTTGACCAGTGCTTAGCGCGAGGGTAGGGTCTTACATAAAAGATTTACACGAATATAAATAATTATTCACAACAACAGTAAATGTTATTAATCAATAGTCTACTTTTGTATGATAATTTTCAAAACAAATGGGAATATGTAATGCCACAAGGCATTTCTTGCACTCCCAAGTAGTCTCGCTTCGTTTCTTATTATTGTTATTCATTTTATAATATGGGTGGGACTAAAATAAAAAATATATTATTTTTTTTAGCATTATAATAAAATAAAAACTGCTAACTGCAAACCACAAGTTTTTCCTTGTAAAAAATCAGTACAACATACCTTATCGATTCAGAAATATTTCTTATATCGATAACTCTACGCGATGTGAACTAACTTTATAATTTCAGTTCGAATAATG
Organism: Schmidtea mediterranea; assembly: GCA_022537955.1. Lineage (NCBI taxonomy): Eukaryota > Metazoa > Platyhelminthes > Tricladida > Dugesiidae > Schmidtea > Schmidtea mediterranea. The sequence continues at coordinate 24,619,002 of CM039680.1, read as the reverse complement.
ACGTTACGTCTGTCAGCCGACGTTGCACACACGTCGTTTTTGTTTTTGCGACAAATGCTACCGACGTGGTATACACGTCACTTGCGATTTTGAAAAAAAATCATCAAGGCGTGCTTGGCACGTCAATATAGTGCAAGTGGTTAAACCAAATGTCATTGCGTATTTTATTTAATTTTATTCTATTTGTCGAATTAAAATCAAGGCATTTTTTAACTAACTTTTGTAATGTTTCAGAGGATCTAAGAAATATTATATTCTGAATGTAGCGATTGTTTTCTACTTTATATGGGGGTTCTCTTTCTATGCAACTGTAAATCAGAGCGCCTAACATAAACACAATACTTTTGTTTACATCAAATATTTTACGACTTAATGCTTGCGGACTGCAATAACCAATTGTTTCAGCATAACTATTACATTTAGGTTGCTTATTCTCAACATCATAGAGCGCGTCTTCATAATCAATAATCTTTACCTGATATGTTGTTTTATTTACGATTATATTTTCAGGTTTGATATCAAGGTGATAGATGCCTTTATCGATTAATTTTTTAATAGCTATTATTACATTTTGTGCAATTCTTTTAACACATTTCTCTTCTCGCTTTCTCTCCATAATATATTCATCCAATTCAACCCATTTACCTGTCAAATGTTCCATAACAATAGCGAATTCTTCATCGTCTTGAAAGAAATCAAGAATCTTAGGACAAATTTCATCATCATTGATTAATTGATTAAAATGCATTTCAATTGGAATAGGAAATGAATAATTTGAATTCTTTGTGAATAATCTACTTTTGGATATGTAAATACTTTTAATTACTACAGTTTTGTTTCTTTTATTGTACTGAGAATTATTTTCTGCAATATATACTTCACTTTTTGTTGATGATTGAATGGTTTCAATGTGTTTATATTTACCACTTATATTCATAGTTTTAGAAATATATGAAAATCATTGCTTCTTCATTAATTAAATAAATTAAATTATATCAAATCAAAAATTAAGGAAACATTTTGACGAAAAGATTCCTTAATTTTGTTGACAAAAAATGGATTTTTAATTTTATTAAATTATCAATCTACTTTATATGAAATAAATTTAAAAATAATTATCATTATAAAACATTTCAATGGACTGTCAACTGAGTCAAATGCATAACAATTACAATAATACTGAGAAAGAAGACAATTTGTGCCCAATATGTTTGGAGAGTTTTGGTGAGTTGTCCATAATGGTTTCTCCCTCTTGTTGTGAAACCCATTACTTTCATCACAAATGTCTCCTTGTTTTAATATTTCAAAACAGAATGTCAAGGTGTCCTTTAGACAGGAAACCTTTCAATAGTTTCAGATATGAAAAAGAAATTCACCCAAATTTTGTAATTGAAACAAATGTCCAGTGGAGAATCAGCAAACAGTACAGGATCTTTATTTTCCGACATTCCAAGGACAACGAGTACATTGGAACGACTGTTCATATATTCCAAGTGAAAACGATTGTCCCAATGCAACTAGATGTGACAATTGAAAAGTCGACATTCATGTCAGTATTTGTTGACAACAATAATACAGTGACTGAAACAAAAGACGAATATCAAACAAAATTGAAATTAAATCTAACCCAGTCCTTTCACAAGCTTACGAAAATTATCACAGTTAAATCAGATTCTAATAATGCTTTAAGACACCTTTCAATAAAGGTTTACACTGCAAATAATGAGGACCTCCTTGATAGGATTGCCGAAACAATAGAATTCTAATAGTTTTTTCGGTGTGTGTTTTAATAAATTTTCCCTTAGTTTAATTATATTGAATCAAATATTTTGATTAAATGCTCAATTGTAAATAAATCAATATTTTGTTTTATATTTAACATTAATTTTCGACAAAGCTAGTTTATTAGGAAATTGTTGGCGAATAGGGATTTCTTTTAATATCTTACTAGAGTTACTTTGCCAATCATGCTTTAACGCCTTCACGATTGTATATTTATCCTTCATATGCAGATGGAGACTATTTTGTTTATACTACATATAGTTGTCGATAATCCATGAGCAGATGAGGTCGATTTCTGGAACTTCTTATCTTATTGACTGCCGATTGAAGGCCATACATCTCATTTGTTTTGATTTCCTTTTTAACTTTCTCAATTGTTCCTCATCGATTACTGATCTACTTCTCATTTTCTTTGTTCTTTATTTATTAACCGTCAAAATACCTAATTATAATTGATACTATTATAAATGATCTCTTTATAATAAATCAAACATTTTTTTCCTTGAAACTTGTTTAGAAGAAAAGATGATTCCTTTCCATTTAAAATGAAACTTAGTGATTGTTTTTCCAATAAAGATGTTCAGTCAATACATAAAAAAACGCTAAGAACAATGTTGTAATCAAAGAACATAAGGAGAACTTTCATTGATAAAAAACTAACAAATATTGAATTAATGGTAAATAATTCTACGAATGAGATTTGTTTACAAGTTTTTTAAATAAATAAAAATAACCCATAATATTGAGTTGGTTTTTAGTGCCTGAAGATGACAGTTAAACTGTAGACATATATTGTATTAAGAGTGTTTTATTAGCGATTTCTTTTAATTAAATCATTGCTAAATCTAAATAATTATTTATTATCAAAAAGTTTCTATATTCCAATAACTTATTTCACTGTTCATTTTGGCTGCATCTTTTTTCCTTTTAACAGAAATCCAATTTTTTGATATTTATTGATTTTATAATTATTGATTTTATGAAGCTCTGTAAATTCTCACTAATTTCCAAATTTATAAAACTTTTCACCATTTTCCATGGGATTGATGATACGGGTTTTGTATACTTCTGAAATTATATAAACATATTATTTTTAAACTTAAGTAAACTGAAAACGTAAGTTTTCCGTTTTTTGTAAACTCCACATTGCTCCATGTAAATTACAAATAGGGTAAAAAATGAATTTATTTTGAACAATGAACAATTATTAAAGTCTCTTTTCAATGAAAATCTTTCCAAAGATGAATGTCAAACCCTTCATTAAATCATAATACAAAGTTTAAAATAATTGTATTAATTGCTAACACCTCAAAAAATTAATTAAATTTATTTTTAAACACATTTTCTATTCTTTTCACTCTAACTCTTATTGTTTACTGAATGATAAATTAATGATTACGTATAATTAGTTGTAAATCTAATTGCTTACGAATAGAAACTTGATTAGAAAAAAAATGTTAAATTTATTTTATAAAACTTAAAATATATTACTTTCATAGTACTTAAAACCAATTTTCACGTCTTTATTGAAAATGATTAGACTTTAAAAATTCAAATCCTCAAGATTTTTGAATATAGTTAATAAATAAATAACTCGTACATAATTACCATCTACCGCATTACAAACCAAAAATCAAATAATTATCGACCAACCAGTGTTAATACCATGCTTCAACCCATACATAGAATTAGTTCCTATGTAATGATAGGTACTGATAACATATACTCCAAATCTAAGTTTAATAGGACAAATGTATGTAACTCATGTAAAATATTAGTTTTTGTAGAAATTATTTGATTTTTTAATAAATAGTGATTAAAATAAATGAATTGGTTATTGAAAATCCTAATGAGAAGTTTTTAATAGAAATCATCGATGCTATATGTACAGAAGTACTGAAATATAATCCAAAACATAGTTCCAATGATTTTTACATGCTTGTGGGATGTGTGGTAGTTTTTGGAGACATTGCAGGAAATTCAATTGCAGATTTTATTAAGGAAAGATTAATTAATGCAATGAATGTTACAATCAATTCTGATTGGAATTATACAAATTGTGGCCATATCAAAGATAATCCAGATGATATAAAGATGGCGGACTCAAATGAGAGCTGAGTTATTTTCGGTGAATGTTGCTGTAAGCACCATTTCGCAACAATCTCTAGATGCTACATGGGAATTATCAATCGTCATTAGAGTCCTTACTTATTGCGGTTTTGTGTAATAGCTAGGCAATTTCGATAATGATACGCCGACATTTACTATAGGTCAGTTAAATCATTTTAATTGAGGTCTTTAATTATTGTCATATAAGGTACCATTAATGTATAAGTTTATATGTTTGTGCGCTCCTAACTAAATTGTTAAGTTATTTTGAAGTTATCAAATTACTTATTTCAATATTTTTAATTTAATATAATTATTTTAAAATTTTATTTAGAATTTATATGTCAAGATTTATATGACAATATAGGTAAAATATTTAAAAATAAATTTTTTTTTATAGTGACATGAGGTATTATCATAAGCAGAATCCTATGCATTTTGTTTGAGTGATCAATTTGTCAAAAATTGTTATTTTTTTTATAGAAACCAATAAAAATCAATTACATATTTTTTACCTTTGACCTTTTCCATTTACGATTTCATTTATCCTCATTTAGTCACCGACTAAAACTTACTGCTCCTATTTAACAGAAATTTTCGGCACAGACTTTTTCAATTTTTTTCGATTTTTTGAAATTATTTTTAGTTTTTGGTGTTTTAATTTTTCAGATCGTATCCATGATAATTTAATAGTGTTTTTAAATAATATTAGTATTATTTTTCATATATCTTTTCTGGAATTACCATTTTTAAAATCAGGCAACTCTGCATTCAATTTTTTTTAAATAAAGAATTAAAAATGAAATTTGGGAATCTTCTTAAATCATAAAATATGACTATTTTTTAATTTTTATTCTTTATTTATAACAAAAAATCAATTTAAATTAAAATTAAATAATTTATTCAAACAACACTAAAATTATTGGATATACAAATTTAAGAATTATTAGATAAATAAACGATCTAAATTAATTAAATTAAGAATGAATTTAATCAAATTGTACGCAATTAAAATTAACTAATTAGTATAATTAACAGTAAAATACAAATAAAAAGGGTTTTAACTTGTAAATTATTCAAGTGACAATTTAAAATTTAACATTTAAATATACAACCGGATTATTAATGGAGATTTTAATTCTTTACAAATTTTTCACATTCTTTGTTCAATTTTTCAATTGTGGCGACTTTGCATTGAATTCTGAATAAATTCTTTACGCCTTAAAATATATTCGTTTTGGATTACATTATTCCGATTAATTATCTTCAATTATTTGTTAAAGAATACAAATTTTATTTCCACTTCGAATATATTTGTGTACAGACAAAATTTTTAATTAGCTCTTTCTACGGGGGGCATTTTTGAGCAATTATTTATGGAATTTCAGATATTAAAATTTGTTTTAAAATGCAAAACTTATTTTTTAAAACTTATCTATTATCAAAGTAATATTAATAATAAAAACAAAAATTCAATAATAATATAATAAAAAAGATAATAATAATAATATTATTATTATTATTATTATTATTATTATTATTATTATTATTATTATTATTATTATTTTGTAAATATCTATAAATAAAATATAAAAGTACAAAGATTCAAACAAAAGCATTCAAAAATTATAAAAATAAATTAAATTCAGTTTTAATTAAAAATTTTAAAAATTGAAAATCAATATTTTATGTTTGAAAAAATTATGATCCAGTAGAAATTTAAGAGTTAAAGACTAATACTATAAATAAAAATCCTTATGCAACGGCATTACAAAAAAACAAAGTAGTTAATTAATTTAAATTTTTTGACAGGATAAATTAATCCGTTAGCAAGATAAAAGTCACCAAATTTGAGTAGCGCTATAGAGGCTTAATAGATTAGAGCCGGACGTCCTTAATTAATAATTATTTGTTTAAATCGTTCATAGTTTTCCGATCACCAATTTGATAATGAACTGGGAAATGATAAATGTTCGAAGTGAATATAAAAAGAGAACGACCGGATTGCGAAGGGAGGTCCACAGCACCAGGAGAATAATAGATTCCCAACTTGAACTTAGAGACAATACAAGCTCTCAGACTGATAGTCCCTTAACCAAAAGTCATAATTAAGACATTTAAAACATTTGATTTTTAATTTAATTCTATTTTAAGGATGTTTTAATAAAGAATGAGTGTAATTTTTATAGTGTAAATATATTCAAAACCATTAAATATTATACATGTTGAACTTTATTAATCATAGTAGTGGGATAGTGGCCCGCTAGAGCAGTAGCCCGCTGGGACAAAGACATATACCTACCTCAGGAAATTTTTTTCCTTAAGTTAAAAAGTACAAATTTTAGTAGGACAAAGACAATGATTCATCAAAATTTTCTCAAGGTAATTTTAACAAAGACCATGACTCATTCAAGGTCATTGGATGACTCATCATAATTTTCAAGATCATTTTAACAAAGACAACGACTCATTCAAGGTCAAGTGTTTTAATTATTAATATTTTAAAATTTTTATTCAATTATCATTATTATTATTAAAATGATTATTACTTATTATTAATATGATTTTTTCTAATTATTACATACTATTTTATTATTAATATGATTATTACTTATTATTATTATTATTATTATTATTATTATTATTATTATTATTATTATTATTATTATTATTATTATTATTATTATTATTACGATTATTATTATTATGATTATTATAAAATGAAAATTATAACAAATTTTCAAAAAAAATAAAAACTATTACAAGTTTTCCAAATATACGAAATAAATTAAAAAACATATAAACAAACCATGTCAAGTTATATTTCGGGTTTCTTCACGCTGGGACTTCGTCATGAAAATATAATAATAAAAGTTATTTCTCGATAGCAAATAATAATAATAATATTATAAAAATGAAAATGAAAATTATAACAAATTTTCAAAATAAAAATGAAAACTATTACAAGTTTTCCAAATATACGAAATAAATTTAAAAATTTAACAAAATACAGATTTTTTAAAAATATTTATTTAAATCAATCTGACAACACGTCGTCAATATCAATGTTCTCATCGTTAAAACTGGGACTTAAACCACCGAAAAGCTGCCCATCATCATCTTCACTATCACTGAATTCAGTTGCATTGTCAAACCTGGGGCTCGAACCACCGAAAAGCGGCTCATCCAATAAATCTGATCTATTATCTATTTCGTGGTCACTATCTATGGCAGTAACCCCAAAATAATGCCCAAATGCGATACCCATAATCGCTTATTACTCAAAACAATTTTACTATTTCTAAAAGTATACAGCTGGTGGTTCCGCGTCCCTATCCTACTTTGAGGCACTGTGAATACTACGCTCTTATTGTAGCAATCCAAATACGACTGATGTTTGATGTCAGTCCCCAACAACTTCACCCCTTTAGCCCTAATTGTATCGGATTTACCTAAGAAACTATAGCACTTGGGTCTTAAGAAAACCCACTCCTTATACCCGAGACCTTTACTTTCGTCTTTAAATTTTCCTATCACTGAATCTAGTTTCCTCGAGTATAAGGGATGTGCAGGGTCGTAATTTGAAGTATCTTAAAGGTCTTCTCTTATCATTGCCGGCAAAAGAATGTCAAGCTTATAGTGCTTAACCTCAAGGAAAAACGAATCAATGTCGCCGGCAACGACATTAATATCACAGTCAAATTCGGATCTATATTTTGCTAATTCATTATATTGTAATTGGTACATCCGCATCTTAGACAGGTCTAGCACTGATTGGCCGATGTAGTTAGGTCTGTCTAAACATGTAGAGGTTTGTTCAGATGAGCAGCAATCAAATCATCCACTATTTTAATGGACATTTTGAAAGTCGGTTTTGAGGCATATACAATCATCTTTTCAGCTGAATTGTATAGCCTCAAATTCATCCGTTTTTTCAAATTCTCAACGGACTTCCCATATAAGCTATTATTAAATAATTTGTATAAATCTCTATGAAGCTCGCACTTTGAGTTTGAGCGTAAATCTGTATTTCTCTGAATATAATCTCTAAAAATAGGTGATTGCTTAAATTTAATTGCTCTGTGAATACAATCAACTTCCACACCCAATTCTATATACAGCCTGAGAAGTCTCCAGTGAAGATCGTGGTTCTTCTTACTGTAATGCGTGAGCACTTACTTCTCAACTTTTGAATTGGGCGGACACATTTTTTCCGGAGCAAGCGGAAAGTCATTCAAATACTGATGCACACTCTCAGGGATATTGATGTCAACTTCCATTGTATAGCCATACGGAAGGAATACAATATTCGCATTCACACATTCACTCAACACATCATTCAATACAAGAGTTACAAGAGTTCTGTATCATCAGAACTTGCAACATAATGTTTGTTAACAAATGTTAACCCACCCCGTATTTCACCCTCATAGAAATTAAACATTTCCATGTCCTGCAGAAGTTCTATTGGTTCTTTTAATGTCATGAGAGCGGACGGACATGACATACCAGGAATTTCATAAAACCATTGTAAGCAATAGCCTTTGCTCGAAATTGCTGAAAATAGTCGGCAAGGAGGAATACGTCTAATTTTAGGTAAGTTAACACGTTGACGGACAGTAGGAACAAGCGAAGTTCGAAAATTGACACTATATGTTTTTGTGAATGACAGGTTTAATGGTTCAAACAAGCAATTTTTGTATGCAACAAAGTATTTTTGGGAGTTTTACACGAAATGTTAGTTCTTAATCAAACAAAAATAAATAAATGACAAAAAAATTTATTATAATTTGTGCTGCTATAGCCGTAGTGTCTAAAAACGACCGTTTCGTTTTGGACGGCTATAGCAGTCATGCCACATTGTGAACTTCGCTTTGACGGCTATAGCCGCAATTGTCCGTCAACGTGTTAACATATAGTCTAACATTGTAGTGCAATTTTGTTGTGTCCAAATTAGTTGGGTGGTAGCGTATTCATCATCAGATACAGAATCCCATTTTGGAGGGAGTTCGTAAGTCGATTCAAGGACTCCTAGTGATATTACAAAATCATAAGGAAAGATACCCTTTGCCTTAACAATAAGACCATCAAAAGCAGAACAAGTTAGAGGTAGATCAGTTAGAGTTTTCACAGCCTTAGCTAAAGAGCAATTTACAAATTGCATACTATTTGTAAATCTAACAGCCAATTTCTTTATATTTACAATTAACGAGATGAATTTCTCAGTGGTAGTAGAAATAATATTTAATTTCCAAGATGGAAATTCATTCCAAACCATACTTTAAAATGTGATGAAAGTCATACCCTCTCAAATTATGAAAGACAATGGGTAACTGCTTACTTATTTTCCTATTAATATTACAGTTACAACAGGCAGCACCAAGATACTGACCTGCAAAATGATCATGGTCCTTAACCTTATTTCTAATAAACTTTTTACAAAGATAGCAAGTTCTACATGCGATGAACTGCTGTTACTCATTAGAAGTAAGATCATTCATAGGTTTTTTACTATGATTTTCGTAATACGGTAGGACAGTTGTGACAGAAATTTCCTCTACTTTCTTTAAAAATTCCAAAACACATTCCAAGCCTATAAAATTGAAATATTGAGTTGTGTTTGTATAATTATTGAATAATAAGCCTGCTGATATCGGCATGTGTATTTGGTGATGTTTTATATTTTTAAGGAAAACAGCCTCAAAATCCGCATAAATTACGAATGGCGGGATAATCATTTTAGAGTAATTTTTAAATATCAAGTTTTTATTTTCAGGAAGTGTGTATAGAGTTGTTCCTATTTGATTTTTAGCGCACAAATCAACATGTACCTTAAATGTTTTATCATAACAAAAAACCATTAAAACAATGGGGACACCATTTTACGCAAATTCTGGTGTTACATTTACTACTAGAATGGCAATTCATGAGTTTATTCAAATTAAAAATGGTGTATAATTATAATTATCACCGTTCTGTAATAATAAAAGATTAATTGGATTACCGCCGACAACCTTTGTTCCATGAATTAAGATGAGGTGAGGATGGTGAGGTACGTAATAAATATCATTCAATTGCTTAGAAGGGGTGGTGCTGTATTCAAAAACATTGATTGTGAAATTTAACTCGCTATTGTTTCTCTCAAATTTCGGGATGCTACAGAGTCTCATTGGACAATCAGTAATTGGATCGTAATTTAATTCGTCCATAAAAGTAGTGTAAGAAGAAACACGCTCCCTGTGTTTTAAAACTATATCACGCTTTAAAATCGCTAAAATACTATATATAAAACACGAATAATCTGTGTTTTGAACATTTATAATCGCCTTTTTACATACTAGAGATTCAGGTGTAGGGATAAAACTATGTCCAGCTAATCGACTTATCGGATAATATGTGGTTAAAATAAAATCGATTTCACGAATCTTAACTACGCGCCATTCACTTCCCAAATACGTGAATTTTTCGATTTTCTCATTTAATTGACTCACCCCATCATCAAGAAAACTATCGGAGAAGACACTCGCGCTATTAGAAAAGAAATTATCTTTTATTTCATCATCTTTTTTGAATTGAATGAGAGCTGTAAACTGAACTTTTACAGATCCCATTTTCTTTATTTCATTTTTTAATTTATTTATAAGTTTATCTGTTAGGGCGATTTGAATAAGGTATTGATTTTCTAAATTAAATCGAATATTTTTACGGGAACCCCTTAAGTCAACCTCTATTTCAGGTTCATCGTTTACATTTATTTCATTTTTTACCGAACCCCCTATTTGATTATTTTCAGATTCGTCATCACTAATAACAATAGTTTCAATTTTTTTAATTTTAACAGGGATACACGGCACGATTTTATCAGCAGGTCTTTTTGATTTTTTATAATTTGTGTTATTATTTATGTTTTTAGTAACATTGGTATTATTATTTGTATTATTATTATTTGTGTTATTATTATTATTATTATGTTGTATTATTATTATTATTATTATTATTATTAACATTTTTCACATTAATCATTTGAAATATTGTCTTTTTATTAATTTTAAATTGATTAAAATGGGTAGAGTGTTCCTTATAAAACTCTAGATATTCAATATCATGGGCGGTATAGCATTAAGGGCAAATAGAATCTATGACCATAGTAACGTTCCATAGTCTTATGGCATTTAGAGTTATGCCCAATTGCAGATTGGCAATAGTTTTTATATAGTCGACCTGGAGAATATGTAGATTATTATCAAATATTTATTATTATTTAAATTATATATGAATCAAAAAATAATATATAAATGATGATAATTGTTAACTATATGAATATTTTAATAAAAATTAATATTTCAATTCAATAGATATCGTAAAATAATTCAATAGATATCGTAAAAATAATTCAATAGATATCATAACTTCACAAATGTTATTATTCTTTTATTAATCTTTAACACATTCAATAGTTTTAAATATATGTAAACAATTGAATGAAATATATTTATGTAACTCTTCAAGTGTTTCAATATATAAATCTTTAGTAAACATAAATGTATCTTCCACCTCATTAATATATGATACAGTTATTTTGATGTGTTCATTCACAGAGCCGACATCAATAAAAGTTTTGAAACGTATTAGGTATTCAGTACCAGGAACAACTATGGTAAGCTTATCACTACCCATTCGCTTGGCATCCTCAATACTTTCAAACCTTATTGTAAATGGACTAAAATCACAAATAACATTCAATCCATCTTTGAAAAACATGGCACTATTTTCATCTAAAATTTTATTCGGGATATGACAATATCGATCGATATTATTTATTGAGAAAATAACACTACATGTTTTGGGAACACGCTTCTTGTAATTGATTTTACAATGACTATAAAATGGGAATGTATTGTACACAAATGTAAAGTCTTGCAAAGCAACTTCCCAATTTCCATGTAAATAAATGAGATTTTGAAGATCAACCATAAATTTACTTGCTTGATTTTCCGGATGGATTATTGGACAACTATTACTCGATAAAGTAGTATAGAAACTCAATTTACTAGGTCTTTTGATGATATCCATGAAGGTTTTTGATATCCTTGCCATTTGACATAGTATTGTTTATCCTTACCCACCTTTTTAGTTTTCAATATTTTCTGAATTCTGAACACTGTAGGTTTGGAAATAACTTGTAATTCATGTTCATAGAATTTCCCCTGTATTACATTGTTGTCACTGTCTTTAATAACATACATTACAGGACTCTGTTTAGTATTAAGCTTTGTAATTTGAAATACTTCATCAGTCCAATTACTATCGAAATATTTGATGAAAGGTGAAGCAGATATATTTAACGTAATCAGCAACTTTATATTTTGGTTTTGTAATTTTAACAACTTTGTTAGATGGTACTGGTGTTTTTAAGCTGATATCTACGGGTCTCAAACCATTCAGACCTCGATGTGATGAATTATTATAACTAACAAGTATTTTCGGTAATACATTTATCCATATTTTATTACCTTGATGCACGAAATATTTCTTCAATCTATCTCTCAATGTCCGGTTAAATCTTTCAACATGAGCAGCTTTGTTTTGAGAATGTACAGAGTAATGATTTATTTTGAGACAATCCAGGATTTGCTTAACTTTACTATTGTAAAACTCCTTGCCTATAATAATAATAATAATAATACCTAAATCGGTTTGCAAATTGTCAGGATGCCCATTTTTAAATAAAATAATTATTGCTTTAGATATTTTATCTGCAGATTTTGTCTTTGTTGGTACACCGCGGGCAAAACGACTGAAAACATTAATACATGTTAAAATATATTTATAACCCTTGTTAATCTTCGAATACGGTATCATCTCCATCAAATCCATTTGCCATAAATCATTAATACCGAATGTCTTATAAGCTCTCGTTGGAAATCTTTTCCGCATCGGTTTGTTTAAACTGTACGCAAGCTGATCTGAGAACCACTTTTGCGTTTCCTTTTTCGAATTTGGGATTCTTTTCTTTAATTTTGCCATTCAACCGAAACCTGCATCGTCTTCTGGGTTTGTCCAAATCTTTTCCATTAAAACAAGATGATTCAAATTTTAATTTAACATTAGGTAATGATTGTCCCATCGTTTATTGTAATCCACCTAATAATGATTATGCTAATGGTAATATGGAGCCAATAAAACCGCCTTGTTGTTTATATATGATTTTTCTCATTTGCTTACGATTTTTATTATTTTTATTTTCGATGTTTATTCAACACTAATTTCTTAGATTTACTGATTTTAATTTTACTTCTGACTACGTTTAGTAGAATTTTGAGTAAATCATCGACAACAAAATTTGGAAATGATTGTAAAATAGACATTCTTTTCATACTCGAAGCCTTTAACAATGCATTAAAATATGGGAAACTCCTATGATTCTTTACAATTTTAACTTTTTAACTCTTTTTATTACTATTTTTAAATAGGGTTTTTTGAAATTAGATTCATTGCGGGTAAATTCTCCGTTATTAGTTTTTTAGATTGTGTATAACTAGTCTTTGGTGGAACTTTTTCAGTCTTTATTTTTTTTTATACTTTGTCTAAGTTTTAGGACATTTTTAAGCCTGAATTTATAAACAGTTTTACATGTTAATGTTTTTAACTTTGTTTATAAACCATGGCACCTTCTTTATTGAAAATATCTGTTTTTACCCGTAAATCATCATTGCATTGTTGTGTGAAATCACGAAATATATATCCATGTTGTGATTTTGTAGCATCTTGAAATGCACTGATAAGAAAATTACGATTATTAGTGTATGCTTGTCGAGCAAGAAAATCAATAACTGTTGCATCTCTAGGATTCTTGAAAATAACTAAATATTGAACATTTAAATTCCTTGTTCGATGTGCGCCATCCTGATGAAATAGATTTTGAGTAATAAATATCACCGTAACACCAACATGTCAACTGATTTTTGTGAAAAAATTATTAAAATCCTTTTCTTTATTAGCTTCCTGATACAAATTATCGATAATAATGACATCACCTTCCTTAATAAACTTGACCAGTTTTTATCGAAACCCTTTCTATTTTCATGTTTTTCAATTTACAGAAATTATCTTGAGTTAATCCATGTTCTTCATCTGCACCCATATGCCAATAAATCTTGTTGAATTTTGTTTGGAATAAATTAGATTTCAGTAATTTACACACAAACATAGTTTTACCACTACAACTCGGGCCGACGATTTGATATACTGCTTCATTTCTTAATTCCATTATTAATTTGTATAATTATAGGTTTTTGTTTATATTATATAATTTAATGAACTCTTTCTAAAAATCACATATATATATATAGATTAATATTTCATTATTGTTTAATTATGTTATCAAATTTAAATTATAAAGAAACTTTCGACGTGCCAAAAATGACGTTTCCGAATGGAAAACCACAGCAAATTGTTGATAGGAGTGGAAAATACCCTATTATATTTTTCAAATCTGGCAAATGCAGAATCATGGGATGCAAGAAACCTTTAGATGTCAATAAATTACAATATAGAATAAAGGATATTAAAATACAGTGAATTACAGTTACCATGGATATGGGACATTCTATAAATCTATACAAAATGTCTTTGTATGTTCGAGTCAGAATTATTTCCTGCACTGAGGCTTTTAAAATACAACCCAATGTGTGTTAACATGTTTGCCAGTGGGAAAATAGTCATATTAGAGTTGCGAAATCTAGAGTACAAAAATATTGTTACAGACATGCACAATGAAATCACGGGATTGGTCGACATCTGATTGGCTAATGATTGATTAAAACAATTTACTTATTTATTTTATTTCATTTTTAAAATGGAAAATACTACGCCGAAAAAAAATATGTAAGATTTACCGATGAAAAATAACATTCGATATGGTAAATTTATTATTTATTTATTTTCTTTTATTATTATTATTTTATTTAGAAGAATATGAAACCCTGGTAATTGGAAGATTACAGTATTATTATTCTCAACTCAATACAATAATAAAGGATAAGCCAGCAAAAATGATTCCATCGAATGATGCCTCGTCAAATACGAAAGGAACCTTTGTAAATTACAACTTTTAAGACAATAAATGTTTTGTGTTACATCTTTTTATTTTTACTTTGACTTTGATTTGTTTTTTTGGTTTTAGTATTATCAAGTTTTATTAATAATAATTTTATTTAGTCATTGTTTTATATAATAATAATAATAATAATAATAATAATGATAATAATAATCATATTAATAACAATAATAATGTAACACTTAATAAGTCTAGAAATATACACACATATAGGTGAGAGATTTTGATGTATGTGTTCTTTGTAAATCACATGCATGCAAATGTTTTCTTTGTAAATTACATACAGTCACGCATTAGCAATGGCTTTGTGAATCATGTGAATCATGTGATGCAGTGTAAATCACGTGATGATTATTCATTAGCTCTTTTGTTATAATTAATTAATTTATTAATTAATAATAATAATAATATTAATAATAATAATAGTAATAATAATAATAGTAATAATAATAATAATAATAATAATAATAGAAATACGTACATACTTGATTCTGATTGGTTAATCAGTATCGTTCAAAGGTATAAAAGCTCGTCACCACCTTATAAAGATCATAAATCAAACATGACCAAGAAAATAGTGAGCTCTGCTATCAGTGTCCAACCAGTTTAGATGTTCCACAATTATAAAATGTATTTTTTAAAAGAGCCTATCAATATGCAATTGGTAAATCCAGTCAAACTCAATAGAACTCAATTTCAATCTCTCGCTGGGACACTCTTAATGATAGATATCAAGGATATTGATACGGTTTTCAATAAGATCAATTCGAATTTAAAATGCAATGAAAATGCATTCTTCACCAGTCAATATACCAGATATTATGACGCATTTACAGAAATAGTTTTCAAAGAACAGGAAAACTGGTATTTAACAATAACAATCCAAGGATATAAAGCTGATCAAAATGATGTGCTTTTTCCAATATGGAAAATTGTTTCTACAATTATTTCAATGTATATCTAAGTGTTTAATGTTAATAAATGTATTTAAACAGACTTTGTTTTCTTTAGAATATATTCTATAAACAAAATTATAACTAGTTTTAAAATTTTTTAAAAATGATGTCTGAAAAAGGTAAAATATAAAATATAAAATAATTAATTAATTTCGTTTATAATATTTAATAAACGTTTTGTTTGATAAACTCGAAGAAATAACCGGTGTAAAATTAGAGATATGTTGACTCTAGTTGAAGCATTGGGTAAAGAAGATTCATGTTGTGATTCAGAATGTCAGAGTGATGATGAAGAAATTGTTAATGAGGAAGAAATTATTAATAATAAAGATACTGAAATTATTAACAATGAAGTAACCCCAATTTTAGTTGAGCCTAACGAATTTAAGACTTGTGTTGACCATGTCATAGAAAATATAATGACATAAGGTGATGAAGCATGTACATGTAATAATCAATAAATCTTTAAAAATGTAGTTTTTCATTAATAATTCAGTTAATAACAAAGAATATAACATTTATTAAAATTTATGATAAACTTTATTAGAGATATATATCACCGATGCTCCAGTTAATAGTTTTAATAAAAATTTACAATTTGAAATATAAATATCTGAACGATTGGCTTCTGCAGCAACTTGAATAATTGTTACTCATCCACCGTTTGATTATACCGATGGATCAATTTTTGTTTCTATCATCTAAATAATGATAAATTAATAATAATATAAAGTAATATACCTCTATAGACCATTGGAAATAATTTTCATAGTCGGATCTGGATTTTAATATCATATGTTTCATATACATTAATCCTACTATTATTCGCATCCATTTATTATTTTCATTAAACGTGTAACTAAATATCGATTGGAATGAATTTTTCTTTTTCTCCAATGTTGACAAATTGAGAATAGGTTCAAATGGGATGTCTTTTACTATTTTTTCGGTACGGTTGACCATGAATTTTATGTTTTTAATTATATCATATTCTTCTCCATTATTAGCAACCAGCTCATTCAACAAAGTTATAAAAAATTTAGTTTCTGGCATTTTATAAAGATATTTGGAAGTGTAAGCTTATTTATACTAAATTGGACCAGACAGAATCATGCATGGACATTGCATTTCAGTTGCAATGTCTTTATTTAAGAAAATATGTAAAAATATATGATGAAAATGGCAATGATGATTTGTTGCTATTTTTAACCGCGTGTTGAATTTCTTTCAATTTGTTAACTGTTTGTAGAACTTCTTTTATTATACGATTGAACTGACCAGTTGTTTTATTAGAATAAATTTTTATAATATATTGAACTGATTCATCATTTTTTCATTAAGTTTACGATTTTCATTCAATTCTAATATTGATTTTCTTAATTCATTTTTTATAATACCTATGGTCCGATTTAGATATAAAATATCATCATATATTGCGTTCCGAGCTCTTTTTAAAGTTTCATATGCGAGTTCAAATCGGACTACTCATTCTTTCAGATAACCTTTTGACTGGAGTTTTCAAATATCTAGGTCCATCTATCTTTTGGAGTTTGTTAAAAAGCGAGAAAATAAAGAATTCATTTTGTTATTCGATTTACTCTCAATTATTGAAAGATAGCTTGTAACAATATCGGTATTGATTTGAGTACTACTTATTCACGTGTTGATGTATTTCAACATAGAAAAGTTGAAATTATAGTTGATGATCAAGAAAATTGCACAACACCAATTGTGTCGTATTTATACATACAGAACGATTGATTGAGTATGTTGCTAAAGATTAATATGCGTTGAACCCCAACAATAGGAGTTTCGATGCCAAGTGACTGATCGGAATAACTAATAAAAATACAATCAACATGACAGAAATTCTCCAATTATTATTAGTATTGCTATTATTATTATTAGTTTTAATTTTAGGATTTTTAACATTTTTCAAAGGTGTTAAATTGTTTACCAATATTAATCGAATTTCATTTATTTCTTTGTTATTTTACATTTATTTTTAAATTTTTGTTACAATTTATAAACATATCAAAATAATATTTAAATTATTAGAAATATTTGATTATTTTTAACCTGCCAAAGTTTAAGCAGTATTGTTGGTATTTATATTCCTGAAATAATAAGATATACATAGATATAATATTATAACTATTATTACTATAAGAATTATTTTTGCTATAAGAAAATAATTATTTTTTTTTTCAAAATCACAACTGATTATAATTTCTTGATACTATAAAAAGGTGACCCTATAGGAAACCGACTCAAGACGAAAATATCTCATTTATTTCTAAAAATACTTTTCTGAATGACACTTTTCTAATTTTTGTTATTCTGTTTAATTACATGTACAATTTTATTTCATTAACTGTTATAACCATTGTCTAGAATTGGTCCTTTAATAAAAGCTATCTTCAGCCATTTATTCTACAATCTAAATTCCATTCCACGAAAGTTAGAAAATATATATAAAACTAATTTATATTTATCCCAGTTTAACTAACTAATAATGTAATTTTCAAGCTCGAGAATTTTGTAGACCAATTAAATTTATTTGTGTATTTTAAACAAAATCACACAAAATTGGCAATGAACTAAATTAAAGAATAACAACACCAATCCAAAATATATATTCAGCTACAATATATTTTCACAGAATAACAGTCATCGTCAGGTGGTCATGAACTTTAAACTATTAAGCGTAAATAGTTGTTATTTAAACAAATTTCTGCTTTTAAATTCTCAGACCATTTTATCAAAAATTAAAAATTTTGCTTTTTGTAAATCACAAATTCTACAAAATGTTAAAAAAAAACTAATTTAAAAAATTTTAAAAAACTGAGGCTTTAACAAAATATAAATAAAATTTTCAGCAAAAATATTTAAAATTTTTTCCGAAACTATTTTACATTTTGTTTTATCCTGCAGAAAACATTTGCGCTTACTAATATCAATCAATTTCATCAGTCGACTGTGATCAAAACTTTGAGAGCGGAAATGACGGGCAGTCAATTATAGTATCAATCCATCTAAGTAGTTTAAAGTTCAAGACTACCTGACGAAGACTGTTATTCAGTCGAAATATATATTTTGAATTGATGTTGTTATTCTATATTTTAAATAGTCAATTAGTTTGCATTTCGTAAATAACATAGCATACGAATCCCTATTGATTTGAAATATTCATATTCTTAATAATCTGTTAAAAGGTGTACATGACATACTTTGCATTTGATCTAGACAAAAATATAATAAATTATATATAATTTACTCGTTCTATGAAAGAATTTGAATAAAGCCAATATTTGAAAAACCTAATTTTAAAATACTACAATTCCAAAAATAAATTACAGCTTTTTAATACATGTTTAACAAAATTAAATAAATTAATTATCATTTTATAGAATAAAGTTGGTTTTCAAATAACATTGAAACCAAAATGTCATATTATCAATTAAAAGTGGTTGTAAAATTTTTATTTAATATAATTATATGATTATACAATTTATAAATAAATAATTAAATAAATTTGGCAACAATTTAATTAAAAGATAACGCCAATAAAAAACTTTTCGTACGATATATTTCGATAGCATAACTATCATCTTCAGGTACACAAAACCAACTAAAAATATTATGAATTAAATTTTAATTTAAACAAATTATTTTTTTATATTAATTTAATTTTGCAATAAATAAACATTTAAAAAATATATTCAAATAATTTTAACTAATTTAAAATGTTATTTTTATAAATATTATAATTTTTATTTATATTATAGTTTTATTTTTAAAATAATGTAATTTAAAAATTCAATTATTTTAATAATATTAAAAAAACGTTTTTTTAAAAGCAATACATAAACATGATTTACCATACTTAAACTATTTAAAAACATTCAAAACATTCGTAGTCACAGCACTTTGCACATTAATCTTTAGATCCAATGACTTTATCAGCAATGCTTCAAATATCACGCTTTCCCAATAATTATTAAAACTTTTAAACAAAATTCTAAATCAGACATTCCTATTTTACTTTTACAGCCTCTATTGTGCTCACTAATATTAATCAAACCCTTCAATCGACAATGATCTAGAACTCGAGTACAGAGATGACGGGAAGTCTCTCCAATGTATGGGACATTACGCCCATTAAATGTAAATCGATAAACGAGATCAGAACACAATCCAACCGGAGTTTTTGATTTATTAATAAACATATTGTGTACCTTACACGAATTAGAGACGATCTTATACCCTAAATTTCCTATCTGTTTACTTAACTTCCTTTTATAATTTATAAAACCTTCAGAGTACGGCAATACTAACACATATTTAGGCTCAATTTTTTAAATCCATTTTTACTATTATTTAGATCAACACTCAATTTGCACTCATTTGACAAATTACACTCAGACTTTCCAACACATGGATCCTTAGGATTTGTAATCAATTTGCCAACAGTCTCTTTTATCATCAACAATAAAAATGATTTAGAATACCCATTCTTTATCAACAACTCAACCAATTTATCAACACTTTTTACTGAATTAGCATAAGTAGAAGATAAAGACCATGAACGATAAATCAATCCTTTCACCATATTTCTCTTATACTTAAATTTACTTCAAGTATTGTTGTAGTCTGTATTAACACAACAATATCCAGTTTTATCCGCCAATTTATTTAGTATTATTTAGTAAATAGTAAACTGTAAATTGGTATTGTCCCTGTCGTTTGCATTTTTGTTATCCACGTTGTATGATTGTCACTGTCAGACTATGTAATTATTGTCATAAATAAAATAAGAGAAATTCAGTTATTTTTTTCGTACAATTGAAAAGGTTGCAAATTTGTCAAAGGCACCAAAAACAAATTAGCCAAGGGCGTCTAAAACCTAGTTACGCTACTGTAAACATCAACACTACTTAATAATCCTGTAATTATCATTCAATAAGCAACGAATTTAAACTATTATTGTTTCCCTGCATGGCATTTGATTCAGATTACGATGAGACTTATAATTATGATAATTTCTTAATTTAGTATATTTCTTTTGTTTGGTATTCTAGTGTTTTATATTCAGAAAAAATTATAGAAAAATATTTATCATTGTGAGACGAAAAAGAAATATTTGAGGTAAAAATGTATCTCGATTTTAGGGATAAAATTGAAATTGAATAATCAAATTGACCAGCAAAAGTGAATAACTTTAATAATAAAGGAAGTCCTTTTTTAAATGGACCAACATATACACGTTTCTATAACTTGCAAAAACTTCCGTTGCCCATTTCTATATTTTCAATAAAGCATGCTCCGTATTTTATCAACAATATGTTTTAATATGAGCAAATTCTTTATTTTTGTTTTTATTAATTAGATAATTTCTTAGAATATTAATCAAAAATCGTAAATTTCTCTGATCATTTCATATTTCCTGATAAGATAAGAAATATCGGTATTTTCAATAACTTGACACGTAATCATTCTGAAAATTTATCACAAAATTAGGTAGGATTTATTATTTATTTAATAAATTTAAATATTTATAATATCGCTTTCTTTGCTTTCAAAATATTATTGAAAATAAAAAAGTATATATAATCCAAAATTAAAAAAAAACGACAAATATTTACATTATTTAGAATTTTTGACAAAAATTTAAACAATACTTAAACAAACGTGTTTTAAATTAAATAAAATTGAAATGTTGATATTTGTCGAGAAATACTATAATTTATTATAATATAATTTAATTGTTTTTAATTTGCTAATAGTAAATTTTACAAAAAAAACCCTTAGTTTTGATAGAATATATTTTAAAAGTAATAGAAGATTTACCTATTTTTTCGTCTAAATTTCGGCAATATGAAGTAAATGTTTAGCTTTTCAATTATTATTTTTATAAAATTTATAAATTTTATTAATTCCCCATAATCATGAACGGAAGTGGCAATAATATATCATTATTCCACAGATTAAGGAATCTTCAGAATTTCAGAATAATAATAATAATAATAATAATAATAATAATA
The DNA here is from genome assembly GCA_022537955.1 of Schmidtea mediterranea. Taxonomy (NCBI): domain Eukaryota; kingdom Metazoa; phylum Platyhelminthes; order Tricladida; family Dugesiidae; genus Schmidtea; species Schmidtea mediterranea. The sequence continues at coordinate 24,596,992 of CM039680.1, read as the reverse complement.
ATAATAATAATAATATAATAATAATAATAATAATAATAATAATAATAATAATAATAATAATAATAATAATAATAATAATAATAATAATAATAATAATAATAATAATAATAATAATAATAATAATAATAATAATAATAATAATAATAATAATAATAATAATAATAATAATAATAATAATAATAATAATAATAATAATAATAATAATAATAATAATAATAATAATAATAATAATAATAATAATAATAATAATAATAATAATAATAATAATAATAATAATAATAATAATAATAATAATAATAATAATAATAATAATAATAATAATAATAATAATAATAATAATAAGATTCTTGCTTTATTTTAAACTAATTATTTCATTCCTGAAAGAATGAGATCTAACAGTTAACAGATTTAATTTATTTTTGAAATTGGCACTTCACCGTGAAATATATTTCTAAAATAATCAATTTTAATTACGAAAAAAAGCATTTTATTGACGAGGAAAATAATGAAATATAATCCATGAAAAATAAATCGAAAGGCCCCATATTGATTTTTAACGTGGACCCAAAATGGAACGAGATTTTATAAACAAAAATGTTAAATAAATTTTAATTATATGTCAATAATAACAACTCTATTGAAATCGTTGAATAATTCTTCAAATTTTCTATTTCTTAGTGATAAGTATTTCAAGAAAATACATTTTTTTATGTTTTGAATCTTTTTACCACTGTCAAATAAAATAAAAAAAAAATAAAAATATTTTGTCAATTGTAAAACAAAAAAACAATACAGAGAAAATCCCATTTGCTATAATGAATGTTGAATTGTTTGTTTTTATAAAGAAAGTGGCATAGGCAAGTTTTTTAAAATATTTTGAAACCTGGTTTGTAAACATTTATATTTTGTTTTAATAATTCTTTTTTATTTATTAATTTTATTTTTATTAGTTCATAGAATGTAGAAGATTCAATGAGTTTCCCCAATATAATTTGCATTGGGTCTTAAGGCATAAAGTTTCTCAACAATATCTATTGAAAAATATAAGTTATTATATAAATAATGTGGACCACTGTATTAAAATATATATGGGATTCTAAATACAAACCTTAATACAAAACCTGAATAGTTCCAGCAATAATGTTGAATAAAAATTTCAAGAATAAAAAACGTTTTGCTATCAAAAATCATAGAGCAATGTGTCTACAAGTCAAAATAAGGAATAATTATTTTTTAACGACAAAAGAAATACTCTGAAATTGAACGAATCAAAGCCGGATTAGTTTTCAAAAAGCTCAAAAATATTTAATTTTATAATTAATAAAATTACGTTTTTCCAAAAATTTAAGTTCCCTAAAGATTTGCATATGTGTTGCTGATTTCTCAAGAGATTCCCTAATTTTTCAAAAAAAATCTTTTTTTATAAAATAAAGAATTCGATGATAAATTGCTTTAGATGACATTAATAGGTTCTAAGTTATAATTGGTGAAAACATTCAAAATTAAGACTTTTGAAAAGTAATAGTTTTGGCACTTAGGGTAATATTATATTTTAATTTTTTGTCTTAAAATAAATAAATTGATATAAATTCTTCTAAGAAAAATATGAAGGATAATAAATAAAAAATATAAAACAATTATTTTTATAAAGAAAATTTTCTTTTTCATTATCTCAATAAAAAAAAAATAGCCGGAATAATAATATTCAATAATTTGTTTATCTTTCAGCCGACAGCTTGAATATTTGAGGTCAAGCTCAAGGATTTTGATCCTAATTTAATTTACTTATTTTTAGAATTAATTAATTATTTAGTTTAAAATTCTTTAATAAATTTGTGAAGAGGCTCAAATAAATATTATATTATTATTTTCGTAATCGTCCTATTCTTTCATGCCTGGTTCCCTCGGAAAATATAAATTTTAACTTTTTTAATTTTATACGTAATTTTTCACTTTATTTTAGTTTTAAATTTTGACATTTTAATTGCTCTGCATACAGTGGCGCACCTAGGATAAATGGCGCCTATGGCAAACATCGATCTTGCGCCCCTCTCCGACAATAGGTTACTTACTTTTTATTTTCTAAAAAACTACTTTAGAATTGGATAAAAAAAATCACACAAATTAAATCTATTAAAACTTTATTAAAAATTTATCATTGTAGCTTTAGCTGACGCAAATTGTTTAATTATATTATCAAAGTCAATTTCGTTGGTCATTTTTCGTTCTATGCTAAGTAAAGCTTATTCACGCCCCTTCAGTTGGTGCCCATGACACGTACCATGCTTGCCATACCCTAGTTACGCCTCTGCTTGCATATAACTTTGTGTAAATAACAAAATATTTTAATATTTTGACTTCACCAAAGTTTCAAATGCATAATGTTTAATTTGAAAAAATAAGAAACTGTTTTTAAAATTGCGATAGAAATAAAAATTTTGTATTAAAAATTATTTATTAAATTAGATGAAATTAATTAAATTTAATCAAAATATCTTTGTTGAGGCTGGGCAATTTTCAAATACCTGATAACAATCGAAGAATTAAAATTTTTCATTGATATAAGTTCATTTTTAATTAATAATTAATCCTCAAAAATTTGAAAGAAAATCTAAAATAATGGAAATCTTTAAAATGGAAATTGTTTTTTTTTCATTCAAATTAATTGATAAATATTTTCAAATTTCACATAAATAATGAATTGTTATTCATTTTTAATTGTAATTTATGATTGTATACAAATTTAATTATTGTATTCATGCTAAATAAATAAAATAGTTAAATATCAAATCATAAATTATAAGCTAAAAAATGGAATAAGTATAAATTTTGTTATAATACCATTTTGTTCGACTTTAACACTAGAACTACCGGCGCTTGTTTAGAATTGCCCCGCATTTTTTAAATAAATTTTATTTTAAATAATAAACTTTTAATAAAAGCTTTTATTATTAAGGATAGCTAACATGACTGTAAAAACAGTTATCTAACTCGATCATTGGGCAGGTGGCCAGTATTCACGGATATCATGTAAAATCTTTTAAAATGGATTTGCACCATTTAATCTTCGTCGCCACATATACTCACATAAATAACTATCTAACATGCTTTGATGCGTCCCAAAATGACACTTATTTCTTTGTTTCGCTAAACTCCAACATCTTTTTTTTGTTAGGTTGATAATCCATCTTTAAAAGTATTAAATGCCCTATAATAAAATTTATTTAAAAAATGCGAGGCAATTTTAAACAAGCGCCGAACTACCAATGCGTCAAAATGAGGGATTTTACATATTTTTGTTTACATTTATTAACACATTGCATTTATTGTTGTAAGTATTAATAATGATTTTTAATCAAGCATTAAAGTAATACAAATTTTCTATTTGATTTAAGTACATTGATTTCAATGATATGCTTACCATATACATAAATATACCAATAAACTCTGTTAGTTCTATTTTTAGCAGAAGATATTCATTAATGAAAAAAAACGACTTAAGTGGGTCTGACTTAAAGTGATTAACTAAAACCTTTCTACCTCAATATATTGTCTGATAAAGGTTATGAAGACCAAAAAACCGAGAAATGGAAAAAATATAAAGAAAAATGTAATTCCTAGTACAAAAAAATAATGAAATCAAGAAACATCAAATATCAAATCCTTCAACAATTATTAGGTTAATAATTGAATATCTGTCAGACTTTAATTTTTATATAATACTTTTAAATAATAAATTAAAACTCTATTTTCGAATTCCTTCAACCACTTAGTTATTAAAGCCTATTTAGGAAGGGTATTATTTTTAAATATATATTGTTAAAAACGAATCAAATGCTTTGGCATTATAATTCAAAAAATAAACAAAGTGAACAAAGGAATGAACTCCATCTTTCATAAATTATTAGCAGATATTTCAAAACTCTTTATCACATTCCAACTTTCCTATGAGAACGAGGGAAACTAAGAGAATCAATATAAATGATGATAGATTACATAAAATTATAGAAAATGTGCGTGAAAAACATTGAAAAAATGCAATTTATAAGTGAAATAATAAGTTAAATATAAATTTTCATGTAATGGGTGCAATGTCACATACATTGGAGAGACTTCCCGTCATCTTCGCACTCGGGCTCAGGAACATAGCCGATTGAGAGGTGTGAGAAATATTATTGAAGTAGGTAGTTAAGCAAACACTGGGACTACACACAAAAGTCCCAGTAACCACCACGCCCCCACAGAGACGGATTAAATTACGTAATTATGTAATCAAGATAATTGATTTTGTATGTATTTTTTTCGAATTTTTTGGAAAAAACTTTGAATTTTAATTCCCAAATAACTTTTTCGAATTAATTTTCGATTTAAAATGTTATGAAATAATTTTTAATATAATAATTTTTTTAATATAATTTTCAAAATATTTTATTTTAAGTTATAATTTTTTAAGTTATAAGTTACAATGTAATTTTTTAAATGTAATTTATTTATGTAATTTTAAAGATGTAATTTTTTATAAATACTTTTACAATTAAATTTTTTAAAATAATTTTCAACGTATTTTATTTTAAGTTATAATTTTTCATACATAATTTTTAAAGTCGAAAATTTTTAAGTTAAAATTTTTAATACATAAATTTGAAAGCTAAAATTTTTAAACGTGTTTTTTAAATCTGAAAACTTTAGAGTCAGTTATAGTTGGCAAATTAAATAGGGTAAAATTTTTAAATTAGTGTTACATTTGATTAAATTAATTCATATTAAATTTTTGAAATAATTAATTTGAATAAATTTTTAAAGTAAATAATAATAGTAATAATAATAATAATAATAGTAATAATAATAGTAATAATAGTAATAATAGTAATAATAGTAATAATAGTAATATTAATAATAATAGTAATTCTACTATAGATAAATATGAATGATATCAGCATTAATACAAAATAGTAAATATTTAATAAAAATTGATACTTAACAAATAAACTAACAAACCCACAAAAAGATTATTTTATTTTATTTAAAAATCAAGTTTTTTAGAATAAAGAAGATGACTAGCCGGATAATTAAATGTATCCAAAAGATTGTCTTTGACCATTTCAAATAAAAGAATGGTAAGTTTACAATTTTTAATCTCCAAGAAGAAAGAGCCTGTATCTCCAGTAACTATATTAATCTCGCAATTAAATTGTCGTCGATATTTTTCTAAGTCCCTATACTGAAGCTTATACATACCAAGTTTTGACAAGTCAAGCACCGATTGTCCTATATAACTTTGTCGATCTAAACATATCGGATCAGTATTTAACAACGCGGCAATCAGGTAATCGTCAATTTTTATCAATTTTTAAAGGTAGGCTTTGTGGTATACTTCACAAGTTTTTTATCCGTGGTGCAAAGACGCAAATTCATTCTCTTTTTTAGATTTTCAACAGTTTTTCCATATAAACTGTTATTTAAGAGCTTATAATAATTTTTATCTAATGTATTTGTACTTTTGGCTCAAAGTTAAGAGGTTATGTCGACGTACTTTTTAAAAATAGTCGACTGTTTGAATCTTACTTCACGATTATCATGCGTGATCTTAATACCAAGAGACATGTATAATTTCAATAATTGCTAATGAATCACATAATTACTTTTAGGATAGTGGGTCAGCATCAACTTTTCAACCTTTGAACCCCGAGGTTTCATTTTCTCAACAGCAATAGGATAGTCGTCTAACTTATCATGAAGTTCAGAAGGAATTTCAAGATAAACTTCAAGAGTATACCCATACGACAGAGATTCAAGATTCAAAGTCAAACAATTAGATAATATTGAATCAAATCCATCAAGTATCCAACTGAAATCACCACAAGGTAAAGGTTGACTTAAGGCCCAACCGTATAGATTATTAATATCTATATAAAGCAACTCTGTGTTTTTGTTAGTTTTAACATAGTGCTTATTAACAAAAGTAAGACATCCTTTAATACCTCCATCATAAAAGCTAAAAATTTCATTTTCAGTTATTAATTCAATAGGATCATCCAAAGACATTAAAGCAGAAGACCAAGACATTCCAGGAACACCGAAGTAATTCAAAGGCTCTAACCTATTGTTAGCTATCAACTTAGCTCGAAAGTTTTGAAAAAAGTCAGCCTAAAGAAAACAATCTATTTCAAATAAACTTTCATATAATCAAGTAAACTCCTACAATTGGTTTCATCCCAAATTATCTGAGCTTTTTCATATTCAGCCTCAGTTACTCCTTTCCAATACAAATGTAACTCATTAATCTCACGAAGAACATCTAAAGAGGTCACAAAGTTGTACGGAAAGATACCCTTTTCATCTACACTAGTTCCGGCAAAAGCAGATCGAGTCAAAAGTAAAATCGTCAAGGTTTTAACCGCCTTAGCCAAAGAATTGTTAACGAATTAATAAGGGTCGATGAACCTAACAGATATTTTTCCCAAGTGTGCCATTAAAGAAAGAAAATTTTCGGTTGTTATTGGGATACATACTAAAGTTCAATTTTTAAATTTACTTAAACCATATTTATATATATATGATGCATATCGTAACCCTTTAAGTTATGGAAAACTATAAGTAAAACTTCATTTATTTTCTTATTAATATTGCAATCATTGCAAGCAGCACCAAATTATTCTCCAGTAAAATTATAATGATCTCTCGATGGATCAACAATGTCTTTCAAACAAAGGTAACATTGTGTACAATTGTCAAATTGATTCTGTTGTAACACAGGTAACTGTTTCATAGGTTGCCTTCCCATTTTATAATAATATGGTAAAACCTTATATTTCGCTATATTTTTTACTGGCTTGAGAAATTGTTCCACACAATCTTCGCCTATAAATTCTTTGTATATTTTACTCCCATCAAAATTATTTATTAATAAGATCCCAGCAGAAATTGGTAAACGTATTTGGTGGTGCACGTCATCCTTTGGCAAAACAGATTCGAAATCTGCATATAAAAACATATGGTGGGTTACGGTTTTGGACCAGTCGGTGAATTTAATGAACATATTTTCTGGGAAAGTATATAAGTTGTACCTAAATGGTTTTTCATACATAATATCTCATGTTTGTCCAATGCAACATTATCTCTAAAACCGTTCAGAAATCTTTCACACCATAAAGATTGAATTCTTTCTGTTGTGGTATTTTTACTTTGACAATTCATTAATCTGTTGAGTGATGCTAGTCCGATGTAGTGATAATTTTCTCCTTTATTTAACAATAATAAATTAACTATTGTTCCTTCTGTAACTTTGGACCTGTGAATAATGTTTAAAAACGAATGTTGTAAAACAAAGTCAGGTTTTTCCGTTTCGTCATAACTAAATACGTTTATTATAAGTCTTTCGTTGTTTGCTTCAAATTTTCTTATACAATTTAATTTCATGGGCATTTCGCTAAGACCATAATTTAAATCCTTTAAATAACTAGTGTAACTAGTACATCTATTACCGGTGTCTTTAACAATCTCATCTTTTTTAATTATAGACAAAATGCTATATATAAACATAGATTGTCACAATTTTTCACATTTATTAAAAACTTTTTGTTTGTCAATATTTTCGGAATTTCAAATAAAACTTCTTCCATTTTACCTACTAAAATTACTTATTTTTGTAACGGTGAAATGTATTTCTGTTATTTTTCTAATAATCCAACTACTCCCTAATTCGATTATTGATTCTATTTTTTCATTTAACCTTTGTATTCCTTCGTCAAAGAATGATTGTTTATTTTGATTTCCCGTCTTTATCAAATTCAATTTATTTTACAAATTGAATTTTTACAAATCCTAGTTCGAATATTTTTCCTTTTAACTTATTTATTAGTTTAATTCGAAGAATAATTTGCCTAATGTTCAAATCGGTAATGTCAATATTAAGTATTTGATCTGTCCCTCGTAAATAACTTTGAGTTATTGGTACATTTCCACCTATTGTACAATATTTGCATTTTGCAACATGTTTTCAACACTTGATCCTCTTCATCCCCTCCGTTCCATGAATCCATAGATTCAATATAGTCATTTAGATCATCCCAAACACTATTTATAACTACAGGTTCTCTTGTAGGTTTGCTAATTGGTTCACTTATGGAAAACTTATTGCGGTAATTTGGGTTCTGCTTCATTTAATTCTTCTATTATTTGGTTCTATTTCATTAATCAATGATATTTTAAAAACGTCATCTTTTCTAATAAAACATTTCCCCTGAATGGTCCTTATGTCGTGTTAAAAAATCGGTATAGGGTTGGGTAGCTTTGCATACGGGGCATATAAAATGATCAATGTTGTAGTATTTTTTCACATAATACCTTCTTATTTTTTCCATTTTTGGTTGTGTACTTTCGATGTACAATATCTAGAAAATAATTTACCTAATATTAAAAATATTTAATTTTTATTAAATTATTTATTAAAAATAAATGCACAATTAGTGTGTAACCAATCAAAATAGATTATTTACTATAAATGAAATCTAGATTTTGAAGCAAAAAATGCAAGAATGTCAAAAACATATGAAGTAATCCTAGAAGAAAACATACAGATGTTATAGGTATGTCATGCAAGCCTCCTGTTCAACACTTTCAATACAGTATGAACTATATAAAGTTTCCTATTAATTATACATTCAAGGTAAATTTTTAATTTAATTTAATTTGATTTATTATTTTTTAGGAAGTAGTTGATTTAAAAGCTTATGAATACAATATTCAGATTGAAAATATCGAAGATGAATATAGAATAAATATTGCTGATATTCTTCATTTGATGAACAAGGATATGGTTTTCAATGATCGATTTTCATTTATTAATTGTGAAAGTAAATTGAAGGAAGAAGTAGAAAATGAAAAAAAATACAAAATCCAGATAATTATTCAAGGAGTCAAGATTAACAATTCTATTATCAAGCCTATTTGGAAAATCAAAAATGTTCTTGAATACATGTTTTGAAATTAGCTTGTATGGTATTCAATTTTATAAGATTTACTTTATTAAAGTAGTATTTTGTAGAGATTTATAAAAAAAATTTATTTAGAGTAGTGATCGGCCCTTATTTAGAAAATATCTATTTAAAAATAAACAAGGGGTTGGCCATATATGTATAACAAAGTATTATCAATAAAAATTACCCAAATAATAATAATAATATAATAATAATAATAATAATAATAATAATAATAAATATTTAAGCAGGGTTCGTCACTTATTTAACAGAAACACCTAAAAATAAACAAGGGGTTGACCCATATATGTGTAACAAAGTATTATCAATAAAAATGTATTAAATAATAATAAATATTAAATATATAATTAAAATATTATTTAAAAAAAATTGATAAAAATTAACAAAGTATCTTCATTTTTGTTAAATAAAGTTGACATTTGGTTAAAATTAATATTTGAATCATAATTATTAGTATCTAAAATAATAATTAAATAATTTTATTTAAAAATTAAAATCTTACTTAAATTGTTATTTTGTGGATAATATCCTCCATAATTTTATTGATAAATATATCCTTCAACATTTTGGGTATAATTATCGCCTACAACTTGAGCATAATTATTTGTATCGAAAATAATAATTAAAAAAAATTAAATTAAAAATTTACTTGTTCCATATTGATATCGTCCAAAATTTTGTGGATAACTTCCATCATTTTGGGTATTATTGTATAATCTAAAATAATATTTTAAAAAAATCTAATAAAACGTTTTAAATCTTACTTGTTCCATATCCGTTCCTAAGGTTATTATTCATATTGTTGTTAGTATTCATTTTTGATGTCTAAATAAATAAATTACATAACAATAATAAATTTTAAAAAGTTCACTTACAAATTAAACTTTTTGCTAAATTATGAAAAATTCTTAAAATGTTTATCATTATATTCAAATGTGTGTATTTATTTTTTAAACAAATCAAAATCAACAAACCCACACACACAAATCAACATACATCTTTATCAAATAATTAAATACTTCAGTAAAAAGATTTTGATATTACAAAATTTATTTTATATAACAAGTTATTTATTTTTCATACTCTTTAGCTAAGCTAAACAATGTTGGCCACAAGTTTTTGTCATTGGAATTTGATATCAAATTACAATTTGTAAAATAAGTTAAGATTCAAAAATTAAATTAACATTCAACAACCTTTTCTTAATTTGTAAAAATTTATTAATACTTTTGAAATAGTTTTTGAAGTGTATTATTATTATTATTATTATTATTATTATTATTAAATAAATTTAATATGATTATTTAAAAATAATTTAAATCGACCGGATCTCCATTTATGTTCAATGAAAAAATCCTAGAACTAAATTTAAATTTAGCTATAAATTTTTGAGAATCGATTTTCGCAAAAAGTTCAATCAATATTTATGCGCCACCAAATGCCATATAAATCAATAAGGCATCGATCCCATTATCAGAGATTTTTAGAAAATTACTTTTGCAAATTGCATTCAACATAGTAAAATCGTTTTTGAAATTAGTGCATGAAATTATAAATTGACAAACTTTGGGCAATACTTTCATTTCCCAGAGATATGTCGAATAAATAATAATAATCAAGGCTTCTGAAATAGTTCATCAAAGGAATATGTCAGGTTTTATAATAAACTGAGCTTCCTTATTATTATTATTATTATTATTATTATTATTATTATTATTATTATTATTATTATTATTATTATTATTATTATTATTATTATTATTATTATTATTATTATTATTATTATTATTATTATTATTATTATTATTATTATTATTATTATTATTATTATTATTATTATTATTATTATTATTATTATTATTATTATTATTATTATTATTATTATTACCAGACTCTAATTGGATTTTTTTAACAGACATTTAACCAATTTATGTAAAATAAAATTTATTTCAAGTAATGAAAAGCATTATTTGATCTTTGATCTTAACAATCCAAGGATCAAAAGTTTCCATAATTTTATACGATGAGAAACCATATTCTCTAAACATCGTAGTTCGTTTGAGAGAAAACAAAGAAAAAATCAAATTATTAACCAGACGAAGTTCACGATTAATTAATGAAATAATAAAATATAAAATGAATGAAAACAAAAACAAGTTATATTTCCGAGGAAATTCACAAAAGAACAAATGTTGATTTTAGATGTTAGATCTTTGAAGTTCTTGGTCACATAAAATAAGTCAATTGTTTGTTGATTTCTTGATTTCTACAGAATTGTAGTTTTATTGGAAATTCCCATATTATTACTTTATACAAAAAAGACTGAAAATCAGTGAAGCTATTGTTTTTAAAAGAAAATTAAAAAAAGTAATAGAACTTTAATTAGCAAACATTGTATGATCGACAAACATATTGACGAAAGGTTTAGAGGTGCGTTCCAGTGCTCTTTAAGTGCTCTTTTTGACCTAAGGACATAAATATATATAAATATATATTAATATAGGCAGAAATTACTTTTTAATTGTATTATTTTATCAGGAATTCTCTATTAAATTAGTAAGATAAACTCAAAGTCATATACATAACCACTGACACCTTAACTTACCGTGAAACCAAACAAAATTTACAATAATAGTAATCATAGCAAAAGGTTGTTTAAAAATAAATAAATTTATTGTGATTTCAATAATGAAACGTTAAATAAATTTTTAATTTAGTTTTTATAAGTATTCCAATTTTGTTTAAATGGATTTAATAAGATCAAGTAAAGCGCAAAAAATCCAAAAAGAAATATTCAATTAAAAAAGGAGCGAGAAATAGAAAATCTTACTAAATTTTGTTTTGAAGTGAACCGAATCTTTTTCACATTATATTTCATTTAATATTTCATTTAATAATAATAAATAGTATTAATAAACTTTTTATTTATTTTCATTTAGTGCTCAAATTAATCCTTTATTTCACGTTCAAATTAAAATTACTAGATAAAAATTTATTGTAAATAATATGACAATTATTGCAAATCATTTTTTCAAGTTGTTTTTTTTTTAGAAAATTTCTGTGACACAATTAATTGATTTATAGACAAAAGGAAGTAAGTCATTATTGTTTACTAATTGTTAAATCTATTAAAATAAAACAAATTTCTATCAATGGGCATTAAAAATGTTTTATTACTACATAATTTTGTTAAAACAAATTGTAAAATTCTTTCCAGAAAATGTTTATGTCATTTTGAAGCAAAATAAAAGTAAAAATATTAATATTATTCATTAGTTAAATTATTTAAATACAAACAAGGCACTGATTTAAATATTAAAAATCGCTACTTAAACATCATTTATACAGTGAAATTCACAATATGATTCACAGTCGTCATCAGGCAGAAACAAAAAATACCTGACAGTAAAAGTGGTCATGTCGAAATATATTGTGTAAGCGATATTTCAGCGGAATTTTTGATTATTTTATTTATTTATAGACGAAATTATTTTTAATATTTACTTATTCTATTAGAATTTTGTTAAAAAGAGTTATTTTTATGTTAGAATGGGAAATTGTCTCTTCTTAAGGATAAGGAGTTTTTGCAGATGCTAAGTGATTTTATTGATAAAAGTCTTATTGATGAAGCAGCGACCAAGTAAATTAGTCGAATAGAGTTGTGGGCTTCCAGTAGGTTGTTAAAAATTGCAACGTTTTTGGATTTATAATTAAAACCGTTAATGTAAAGATAGTTTTGAATTTGTTTACTGTATTGCACAATTTACTCACTTAGCATGAATTGGAAAATGATTTTGTTTGACATTTATAGTCTGTTTACGAATGTATCATTTGTTGATATAATAGACTATGTAACCTTGTTGTGGAATTAAAACATCTTTGAACATCACATTTTGTATGAAAAGGCATTTCGTAAACTTCTTTAATTTCCGTATTACGGAAATTTAAAATCAATATGCAAAATAGTAATATACAGTGTCGGGTTAGCACCACATGAAGCCTTGGTGTGATTTATCCGATTATCACGTAGGTAACTATGGCGTAATTATACACATTTTTATGTATCCTTCGGATTTCATATAGCATACATGATTAAGGCATCATTATGTGATCATCATGTTTTACATAACAAGCTGATTATATCATCATTACTTAATCTTCGGTGTTTCAGAGCACACCCATTAAGTTACGTAATATGTCAATGTCATATGATATAATATATAAAGGTCAATGGCTTCATCATCATTTTTATTAAAATGAATTCGCATTTTGAATTTTAAACAAAGATAACATCTAAGGTAATTTTGTACGGAAAATCGGAATTTAAGCTCAAAAACCATGATTTCATGGTACTTTGGAAGATGTTTGAAAAAGGTTCAGAATGGTATCGGATTTCAAACAAAAAGACACATTTCAGTCAAACCACATGTTTAAGCTAATTTTGCATTAAAACGTTTATTTTAGTGTCAAAATATATAAATTAAGGCTCAAAATGTGTCGAATATGTCTATATCGTCAAGAAGGTCAGGATCGAATACAGAACAAAATGTCAGTTTTCGAACAAACAGCATACATTTTGCAAGAAAGATAACTTTAATGTCAGTTTTAAAAACGTGTATTATAGATTTCTTGCTATAAGGTTATTCTAAGTGCTAAGGCAGGCTAACTGGGATGTTATAATGGGCATGTCTTTATGGGTTGAAAAAACATTGCATATTTAACGGTTAGGGTAATTGGGTACATTATTATTATTATTTTTATTATTATTATTATTATTATTATCATTATTATTATTATTATTATTATTATTACTATTATTATTATTATTATTATTATTATTATTATTATTATTATTATTATTATTATTATTATTATTATTAACGGAATTCATCTTATTAAAAATAATTACCATTTAAATAATTCACCATTAAAAAATTTTTTTGAATTTTGATCCGTCATGAATTATTTTAAAAATTATTATGAGCAACTGAAATGTTGAATTTGAATTTATTCAAAGCACATAATTCAGTTTGTATTTTGCCGGAAATTAAAATTAAAAAAATTAATAGATTAATATTTTTTCAATATTTCCTTTTTCATAATGAAAATATATTTTAATCTTCTTTTCTATAATATTTGAGATTTTATAATTGGAAAATAATTTTTAAATTTTTATAAATTGTTTTAATCAATATTTGAAAAATAAGCGAAAGTTTCCCTGATTGTGCCGCAGCAAAGAAAGAAGGAATGCAAATTTTAAACATTCTTAAATGACTTTAGAAGAGCATAAATATTCTCATTCACCTTATTAATTGCAATTCAAATTAATTAAAAATGAAATTAATTTGTGATTGAAAACTAATATTGATATTTTATATACTTAATAGCAAAGAAAGTGTTATACTTTAAAATAAAATTAAATAAACTTTAGGAACCCTAAAATCAAGAAGATTGAATAATAAAAATCTACCACATGAATAAAATCAGTTATAGGATACATTTAAACAAAATAATTCAATTCTTTAACTCTTATGATGAAGAAATAACTGTTTGTTGAAAATAAATAAACTTGCAAAATGCTAATGCACCATGTCTGGGCTGGTCCGAAAGCTTAGGGGTTTTTAGAATTTTTAATTATCTTTATCTTTCAATATCTTCTATTTTATTTCCGTGGAATCTCCCCATCCCAAGGTTTATCAGTTTTTTCTTAAGCATTGATCAAAATCTCCACTTCGTAAAAATATACCAGAGTGATTTCATTATTACCTCTAAGTACTTTCAAAACGTTGTTCTGTTGAGGTTTTACACTACGTACATTTCATGGAAGATCCTCACTGTCAACTACACATTTGACAAAATTATGATATCCAAGAATAGATTCCTCGCAATCATACATTAAAAATATTCTACAAACATACATTTTGATATTGTTATATTTCATTTTATTTTCAAATAAATTAAATGGAACATTCATAAAAAAAGAGCACTTAAGCCCTCGCACTTCTCCACTTTTGCAACTAAAACATTTATACTAAATTTCTCAGGTCAAAATGAACTAGATCCCCGTGGTTTACGGAGTGTTTTAGTCACACTATAGCGAGGGGTATCTTTGGATCTCGTTAAAAAGCCAAGAATTTATAATTATAAACAAAAACTTGATTTCAGATGAAATTCTAAAACTTCAACTTATATGCCTTATAAATTTTAATTTTAAACATGAAGTTTACAAAAATGTTTATGCTCATGGTGGAGCACTGGGCATCCTTAAAAGAAAAGGATGTACAAAACATTAGTCATATACTTTTAAGACGGAAAAACGAACTCTACAATATCTGGATGATAGCAAATTAATTTATTCAACAATTTTTATTTATTGTCAACAATTACATTATAACCTTTAAAAAGAAACTTAATAAATCTGAAATTTATTTTCTATTTAATCGAGTAATTACTACTTCTAATTTTGATTCAATTGAAATGCTTTTGTTGTCATTTGCACTACTGTTACAATGTATTAAAAGTAAAAAAAAATTAATTATTTAATAAATAATTAAAATATTTAATTAATGATATGCAATAAATGAGATTTCTAAATATAAGTAAATAAATTTAATTTAATAATATGGTTTGACAAATCGATATTGGATGACCTTGAAAGGTCACTAATGTCAAAGTGCACTGGAGTCCTCACAACATACTACTAGTACAAAATTAATTAATAAAACTTGAAAATAAAAATATTTTGGGAGAAACGTATTGGCATATAAAATGTTAAAGCAAATTAAAAATTAAATACTAATAATATAATTTAAAATCGATTAAGATAAACAATTTTATTAAAGAAATTGAAACTAATTAATATATTTATTGATTAATAAAATCCTCGAGCTTCAAAATGAATGACAGTGAGTGATCCTTTTAAAAAGGTAAAAACATAAACGAATCGCCATAAGAGTCAAAGACAAAAAGTATTAAAAGCGTTAATGAACAAAAAAATTTGAAAAGCCACTTTATGAGAGGTTTTTCAAAAGAACCTACAAGAGGTTACCTACCATTTAAAGTAAAACACTTGTGAAACTACTTGTGTATGATTTAATAAGTGTGACCATTGTGTTGAAAAATATGCATTATGTGTTGGGCTTTGTCAGTTGAATACAACGAGCAAATTGATTAGGATTATTATCTATTGCCCTACCAAAACAATTAGTATAAACCAACAATAATAAATCCCTAATCTGTAGAAAATGGTTATCGGTTAAGTTTTAATGCTGCCAGTGAAGTTTAACTAAATGTTTTTGAGAACTCTGCAAATTTGATAAATTAATTGTTATTTATATTATTTATTTCTCTTTTCTTTCAAATGACAATTAATCAATAAACTAAATTTCAACACAAATTTTCGGCACCGTCTTTATCAAATGTAATTTATTATAACGAAATTTATGTTTAATAAAATTTATGGACCACTGATAATCTGATGATGATAAGAGAATGAAAATATTCTATTAATGTTAAACTTTGTTTGTGGATGTAGTTGGTTGTTTTATTCTACTTTAGACTATCCAAGGCCCTTTGGTCATGGTTAAAGATTATAAGGCGCCTTAATAAATATTTTTAATATTTAAATAAATTATTAATTTTAAATATTCAATTCAATAACACATAAAATAATAAATAATAATGTAATATAGTGTTGGGTTATTATTATTGAAAGTCGGTTCCCTCTGACTCCTCGTGTCATTTTCGAATCAAATAAGCCAACCCAACACAGAATAATTTTATTTGCAATTTAGCACAGTTACAACTCAATCCGATTTATTTCACTGATTTATTTGCACTCTTCGTCCACCAAATAAATTTGATTATCTTAAGGTAGGTTATTCAATGGATAATCACCCTTTCTGATAGATAACTTTGACTTTACTTGGGTTTAGATTCTTCTACTGACCTGACTACACTACTCGTTTGCTTCAACCACTGGCCATTTCGTGTTTTTCCCTTTTCCTTTTATACTCCTGCTCAGACTGTTTTCAGACGATTGTCAACAACATTTGCTACATTATTAAATTATTAAAAATAAATACTTCCCACAGACCACCTTAGCCGACATTTGTCAACAACGTTTGCTTCATTACTAAATTACAAATTAGGAAATAATTACCTCTCCATAGATCAGTGACGCCCATTTAATATTTTTTAGGCCAATTCACCCTTTTATATTATTCCGTCTACACGCCAGGTTTTCCTCATCTCTTGGGTTTTCCTCATCTCTCGGGTTTCTCATTGCCTCGGACTTCCCATTGACTCGGGCTTCCCATTAGTAACTAATTTATTTAATTAATTTGTTTTTAGTCTTATATTTTCTAAAGACCCCTCACTAAATTGTTATTATTCTTTCTGGACTCGTCTCTCAATTTGGCGTTCAACCATACCAATTCCCTCCGATCAATACTACTTTCAAATTTTTGTAAATCTTTGATTTTATTGTGCTTTTTTAGTAATACCACAACAATAGATAAATAAAGATGAATTAAGATAAAACCTAATAAATACAAAATAATAAACATAAACACAAAAATATTGTAACATAAATTAAACTAACATAAAATACCAAATTTATTTTTCATAAGTGGTGGTGTTTAGTGCTTAAAGCTATTTCCTCATTATAAATAAAGGAAGTTTTAATAATTTTTTTAAATTAAAAAAACATTTAAAAAATTTGAAAAATAAGTGAAAAAAATTGAGAATTTTGATTTTTTAGTATTTTTTTATGCATATTAATTTAAACAAAAATGATTGTTTTTATTAATCATGGACAGCTGTAGATATGATGGTTCTAGAATAGGTTCAATAAATTCTATTATTAACTTCAAGTAACGTTTTGTGAGAGAAATGAACATCCCTTGATCCTCTATGAGAATACAAAGCATTAGTAACACTTCTATAATCGAAACGTTTACACTGCATTTTTTTAAACTTTCAATTTCATTTATCATCTTCATCTTCATTGCCAACAAATTCATCATCTAAGCCCGATTTTGTAAGTGTATTATTCTAGACATCCTTTCAATTTCATTCACAATATCGTCTTCTACACAATTATTTTTCTTAGCAGCTGCTTTTCACGATTATTATCTTATGGCGTTGATATCCAAAATGTAAATATAAAAAAAATTTAAATTACCACTTACGAAAATCTTATATTATTTAAAATTAAACATTCACCAAAGACTTTAATTTGTTAGTTAATTTAAACAAAACCAATTTTTAAATTTTACAATAATATTTTAACATCCAATTTATTTCATTCAGGATTGACCACATGTAATATATGTATTTAATTGCTATTAATATAATTATTATTGATATAATTAATAATATAATTTTATCCTATTAGCACTGTAATGATTAATATAACTTTCCCATTAAATTTAATAACGATATTATTTGCCAAAACAAGACAATTAATATTTTTGAATAATATTTGTAAAATACATTTTACATTTTTTTTATTTAATTTTAACATATGCTTTTAACAATTACATGAAAATTGCATAAATGTATTCTCATATCTTTATCAATGTTATTATTATTTCTAATTATTAACCAGGCGTGTTTTCGTTGAAAGACTTCCTGTGTCGATGTTTTAAAAGATTATAATTATAAATTATAATGCAAACAATGATATGTTTTAATTTATAATTTTGGTATTAATATTTTAGTAATAAATCATACTTTTTAATGTTTTACTTTTCTGAAATATTTTATTTGTAATACACCAAAATGCAATAAGTAATTTCCTAAATTAATAAAAATTAAATCTTCAATCATATTAAAAATTAACCAATAATAAATGTGGATGTAGCTTTTTGCCAACATGTAATGACCAACAATGTAGAAAGATAGAAGAAATATAAATTCATACACACAATTACGGTAACTGAAATTTCTATAATAAAAATCTCATACAGTTGGACAATAAATAAGTGCCATTGGCAATAAGTAATGTCCTCATTTTAAATATAAAGACTAATAATCGATGTTTTCAAAAGATTTATGATGTTTGCACATCACTAATTATTCCATACAAGCAAATATGTAAATATTTTAGGTAATTTGTTTTTTAGTAGAAATTATGCCAAATATTTGTTGATTCTTACTAAGAAAGTTTAAGTTAAAGAAAATCCATATTAGTTATTCATAAATAAAATAGCAGTGAAGCTAGATGTTAAAGGAAATCTTTTAATACATAACAAAGCATCAATTCACAATAATTTCAGTTATTGTAGAGTGTTAGAAACCAGATTATGGTCATTTCTTTCCAAGAATTTGTAACAAAGGTTATTTAGGATGTGTATATATATATATATATATATATAAATTGATGGCCCATTATTAATAAACACTCGAAAGCTCCAAATATAAATATATTTCGAGGAAATTATTCTCATTTTCAGTCTGCCATCATAATCTTTGTTAACTGTTATATGCGGAAACAATAATGATGTAATATCTATGATTTAATGATTTGATTAGATAGTCTTAACCCTTTCGCAGCGGCTTTATTTTTTAGGTTTTAAAAGATTTTTTTTAATTATATTATGTTTATTACAGTCTGAAATTTAATAATTAAATGTTATGACGCACACAAAGTTAAATACCGTTAGATAAGATTACAGAAGACGATTTGGCATACATATCTCCCATATTATATGGAAACTTTTAAATTCATCCGTTTTTAAACTTCTGCTAGGACATGTGTCCCAGAGCTGCAATGGGGTTAAAAGATTTGTTGGTGATTGAACGTTTATTTTAGGGTGTTGTGATCTAATAAACCAACGCCTAATATAAAATTCTTTTCCACTTATTATAGAAGTTTTTATATAAAATTTTAAAATCTTTTAAATCAGTAGTGCCTTTGTACATTTTTCTATGCTTTATAAAAGGTGGTTAGTAGCACACTGCGGTAATTACGTAAACTCATCTATCCCACCCCCGCCGGCGACGGATTAAATTACGTAATTACTCCAGATTAATCTTGATTACATATATATGTAATCTTGATAATTGATTTTATTTGTATGTTTATTTTTTCGAATTTATTTTAGAAATTTTTTGGCGAAAACCTTTTGAAATTAAATTTTCAAATAATTTTTTTCGAATTATTTTTCGATTTAAAATGTTATGAAATAATTTTCAAAGTAATAAATATTTTAATATAATTTTCAGTGACTTTTATTTTAAGTTATAATTTTTCATAAATAATTTTACAATCAAATATGTAATAATCAAATTATACATAATTTTTAAAGTTGAAAATTTTCAATACATAAATTTAAAAGATCAAAATTTTTATACATGTTCTTTAAAGCTGAAAATTTTAAAGTCAGTTATGGCAAATTACATAGGGTAAAATTTTTAAATAGTGTTACATGTGATAAATTAATTAATATAAAATTTTTGAAATCATTAATTTCAATAAAATTTTTAAGTAAATAGTAATAAAAATATTATTAATAATAATAATAATAATTCTAATAATAATAATAATAATAATAATAATAATAATAATAATAATAATAATAATGATAATAATAAAAATTATAATAATAATAAAAATAATAATAATAATAATAATAACAATAATAATAATAATAATAATAATAATAATAATAATAATAATAATAATAATAATAATAATAATTCAACTACAGCCAAATATGTACGATATCAACATTAATAAAACCTAGTAAATACTTAATAAATATTGATAATTAACAAATAAACACATAAAAATAAACTCTCAAAAAGATAAAGATCAAACTAAAAAATTATTTAATTTAAATCTTCAGAAATCTGCTTATAATAAGCTTTTCTGAGTTCAGCTAATAGAATATGCACAACTTCCTTCTTCTTGTAGTCGATGCAACATCTGCATCTAAATGAACAAGTCAACATTGAGGGATCAGCACAGACAATACAGTCATTTAGACATTTCAAACTCGATCCTTGAACCGATTCGTAGCGCATCCGTACCATTTCTTCAACGTTGATTCCAGTCATTCGATAGATGCGTTTTCCCAAAATTTCAGGAGCACAAAACGAAAGCTTGTTTTTCATATTCGGAAAGAGCTTTTCCATCTTCATCAGAATTGTTTTGAATACTAAGGGTTCTTGCTCGTCGATCATTTTGAATTTTTGCTTTTACTAGAAAACTAACTATTTAAACATAATCGATGCTTAATAAATAATCCAGTGTTTCTTCATTGATATTAAAATTATTAATTTTAGATTTTAAAAATTGAAATATTTCTTGAACCAGATTCTAATAATCAAATGTTTTTATCCCCATGACAACAACTTTTCCGTTGAAAATACATTCACACAGATATTGAATTCGATTGTATTCAATTGGCATCAACATTGATTCTAGTTTTGATATCAATAAAGGGAGATAATAGAATCCCATCAGATCAAATACATATATTTTATCTGGTTTCACGTAATTCGCGAGCCAATCCACTGAGATTAGCTGATTGAGTATTTACAATCAAAGCTTTGTTGATATTGATATATGGAATTTTGTCCAATGGAAAAACACCAATAAAATTTTTCCCAATTAGTTTTTTAGCAATAGTTTGTTTCTGAATAGAACTAAAATTAATTAAATTACTTACTTCATTTTTTTAACTATAACTAATAATACTTTGGTTTATAGTTTGTTCAACAATGTTTGTCAAACAAAATCAATCAAACCTGTACTGTACGGCTTGAGGTGATTTGAATTTCTTTTTCAAAATCTCCGTATACAAGTACTGATACAGATTTAGTTAATGGATTTTCGAATTTTATATCCAATCATAAATTTCCACTTTGAGGTAACTGACTTTGATTAAGATCATAATCAGGTGTCAATACAAATGTAAAAACAGGATATATATTTTTAAAGTCTGACACGGTAATACTACAATTCATATTTGTATTAAGATAACCCATATTCCTAACAACACTTTGCATATAAATAGAACTATAATTATCATTGGCAAAATCTTGACTATATTTTTCACGATAATCATTTCCTTTACTTAATGTTAAAGACTTGACATTAAAGTGTTCAAATATTGAAAATGTTTCCAAATATGATCCTCCATATCTTTTATTCCCTTGGAAAGCAACAAGAATAAAATTTGGTGGTCGTCTATCACCAAATATTTGCTCCTTATAAAATGAAGAAGAACCCATTGGCAATGAAAATTGAACAATTTCCTTACTTTTCATTGGATAAATTGCATTTCTATTAGCAAGCTTAATTTGATAACTTTGCATCTAATAATATTATTTGTGGAATTATTTTTGTACACGTTAAACTTCTTTCAGTATTTGATCATGTTAATTTAATTTGAATACTAATACCAGCTAATAAATATTTTGGTTGATCAAAAAAATCAAATTGAAGTGGGGAACAAACACTGATTGGTTTTGATTTTGAAATCCAAATTTTTCTTTTTGTGCCATTTTTTTTCATAACCCATTCCACCTAAACAAGTATGTTTTGTATCGTGATTGTAATTAATAATAGTTTCAATCATTGCCTTGTGTGCGAATACATCGTTACTTCCTTCAATTTTAGTAGAATTTAAAATTACTTCAACATCTTTAAAAAGAGTTTGGCAAAAGAAAATGTTTGCCGTGACATCTGATTCATTGGATAAATTTTCCCCGTTACTATTTACAACTTTCATTTGAATGTAAAGTAATGTATCGTTTCCTGGATCTGTAATTGAATTCATCGGATAAATATCTTCAAAAGAACCATTTTCAATCACTGCTTGAGGAGATGGTCTATCAAAGATGCATAATTCAGATTTTGCGTTAATCATGACTGGAATATAGTTCCGTATCCTTTCATTCTTTTGTTTATAGTTTTTTATTAATTTTTTGACGTTTAATTGTTTCTCCTTTTTGTTCTTTATTAAATACATCAGAAACTTTGTTAATAACAGAAAGCAAGTGTTCCATTACAGCTGGTATAGAATCTTTAATTTCAGATATTACATTTGGTTTTAAAGCAGGTTTGATTTGGAAATTCTACATTAAACTTTCTAGCTTCATTATTTGGAAATGTAAGTGGACAACTATTACTGGGAAAATTCAATTTAAAAATCTTTTTTATTCATTTATTTTTCTAACATGTAACGATAAATGTGTTTTGGTATCTTTGCTAAATTTTATTAATTTCCCACTATCATCTCGAATATTTATTTCAATGATGTTTGAATGCGATACTTGGATTCTTCATTTCTAATTGAACAAATTCTCCTTGATCATATTTTTTAATCCAAATAGATTTTGATAGTGGAATTCTAACATCACCAACATTTATTGGCTTGATAATATTTGAATAAATGAATATTTGTTGATGATGATTTAATAATTTTGGAATTTTAGTGCCTAGTACATTTGTTTCTGTAAAGTTTGAAAATTTTAATCACAAAGATTTAGCTAAATTCATGTAAAAAGATATATTTGAAATGTCATCTGCAAGTGTTATTTTGACCAATTCATTATTTTGAATTATCAATTCTTTAAAAGAAGAAGGATTAAATGACAATAAATGACCTTGTTATTCTGATTTATACAAATATTATTGAACAAATTCTTGTGGAGAATTAAGTGTTCCCCTTCTTAAATGTGTTTGGATAGAAAAACATAAAAAAGATGATCTTGTTCAATTCATTGAGAAAAATTCAATGTATTTGCCAGTATCATCCTCATATATAAACAATATAGAAATCAATATTCGTGACGACAGTAGAAAATATATATTTAGTAAACAAGATAAAACTTACTTCCGTAAAATAAATGACTAATCCAGACATTGTACACTTTTATAGCACCCATCAGAATGGTGGGCATTTACCGTATTTTGTAGCTAAACAGTATGGATCTGGTTGGTTAAAAACAATTGGGCGATTCGTACTACCTATTCTTAAACGTATTGGAAATATTGGTATGAAAATTGCTAATGACGTAATAAAAAATAATGCTCAAATCTTACCTGCTTTAAAATCAAATGCAATATCTGAAATAAATTAAAGATTCTATACCAGCTGTAATGGAACACTTGCTTTCTGTTATTAACAAAGTTTCTGATGTATTTAATAAAGAACAAAAAGGAGGAACAATTAAACGTCAAAAAATTAATAAGAAACTATAAACAAAAGAATGAAAGGATCCGGTACTATATTCCAGTCATGATTAGCGCAAAATCTGAATTATGCTACTTTGATAGACCATCTCCTCAAGCAGTGATTGAAAATGGTTCTTTTGAAGATATTTATTGTTATTATTATTATTATTAAGATATGCTAAAAATTCTATTTAAAAATCATATATAAAAATTTCTTTGAAAAATTATATTATAAAATTTACTTTATAATTTTACTTTCAAAATTATATTTTAAATTATATATTAAAAATTATACTAAAAACTTCATCTTTAAAAATCATATATAAAAAATTCAATGATAAAATTATACTAAAAACTTCATATACATATCATATACATAAAATTATAGTTTAAACTCTATTTTAAAATTTATCTTAAAAAAATTTAACTTAAAATAATAATTACATATGAAATTAAAAAAATTTTCCATTAAAATGTAAAAATTTAAAAAAATCAGTTCAAAAATTAAATATATAAAAACATAAAAATTTACATTTCAAAAAAAATGGCGCCAAAAATTCGAAAAAAAATTTGTTAAAAAAAATGTGCCCACACAAAAATTAATTATCTTGATTACATTATTATGTAATCAATACACACCGTGATTAATTGCATAATTACGTAATTTAATCTCTTAATCCCCCTATTTATTATGCAATGGTGTGTGGACGCAGAAAGCCACTTACTACCTACTTTCACTATTTAAATTAAATAGAAAAACTGGCACATGTATTTTAAAACATTTAAAAATGACATTTTATATACCAAGTGACACTTTGTTCTTATAATCTGCACAAAATCTATGAACATCAAACTCCTTGTTCAGAAATCCTTTGAAAATGTCTTTTTCAATAATCAACAAATCATAACAATCATATTCCAAAGTTTCATTCGACACCTTCTTTTTCTGTTTGGGATTTTATATATCAACTTTGTTCATAAATATTAATAAAAATTTTATTGTCATATATTTCATCAGTAAAATTCTTTGTTTATTTGGTTGCCTTTAATCCGTATTTTGATGATATTTCATCTATTTTCATTTAAAAAAAAATAAATTCCAATATTAATTCCAATATTTTATTCAACACACATTTTTAGCTTTGTCTTTATCAAGTGTTTACATGACAAAGATTTTCTTATAAACAAATTGGAGTGCTTAAAGCGAAAATATTTGTACACAGTTTTCAAAGGTTTAATTTTCATTTTATTCAGTACAATTTATTTATGAGCAAACTTTTGTCATAGAAAATTTTAAATAAAAATTTAAATGAAATAAAAATCTAGAAAATTCGATCACCGAATCTTTTGTGATATTTAATTTTTAAAAAGAGAAATGTAAGCAAATTTGGGTAGTCATTAGTTATATAATAATAATGAAATGGTCTCTCAAGTTGGAATAGAAGAGTTCTGTATTTTTTGAGATGGTTAAAAATTTTATAGATAAGTAAAAATGAATAGTTCAGAATTGAAAATTTGAAGGACAAAATAATTTGCAAGTGATCAGACAATCAAGTTCAATGTTTAGAATGATGAGATTGGTCTAGGACAGTGGTTCCCAAAGTGGCCCCTACGTACAACAGGGGGTCCATGGGAAAAAATAAAATTTAATTCGGGGTCCCTGAACAACTTCAGGGGGTCCGCGCAAGTTTTAATATAAAATAAAAAAATTGTTACAAGTTTTTATTAATATGGAAGTAAGATAAATAACAATGAATAAATAAATAGGGAGTTAATACTTTCCTTACGTAAGTATATTTGAATAAAATTGATATCTCTTAAATTTAAATTTATTTAAGCAAAGTTAAATTCTTGTTTTAGTGGATTAAACAAATTATATATCAGTACAATAATATTTGCTAAGGAATTTTTTTATTAAAACTTAAGAAGGGATTGTAAGTTTTTTTAACACATATGTGTTTCTAAAGAATAATTATTCTGTAAGAAAAGTTAGATATATTAATTAGACATAATTATTTAATTAAAAGTTATAGCATACTATTTTATATTTTTGTTTATTTTGTTTACTTTCGTGAGTGTTTGTAATTACTGTAATTACATTCCGTTATAAAATAATTTTGAATTATTTATTATTGTTATATATATTTTTTCTGCCGCTTTTAAATAATAGTATGATTGAGTAGAAGAAAAAGGCAGACAATCAGTGTTGAATATATGAAATATGGCATTATTCCATCCCCAGGAAATAGTACTTTACCTTTCTGTCTTCTATAAAATAAAACGATGCCGAACGATTCAATGAAACCTTTTAAGCTTATGGAACTTTTAATAAAAATTCATAGTGACAAAAAAGATAAGGATTCTAGACTCTAGAATTTTAAAATACATTTAATTTGAAAAGACAATAAAACAAAATGGAAGTTAATCTTATAAAATAAAGAATAAGAGTAAAAACACTGATTTATATATTGGCAAAATGAAGTAAAATAAAATAAAATAAAATAAAAAATAATAATAGATCGATATAAAGTGAAAAAAGAATTTTAATAAGAATATTTATTAAAATATTTGATTTTACCTTTTACCTTTTACCATAATAATGTTGGGTTATAATTTAATAAATTGGTTAATTTTTGACTCCTCGTGTTCTTTCATTATAAATCAAATAATCAAAAACTTAATGCAGAAAACATTTATTAATTCTCAGGACAAATTTACAAATTGACACTTTCTTTGCGCTCCTATATTGTTTACAAATCATTTTGACGGATAGCAAGCAATTCCAGTCGCCTTTTCTGAACGTCAAAGCTGATTGACGCGAATTTAATTTCTGAAATTCTCTATTGATAATATTTAGTTTTTTTCTGTTTTTGACAATATAGTCAATTAGCTTTTCTGCAACTCTTTCTCAAGAAATTCGGATCTAATTGCTTCCAAAATAAACCAATTATGCGGCACCGGCTTTGATGCTTTATCTACATAATGAGAAAAATGATTTTTATAATTTACGGAACTTCATTACTGTTCGGCTTTTTAAACGCCTCTGGTTTTCTTATATTTTTCTGTTTTAACTTTCTCTAGAAACCACTCACTAAACCTATTCTACTTTTGTAGTCGTCTCGCCATTCGGCGCTCACTCATACTCGTCTCCCAGGTGAATATTAATTTTCAAATTTTCATTGATTTTAATCAACTTTCTGTACTTCAATGCTTTCATTTTATTTTCAATCATTTTATATCAAACCCAACAGCAATAATAACGTTTTGAGACGTTTTTTTGTACAAATATTTTTCTTTGTGACGAAATTAGACAAAATTAAATCCTCACTTCTCTATAAACTGTTAAAAATACTTTAAATAAATTATTTTTTATTGTAGAACTTTGAGATGTAGTTTCAAAACATAGAGAGGTTTATAATTTATAAAAGTTTCTTCAACAAATATTTATCGAAATTTTTCATCAAAACACAAAAAGACTTATAGAACAACATAAAAAAAATCATAAAAAAATTTAATCAAAATACAAATCTAAAATTTTATTAATTTAGACAATAGTGATGAAAAAATAAATTTAAAATAAAAATTTCATTTCTCTTTCTTATATCAACGTAAACATTAATAATTCCAATCATAATTATTATAATAAAGATGAAAAATAAATGCAAAAATAATTAAACTTTGAAAAGTTAAATGTTTGTCAATTTGCCAGCCCGTGTTTTTTGATGTTGGCAAGTTAACCGGGATAAAGTTCTCTTTCTTGCCCAGATCTGAAACCGATAAAGTTTTAATTTAAAATAATTTTAAATTTATAAAAATATTTCAATAAATAGTCATTAATTTTAAATTAAATATTTCATTTAGTATAATAGTTTATTAACTAATTACAAAAATAACTAATTTAATATTAAATTAAAGAGAAAACAAATCCAAAATATATATTTAGCTACAATATATTTTGACTGAATAACAGCCATCGTCAGGTAGTCTTGAACTTTAAACTATTTATAATAAACCATTGTTATTTAAACAACTTTCTGCTTTTAAATTATCAAAAATTAAAAATTTTGCTATTTTTTAATATCACAAACTCTACAAAATCTAAAAAAAATTAATTTTTAAAATTTTACAAAACCGATATTTTAATAAAATTTAAATATTTTTACATTTAGTTAAATTCTGCATCAAAAAATTGATATCAATCAATTCCAAATTTTATTTAAATTGTTCAAGTCTCGGTTTTGTAAAATTTAAAAAATTAATTTTTTTAACATTTTGTAGAATTTGTAATTTTAAAAAACCAAATTTTTTAATCTTTGATAAAATGTTATAAGATAATTTAAAAGCAGAAAGTTGTTTAAATAATAATGGTTTATTCTAAATATTTTAAAGTTTAAGACTACCTGACGATGACTGTTATTCAGTCGAAATATAATGTAGCTGAATATATATTTTGAATTGGTGTTCTTTTTAATTTAATTTCATTGTCAATTTTGTGTGATTTTGTTTTACTATTAAAAATATCTATTTTAAAATTGTTTTGATTTTAAAACGAATGGATAAATTTATTTTATAAATAAAATTATATTTTTCTTTGATTTTAACATCTTAAATCAACACTGGTGTAAAATTTTTAAATGACAATAAAAACAAGTATAATATTATTAAAAACTAAAATACAAAAAATACAAAAAAACTAAAAATATTTTAAAAAGCTTTAATAATTAAATAATATTTAACTAATTGTCATTTCACTAAGTATATTTGACAGCATCATAAGATATATAGATTTGTTATTAATTCATTTTTAAATTCATCAAAAAATATGTTGTCTTTTAAATTGGTATGTATTTGCGATCCATTATTTTCACATGTAATAATTTTTAAATAGGGAGTGCAATGTCACATATAATAGAGAGAGTTCAGGTCATTTCTACACACGTGTTCGTGAGCATAACTAGATATAGGATTCGAGTAATATCATTGAGCGTAGAAAAACATTGAAAAAGACAACAAATTTTAATAATATTTGTATTACGTATAAAATATTTGATAAATTTTAAAAGGAGTAGATCTCAACCTTTTGCAATTAATATTCAATCATCTATGAATTTATTGGCATTATTTATTAATTAATTATACTACTAATGATTTCCGTATAAAATATAAATTATTTAAATGGAAGACTGCTGAAAAGGATCATTTTTTGAAATATATTTAGATTATTTAGTGCTTTGCTTATTTATTAACACAATTGAATTATTACTAATTTAATTAAAATCTTTAAAATAAAAATTATAAATATCAAATATATTTGTAAAGTTTTAAATTTTAACAATAAAATTTTTAAATTCAAAAGATTTTTCTTTTAATATTAAATAAAAGTTTAATAATTAATGAACTTAAAATTCAGAATTAAAGATTTGTTATTTTAATTAATCTTTCCTTTTTGAAATACTATGAATTTTACAATTATGCATTATATAGTTAAGTTTAATTATTTGCCTTCAAATCTAAGAAAACATATTTCTTATATTTAAATTTATTTAATTAAATAAACTTATACTAACTAACATATTTCAGACAAAAAAGATTACAGAAAATCTATTTTTCCAAAATAACAAATAAGTTTATAAAACATAGTATGTAATTAAAATTATAAAAGTCAAATTTATTTATAATTAGTGGAGAATGTCTGTCTTTTTTGATAGATTTGTCTTTAATCATTATTGAAATGTTACTATTCAAGATTATGTAAGCTGACAGTTCAGTAATAATAATAATAATAATAATAATAATAATAATAATAATAATAATAATAATAATAATAATAATAATAATAATAATACTAATAATTATAATAATAATAGTAATAATAATAATAGTAATAATAATAATAATAATAATAATAATAATAATAATTTTAATAATAATAATAATAATTTTAATAATAATAATAATAATTATAATAATAATAATATTTTTTAAAATAAACCACCCCTTTTAACATTCGATATATATATGAAAATTTATTATAATTTACATGTTACGTTCTATCTATTTCCTGAATCATCAATATTAATTAAATATTCTTTTTGTTTTAATTCGCATACATATATATATATATATACATATATGTATTCAGGAATTACTATCATATTATATGGAATTGAATGACATCCTAAATGGATTATTTTCAATTAACATAATATTAGAGCGCACGAATGTTTTATTGAGCGGCACGTGCTAAATCAATAATTTAATTTTTGTTTACAAATCTTTTTATTCATGATTTTTTTTATTTATTTTTCCAGTGTTGAAGTAATCTACAAAGTCTTCTAAATTCATGAAGAATTATGTGAGAGCTGAAAAGAAATCAATTAGAAATAATAATTGAAATTTTATTAAAATAATCAAAATGTAATTGAAATTTAAAAAATTTTTAATAAATTTTAAATCTTTTCTAACTTCTACGAACGCAACATTTTACAAGCGTCTTAATAAAAATAAATAAATTTAATTATTAAATATTTTATTAATTAAACAATAAATTATGGATAACCAGATAAATTTTTAAGTAAGAATTTTATTTTACATAAAGTAAAAATAAAGTAAAAATAATTATTTGGCTATTTTTGAAAGTTGATATAGTTATGGAGCTTGTTGAGAAAATTTGTTGATGAAACATGATGCTAAATATTGGAAGTTTTTACTTTATTCCATTACTTGTAAAGAAACATTAAAATCTTTGTCATTCCACTATTACCTTTGCTAAACAAACCATTTGATACGGAAAACTTTATTTAATAATTGTATACATTTTCTAAAAATTACAGTTAAATAATTTTTGTTACCTCTTTTCTGTAAGTGTTGCTACAATAATGATAAATATAATTCCTAAATCTTTCGGCTTAGAACTACATTTACGATTTGTTTAGGTGTTAACCTCACTTTTGCTACAAACCACGATATCATCAAAAAGGGTGAAAAAAATAAAGACAATCAAGCCACATACTGTAGAATGAAACTGTTTTTTTAAGAGTTATCATCAACATTCATATATATATATATATATACATAGTGCGCCCAAAGAAAGTTATTGAATAAGATCACCAAACCTTTATACAATAACATATAAAATGTATAGACATCATTTCTTAACATAACATCCATTTACATTTACACACTAGACCAGTTCAAAGAATGCATTTTTGAAGGAATCCGAGGATTGATAACACAGGAAACTCTCCATTTTCCCCTCAGATCTTCAGCAGTAGCAAACTGTTTGCCACGCAAATGTTTCTTAATATACCTGTAGAGGTTAAGACCACTGGGGACAAGGTCTGGACTGCAAGGAGAATGGCCCAATGAGTAAAATCCACTTTCCTCCAAAACTTGCATGGATGCTGTACTTTTGTGGATTGGTGGGTTGTTCTGGAGAAACAAATTGGGAATGCCCCATTCCTTTTGTCGAGTATGGCCACATTTACACACAAGATAAGAGTAGAAGTTGAGCCTGGTGCTTTTTTCAGTAAAATGGCAAGGATAACACCAAGGGCATCCTAAGAAATGCTCAGCATCAGGCATTTTCAGTGTAAAGTTTCAGATCTTATCTTCTTGGAACTTGATTCTACTAAACATTTTCACTCACTTGACTCAAGTTTAGACTCTGAAAAATACAGAATAAAAGGGTTTTATCTTACATGCTGATATTACGCAGCAACGCGTCACCATACTGTTGGAAAGAAGGTTTGCTTGAGAGCACTCGAGTCGCTTCTCACACATTTTTGATGAAACAAAGCGGGAATCAAATCAGGACACCAGCTTTCTTAATCCCAATTCATGCAGAATTGCTTGTATGGTTCTTTTGCTCACATTCAGAACATCAGCCAGTGCCCTCGTTGTGAGTCGACGGTCTTCTCGCAGTAAAGATTCACACTTTTCTTTAATTTTGTCAGAAATTTCATATGAGCGTCCAGTCCTTTGGTCATAAAACACTGACTGTTTCCCATGTTTGAACAATGTAATCTACTTGTACATTGCTCAGTGTGATGTAGAGTCCTTACCATACGTTTCCTTAAATTGGGAAAAAATTGGTCATTGGGAACATGGTGTAATACCAGAAGCTTTATAACGCTGCGATATTCTACTGCACCAATCATGACTTGTACCAAATTTCAAAATATCGCAAGTGTCAATATAAACTATAATGATAATTCAAAACAAACTGCAAAAATTAAAACTATAATAATATAGATACAATAAAAATTTGATTGCATGACAAAATAATATTTCCTTCCTACATATTGCATGTATTATTGGGCGCACCACGTATATATATGTATGTTTCTGTGAACTATTTCCATAGTTTCAAAAGGTTCATTGTACCTAATGTCATTTTTATTTCTGACTTTTTTTGAACAAGTTCTAATCTTCCAATCTCCATTTAACAGTTGTCGACCAGTGAAGGTCCAATCGGTTCTAAACCGTCAACAAAACAATTTCAGTCAAATCATGAGACAGCTATGTTACTGTTAAATGTCAATGCATTGCACCAAGCGGTGGAGAACTATTACTTTGAAAATTATATCAAATCACCCCGAACGACAATTTCAATTGAAACAGCAATGGAAGCTATTTCCAAAAATGGTTATTCTAACAAGAAAATCCGGATCAACTGTGTTTATCTGCCCAACCGGCAGATTAAAATAGTTGATATTTTAATTGATATTTTAATTGATATTTTAATTGATATTTTAATTGATATTTTAATTGATATTTTAATTGATATTTTAATTGATATTTTAATTGATATTTTAATTGATATTTTAATTGATATTTTAATTGATATTTTAATTGATATTTTAATTGATATTTTAATTGATATTTTAATTGATATTTTAATTGATATTTTAATTGATATTTTAATTGATATTTTAATTGATATTTTAATTGATATTTTAATTGATATTTTAATTGATATTTTAATTGATATTTTAATTGATATTTTAATTGATATTTTAATTGATATTTTAATTGATATTTTAATTGATATTTTAATTGATATATTAATCCTAATGAGTTTAGAAGAACTAGAAGAAAGAATAATAATGATGAATCAATTAGAGTTTTTAAGTTACCTAATGGAGAAAAATCTTATTAAAAAAGAATTTAAATGTGATCAATGCAGCCAGTTTCTCATGAAATGTGCTGGAGATTTAATAATAAAGTTAGAAGATTTGAGAAAATTCTTGACTTAATTAAAATAGTTAACTAATTTTTTTTATTTGTTCTAAACTTTTACTTTATATCATTTATAATTTATTTTTAAATTTTAATTTAATTTTGGGCAGATAAAAATAGTTGATCGGAAAATCCTCATGAGTTCCCACCAATTCTGTTTAACCAG
Source organism: Schmidtea mediterranea (assembly GCA_022537955.1). NCBI lineage: Eukaryota > Metazoa > Platyhelminthes > Tricladida > Dugesiidae > Schmidtea > Schmidtea mediterranea. The sequence continues at coordinate 24,563,397 of CM039680.1, read as the reverse complement.
AAAGATTATTTACAATCTACTTAAATGGCTCATTCTAGAACATGCAATTTTGTTAGTATTTTTGATAATACTTAAGAAACTATTTAATCTATTAAAAAATTTATCGGATAAAAAATACATTTTATATATTCATTTCTGTATTCAAAATGAGGTTCAATACAGATAAATTCATCTCACAAAAGGTTCGGCTACAAGGGTTCTCCTATCATGATTCCATTACAAGTCAAGGAATATGGTTGATAAAAGCCATTTGAAATGGATATAAATTAAAAAATTAAATTAATAAAAAATAATTTGTTTAAATTAAATGTTAATTCATAATATTTTTAGTTGGTTTTGAGTACCTGAAGATGATAGCTATGCTATCGAAATATATCGTACGAAAAGTTTTTTATTGGCGTTATCTTTTAATTAAATCGTTGCCAAATTATTTAATTATTTATATTATATTAGTAGTAGGATGTGAGCCCGTCAGATACAAACCCCCTTGGCTTACGTAATTATTACGTAACATTTGACCTCTACATGCACTGTTGCTACCTGGAGATTGACTTTTGTCCACTAGTTGCTACCTAGTAATTGACCTTTGGTCAGTGACCTCATGATTACATCACTTGACCACTGGCCACTTATTATGTCACTGGTCACTTATTACATCACTGGTAACTACTCGGAGACTAGTCACCTAACTGTTATTATGTCACGTAGTTGTGGACCAACACACCTACCTCCTAGAACCTTCCACACACCTACCTTCTAGAACCTTCCACACACCTACCTTCTAGAACCTTTGGTTCTTAAACATTTCACACACACTAACCAACGATCCGCACAGATCCGCACAGATCCGCACCCATCAGCGCCCAACTACGTCTACAACTACGTCTACAACAACGTCTACGACTTAGTCGTAGAAAAATCACTCACTAGTACTATTGGTATTATTATTATACTTTTTACTTCATATAAACGTATGAGTTTCGTTTACCTCATTGCTACTTATTTAGAAATTTGAGTAATCATTTAGAGGGAAAATTTGATTAAGAAAATTAAATGAACCAAAATTTTGACATTAAAACTATTAAAAAATTATATTTCAGAATTAATAATAGTATTCAATTTGAAAATACTACTTCTTTGGTTATTTAAGAGTTAGTTATCAACTTTTGATATTCGATTAAATATTTTTTATTGTTAAATTGGCTTCAATATGGAATTTATGTTTAATTAGACTAAAACTTGTAATAAGGTATTGAATAATAGCAAGTATATTAATTTATCATATATGTCCACTTAGTATAATATAGAACCTGTTTAATATTTTAGTTTAAATTTAGGATTCTCGATATAGTGTTCATGAATTTTATATCTAATCGAAGTTCAATTGAAGAATTTATTGAGAATTTGACGTAAACTTTTAAGAGAACTGTATCAATATTAGAGAGAGTATTCCAACGTATGAATATTTCAGAGTGCTAGATATAATGGAAAGGTTAGATTTAGATCAATTCTAGTATGCTTTACAAGTTGGAATATCGAGTTTAGATGTAGTAAGTTACTAGTGGAAATTTTGAGTGAGAAATTTAATCGATTAATTATGACGTCATAATAATTTGGATATCATATTATACAGTGTTAAAAGAAATTAATCAAAGGTAAATATTGAGTAGAAATAATCATTTAATGTTACATTTTACATGAAAATTATCAGTAATATATCAATTTTAAGGGATAAATTATAGCTACATATTGAGTATGTGCAGATAAATGTAGAGTTTTACACGAAATGGTCAGTAATATATCAATTTTAAGGAGAATATTATGGTTAAATATTAAGATAAAAGTAGAGTTTTACGTGAAATGATCGGTAATTTACCAAATAAATGTGATAAGTTTAATAATTGGTTACGATTGAGGAGTCTTAATCAAATATTTGTTGGGATATTAGGGTCTTACTATTGCATGTAAGAGAAATTCATTTAAGATTCTTACTGCATTTTAATAAATCTAGCTATTGCAGGATTTATGTAAACAAATTTCAATGTGGTAATTCATTAAATTACAGTAATTTTAGGGGTTAAATCCAATGTAAAGTAGAGAAATCAATAATTAGCTTTATATGTAGAATTATTGTCAGTAAATTGTAGCTTATTAATGCAATCTTTACTGGTAACATGATAGATTTTAGGTGAATCGAAGAAAAATTCAAGGATTGAGTAGATTTATGCTTTTTGTCAATGATTTGTGGTATTTATTGATACTATAATAGAAATTCATTAAAATTTTATCGAAGATTTTAAGGTGGTTGGATATCCATTTGGACATTAAAGTATATCAATTTTTATCAATATGCTAACAAATATTGTTTTTCTTATACTGTTAAATTCATTTTGTATTGAAGAAAAGTATGTGTAGTTCAATAAATTGTTAAACTTTTAATAGGGATAATTAGTATATTTTTATAGAGGCAAATTCTTATTGAACGGTAACCATAAATTACGACATTTGATAGTCAATTTAACCAATATTTGTTGTACATGGAAATTTTCTAGTCAATCTATTTGCTTGAATCGTTATAATTACAACTTTTTTAGATTTGGAAACATTGGTGAGGTATTCTTTATAAGGAAACTTTAATGAATTGTGGTAGCGTTTTACAATGCATATATTTAGATTCGGATAAGTGTTAAATAAGTCGGTGATTAGCAACAAGTTCAACATTATAATAATTTTAAATGACTTTTGTTGATTTATTTAAAAAGATTAATGAAATTATGTTCGATTGAATAGTATGATTTCCTATCAATGCGGTACCAATAATATTTAGAAAATAATTTGAACATTAAAATTTGAATTAATTTGAGTCGTTGTCATTGGTAATAAATAGAATTAACCAATCAAAATCAAGTATTCTATAATTTCATTTTCAAAATATTATTTTCATGAAAATTGTAATTATTTTAATTGATAAAATTATTAGTATTTTCAATAACCGGTTTTAGTTAAATAATAAGTTTATTGAAAAATAGTTTGTACGTTTTCAAATAATTTTCAAGAAAACTGTAATAATTTTAATATATTTATTAGTATTTTGAGTTTAGCGACTAAATTTATAGAAAAATAGTGTCGTTGTCAATAGTAACAGCCAATCAAAATCAAGTATGTGGTTTCTACTTTTTCAAAATTAATTTAATGAAAAGTTATTGAAATATGATTTTTATATTGTTTCAAGAATAACTTTCTATTAAAAAATAAGTTCAGTCAATAATATTTCTAATTAACAATAGCATTTAATCAATCAATAATTTTACGAGTTTATTTAAATTGACGATTAACAAATTTATATACTTTTTAATTTCAATAGAGATTTTCAATTTAATATTCTTAAATTAAAATATTTATTCATATTTTCAAACCATTTTTAACTGGTACTTAAAAATTGTCAACGATTTTTAAATATATGTATGTTTTTTACCAACTACTCTTTATTAAAGACATGTGTTTACTTTGTATTTAGTAATTATTGGTTTACATAAGGTTATAACTTTTAATCACATAGGGTTAAAAGTTATTTTCATCTTTTAGGGTTAAAAGTTATCTTTCATTATTTAGGGTTAGAATTATTAAATATTTCATTACTTTGGGTTAAAATTGTTACCTATTTCTTCACATTGGGTTAAAATTCTTAACCTTTTAAATAACTTTATAACAAATCATGTAATAGTTTATCCATAAATTTATCGAAAAGAATTATAATATACCTAGTTTGAATCATAAATTATTGAACTATTTAATAGGGATCACCTGATGAATTTTTAATGGTTATTTAATCAGTTTTGGCTACATAAAGCTTTAATGTTCGAAATTAATTAGCATGTTGTTAATGAATGTAAATCTAATTTTACACGTTTTGGTATCAAGATTTAATTAGTATTTAGATCAAAGCTCTTATTAAAAACAAAAGTTTATTTAGATATCAATAGTATCCACATGACTAATATTGATAATGTAATACGTGTTTGTAATAAATTTACGTGTGAAAAATTATCTTTTTAATTGTGAAAATTAAATTATTATTATCAATAGCATTATTATTAGCATTAATTAATCCAGTATGCGTGAATTTTTAAAAAATATTGATATAAAACTCATGGATTCTTTATCAATTTATATAGTGAGACTTTCATTTGTAAACCCAGTGACTTATTTTCATAAAAACACTGAAAACACAACGAATTTAGTTGATGGTATCGCTAATAATTTATAGAGTCGAATGAACTTGTAAATTAGTATCCGACTAACTTGGTGAATTGTTATCAAAATATTGAATTTTCATTAGAAACAGTATTTGCTATAAATTTATAGAATTTGGTTAAGTATTTACATGTAAATAATCCTATTAATTATTTTCATAAACTAATCCAATGTTTAAATCCTATCTTGAATGAGTTATTTTCAAAATTCTTACATCAGTGGTGTCGGTAATAATTCGTTTGGGGGTTCAAATCCTATCGTGGGCGAATTATTTTTTATTTTCAAAATTTTAATTTTTTAATAGAATATAAATCTGTATATTTTATTTGATGTAAATTTAAAATTTTATAGAAATTGGTAAAGTAAATCTTGTATAATTTTTTATATTTAGTTAAGTTGAAATTTTAAACTTGTTGAATTATTTTCTTAAAATATTGTAAATCCTGTGTTCAAATTTAAGATTTGAGTGACTTATTTTTAATAATTAACTAAATATACATAGTGCTTTTAAACTTAAATTTTCATAAAATTATTAATGTTTTATGATTATTTTGATAAAATTGTTATGTAATATACTACTAACAAAATAGTCAGTAAGCTAAATAATTTAGAATTGAACATTTATTTTTAAGACGAGTTTGATCTTAATTTATTATGTTTAATGATTATTTTATAATTTTTTATGTAATAATATAATTAACAATTGAAAATTTCATGTAAATATAATTTTTTAATATATCACATGCAAGTAACATGAATCAATGAGGTAAACGAAACTCATACGTTTATATGAAGTAAAAAGTATATTAATAATACCAATAGTACTAGTGAGTGATTTTGCTAAGTCTTACTTAGTCGTAGACGTGTTGGGCGCTGATGGGTGAGGATCTGTGTGGATCTGTGCGGATCTGTGCGGATCTGTGCGGATCTGTGTGTGAAATGTTTAAGAACCAAAGGTTCTAGAAGGTAGGTGTGTGGAAGGTTCTAGAAGGTAGGCGTGTGGAAGGTTCTAGAAGGTAGGTGTGTGGAAGGTTATAGAAGGTAGGTGTGTGGAAGGTTCTAGAAGGTAGGTGTGTGGAAGGTTCTAGAAGGTAGGTGTGTTGGTCCACAACTACGTGACATAATAACAGTTAGGTGACCAGTGACTTAATAAGTGTGCCCAGTGACATAATAAGTGTGTACTGACCAGTGGTCAAGTGATGTAATCATGAGGTCACTGACCAAAGGTCAATTACTAGGTAGCAACTAGTGAACAAAGATCAATCTCCAGGTAGCAAAAATGTGTGCAGAGGTCAAATGTTACGTAATAATTACTTGAGCCAAGGGGGTTTGTATCTGACGGGCTCACATCCTACTACTTATATTAAATTAATTAATTAATTAAATAAGTTACTTATTTTTAAATGCTCTATTATTTTTAAAGTATAATCAGGACGTGTTTGATATGTAAATTCATTAGAAAATTAGGATTGACTAATCTGTCTTACTTTTTAAATCTATTATTAATGAGTGTTTCATTTAATAATTGTTGTCATGTTAAGTATCGCTGATTTTAAATTTTTTTTTAAAATTAAATATACACGGAAATAACATTTAATGATAAACGATAATTTCAACTAGAGCTTCTCTCTGCCAACCCTTACAAAAACTTGGTTCCTTTTTTTTAAAACTATAATAAATATTTGTTTATTATGATGAGTAACTCATACATTATTGGGTCTACTCCCGAAATAAGATCAAGTAGACAACCAGTAAATATAAACATAATATTATTCATCCAATAAATATGATAATATATTGTTTAACATAATTTAGATCAGCTAATCTGACATTGGAAAAGCTAGGAAAATAAATTTCAGTAAAATAACCATTTTTAAAATAGGAAGCAGTAATTGGATTCATGACCAAAAATATTTTGTCAGATTTTATAATTTAAATTACAAAGGAAGTTAGTTGTAAAATTAATTAAATATGAAATCCAAAATTAAATACAAAAATTCCAAAAATTTTACAATTCACATTAAATTTTTTTTCGAGTTAGATTTTCTAATAAAAACATGAAAACTAATTTAGGATTTTTCAATAAAAATTTCTAATTTATCTAATTATGACAGCAAACTTTCAACATTTATCTTTTTCTATACATAAAACTTGTTAATATATAAATATATATTTTTTATTTAAACAAACATATTAATTAGTTACACAGAAATTGTCTAAAAAAAGCTTTAAATTTTCACCATTGAAAATAGTAAATTGTTGAAAATAATATTTGTGATATTTGTGAACCTTAATTAACCTTTTAAAAAGAATAAATGTAACAAACCTATATTAAAAAAGTCCCAAATTGGACACAACTTTAATTTGACTATTTTAAAAACTAAAAAAAAGACAATTAATAATTTATTAAATTTATTTTTAAATATTTTGAAAATAGATATGGAGCCATAAAGTTTCACTATTAAAAATACATTTTTTATAACGTTAATGATTGCATAATGTAGGTGAATAATATTTATATACGATTTTCTTATATATTTACATTTTATACACTGATCGTCTATTTTGTCAAACGAGGATTTACATTATTGTAAAAGAAATTAAATTTTCTATTTTTATTGATACTGTCTATTTTATTCCGTACTAATATAACATTTTTTTGTTTGAAAATTTATACTTTAAGCAATATTTCAATTATTTTCTAAGCCCCGAGGTTTCCTTTTACATATCTGGTACTCAGAGTTCAAATGATATTTAATCTGTTTGTCCCAAAATTCTCGATCATAACATTTGCTTTGAAATTTGCATAAAAAAATCATATAATTAATAATAATTTAGAATTTTATTTACACTTAATGATTTGTTATTTTTATATTTATTAGAAAACAAATTTTATTTAAACAAATAATTTATTTAATAAAATCCAAACTGAAACATTCGATTAAAACACTATTTATAATGCTTTCAATTACATAAATAAAAATAATATAAACTTAAGAGTTACTATTGATACCAGTCAATCATGCATACGCATATGTAATTCTTATAAATGCAAACACAAACATTTCCGTATCAGTCATTGTAAAGTGAGTTCAAAGTGACCTGGTTAGATAATTTATTTATTATTAAATATGATTATCTTACCTTACAATATTGAATTATAATTAATTTCCTTCACCAATCATATTTTTCGAATTTTATTTAATTCTATTTCTTTAAAGAATATAAATCATTATTTTGTTTGAAAAAGATAATAACAAAGTTTCTTGGTAAATATAAAAAGGTAATAAAAGAAACCGATTAAATAATAAATAAATTTATTAATTCAATTAATTATCTAAAGTGGATTGGAAATTAAAAGTTGGTATTAGTGAAAAAAAATGATTTAATTGTAATTTATCAGCTAAAACAAAACCAACCATCATTTTGTAATTGATGATTTCCCTGTTTCATCAAGCGATTTTCTTTCGAGGATGGCATGCCAATATTTGAGGGGAATTTGTATAACTGTGAAATATTGCCTTCGTGATACTGATGTTTGGAGAGTACTAGAAAAACAAATAAATAATTGAAATATATTTACAGGTTCACCGATAAATTCAAATTAAAAATGACATGAGTTTCATTTTCAATTAAATTTCAATGAATTATTTATTAACTACTAGGCGAATCAATTGGTTGGGAAGAGTTTTAATTGCTGAAGTTGGGGACACGAGGACACTTAATTACGTACGTCTTTCTCAATTGAATTCTGTATTAAACGTTTACAAAAAATAACCAAAAAAACATTTAATTAAGATTGCACTTGCCAAATACTCCACAATTAATTTTACATAATAGAAGTGAAAATTGTTAAAAGAGATATTTAATTTTGAAAATTATTTTTAATTTAATCCCAGCCACTTGGTTGCGAGTTATAATTAATAAAATATAAATTCCTTATTTCATCCTTTTCTGGTTGAAAAAGCATTCAACTAATTCAGTAATTTAAACAAAATTCATAAAACTATATAAACAATTCTAATGCCACATTACCGCTTCATAAAAGCAGAAATTGTGATAAATAATATACTTCCGTCTTTTTTAAGTCAGTTTTGATTTTAATGTGAATAAAATATCTAAAGATCTTTTCTTCATTTACCTATCTGAAGATGGACCTGGGGTGGGCATCTCATGTGGTCGTTTGAGCAATTTCAAAGATTTTCAGAATATTAAAATGGAAAAGCTAAGGTGATCGACAAAATATAATGAAATGAGACTCCTACGGCTCATGAGCAGCGGGTTTCACGTGTGGATTTAACAAGCACGATTCTTTGAAAATCACTATTATTATTTTTATATTAAGAAGATTTCACGGGTTTGGGATTTGTCGAAACGAATAATGACTATTAGAAGACATAAGTAAAATATATTTTATTTGAAAAATAATATAGAAATTTACATATAGAAATATTTATATATAGAACATTTTAAAATATAACTCATAACTTTAAGCATATTTTGTTGTTCTCTTGGCACTTGGTAATACAAAGATTATCCATACTCTAATTTAAACAAAAGAACCGAGAAAAAGATTAAAATAAATATCCCTATAAACTTTCAAATCCAAATCCACATTAATTATAAAATATTAAATTCCAATACAATTTTATTTTTTTAAATCTCAGTATCTAATTATGGCTTATTTCTTATAATAAAGATGGTTTGTTTAAAACAAACCTTTACACCAAACTACACTGATATACACTTTCAATAATAAGAAAATCCAATAACCTTATAATATAAATGCATATAAACTCACTTTGATGTTGTTCTTTGAAAGTACTATGAGAAAGATTTCGGAAAAGTGATATAAAAATTAATTAAGGCATACAAACATTAACCTTCAATATGTAGTGAAGCTGCTTTGAAATACACTTCTATAATAATTTAATTATAGACAATTTTTTTTTCTCATAAATAATATTTTACAGTTAATATTAATTTAATATTTAGGCATTGGAGGCATTCCTGTCAAAATCTATCTATTTTTTAAAGATTTATTTTTTCGTAATAATCAATTTTTTTAATCAAATCGATTATTTACCAATCAAATTCAATGGTTATATGACTATATCAAGAGCAGATGAATTCAGTTCCATGTCTTTTCAAAGCATATTTGATGTTCTGAAGAATAAGGAAAATATTAAAGGAATTGTATAAACTACTTTATGTATAAAAATAAATAGATATTTGGAGAGTTTTCCTGAGATATTTTAAAACAAATATTTAAAGAGATTAATTTGTTTTTGATTACTTCAAAATAAATTTAACTCACTTTATATTGAATTATTTCAGAAAATAAAATAAATCATTTAAAAAATAAATTAGCCATCTCAAACATAACTGAATTCTGCTTAATTAAAAAAAAACAATGATAAAATTTCATTTTATATCAAATTATATTATAAAAAATGTATCTCGTTACAAAATATTATTAAATTATCACACATGTTTTTTTTCATAGGATATTGTACGTTTAACTAATTTTGTGTGAATGTTTTGAAATTAAATATATATTTGTTATATAAATCTTTATTGTTCTGTTATATTTCATTTTTTACTTTATTCTTTGTTAAAATGAAAATTAATTCAGTTTATTATTTTGTAGAGATTGAAATATGTTATTGTTGTTTTAACGAAAGAATTTGAAAATAAAAATTCAATACAAATCAAACAAAATTGAAGTGGAAAATATGCAAAAAAAACAGCACGGTAAAAGTGCTTAATAAAATGTGAATTTTCATAAAATTTTTAAATAATTAATTATTAAAATCTAAAAAATAAGTAATACAAAAAAGAATACAAAGAAAAATAAGAATACAAATTATACAAAAATTTGGATTAAAATATAATTGAAAGAAAATAATTGAAGTAGGTAGAAAGTAAAGGAAAAGTAAATATTTATTTATTTATTAGAAATAAATACGTAAAAACAAAAAAGTAAAGAAAGTTGAATTTTGATGTTCATGTTTAATTTAATTACGATTAAATAAAAATATAGCATTTGATGAAATTTTAAAATGAATATTAAAAGTTTGTTATCGGAAAGTCTATAATATTATACACTATACAAACATCCGACGTTACTGGCGTATTCAATATCCGTTGGGAGTTTTATTATTCAATTAATAAAAACCATAAAGTCGAGAACAATACGAAATATAAAAGGAATATAAAAATATTTTGAAATAAAATATTTTAAAGTTTTATTTTACTGGAAAACATAACAAAGTATCAAATTTACCTAAAATGAAATACATTTCACATTCTCATTAAAACAATTATAGGGAAATTAGGTCCCGATAATAATTAACTATTGTAATATTTATTGTTGTTTTTGATATTCGATATTTTCAAGTTTATATAAACAAAATAATATTAAACAATTGTTGGGCGAATAAATGTAATTTATAATGTTTTAAACTTAATTAGGCAATCCCAACGGCATGTTTTGCTATTAAAAACTCATAAAGTGAACGATGCGTTATTTTAGCTAAATTGAATTTGTCTTTATTGCAATAAAATATTTTATACGATATTTAATATCATTTTCCAGATTTTCAGGTAATTAAATTCTGAAAAATATCTAAGTAATTTTTAGACGACATCAAATGTATTTATATATTTATTATTTATATATATTTAAATTTATAATAAATTTTATTATAATAATTATTATTATTTTGTAAACAAATAAATAATTAGGTAAGCCCATACTGCAAATTGCGTATTAAATTGGTTGGAAAAATTGTTCGAGTATAAAATAATCCTTTTTAAGAAATTGAAAAGTATTATTTTATAATCAAAAATATTTTCATCTATTTAATATATATTTGTCAGGAAAGGCATATCGTATTATTTACTTGGTTATTAATTTGTAATTTATGATTCTACAGAAAAATCACCGTTTTATAAATATTATTATTATTATTAGTTTTATTATTATAATTATTATTATTATTTTTTTATTATTATTATTTTTATTATTATAATTATTATTATTATTATTATTTGAAAAACTCCAGCTGTATGTTCTAAATAATATTTCACTATATATTTCGACCGTTTAACAGTCTTCTTGAGGCTAGAAATCGCATTAAAAATATATTAATAAGGAAATAGGTAATGACAAAAAAAATTGAGTTATTATTTTTAGGCGTTGTTGATAAAATCTTTAAATCCTATAATTAATGTTCAAAATGTTCAGTCTACATGTACTTTGAATGTATTGAAGTAATTCAATGTAAATTGTGTATATAATGTATTTGATATAATTTTTTTGTTATGCTTTGTAAATATTTTTTACAATTTAAAATTTAACGATTATTTTTTATTTAAAATTTTATTCAAATGAATGTTTTATTTGTGATGTTATATTTTGTAACACGTTTTGATTACGATGATTAATAATTAATTTTTTTAAATTTTCTTATTTTCATTTAGATTTTTTCAATGTGATTTCTAGCCTGAAGACTGTTAAACGCTCGAAATATATAGAGAAATATTATAAAGAATATACAATTGGCGTTTTCAAACTATTGAAATCTTGCTTTATTTTTTTGATTTATTATTATTAATATTATTATTATTATTTTTATTATTATTATTATTATTATTATTATTATTATTATTATTTTTTATTATTATTAATTTTTAAGATAATTTATAACCTCGTATTTTTAATGCAGCTGAATCAATGGGAATATACTGAATTTGGGAAATTGGCTTGTAAGCTCTGCACTCATAGATTCCGTTGATCTCTGGTTTTGGAGATTCAAATACTAAAATTGCTACACTTCGTATTACATTATACTCTGATCTGAATTTTTCTGCGTCCCCGTCGTTGTGGTTAGAAAGAGATATTATCTGTTTAATTAAAATTCTTCCTGAAACCTTTGAGGTAGAGAGATAAATCCCATTTTGATACCAGTCAACAGTGACAAGTTTTGATTCAGATAAATTAATATCAATGGAACAACTGATATTAAAAGTTTCATTTTCTTCAACGTAACCCGGAGCCGTAATTCTCACTAGTAGAATATAATATTTAGAAAATATTTTAAATAATTAAATTACCTTTTTTATAAGGACTGTAAAAGATTTCTGGATCTGGTTCTAAATTATTACAGATTGAATTGTGAAAATTAATTGAAATTAAACAATTAGAAGTTTATTAAATATATATGAAAAAATGAATTTCCATATATATATATATATATGATCCATAAAAGAGTTGATTAAAAATTACAGATCTTTAATCAGTAAAACAAATAATTCTCTTGTTATAATTTTCTTCAGTATATATTTCTTTCACTTATAGGTCAATAAATAAATAAATGTATATTTCAAACATATCTAATTATACCAATAAAAACTTTATATTACTATATTAAAGATTCATAACTTATTGTGGACCGAAACCCACTATAAAAATAGAAATGTCTAGAGACCCATCTGATAAATATATATGAAAAAACAAACTGAATATTAACATTTCATTATAATATACATTTTGCACAAAATATAGATATTTTAAAATATTTGAATGATTATTTATTAAATTAATTATTAAATTTAAAAACATTTTTGCAATTAACTCCAAAAAAATATAAAAACAGTATTTATTTAAATAATTAATAATTAATAAATTTATAAAACGCAGAATTCAATTTTTAATTAATTTTATTAAATTAAATATGCGTTATTAAAAATAACAAATATTTATTTCTGTTTGATTCTTATAACTCTTAACATTGACGCTGCCTTTTTTAATTTAATAAAAAAGTATCAAAACTTAAGGTGAAAAAAGTTTATGTAAAGTTTTCACTAGTTATTTATTATCAAATTTAAGTTTATTAAATCAATAAATAAACTGAATTAAATTATTTTAAAGAGTCGTTAAAATAATTTTTTAATTAAAATTTCATTTAAATCTAAAAAATTAAAATGTTTCGATTTACTTTTTTAATTAATTCTAAAATGTTACAAGTTGTTTATTAAGTTATTTAAAACAAAAATTATCAAATAATTAGAACATAATTTTGTTTATCCTTTGATGAAATTATTTCTTTCTGTTCCAGTTCAAGACCGCTAAATTTGAAATTAATTTTTATGTTTGTTTTTATTTTTATTATTTGAATTTTTATTATTTTTTTATAATAATTATAGAAAAATAGTGCATTGGAAAATTGTAAATTAATTAAAAACACTTTTATTTTTAAATAAATTGAATAATGTTAATATGATAAGTTAAGAAAAGTGGTAATATTAAAAAAACCCGATTGTTACAACTGAATATAAGTACATAGGGTGTCTCAATTTTGAATAGGTACCAGCAACCAACATTTGTATAGTTTAAAAACAACTAAAGTCAAAATTAAATAATGAAAATAAGAGTTTGTTTGGTAAAGAATGAAAGTCTGAATATGTCAAATTGCGGTAAATCAATAAAATAATGATCAATCTGTTCCTTACACAGATCAGCAAAATGCTTATCAAAATAAGTAAAATAAATAATTAAAAGTAATTTAAAATAAATAATTAAGAATGAATGATTAAAAATAAGTAATTAAATAACTTATTAAATAAAATAATTAAAAATTTATTAAAAGAAAATCAATAAATTTATAAAAGAAATTAAATTTAAATAATTAATAAAATGAATTTAAATAATAAGTGTTGAATAATAGTTACACGTAATATAATATTATGCTTTATTTAATCTAATGAAATGTGCACCAGGTTGAACAAGTTTCAGTTCAGTAACTTCAAGTGTTGTTTGAAAAACACCTGTTGTAAACGCAATTTTGAGTGCGAAATCATTGAAAAAATCATCATTACCGGTCCATGACGTGAATCTTGTATTATCTTGAAGGGAGGTGTTTCATCGAAAAATTTCCATTTTTACAACACTCAAAAGTAAAACTCTCAAATTTTGGCTGCAAATTTTGTTTTTCTTACAGTTTTAATCTTTGAAAGCTGGTGTATCAAAACACAATATAGGTTAATTTTTGTCGCTCGTCATTTGAAAAAAATTAAATATCTTTGACACCATTTATTATTTTTTAAAGTTTTGTATTACGTACAATCATAAAATTTCTTTTTCATTAAAAATCTTTTACCCCTTGAATTTTTTTTGAAATCTTTAGAAATAACATAGTTGAAAATGTTTAGGTAATATTGCAATCAACGTACAAATAATATTCATTCTTATGTTAAGTACATGTACTAGAATTATAATTTAAACTTTGGGAATTGTGTGTGTGTGTGTAAATTTTGACAGATTTAAATATTTTCAATTCGAATTGACTCAAGTGTTTTTAACATTAACATGTAAAATCATAACTAAATCTTGTCAAACCAGATTTTACTCAAATTCCACCAGATTTCAACAAACTTCAGATTAATTAAAATAGTAAAATGTGTCACAACTTTCCCCTTTCTGAGGATTTTTCTAAAAGCTAAAAACGTGTGATTTCTATGTAGATCAACTATATTTTTAGGTAAGTCACGAAAGGAAAGCCATTTTACGATAATATAACTGTAGTTGTCATGGTTTGTCATGGTTGTCACTGACAAATCTTTATGTAGGTTAACTAAAAAATCTGATTTTTTACAATATTTAATGCTTTTCACCGGGATTTTTATGTTTTTTTTGTAGGTCAAATCAATTTATCGTTTCCAACAATTTTTTTTAAAGTTTTATATAGTTAGACTATAGACAAACACTCATCTAAAAAGATACGTCACCTCCAGAACAGTCTCTATATATAATAAAGTATGTCAAATCTAGATGACATACTTATTATATCGACTGTCCTGGAGATGACACATGTTTTAAGGTTATTGTTTGTCTGTGACATATATATTTAAAACTATGTAGAATGTGTACGTGTAATTAATTAAACTATATAGCCGTGGCCTACTTATTTATTAAATTAATCTATATGACCTACTTATTATATAAACTGTCACAAAAATCGTAAAATATCAAATGTTTGAGTTGAAATACATATAACTTTTTGTGTCGGTAACTATGACATACTTTTCATGGCCTACATAAAAATCCTCAGTTTTTTGAAGAGGGATTATCTTGTAGGTGACACATCCTACTATTGATTAATGCACAATTTAATTACGATACTTTTTTCTCTATAGAAATCTTACTAGTCGAAACTTTTAGACAATTCATTTTCGTCTTCATCATTAAAATATTTTATACGCTTTATACATTACAAAACAACTTATATCAGAATTTTAAATAATTACATATATTTGACTTTTTAATAATTTCAGGCAGTTTTTATTGTGACATTGTATGTCACTCTTGCTGCATTGACTTTGCTTTTATTACAACGAGTTTACTGTCATTTATTTAATTAGTATGAAAATCTAAATAGCAACAAAATCATGCCTATTTGTCAAGCAGTCAGTGAAAATTCGACTATTTACAGTGATAAAATTTTTATTTGGTCTATGGAAAATATGAACATTTTACAGTGAATTTGTTTTTAATTTGCCGCAGTTAAATATTTAGACAATTTAAAAAGATTCCTTGTTGATTACTTAGAAAAACAAGTCAAATTCATCATTTTTACAATGAATAATTTGATATCTGGATCGAATCTATTACAGACTGATTGATATGGTCAACATAACAGTATATTTCGGTTCATTAGAATATAATCATTGTCAAACCCTGTAAATAATATTAGTAAAAAACACGGATATTTCTGACATGAAAAAAATGAAACATGTTTCTGTAAATGTTGATGACTTCCAATTATTGAATGTAGTGATAAAAACTGAATAGATTGATATTTATTCCAGTCAACCTTTTTCCGGGCATTTAATCGTGTTTTCCCCGTCTTTGTTAGTCTTTCTTGAGTGCTGTAATTGGGTTGCACAGTCTTTGTCGCTCTCATTTGGAGAAACTTGATTGGTTCTATATTTAGTTGATTATTGTAAAACCTGCTTATGGATTCTAGAGAGGATATGAATAAGTTCCGCTTCCATGATTCTTCTATTCCTCTGAATACGTCATGTCCATAGTTTCGAATTCCGAAATAAAAAAACCTATAAAATTAATTAAAAAGGGTTTTTCTACTTTCATTGTCAATCACAATGACAAATAAAGTCTCAACCAAATTAACATAGAGATCCACAACTAATTTCACCTGGTAAAATTTCCAATTATCCAGGCAAACGCCAACTTCTCGATTTAAATTATACTTAACCTATAAGGTTTTATTTTCCGAAATAGTATATTATTAATTATATATAGGGAATAATATTTTTTCCCTGACTGTTATTAACTAATTCCCTTTATCTCCCGATAAAAACAATAATAAAACTAAATACAAACAATTAAATAATGAATAACAAAAGTTAACCATGGGAGAAAAATGTTATTGAAAAGTAATTTAGAAAATATTTTAAATATTTATTATTAAAATTAAAATGTTTTTTTTTATAAAATATTATCAACACTGACGTAATATTTTACATTTTAAATTTTAAATTTCTTTCTAAGCTCTAATATTTTATAGAAAATATTTTATTTATATTGTTCACAAATAATATTTGCCAATCAAATGTGACAGGCTTTTATCAACAAAATTTGCAAAAAATAATCAACTTAAAATGAATATGTTAATAATAATTTCACAAAATCATTTTCTAATCGAAATCGTTAATTAAAAAATAATTTCATAATATTGTTTGTTTATATTTATATATTAAATTTAATTTAATTTGGTCTTAAAATTTTGGAATGACTTATAATAACTGAAAATATCATTTTTGAATTAGGTTTTGTTGGGATTAATGTCTGAAAAAAAATTAGTTTCAGTTAATTATTATTAACAAATGAATTTTAATTGAGAAATGACATTTCAGAAGGTGATATTCTGTAATTTTTACTGAAAATAATAAGTTCAGATATTTTTTCCAGAATTTATGAAAATTTAGCAAAACATTTAGCAAAAACTTGATCTCAAGAAGATACCAATAGTATAAATTTGTACATATATATTGAATATCGCATAATAATAATAATAATAATAATAATAATAATAATAATAATAATAATAATAATAATAATAATAATAATAATAATAATAATAATAATAATAATAATAATAATAATAATAATAATAATAATAATAATAATAATAATAATAATAATAATAATAATAATAATAATAATAATAATAATAATAATAATAATAATAATAATAAAATAATAATATTTTCTATGAAATTTGACTATGAATAAGATTTATTTAAGGTATTCACTAATTTTCGGCACAACCTTTTTCAAATGTTTTCACTTGAAAATAAATCTGATTTATAGTCAAATTTTGTAGAAAATATTATGTCACTTATAAAGAAATCAGAGATGAAAAACAAAAAAAGTCTTTATAATAATAATAATAATAGTTATTATCATTATTATTATTATTATTATTATTATTATTATTATTATTATTATTATTATTATTATTAGTATTATAATTATAATTATAATAATTTTTATCATTATTATTATTATTACTATTACTATATTTAATAATGATAAAAAAATTTAAATATATTCATTTAGCTATTGATTTCTAAAGATTTTTACACTGTGAAACTTACATAAAAATCTTTAATTTTCACAGTTTTTTAAAAAACTAATCAGAAATTTTATGTTTTGTTTTAATCGACGTGATAAATAATTTTCAAGTAATTTTGCATATATTGATTAATTCTTTAGAGAAAACTATTTTTCATGCCAATTATCAATGGGGTTATATGATATTTGGTGATGCAGATTCTTTCCATCTTTTCTTTTTCTTTTTCACTAATACTAATATGAATTGTAAATTATAGCATAATTGAATATGTGAATTTATTTTCTCTAGTTATTATTTTGAATGAATAAATAATGAAATATTCTTTTCACACTTTGCAGCGTAAATTAATTCAAAATCCTAATATTTACTAAGCAATCTTTCATTAAAAAACACAATTTAATTAAAATGATTTCAATAATTTTTTTGTTTTAGTACATTGACTAATGGGATAAATATAAAACATTGAACTACACTCGAAAATAATACGAAGATATATGAAATCATGAGGTTTATGATTAAATTGATGTAAAAATTATTTTATAAAAATTATTATAACCATTAGAAGTGTTGCCTTATTATATAACATCAAAAGTTTCAACAATAAAACATGCAAACATCATTTGCACTCTGTTGTATTTTTAAATCAATATGTGAACTTGGAATTTTATACTCACAAATACAAACTCAAAAACATTTTCTTACTGGATTCAATCTGCTTACGATAGAGATATGAAAGAGTCGTGGTCAAAAGAATTACTCGACTTTACTAGTGCATTATATTTGCAAAATAAAAATCCCAAAAAGCATCAGCCTCACTAGTGAGTTAGAAAGCTCACATGTCAAATAAAAAAATAACCTTCCTTTTTGCAAAACTCTAAGTATTTTCTATAATTTGACAAGAAAATACTTTTTATTTTTCAGAAACCTTTGCACTAGAGTTCACCGAAAGATAACTCAAATATTCAATTTTTTCATATTTTTGATAATCTTCCATTGAACGTTTCGTGGTCATCAACGTTAAAACTATAAGAATTCTCTATATTTAAAAAAAGAATTTTTTTAAAATCTCAAAGAATCTTCTACTAGACAAACTATTTCTCCTTGAAAGAATCAAATTTTTCGTCACTCGATTCTCAAAAAAATACAAAAAATTCATGTCAAAATCTGTATTATATTGTTGCCAAAGCAATTTTCAAATCTTATATCTTCATACAAAACAAAATTACAAAAAACTGAAATATTTTACACTCTAAATCAATATTACCACTTTTTAATAGTGCAAATCTTTCCTTACTACTAAAAACAATTTCACTATAGTCAAATCATCAAAACCATCCTTCAGAATAGTCATAAACGATTTATGCCAAAATTTAGATATTTTATTCGAGATGGGTAGGTGCGCAATAACTCATAGTGAGTAAGAAGCTTACATTCTGCGTATTAAGCACATTAACCCTTTGAGTGCCAAGGAGCGCGATCGCGCTCCTGCTCCAGTATAGACAAATTCGATTTCACTTTTATACTTGTCGATTTTTATTTATGGTTTTTTTATTCCGAATGTGTATTTATAAGAAATAGAAATATTATTTATGCTATATATTATATCTTTATGCTGAGAATAGTCCAGTTTTCGAAGTGAAAGACGCACAATAATCACATTAGTTAAATGCAACCCTATTCTATTTATTATATTAAAAACGCTGTTTCCGAAGACTTCGGTTTCGGTTTAGAGAAATTACCAGGTCGCAATTTGAGAAGATGCATTATTTGTAGTGGTAAAGATGGGGGATCTGTAAAGAAATCAAACATAATTTGTTGTAATTGCAAAAAAGGGCTTCATGGATTATGAATTGGGCAACATAAATGTACATAAGAGATAGATTGTGTGGTAAACGAATAACGTTTTATTTTTCATTTATTTTGTAGAAATTATACTATTTTTTCAAACCATTTTTTGTTTTTTAAATACTTTTCGTAAATAAAATGCTTAGAAAGTTACAGAGAAATATATTTTTAAATTTCTATTTTCCTCTACCACAGTGGCATTTTTAGATAATCCTCTTAAAATCATGTTGGCACTCAAAGGGTTAAGGAAAGAGCGTATGAGTGGAAATGGTGGATATAATTTAGCCATTATGATGTTACTGTATTTTGCTTACCATTTGCGTTTTCAGTAATGCTTTCACAAATGATCTGCAAACTTTCGAAAACTTTCAATTCTTTTAAGTAATTCTCTGACAGGTCCTACAAATGCCTTCTATTAATACGTGAAATTTTTACAGTTCACTATTTCATTTTTAACATCGACAAAGTTTATATAAAGATTAAGTTTCTTCCAATTCGTTTAAATAAAATCATTTCTTTTATATATTTTACTTACTTTCTCTTTTCCATTTTATTAATCAATGATATCATTTCGTTTACTATTAATTTGTTTCCCGCTAATTGTTTAAATTGTTTTAATAATTGCTTTAATGTTTTATTGTTTTAGACATTTCTAATTATTTTTTTAATAAAATAACCTTCAACATTATCACTAAAAATTTACATCTCCCATATTTTAATCAAACAATTTCCATAGATAATTATATGAAAAATATGTTTTAAAATCGTGAGATATGCTTCATTTAGCTAGCAAAACAAAACTAAAACAAAATTAGAAACAAATAATACAAATTTGCATGCAAACTTTACCATGTTAGCTCTTATCATACTGTTAATAAATAACATATCAAATTGTCAATGCCCAAGTTGTATTTGTAAATGAGATTGATATATTTTTTACATAGGATAATTTCCTGAATAATTATTCAGCTTCAATACAGACATCGTGGGACTACTAAGGGGGAATTGCTATAAAATTCATATATTTCAAAATATCATGTCCGTTTCGAGACACTTATTAGTCGACTGACTTATTCACAATAAACCAATAACAAATTATTTATTATTTATTAATACTTTACAGTACTTTTCAAATTTCTTTAATTCAACCGAAAATCTGTGTTTTTACCAATTTAAATTAATTCTCCCGGTAGTAGTAGGATGTGAGCCCGTCAGATACAAACCCCCACGGGTTACATAAAATAACGTAACACCTGACCTCGTCCACACTGTTACTACATGGAAATTGACCTTAATCCATTGTTACCAGGTGACCGCACGGTTATGTCACGTGCCCTTTGGTCAGTCACTATTGGTAGACATACTTATTACATCATACGCACCAATTACCTAATCACATTTATTATGTGACGCAGTTGTTGACCAACACACCTACCTTCTAGAACCTTCCACACACATACAAACTTAGGTAATCGGTGTGTATGGTGTAACAAGTGTGTCTCCGGGTAGTGACTGACCAGTATGCACGTGACATAATCATGCTGTCACCTGATAACACTGGATAAAGGTCAATTACTAGGTAGCAACATAGTGGACAGAGGTCAATCTCCAGTAATAACAGCGTCAATAGAGGTCAGATGTTACGTAATATTACTTAAGCCAATGTGGGGGTTTGTATCTGACGGCTCACATCCTACTACTACCGGCCCCATTCTTATACTTTAGAATCTATTCTAGACTTGCTACACCTCCATAATAATAAAAGAAAAATTTAAATAATTTTTATTCATTTTCAATAGTTTCTAATAAATATACTCACCGTTAAAAAAGTGATCATTTTATTGTTTTAAAGACAAATAAATTACAATGGAAAACCAGAACACCATTTGCAAATTTAATATATATTTTAAAGAATTTTAGTATTTTAAACAAACAATTTTCACTTATCTTAGATAAAAATAATCTGTAAAATTTTATTGACAATTTATTCTTTAATTTATAAAAATTAATTATAAAAATAAATAACACAATTAGAATTTCAGTATCATTACGATAGAGAATGTCTTTTATTTTTATCTTAATTATTTATACTCATCATATTTGGTCCCCGGTGAATTTTACTTGTTTGGTTTATGAAAATTGCAATTTTTGACAATAAATATAGTTCCAAAGAAGAAGTTATCTGATGAGCATAAAAGGTTTACAATAGAAAAATTTCAGAAAAAAACTTATTTTTTTAAAAAATTTATATTTGCAGCTTTAAAATTATAAAATGAATATAATATTTATTTAACTATAACAGCTTATCTTATATTTAATTTAGCTAAAATGACATGTTAAATGAGAGTTTGAGTTCAAAGAAAAATAGTTTCCGTTTCAATCTACATTTGTTTTGTTTTTATTTTGACAGATCTTTGAAAGCTTTATATACAATTCTGACTGTCAAGTTTAATAAGAATAGTCAAGAAAAACTCTTCTTGTACTTTTGATTCACAGAAGAATGTAGAAGATCTTTCTTGACTTAAAGAACAATAAATGAATCTTAAACGTTTCGCATTCAGAAGGTTTAGTTAAGAAGGCTTAGCAATTTTTTATGATATAAAAGTCGTTTGTAATGTAATTCTTATTAATGCTTTATTGTTGGCATGTCCAACAAAGCCAAAAACCTTGGAAATGTTTAAAAATGATACAAAATAAATTAAACTTTTAACATTGTTTTTTACATTTACTTTAAAGCGATGATTTAATATGTCATTTTCATAAGTTCTCAATAGGTTTTGAAATTAATTAATAAAACTTTAAAATATCAATTTCATATTCGGCCAAATAATATTACTGTTTCGACTCAGCCCGAAATACTCAATCTAGTAATTACTAATAAAACTATAAAATATTGAATCTGTTTAATGCCCGATAAAGATAGCTGAGATAGCCAATCCCATCGACAGTTAATCCAGGGGACATTTAATAACATTTATTTGAAATATTTATTTATTTATGTTATATTTATTCCTTTTTAACAATTTAAAACATTTTATTGTAAAAAAATGTAAAAGTTTCAAGTACACCAATATCACATTTTAATTTTTTTAATTACTTTTAAACTGTTTTCTTTTCTTAATATTTGATATGTTTTCATTATGACAAAAGATGATAAATTAATATATGTTGCATAGAATATTAATTTTTGATGTTTAATTATAATGCGATAAATTGAAATATTAAAATTTAATATCTTTAAGTTTTCTTTAAAAAATTTAAAAATATATTTAAAATTTTTAACTAATAACTATATTTAAGAACTTCATCAAATATCAAATATCATTCATTATTTTTAATAATTTTGATGAAATTTAGCAGTTGAGTTTTTTGTTATTGTAATTTTCTAAACGTGCAACAATTTCTCATTTAATATCATAAAATTTAATAAGACTAGAAATGAAGTAAAATGTGAGTGGTAGAATTTGATTTAATTTTGTTTAATTGAGATGTTTATTTTAATGTTACATAAAAGAAAACGGCAAATTTATCATTGAAAAATTCATTTCTCTAACTTTCCTATGACATCTGAAAGTATCTCATTACTTGAGGGAATAATTGACAATAAATATTCGCAATCATCATTAATAAAAATCAAGAACAATTTTATTTATTTTTATTAATACGAAAGGAAAACCATCTGAAATGTTAAGAATAAATTTAAATATGAAATAGTTTCAAACTCAAAAATTAGATAATATTTTAAATAATTTTGTGTAGTTTTGGGTCTCATTATAAAGAGTTCATAAGCTTAAACAGCTCATAAAATTATTAATTAAAATTTAATACTTTGAATAAATGTTAATCGTTATTTTAATGAAATTAATTAAAATCTCATATTTTCCTCTTAAGATAATGTAAATTTCAATTGTTTAAAAATTTTATAAATAATTTAATAATTTGTGTATTTCTTTTGTTTTTATTTCTTTTTAACGTTTCACGGAAATTTTCGATTTCCTTAAACACTAATTAACTGAAACAATTTATCTAGTTAAAATTGAAAAAAATCAAATTATATTTTTTATTTATTTTTATTCCGAAGAAGAATCAATTTATTTAATCCAACCAAATTTTCAGCTTTGTCTTTATCAAGAGTTAAAAATTTAGTAAGTAAAAGATTTTATTGGTATTAATTAACCTAACATATATTTTAAAATAATGAAGTCTTAATCAAAATTATTTGAATGATTTAAAAATTTTTGAAATATTAATTTATAATTTCCAAATATATCTTAACTATAAAGCAGAAATCGATGTCCAATGCAATAAGACTGTAAAGCAGTATGTTAAATGATGTTTATATCACTTATGCTGAAAGTGAGTTTGATGGTGAATTATACAATAAACTAACAAAATATGTGCTGAAATAATCATGATGCATATAAATAATTATATATATATATATATGAATATACAAGAAACAAAATTATAGGTTTAAAGGTAAATGTAATTATAAATAAATTTAACCAAATCTTGATAATGAACTGTTATTTATTATTGTAATAAAAAGTACGTTTAAATATAAAGTTTTAGAAAGTTATTTCTCATTTTCAATTTTTATAACACGTTTTAATAATTTAACTTCAATATCTTCTACAATGTCATAAGATTGAATAATATTATTTTGAAATATAAAATTATAATAATAACTTTTATTTTATTATTTCCTTATGATAAGATTTTTAAAATATGGATATTTAAGTATATTAATTATAATTTATAATTTTAATAATGTTTTCTATAATATTAATTGATCAGCAGACAGTTATGACAATTTTACGAATTCATAATTTAAACTCAAATACAATTTTGCCTTGTCCAGAGCGGAAAATCACATGAGCTTTCCTATCTCTTAATAATAAATCAAATTCACTTTTTCTTTCAAATGTAATTAATTTTCGTTAGAATTTGAAAGAGAAAAGTCGGAAAGATTTCCGCAACCGAATAAAACTAATTTCACGTGAGGATTTGTCAAAATTATCTTTTTGTCACTTCCCGATAAGATATAAATAGACATATGATAAAATAAGTTTACATTGACGGTAAAATATAATCTTTTGAATTTGATTTGTAATTTTCACGGATATAGGCAATATTAATAATAGTATAGACAAATCATTTTGATACCATTGATATGACCATACTATTTAAAGGTTTTAAGTTTTTATTAAAAATAAAATTAATAATTTCTATTCTACATCTAAAAATAAAGCATATAGAAATTTGGTTTGATTTATTCAAACAGAAGTTGAACATTCAGTAATACACACTTGATCTTTACTAATCAGCAATTCGTTGCATACTTTGTTAAAACTACAAATAACTACCAATCACAAATTCGTTATTTTGTTACTTTAACTCAGTTTTTATTCAATTTAATATATCTTTTCTATAAGAATACATTTGTTTTTATATTTTTATATTAATGGTTATTCAGTTCTATGATACTCCTACCTCTAATCTTAGCCATTTTATGTGATTCTCAATTTTAAAATAACAAATTTAGCTTGTGTTGTAAATAAATTTACTGAATAAGTCATTTCCACTCTCGTTCACAGACTACTTAGTGAATTGATTTATATTAGTAAACGCAATTTTGTGATGCAAGATGAAAATAAGTGTAAAATAGTTTTATTTAAACTTTTAAAAAATTTTGTTGAAAATTATAATTTAATTTCGTTTAAGTCTAATTTTTTAAAATTTGAGATTTATAAAAGCAAATTTTTAATTTTTAATAGAACATATTTAGAATATAAAAAAAATTGTCAAGATAAAAATAATTTATTCCAAATGGTTTCAAGTTCATATATACCTGACGATGACAGTGAGTCTGTCGAAATATATTGTAGTATAATATATACGTTGGATTGGTGCTTTATTTTATTTATTAATTGAATGCCAATGTTTTGTGATTGTTTTTTATTCATAAAATGGTTTACAAATTAATTCAAGTTCAGAATAATAAATAAAAATCAAATAACTGCAGAAAAATTTAGTAATTGTAATAAATTAATTTGTAATTTTTGTTTTAATTTGCTTGAATTTTTTTACTCTAAACTAGTTGTATTTAAACTCCATATTAAAACAACCGAATGTTTTGAATTTTCTGAAAACAAACCTTTATTTACGATAAGCATTTTATGATTACCACAATAGCATTAATAAGACAAAATAACTAGAAAGAGCTTGTTAGAATTTCCTAAATTATTGCTATATATTCTAGATATAATTAATATTTCACACTAAATTACATATTAGTCTTTAATTATATATAACTTTAATTGAATAATTTTTAATTTAAATATGTGATATTTTATCAGTCGTTCATCCCTTTTACAATAGCAATTAGCATGTGCTTTCAAATCTGAAAAATGACTTACTGACCCCCAAAGTAATTATGCAATTCATAGAATCTTGCAGAAAAAAGGACATTTTATCAAAACATAAAAGTTTTTATTTTTTCTACAACTTAATAATAAAACAACAAAATAGAAAATATGTAAATTAATTAAATTGGAATTTCATTACCATTTCCAATTAAAAATTAGGAATTTAAACAAGAAAAAATTCAACTCAGAAGAACTTAAATAAAAAAAATCGTTTCAATATCAAAATACTAGATTATAAAAAAATATCATCAATGGATAATTAAAACAAAAATAAAGACCAATAAAATTTATTTTGAGATAATTTTATTTCCTTTTATTTTAGTTCTTTCTAAATTTGTATTTGTGAAATCCTTTTCAGAAAACTTCAAAGAAAATTTAACAATAAAGTTTATCAAAAATTAACAGAAAAACCGAATTATTTCCATTAAATTAATTGTTTTATGTTTCGAATTTGAACGAACTACATTAATTATGTAAACATCCAAAAAAACACAAAGAATTTAAATAATTCATTATATTATTATTATTATTATTATTATTATTATTATTATTATTATTATTATTATTATTATTATTATTATTATTATTATTATTATTATTATTATTATTATTATTATTATTATTATTATTATTATTATTATTATTATTATTATTATTATTATTATTATTATTATTAATTATTTTTACAATGTTATTTTGATTATTTATTTCCAATTTCCTTCTCCGCATATATTTATCAATGTCAGTTGAATTTTTCTCAAGTGCAATTGTTATTAGAATGGAAAATTTTGTTGAGAAATTGCATTTGTAATCCGAAATGAGAGTTATTTTATTTTACTTAATTGCTGCAGCAACAAAGGATTTCAATAAAATAAAGAAATGATATTTTACTTTCAACAATTTCCAAATGATAAAAAATTTCAATGATAAAACGTGAAATATTTGATGTTAATTTATTTTAAATTTATTGGTTAAAAAATTTATAAAAAATATATAGAATATATAATACAATTTAAATTATATATTTTAATAATATTTACTAACATTTATATTTTATTATATTAAAATACAAAACATTTATTTAAAAAAGGTTTCAATATATATATATATATATATATATATATAATGGTGGCCCAAAACTACAGAAAACACAAGAAGTTTTAATTTTCATTTAAATAACTAGCTGCACCAGTGCGTTTCAAAAATCAAGTGTTATAAGATCAAATGTTGCGCCTATATAAATGTCATTCATTTAGCTATGACTATCGATAACTGTTGTTCATTTAATTTGTGAACCATCTGAAGATTTTTCTGAACCAGCTCTTCCAACAGTGACAAATGGTTTGATATTCTACTTTCATTTACACATAATTAATAAAGTGCCCAAGAAGATGCTATTTCTGATGTCTTCCAAAGACAAGTACTGAGAAGTTGAATGCTAAAAGAGGAGAGGTTCAACGAGCAAAGGAAGCTGACTTTGTCAGCTTCACATCATCCATCTTTGACATTGCACCCATCAATGCTCACACTATGATCATAATTGAAGAAGACAGGCTTTTCTTGCATGACCAGCGAATTGAACGCAAAATGGTAATGGGAACTGAAGGCAAAACATGGGTAAAGTAAAAACTGCAATAGGTTGCTTTAAAGGCTCGAAAAGTAAAAGGGATAAAGTGTTGCTTTAATCCAAAACTATGCTGACGTCTGAGTACCAAGCTGAGACGACAACAAATTCTTCCTAGTGTCAATAAAATCGACATAAATTCTGCCATTAGTTGTCTTTACTCTTAATTGCACTGTAATAAGTGATCGAAATGCAGTTAACATCAATACTGTGACGAGAGTTGGTGATACAGAAGCAAGGGATATTGCTTTTTTAAAGGAGTAGTGTGCAAAGAGCCAGAAAAAACATTGATATCAATGAATACTTACAAGTTGATAGTCTACTGGTAGTATATTTTGATAGGAAGTTTATTTCTGCAATAGATGGTATTCCAGAGAAAGATGATCGTGTCGCTATCCTCGTTTCAAGATTAGGTGTTGAAAAGCCTTTGGGAGTGCCAAAGATTAAACAAGGAACGGGGAAACTTATTTTAGAGGCGGCTGTAACTATTTTAAAGGATTGGCGATTGACAGAAAAGGTCTCTGCCATGTTGTTCGAGACAACTGCGGCATACACAGGCCGCATCAATGGAGCATGAATTATTCTTGAAAATAAATTAAGAAAGAAGCTACTTTGGTTAACGTGTAGACATAATATACTTGAGGTGATATGTGCAGAAGTCTTCAAAAAGACAATTGGGGGTAGTACAACTAAATCAGTTATACTGCTATTCAAGCGCATTAAGACCTTTTGGCAAAGGATAAGATAGGCAGAATTTAGTATATGTCACTATGTTTGACTGGAGCAAAATCTCAGGCTATTAAAAGAAGTCATCAAATTTTGTTCAAATATCCTACGAATGAAAGACAACTCAAAATATTTTCCACGTGAAGATTAAAACTGTGTAATATAATTGTTCTTTAATCTAAGAAATTGCTTTTTAAACATTGCAAATTGTCATTTTATGTAACTACCAAATACTAAAAAACACGAGATAACAAGTGTAGTAATACAATATTTATTTGAGCGAAAATGGTGTGAAATTTGTTATATACTCGTTTTAAATACCAGTGAACCAGAATACAAATTTGATCATAAAAAGGCAACTTTATTTTTTTCCATTATAAAGTTAACCACCCTAATATATATATCGAAAATTGATGGCACATTATCAATAAAAAAAATCGAAAATGTCAAATAAAAGAAATATATTTCAAGGAAATTATCCTCATCTCAGTCTATCATTATAATGTTTGCTAAATGTTATGTACGGAAACAATAATGATGTAATAGTAACGATTGAGAGGCGTGAGTAGTATGTAAAGTAATGTGCAAAGCAACAACTGATTTAAGAGATTTTAAAATTATAATTAGAAACTTCAGTAATAGGTGGAAAAGAAGTTTATTTGAGGCTTTGGTGATTAAATTACAATCCTCTAAAATAAACGTTCAATCAGCAAAAAATTTATTAAGATTATATAATTAAATCATTAAATCGTAACTATTGCATCATTTTTGTTTCCATAAATAACATTTAACAAAGATTTTAATACAGACTGATGATGAGGATAATTTCCTCTAAATATCTAAATATCTATCAATCTATCTATCTATCTATATATCTATATATCTATATATATATATATATATATATTTTTTTTTTATTTGGCGTTTTCGAGTTTATATTTATATATCATATTTTTATAAAAATATAAAATTATTATTTATAATAAATAGATAATAAAATACTGATAACAAAAATACATTTCAATAAAATTAATAGAAAAGTGAAAGTATTTTTCTTCAAGCAGTTAATAGATCAAAAATACTATCAAATATAATCATGAATGAAAAGAACAAAACATTATATCTAACAATTTTACTCCAAGGATTCCAATTCCATTTTAAAACGGTGCGAGAACTTACTACTTATAAAGATTAATAATCGCATTGACGGCTTAGTAGCAGATTTTAAAAGATATAAAAAGTTACAATGCAGAAAAAGCAATGAAAATGTTAAAGTTTATTAAAAAATAAAGTTCCAAGAAAACTACAATGTATACGCAAGATATAAAATTGTTTAACATTTATACAATTATTGTTTTAAGAGTTTGCATTTCCTAATATAATTGGAACTATAATTAGGAAAATGATGCATTATAAATAAAACAATTACTTTAAATTAACAATTTACATTTATGAAATGAATATTGACTTCCAATGAAAGTAAAAACAGTATATATATTACATTAAGTTTGGTAATATAATAATTGCAGTAATTTAAAACAAATAATAATAATAATAATAATAATAATAATAATAATAATAATAATAATAATAATAATAATAATAATAATAATAATAATAATAATAATAATAATAATAATAATAATAATAATAACAACAATAACATTAATATTATAAAATAAACAATTTCAAACTATAACTCTTACCATAGACGCATAATTGAAAGTTTAGTTCTTCATCGGACGCAGATATTTTGCAACTGTATGATCCTTTATCTGATTTCTGAAGGTTATTAATGATAAAAGTTGAAGAAACTCTTGAATGACCATTATCAACTTGTCTGAGAATATATCGATAATTTTTGTGGAATGGTACTTTGTTAATAAATATTGGCTCTCCATTTTTCTCCCACATTACTAACTAAAAAAATTTTAAATTAAATAAAAAAAGTTTATAAATAAATTAGAATATTTAATAGTGAAAGTATGCAATTTAACACATGAGAAATATTTCCTAGGCTTAAATAAATAAAATCATAATTTGAAACCCTAATAAGAGAAATTCAAAAATATCAACAAAAAGATGGCTGCTTAGATTTTGAAAAAAGCAAGCCGACAACGATTATTTTGATGTGAGGTCTATTTTCAACTCTGATTAAATCTATGAAATTTGTAGCAAAATCTTTTCTTGTAGGGTTTCAGCCATAAGTGAAACATTGGCTTTCAACAATATTAATCTGTATTTTAATAACGCTTGGAAAAGAAATGACAAAAGAAAATATTTATATACAGTTGCAATGAAGATAAATAAAATTCCAAAAAAATGAAAATTGATCAAAAGTGAACAAAATGGTAAAATGATCTTAGTTCTAATAATATGAAGTTTTATTAAAATTTAAATTATTTACTAAACATAGCAATAATTCAATTACAAAAAAGTGACACATTTCGACATTTTTCCTGTTATCACTAGGTAGAAGGCATTAATAATAGAAAAATATATTTCAAGGTTTATAATGCAAAGATTTAAACGTACCTACAAAAACTTTTCTTTAAACTCAACATTTTTATTATTTAATTTTTATTTCACATTCAAATTGAAATCTGAAGATTTAAAAAGTGTAACTTATTTCTAAATTTTAATATTATAATAAAATTAAAATATTATTAAAAATATTTAACAAATTATATTCATTTATTAATTAAAAGATTTTAAAAAATAATATTAATAAATGTAATTTTACAATCCACAAATTATGCCAATAAAATAACAAATAATGCCATATTTTGACATTTCACTTCAAATTATTTATTATAAATTATAAAATTATTATTGATTTATTTTATAGTATTCTAAATTAATAAATTCTATTTTAGTAAAATTTGTAAATGCCAGACAAATGTCAGCTTTCTTTAAAAGTGATATTTTGTAAAATTTTATTTTAAAAGTTTTTATTATTCATATTTTTTAATTAAATTTATTTAATTATTTAATCATGATTATTAGTTTATATAATAATTCATAAATCTTTATTCTGATTATTGTAAACATTAATTAACATATGCGTTTCTTTTCTTAATTTCCTTAAAATTTCTTTATAATCTATATTAAATAAACGAAATCTTGAACTTTGATAAATTACATCAAAACAGTAAAACTCTTCTAAATTAATTGTTCATTAGCAAAATCTTATAATTTGTCAACATATTATAAATACATTTAAAATCTTTATTTTTCCTTTTGTATTTAAATGAATGTATTATATCACTGTAAATTAATACGAAGTTTTTAGTAAATGTTCTTTTGTTCAAAATATCAATTAATTTATGTTAGATAAAACAAAAAATGTATTTCATTATAAAAGTATTTTTTAATGCTACTGACAAAATCGAAAATTTTGTGATATAATAAAATCAATTAAATCTCAAATACACATTTTGATATTTTAACAAGAAATAATAAAAAATTATTATTTATTATTTATTTATTTAAATTACTTAGATTATTCAACTTTGAATATCGCTAAAGAATGTTCATCCAAATTTATCTATATGATATTTAATTATGTATTGTTTATATTTACATAATTTATGATAATATTAATTATCTGTAAAATAATATATTTATTTGGATTTATTTAAATTTTACAGATAATACATCTAAATATTAAAATAAAATATTTATTTTTTGTTTAAAAACTTTTAAGAGTAAAAAAATAGAAATCATAATAAAATTAATGTTTAAACAACATTAGTAAATGGTTAATGACCCTCTGGAGTATTTGTAACTTTCCCAAAGACCTTTTCGAAAGTAACTAACGCAGATTACATCAATTAAGGGTATTTTTTAGTCATAGGTTAAAATAAACTTTATCAGATGTGTAAAATAAAAAATTGCATTTTTAGTATGAGTTGATTTTGGTCAAATAAGTATCTTTAAATTTACATCCATCTTTAAATTTACATATAATCAAATCCAAACGTTTAGAATACAATGCATAATCAGTTACGTAACTCAAAGTACCAAATAGATGATCATTTCAGAAAATGAGTTTTCTCACTTAAAATCTCCATTGTAAAAGCACTGTCTGTATCACTTGTTGCAAAATTAATTCTACAGTCATATTTCTGCAAATCTCTCGTAAATGATATAATTTAAGTTTAAAAAGATCAAGACTGCTCAATACAATTTGGTCTATATATATATATATATATATATATATATATATATATATATATATTGTTAGTTTCAAGTACATTGCAATCGTTTTCTTCTGATAACATTCTATTATGTTTATTCTTTTATTTTCATAAAATATACTGAAAATAGTATATTTATATAACTAAATATTTTATCTGTTAATCTCAATTTCAATTGTTTTATCAATTGCTATTCATTTATTCAAAATATTATATAATTGTTTAAATAGTGGTTTTAGTTTTGTTGATAATTTTGCATTCTCAAGAAAATATTCTACGAATAAAGTTATAGATGTTCATTTTAATTTTGCACGCGATTGAAACAATTAGTTATTTTGAAGATCATATTAAATTTACATAAAATTCTACATGGAATGTATACATGAAATAATTTTACGTAATTGATACAAATTTAAATTAATGCACGAACGATATTATCATTATTACCTTATAGTTAAAATCTGTGAAAGTATTAGTTAATTAAATGAAAAAATATGTTTTTTTGTTTTTCTTTGCGATTAATTTTTAATGTGGAAAATATTTTTATTTTTGTTTAAAGAGAGGTTTTGGTATTGAAGTAATTTGAGGAAATTGAATAGACTTTTTTTATAGTATGCTGATGATGCTAAATAAATAAATGCCTTTAAAATATAAAAGTTGAAATGTGTGAATAAACAATTCTAAGAGAGAAAATGTGGCGAAAACTCCCCTATAAATGTCACCGGAGATATAAGGCAAGGATAGAGCCATTGCTAAATGAAGCAGTAACTGTTACAGTTGTATTGTTATGCTGCATCGGTAAGTTATGGATCATTAAAACACAAATATACGAATTTATTCTAATTTAAGATTCCTATAGTTTCATTTAATATTTGATATCTTACATTGTAGCGTATTTTTCTCACCACGCTTATCAAAACAATTTTATTTACTTATTTAGTTACATATTTTAGGTACACTCAAGTTGAAACAAACAATTTATTGACAAATAAATTAAATAGAAAATCATATATGAATTTAATAAATTTTATCTCTTCTAATTTATTTTTACAATATTTATCTTGTTTGATCTTTTACAAATTTAATTTATTTTATTTTTATTACTTGTATCAATAAAATTGTACATCTAGTTTATGTTAAGTGAACCACAAGTTTTAATGTGCAAATTAAAGGTCACTAAATAATAAAAAACATTCTTATGTTTTAATTATCACTTAAATAGAAAATTTTTGCAAAATAATTTTACTACTGGACATAACCAATTTAAAATAAATTTCTCTTCAGCTTAAACAATAAATAATAATAATATTAAACAATAAATAATAATAATAATAATAATAATAATAATAATAATAATAATAATAATAATAGATAATCTGCACAAATCAAAAATTTCAGTCTGGATTACAAATATATTTGTAATTCATAGTTTTAAATTTCTTTATAACATTCTTGATAACATATTTTAACCAATATATTATTTGTAATCTTATTACTAAAATATAACTTTGCATTTGACTAATTATTTACAATTTATGCAAATGTCAATTTTTTATAACTAAATTTTCACTTATATTTCTAAATGTCTCACATGTTCAAGTAAATAAATATAAAATTATATTTTATTCAAATATATTGTTTTAAATCATGCCCATATTTGTTTGTGGTATTTTATGTTTGTTTACTACATTAAACAACTACTTGTAGAAACAAACAATTATTTTTTAGAAATTATCTATATTTTCATTTTGTAATAGTTTCCATTTTAAAATTTCGAAATAAAATATTATTTTTTATCGATTTAGAATATTTAGAGTAACTTAAAAAATAATTTAATTGAAAATGAATGTTTAGCATTAATTCAAACAAAATACTTTCTCTACTCATTTCGAGAAATGAATTATATTGAAATATTTTTCTGATATATTTGTTTAATTTTACGATTGGAGGAACTTGAAAATAAGTAATTATAATAAATTCGAAGAATTTATCCCAAAAGATAATAAAGAAAGAAATTGAGGTCAACCGTGACAATGATATATAAAAAAGGCAATTTTTTAATAAAATATTTTTTAAAAAATCATTATTTTTACATAAAACTTTTAAAATGAGATTCGTCATGAAAATATGACAGATTTAATTAAATATATTTTTACCTGGGATGTTTTATGAACGCCGCCTATGTCACATAACATTTCTACTGAGTCTCCAAGTGGTTTATTTAGAGTTATTTCCGATTTATTCCATTTATATATACAAGGAGAATCGCAGATATTTATTTGTTGAATGTAATTGATTCCTGTAAATTTCGAAAGTCCTGCTAGAAAAAATAAAAACATATTTTTAAGAATATTTATAAATACTTATTTAAAAAAAAACAATAAAAATTCAGTATTACTTTCTTTGAATATATCATTAGTTAAAAACTTTTATTTTTATTTTATTATAAATACAATTTTAAGAAAAAAATAAAATGAAATCATATTTTTTTAATTTTTATCAACGCAAAGTTTAATCATCAAAATTTGTCACTATCTATAATATTTTTTGTTTGAATAGATTGATAATTATATTAATATTTTACAAAAATACAAATTTAATAAATAAATATAAATTAATTAATAATTTTTATGTTTAACATTTAAATAATCAAAGATTAAACGACAAACGACGAAAATGTTCAAAAGACGAAAGATCTGTTAAAGTGTTAAAGAGGCGCTGAAACAGGATTTTCAATTTTCATAGTACATTTATTTTAATAATTTTATATTTGTATGTCATTTAAATGAAAATGTTAATATTTACAAATTGCATGGGTAATATTTGAATGGCGAGATCTTCAATAGATTATAATATGTATATTATCCACACGAAACAATAATTACATACAACTTATAATACAATAAAAAATTCTTTATCATATATTATTATTATTGTTATTATTATTATTATTATTATTATTATTGTTATTATTATTATTATTATTATTATTATTATTATTATTATTATTATTATTATTATTATTATTATTATTATTATTATTATTATTATTATTATTATTATTATTATTATTATTATTATTATTATTATTATTATTATTATTATTATTATTATTATTATTATTATTATTATTATTATTATTATTATTATTATTATTATTATTATTATTATTATTATTATTATTATTATTATTATTATTATTATTATTATTATTATTATTATTATTATTATTATTATTATTATTATTATTATTATTATTATTATTATTATTATTATTATTATTATTATTATTATTATTATTATTATTATTATTATTATTATTATTATTATTATTATTATTATTATTATTATTATTATTATTATTATTATTATTATTATTATTATTATTATTATTAGTAGTAGTAGTAGTAGTAGTAGTAGTAGTAGTAGTAGTAGTAGTAGTATTTTTAATCAAAAACTTTCTTAATCTAATAGTTTTGCAAGGCGTTGTCAAATAAGAACAGTAACAATAGCATGTTTTGTGTTTTTTTGTTTAATTGCTTATTAACATAAATTTATACAAATTTGCGTGAGTAAAATTTCATTACTTTTAAATCTACTACGATAATTGGTTTTTTTACCATTGTTAATTTTATTATAATACATTTTCAATGGAATGTTGTTTGGAAAATATATAAATAATTTATTAAAAGTTGTTGTTTTAATATTCATCAAACAATTCAATTTTCAATGAATTTATTCCCGAAAATTAATTCCCGACCTTTCAGGTCATTTGAGCACTCAGCTTTAGAATTGATAATTATTAACCGTTACATCTCAACTTCATAATAATTATTATATTTTTAGAATTTACTTTCAGAACTTTTTCTACTATTGATTTGGCCTTCCATTGAAAGTGAAAGAAAAAAAAATGTTTTAATATTTTCAGAAGATAATATTTATTTATTTTTAAAGCGGATAGAGCTAAGACATTTCTTTCCCTGAATTCTTTTAAATTTTATTAGTGTTATATTTTCGAACATTATGCGTGTTGTTTTTTTTCAATCTGTATTGAAAGCGCGGCAGAAAATCCGGACATAGAATTAATAGTATATTTTTCCGTTTCAGAGGATAATTGCCTAGAGGAAAAAATCCGATTTAAATTGCTCACATTATTTGTTTCTTTTACCTTGATGATATTAATTACAATTATAATTCCAATTGTGCTCTTGGAATGAGTTTCGTTGTTATTTTTAATTTCTTTTCTTTATTCTTTGCCGGTCTCTTTTTAATAGATTTTACTTTCTCATTGTCAATTTTTATGGTATTTTTTAATTGAATTTAAATAATTAAAAGTTTTTTCAACAAACGAAAAATTTTGATAAATTTAAACAATGAAAAAACTTTTTGTGGATTATGATTTATATAAATTGAAATTTTCTAGTGTTATTATAGCTCATTTATACGTATATTTTAAAGAAAGAATATATTTTTTGGATCTTAAATAAATAAAAAAATATTGAATTAAAAATAAATAAGTTACAATAAATGCTAAGAACAGTGTAAAATTTTAAAATGATGAGTCTATTTGATGGCATTCAAGAATCTTTTTGACGGCAGATTTGGTACAAATAAATTAAATCATTTTTATTTGAATACTTTGCTCTTTCCTTGGAAGCCCCTTGTTGCAGATTATGAAATAAAATATTATGACAAAATATCTCAAGAAAATAGTTATTTCTAAATTTAACGAATAATTAAATAAGTGAAAGCGAATGGAAATTTTATTTATTTGTTTAAATACTAAAAGTAGTAAAATAAATATCATTTTACTTACCGCTGTGTAACTTTTATGCTATATTGTAATTTTTTCTATTTATCACCAAACCTTAAAACTTCATTAGATTATTAGATTTTAACTGATATTTATGAGTTATTTTAGAAAAACGTTTTTCAGAAAATTTTTCATTATTGACCAAAGAACTAAAATCGTATAAAATGAAAATTTGAATCAGGTTTCACTTACGAAATTAAATGACATCCGTTAGATTATTTCCGTTTTTAAATTGGAAAAGTTTAACTTTATATTTAGCAATTTCTCACATCATTTTTGGCTCAAATATGTATTTGATCATTTTTTATATTTTTTCACATAAATCATATAGTTTAATAGAAAATTCATGTTTATTTGTAAATGCATAAATCTAACTTTGTTATTATTATTATTATTTTTATTATTATTATTACTATAATAATAATTATTATTATTATTATTATTACTATTATAATTATTATTACTATTATAATTATTATTATTACTATTATTATTATTATTACTATTTCAGATAAGTGAATAACAAAAAAGGACCTTACAGCGAAGTATTTAAAAAATGAATTATTAAATAATCAAAACTTTTTTTCAAAAATTTAATTATCACTTCGCAGCAAGGGCTTATTTTGTGATTCACTTATCTGATATATTAATTTATGCTGCTACCAAGGAATTGATGTTTTATACATATACTTATTATTACTATTATTATTATTATTATTATTATTATTATTATTATTTTTATTATTATTATTATTATTATTATTATTATTATTACTATTATTACTACTATTATTATTATTATTATTATTATTATTACTATTTAATAATTAAATAAATTTGGCAACGATTTTATTAAAATATAAAGCCAATAAAAAACTCTTCGTACGATATATTTCGACAGCATATCTGTCATCTTAAGATACATAAAACCAACTAAAGATTTTATGAATTAACTTATAATTTAAACAAATTAATTTTTTTTATGATATTAATTTTATTTTCTAAAAAATATATAATTTTAAAATATTTAAATACTTTCAACTAATTTTAAAATGTTATTTATATAAATATTAAAAAATTTTATCTATATCATAATTTTTAAAAAAATGTAATATTTTATAAATTAAATTATTTTAATAATATTAAAATTTAAAAAAGTTTTTTTTATTATTACTATTATTACTATTATTAATATTATTATTATTGTTTTTATGCATTTTTACTAGCAGATTACTTAACTGATGATTTACTAAAAATAATTAAAAATCAGTGATAGATTTTTATTAAATATAACTAGAGCTTGACCGATTGAATCATTCTCCGATTTTCCCGATTTCCGATTGTGCCGATTGTGAGAAGTACAGATTGTAATTCTGATATCGATTGTGTATAAATTGTAATTTTGTTAACTATTCTACTTTTTAAACGCGACTTGTCATAATTTGATTTTTTTACTTGGTTCTTCTAAATACGCTTAATGTTTGCATTGGGTATTATAATATAATTAAGTGATGCATATCTTGTTTCGTCGCTAATCTCTATTTATCCAGAAAAGTTTGTTGTCTTTTGACTTCTGTTTTTTTTCTAAGTCAGAGTAATTCCCCCGTATCTGTGAATTAATTATTTATCTTGAACAATCGGTTCTGGATGGGAAACCGATTTCCGATTGTACCGATTGTGATATTTTGCTCCTATAATCGACCCGATTGTGAATGTCGAGCTCTAAATATAACTTTAGTAAAAATGAATAAAAATTAAATTAAATTAAATTCAATAAACATATATTTATTTGGACATTTATTCAAAAGCTTTTCATTTGCTGAGAGATTTCCTATTTAAATGTTTCTTGATTGCTATAAAATTTTATTTATTTATTTGTTTAAATATTTTCGATGTATATATATATATATATAATATTGTACAATTTTTTATTGAAAAAGTAATTTAATAATAATTTCTCTAAATTTCTACATACCGCCTAGAAAGGATTTCACTAAAATAAATGCTGAAAAATCTATTAAAATGCTGAAAAATTCCTTAAATTCCTCTAATAAATTCTGATTAAAGATAAAGTGAAATCAATCAACAAAGTCTGCAAATTCCAGCGATCAAATACATGAGATTATGAGAAATTATTTAGCAATTTTCAAGGAAAACTTTAGGGCAAAAGAGAATTCCACAGACAAAAATGTGAAAATTTAATTTTGACGGCATCATTAATATTATATAGTTGTATATAGTTTTTTATAGATTTAATAATTGTTTATTACAGTTTACAAATGTTAATATAAATTTGTCTATTTTTGTTTTAGTTAGTGCTAATTTCCTTGCTAGTCGTGACGTCATTGGTGTTTGAATAACACAAATATTTTCATCCTTTTTTAATTTCCTGTCTTTTTTATTATCTGAACTCTCTTATGTATATTCTGTTTGAAAGCCTTTCAAGATCATTACAATGTCATTTTATGTAAAGGTCATCAAATATAAATTAATTGATTATTTTTATTATTTTATTTATTACATGTTAATTATAAATAATTTTTATTTAATTAATTAATTAATTGAATTTATTAGTTGTAATTATTTGGTTTAATTCACTGCAGTATTACAAATGTTTATTAACTTTTCTGACGTCTTTTATTAGTTTGGTGAAATATTTTACTACTGTATTGTTATTATTATGAATAATTTTAATTAGAATAAATAAAGAATTAAAAAGTAAAAGTAATTAATAGAAAAAATATAAGAAATAATAATATTATTATTACGTTAAATAATAAAATAACAAAATTAATTAAAATGTAATAAAATGACAAATAGTTGAAATTAAAAAAAATAACTA
This sequence comes from Schmidtea mediterranea, assembly GCA_022537955.1. Lineage (NCBI taxonomy): Eukaryota > Metazoa > Platyhelminthes > Tricladida > Dugesiidae > Schmidtea > Schmidtea mediterranea. The sequence continues at coordinate 24,523,005 of CM039680.1, read as the reverse complement.
AAACTAATAATCACAAAAAACATAAAATTAAGTTATCAATTAAAATGAAATAATACTAAAATAAATAATTAATTTTGCACGATTATTAAGCATAAGTGCATTTAAATGAATTTATATTAGAAATTTTGATAATGGAGAGTGATTAGAATTTTTAAATGAAATTATATTATTGTAACCTGTTGAATTAAAAAAGTTTATAGATTTAAAATCATTATTTGATTTGAAATTTAAAAAAAAATTTATATTAAAATATTTTGTTTGAATATTTGAAATTTATTAATCTTATTTATTAACTCTAACAATTATAAATAAATAATATTAAATAAATATAAAGTCTAAAATTTCATTTTAAAATTTATTATTAAAATAAGCTGTTCATAATTTGAAGAACTTAATGTTCTTTTTATTTGAATGAGTTTGAAATTTCTGTTTTTAGAGTTGATACTATATAAACAAAAATATTTAATGTAATTTATTTTATCTCAACTGTCTACATGCAGAAAAAAATAATTAATGTAAATAAGATTATTGTAAATTGAATAAACAAATTAATCATCCATCTAAACCAAGATAAAATAGAAGATGAATAATTGAGGTAAAATAAATAAAATAATTATAAGGTATAAAATTGATATAAAAGAACTTTATCCATAACATTAACGGCTGATGGGTGGATTTATTTTTGCTAAATTTTGTTTTAATAATTAAATATATTAGCTTAAATTTTAGAAAACAATTTAAAAATACTGCATAGGTATCAAGATTTCTGCTATTAAATCTATCAGTGAGAGTAATTTCGTTCACAGCCCAAAATGTGCCAAGATATCCATATAAGAAAGAAATTTACTCACATGTTTATTGAAAATTATTATGAATTTTATAATTATGAATTTTCTGAGTTATAAAATGTTATTGCATTTTGCAGAAAGTGAAAAAATATTTCAAATATATAGTCATAAAGATAATATGTTGTGTTTAACTTTGTCTTTGACTCTTTCATTTCCCATAGTAACATCTTATTTATCTGGAAGTTCATAAATAATTTTATAGTGACAATGAAGAGTCTGAAGTTTGCATTTTTTTGTTAATTTAAACCAAGAGCAATATAACATTATTTTTCTTAATATCTCGGGCAACTTCTCTTTCGGCTGTAGTTGTAAAACTGTAACCTCGGTCTTTCAGGATTTTCATTAAATAATCGATCAAATCTCTTCCAGCCATAACAATTCTGCAAAATACATGAGTCGGCACATACATTTATGTATAACAATAATCTTTTAAATTACTATTATTAAAACAATATTTTTTATTGAGACAATTTCTAATAATTCGACATCGACAATGAAAATTTCAAACAGTAGCATTCATAAAAACTGCATTGATTTAATATAACTTTTAAACATTTGGTTTTTAAATAAAAAATACTTGTATCGGATAATTTTAAAAATTATTTTTACTAAAGATTTTTAGTTTTTCTCCTCACAACAATTATTTGGTTTAAATAAAATTATTATATGGTATACAATAATAATAAAATTACACAATAATACAAATATATTATGATTTTGATAAATATAATACTTGATAAAGAACATTGTTTTAGTTGTAATTAAAGTCAGAAATACTTTGTCCTTATTTATTTTATTATTTTGATTACTTTTTTGACATTCAAAAATTGAAATCCCAAAAATGAATTAATTCGTTTTTAAATTTACTTATTTTAGTTCAAAAACTAAAAAATGTATAAATAATTTTTGTTGTCCCTTATTATAGTGTTATAATAATAATAATAATAATAATAATAATAATAATAATAATAATAATAATATACCTTTTAAAGTAAGATATTGTACTATTTCTATGTTATTCCTTCTTACATTTGGCAAACGAATGAATATATTTAAAATTATTATTTAAGATTTAGAAAAAAGGATAAAGGGCACTTTATATTAAAATAGATATTTGTAAACTCAACTTACCGTATTCAATTTCTAGAAGAGAAAATAATATTCAGAATTAAAATAATAAAAAAAAAATAATAATAAAAATAATAAAAAAAATAATAATAAAATAATAATCAGAATGCAACAATAAATGTTATAAAAATTCCAGAGGTTAAAATATTTTTTTTGCGTGACAGAAATTTGCATAATGAACTGTAAAGTGGTTTGCAACATCCAAATGATATTCTAAATTAAAAGTCGTTAAGTCAATCTTTGCAATGAATATTAACTATGTTAAATTAAGTAATACTTACTTTGCTACTCACGCCTCAATAAGATTTTGGGAAAATGATTATTTTTAATTAAAATGAAAATTCACTGGTAAACAAGAATAATTTCTTTTTTATTCACGTATTTTGTTTTAAAGAGAAATTTGATGAAATGTTAGAAATGAAAAATAACTTTCTTTAAATTGTTAATATTAATAATCGCTATTAACAAATAAATAAAAAAATATTATATATTTTTAAACATGCAAGCCAGTCCTATAAAATGTTAATAGTTTGTAAGGAGATGGGGATAAAAATAGTTTGACATAATTTTATTAAAAGGGTTGCAGGAAGTTTGACAATTGTTGTCAATGGGAAGGGGTGTGTTAAAAAAGCTTAAAAATTCGTGGCATAATTAATGAAGTTCCACTTAACATAAAATTATAAATAACAGAAAAGCTTTTATTTAAAAATTAAAAATGTAAAATAAATTATTTTAATCATTTTTGCAAGCAATTAATTTATATGTGTGTGCTGCAAAATAGTCAAGTTCAATCAACATGTTCACATGTTATTCTAACTCACATAAATAAATCAAGCGCAATACAATATATAACTTGTTGATAGAACTGTAAACATAGCAAAGATCACAAGACCTATTAAGTATGCAATTCCAACTGAAATAGGTAACAGACAATTTATATTAACTTGCAATTCTAATTTTAAAATATTATGCTTATAATCAAGACTGAAACCAAACCCGAACATTTTTTGGGTTTAGGCTCGGTGTTTTTATAACCATGAATCCGAGCTCTATTGAACACAAAATGTCATCCAGGTTTGGGTTAATAAATATAAAAAATATATTTATGCACATAAAAAGCAAAAAGATTACCAAAAAAAGTAAGGTTTCTTTTTCTCGTGTTGGGTAATATTGTGTAACGAACGGTATTTTTTATTATTATTTTGATTTTCTTTGATTTCTACAAACTGACTACAAAAATTTTAATTTAAAATTATACAAACTATAATTATTAACAAATTTTATTCTAAATTTATTTTAAGTAAAGTATGTCAATACTTAAATTTTTAATTTTTAAATTTTAAATATATTTTACTATTAAGACTTTTTGATTTTCTAATCCATAAATTTCTACGATATTGATGAAAATTTTATTTGTATATGATGCAGGCAAGGATGTTTGTATATGCTCAGAATGCAAATATGAAATGAAAAAGAAAACATACGGCAAACATCGGCAGGTATATTCAACAGAAACATCATCAATTATACAAAGAAGCTTAAAATCAAGCGTCAACGTCCCAAATCAGGCAGATCCACAATAAAAAAGCGAGAGCAGAAGAAAATTCTCTTGAACGGTATTTGAATGTAATAAAGATAAAAATTTGCAAAAAAAAGCTTCTTTGATTCAGCGTAAAGTTAGTAGCTATTTATGGCCGTCCTTTTACAATTTTTAAAGATTCGAAGGAAAAAAAATCAGTTAACAGTCATAATGTAATTGGTCGGTCTTGTTAAAGACAAAGCAATAGACTCTAGAAGGATGTTGACATGAAAAAAGCGCAAATTTATTAATTTTATTAATAATATACCGCTATATTACCTTTTCGGATCTTCGTGTGATTGTAAATTTGGAGATTTCTGCCATTTAGTCATGAAGAAACCTCTTTTAAATTTGTTTTAAAATTTTGGAATAAAAGTTTAGAAAAAATTGGAATAACAGATGAAGTTAAAGAAGATTAGAAAAGAAAGATTTAATGTAAACAAACATTAAACAAAAGTTAAAATAAAAGTTAAAGTAAAACTTGAATTTGGTACATCTAATTTAATATGAAGTGTACAAAATTAATAAATATTCCAATTTAATTAAATTAAAAAAATTAAAAGAAAATAATGAATTATTTTTCTAAAATTATTAATAATTATAGAAATGATAGATGAATATAATTTTGCAAGTTTTTTGAATAAAAGTATTATTTTTAAAAGAATTTTAATTTTTTGATTTTCAATTTCAAAAAAAAATAAGTATGATAAAATTTTTTAAAAAAAACCATTCAGGCAGTTCGAAAATAATATTGTCTAAAATGTCTTTTTTAATGTCATTTATTGTCAATTTTGTTGTCGCATTTAATAAATTGAGATTTCTCAGTCATATAACATAAAAAATAAAAATTATGATTATTGAAAGAAAATAGAAATTATGTAAAAATGTTGAAATAATAATGAAAGAAAATTTAACTTTAATATAAAATAAAAATTAATTTTTCATAAAACTATAGTAAACTGCTGTTACAAATGTGACTGCATTTTATATTTTAGAGTCTTTGCAGATGGATTAATGTAAAACCTTTAAAGACCCTTAACACACCAAAGAAATATCGTTTTTCAATTTGTCGTAAATATAACTTTATGGTCAAAGAAGTCCACAATAATTGTAAACCTGCTGAAAAATAAATCTTTTAGATATTTATTATATTTCTAATTTAGGACAAGTAAAGAAAATACCATTCCCCAAAGGACGACAAATTATGATACCAATTTTGCTCGAATATTGGCAAGAGTCATATAATTTTGTTTTAATCAATTCAACATAACGGGAAAAAAACTAACTGAAAAATCAAGAGTACTTAATGTCACTTTTATTAATTAATAAATTTTATTAATAATTTGATAAGTTTTATTATTTTACCGTTTCCGGATTTTAGCTTATAATGAGACTATTATATTTTTTGGGTTTCGTCCATTTATCGCTGCTTTCAATTGAGATTTGAGTTTCCACAACTTACAATCGGGTTTTGTCTACTGTATAATTCTTGATTTTTCAATCCAATATTTCCTTTTCATTTTTTTTCAGATGAAAGTGAAATTTCTCTATCATTTGTTTCAGCTGAAGAGATTATTGGTTTCCGTTGTGAATATTGTTGTCGATTTCAGTTGATTTGTTCGGATGCTATGGTGAAAAGTACGTACCAATTCATCTAGTTTTTCAGCTTAGCTTTCTTTTTGTTTTAATCTTTTTCGGAGAAATTAGCTGTCATTCCCGTTCTTTTTTCCAATAGAGCTTTAAATAAAAATGATGCATAATTTTCTTTGCGTTACTCTTACGTTTTAATGTGAGACATGTACCTTAATGTTTCGTTTTACATACTGTAAATTCATGTAAATTCATCTTAAATTAAATATTATATTTAATAAGATTTAAATTTCAGTACTTTTGCTCCAAAATTCATAACATTTTTTTCAAAATGAATACATTTTTATTTTTTTTTATTTAAGTGAATATAAATTTTATATATTTCTGTGTTTTCTCGGAAATTGTTAACTGATTTATTACTGTTGTTAAAACTATTTCAATTTTGGCAAGTTTCAATAATTTATAATCATAGCAATAATTAAATTTTAATTAAATTTTAATTTCAACGCACTTATATTTTTACTTTTATTTTACCTTTCCTATAATTGCCCACTAGAAATATTTTTATTTTTATATATTTTAATTAATTTTTAAATAGTTTATTGCCATCAAAGCAATAATGAGATATAAAGTAATATTACTTATATTATTTATAAAACATATTTTTCATAATTATTCTATTTCTAAATTTTTTTATTTTTTATTTCTAATTTATAACACAACTCAACAAATGACAAATATTATTTTCACAAATAAATATGTCGAATTCTGTGATTTTTTTCAAAAAAAATTGAATGATGTCATCTATAAACTTTTAATATATTTTTTAATTAATGTGTACTCTCTCTGTGAAAAATCTTTCTGTGAACTTGATTAGGCTTTTAATAATATACATATTTATGTACATCTACAAAACGTAAAAAGAATTCTTGATAGAAAGGCCTCATCAAAACAAATTAGTAATAATACTTTTTCAAAGCTTTAATTAATTAAATATAAAAAATGCACATCAGCGTTTAAAAATTAAATTATTATTTATAATTATCAATTATTAGAGAAACCTCATTAAGAATAACTATTGAATTAATTTATATATATATAGTAAAATTTAATTATAATTTTTAGTTGCTAATTTAAATGTTACATTCGCATGGGAAATAAAACCTCCTGATATAGCCTAACTTTGGATATATTTTAACTATTTCTCAAAGGAATAATGTTCATGAAATTAATTTTATTATTATTAATTACTATTAATATTACATCGATAATTAATATAATTATTATTAATAATCATTATTATTATTATTTTATTAATTTTGTTTCAATTGAGTAACATTTTTACTCCTTCTTTGTATTAGGTAGTTAAATTGTCAAATAAATGCAATTAAATACTTACTTTATTAGAAAGTCTTCCATAAATAATGATACTAAAAGTAATAAATGTTGTCATGACATAATTAAATTGCACAATGTTTAACTCAAAGAAACCGCAATTGTTTAGGAAAATAAATTAACTATTATTTATTGAAAACATTTTAGATTTATTATAGACAAAATGAAAGAAAGCCGGTTTGATAATATTATTAATTAATAATTCAAAAGTTGGTTTTCTTTTAATTGAAACTAAATATTCTTTAAAACAATTATTTTGTTTTATTTTATTTGAAGGTTTTCTTTGCATTATTTTAATTTATTTAGGAAAAATTAATGAATTTTTAAGAATATTTCTAGCAGTATTCTAACAGAGTAAAACGTAATAATATTAAAAAAAGTAAACTATAATTAAAATTTTTTTAAAAGTTATAAATTATTATTATTATTATTATTATTATTATTATTATTATTATTATTATTATTATTATTATTATTATTATTATTATTATTATTATTATTATTATTATTATTATTATTATTATTATTATTATTATTATTATTATTATTATTATTATTATTATTATTATTATTATTATTATTATTATTATTATTATTATTATTATTATTATTATTATTATTATTATTATTATTATTATTATTATTATTATTATTATTATTATTATTATTATTATTATTATTATTATTATTATTATTATTATTATATTATTATTATTATTATTATTATTATTATTATTATTATATTATTATTATTATTATTATTATTATTATTATTATTATTATTATTATTATTATTATTATTATTATTATTATTATTATTATTATTATTATTATTATTATTATTATTATTATTATTATTATTATTATTATTATTATTATTATTATTATTATTATTATTATTATTATTATTATTATTATTAGTATTATTATTATTATTATTATTATTATTATTATTATTATTATTATTATTATTATTATTATTATTATTATTATTATTATTATTATTATTATCATAACCATCATCATCAATTAAAAAGAGAAATTTATGTTTAACATTATTTTAAATTAAATTTTTAAAATTTTTAAAATTATTTCAATCGAATTTTTTGTCCCTATTTTTCTTAATTCTTCATGCATAAATATATCAAAATAATATTTAAATTATTATAAATATTTAATTAGTTTATTCTGCCAAAGTCTTTGTTGTTCGAAGTTACATTACTGAAATAATAAAATTTACAAAGGTATAATGTTATGACTATTTTTACTATCAAACTCACTTTTTACTATATAATTTTTTTCACTGACTAAATGTTTATTTTGATATTATTAATTTACTTCATTTTATAATACTATTTGAAAGCACAGCGCATATCTTTTCAAATTTGTTTTTGTTAATTTTATCAGCTTCTGTTGCGTTTGATACTTGAGAAACTTGAAACTCAACGCAACAAGTTACTTTTTTTCTACAAAGTCGAAACATTTCCATTTGCACTAATAAATAAAATATTTTATCTGATATTAGAAGCGGACGACCACAAGTGAGACCACTTCAAGCTGAACAAATCTGACTTAGCCTCAAAAGAAATTACCTTTCTGATTCACGTTTTTTCTACTTTTCAATTTTTGTTAAGTGACATTCAACAACGTTTTCCGCTCCTATTAAAAGGCTATTTTCCAATCACTCATTCGCAAATTAAATTACCTGTGTAAGAGGAACCAAAAGATTTTATTTGCAGACACAGGGGTATACAGAACTTCTAATAGTTGTGTAACTTTAAATATAATAGAAATTTACTTCAAAGTTCGAAAAATCCATCACTATTTTTTTTCTCCCTTGTATAATAATGAATATTCTAAGGCTTTTGTTGAAAAACCTGCTAGGGAAACTATCAATCGTATATTGATTGCGCCTTATGAAATAAATGGAAATTATAGTCCATTTGATGATGATGAACCTTTAGAATATCATGTTTAGTTACTCCATATTCGTAACCTTTTAAAGTTTTACGTTTTTTGTCACAAAATCATTAGGCAATTCCAGTTTATTTAAAATAGTATCGAAATCTTTAAAATCAATAAATATTTTCAGTAATAAATCTCAAACCAAAGAGGTTTAATGTCTGATCTAGTGTATACGTTTTTATCTAATAGGTCCAATGTCACATATATTAAATAGAATCCTGTCTTTTCAGCCTGGCAGCTTATAATTTTATATAAAAACTTTAACAATAACGGAAGAAGAACTTTATTTTGGCCATTGATAATTAAATCAAAATCCTCTAAAATCAAAATTTCATCACCAACGCATTTATTGATATTATTTAATTAATTAAATCATTCATTATTTTTCAAATATAGCATTTGATAAAGATTATCATGGCAAACTGGAAATAAATTTCTTTATATATTTCGTTTTTTTGGATTTTTAATGATTTTATGAAAAATGGGCCATCATTTCTCCGATATTGCATAATTATTTAATTAATATTTTGCATTTTAAATCAAATTTTATACGTTTCTTTGAATAATTTACAAAACACAAATATTATTATTTGATAATAATTTTTAAGAGTTCTATGTAATTAATTCTTTTATTATGTTTAAAAATAAAATGTTTTCATTAGTCAATGATATTAGATCAATAAAATTCTTAAGAATAATTATTAATAATCAGCACAGCCTTTATCACGTGTTAGTCACTGCTAGGGAATCAGCGTAAATGTCTGATGCTGAATAAATGTCTGATGAGGAATAATTATACTCAAAAACTTTACTTTTTAAAGTTTTGGATCGAAGTTAGTACGCTGTACATGCATTTGTTTTTTTTTGTTAAATGTCTCTCAAAAATGTGATATACATATTTTAATTAATATAGATTATGTATATACCCAAAGTCTATTTGATATTAGAAATACAAATTGTATAAGTAGTATATTTTATTTATTTTTCTTTGTAAATTTACATTTAAAAAAGCAAATAGTTTGTATAGTAAACATGATAAATAAAGATAAAAGAGTTTGTAAAAATCCAATTCATAAAGATGATTGAAGTCATTTTGAAAGAAAAAACATCATCAATGATTCAATAACTAACTGAGAATTAGTTATATAATAATGCTATTAAATGTCATTCACAATGAGAAATAGAATATAAATAAAGGACAATAGAAATAATAAAACTTAATAATTAACTACAATATAAGTTTGTTTATTAAATAAAAATTTAATAAATGACTTTCTAATATAATAACAATAATAATAATAACTCGAGAAAGCCAAATAAAAGAAATATGTTTCGAAAATATTATCCTCATCATCAGTCTGCCATCATAATCTTTGTCAAATGTTATATACGGAAACAGTAACGATGTAATAGTTACGATTTAATGATTTAATTAAATAATCTCAATAAATTTGTTGCTGACGGAACGTTTATTTTAGAGGGTTGTGTTTTAATTACCAAAGCCTCACATAAAATTCTTTCCCACTTATTACTGAAGTTTTTATATAAAATTTTAAAATCTTTTAAATCAGTTTCGCCTTTGCACAATTTTCTATGCTCAATAATATTACTCACGCTTCTCAATTGGCTATGTTCCTGAACCCGTTTGCAAATGTAATATTGTATGTGACATTGCAGTCACTTCATGAAAATTTATACAATAATAATAAGAAGAATATCTATATATGTCTGTGTGTGTATGTATATATTTATTGTACTTTGGGTTATTAAGTATTGAGTTAACAGTTAAAGAATTTAAATGAGTCTTAAATTTTTGAGAAAAATGATTTATTTTCGTTTTAATATATTTAAAACTCTAATTTATTAAAATGTTTTCTATTGAGATATGTGGAACTCTTTTAGGAAGTCCACCAAACATAGAAATTTAGGAGCAATAGTGCCTATATAAATCTGAAACTAAAATGTATAAAAATTTTAACTGACATTATATGATGAATCATTTTCTAATTTGGATGAATTGTTTGAATTCATTAATTAATTCCATAAATTTAATTATCCTCATTAAACAGAATTCTAGCAAAACAACAATTAGACACAATTGTCAGTTTATATTTCAGTGAAATAAAAAAAACTTGTTTAAATGCTGTTGAAATTTGTATTTTAATAATTGAAAACTGAAATATTGTTTTAATAATTGCTAACATGTATGAATGATTTTCAACGTAATCGTTTCAATTAAAATATAACGCGGGTCTAATTATTAAGATAATAATTTCCGGTTATTCTTTAAACTTCAAGAGATTTAGAATAATTAGTTTTTTTGTTTATGATTTTGCAGGTTTACAAATCAAAATTACGTTTCTCTTTCAAAAAATTAAATAATTTCGGTAACATTGTGTGCTGAAGTCCCGAAATCTGCAAATTGCTAATCCAAAGTTACACAAAAATTACATCAGAAAAATATTTAAAAAAATTAATTAAATTCTAACAATAGATTTTTTATATTTTAAATTACAATTTGAATTAATTAAAATTATTCTAAAAATAAATCATTTAATATTACAAGTAATACATATAAAAAACGATTTGATAAATATAAAGACAAAATATTGAAACAATGAATATGGAAAATTTTATTAATTTTAAATTAAAAATTTATTCCTTCAATCATCTTTTTTTCTCTTATTTATTTTAGAAAATTAATATTTAAGTATTTGGGGAAGTTTTATTTTTAATTATATTTTTATCTTTCTAGGTAAATAGTACTAGGCATTTAGTACATTCTGAGAACATACTGAGTGCATACTAATTCACTATTTAGTACACACTAATATTTATTTTATTGTGATAAGGGATACCAGATTTTTATGGTTTTTCTACTTTGAGAGATTTAAGTTCTCCTGAGGAAATTATTTTCAATTTATCAGTTTATTTTGTGAAAACCTCTTTATGGAGAAGACAAATATATATTTAAAGACTTTATCATTGCAGCTCATCGGAAATTTCTTTCTAACTTGTTAGTTCTTGTTCTTGATTCAAGATTTACTTTCTACGGTGAGACGGAATAAAAATAAAGACTAACAACCATTATTATATGATCTTATTTTGTTACAAATATCAGATTTAAATTAGTACCTTGTAAAATGGTTATTTTTGAAAATATTTCACCCTAGAACTGATTTTTAACATAATAGTTTGCTTAAATTTTATTTTTGTTAACCCTTTCGTTACAAAGTATTTTTAAGATTACAATTCTCCAAATACGGCATTTTAAATGAATTTCGTATCTGTACGTTGTTCGTATTTAAATCGAATTTACGAACGTATTGATACGTCTTTCGGTATCATTATTTTGGTGTTAGGTACTAGCATCAATCGAAAATATACGATCTTCGTTTACCGGACCAATATAAACAAAAACGTATGAATAAGTTTCTAGTAACGAAAGGGTTAAAAGTCAATGTATCCCGAAAACTTTTTTTGTTATAATATTTTGGTATTTCCATTAAACTATTGCTTATGGTAATTAATTAACACATTGTGATCGGGCAGTTTTTGGCCGCGTACTAGTGCTGGTAACGGGTGATTTTTCGCGTAATTTCGCGCTAACGTAGACCTCTAGAAAAATTGCGATAACTTCAAAAATATTTGTTTGATTTCAATAATTATTTTTGCAAATTATTTATTTTATTTCATTTTATTTTATTATATTTAGAAATGTATTTTTCATCGTTAAACTAGTGCAGAATTTCACATAAAGCAGGAAAGTTTTGAAAAAAATTATATTTTTTTACATAACATCCTTTATTTTACAAATTATACACAAAAATTATTTCTAAATGTAAAATAAAAATTAGTATTGTTTTAGGGTGTGATATCTTTCAAAACATTTGCCCCTGTGTAGGGGAACTTCACAAAATTTGCATATGAAGCCCGTTATATGTACCGTTATCTTCGACTATTTTTGTGATGAATAACACTACCTTGGTACCCACCGTACACCCCATCTATTGTTCTCAAAAGGTTTTTACCTGGATGGCTATAACCCTACAGACGCTATATAGTGAAAACTCAAGTATATTGGAACCCGCATTTTAACGTGACCCGCGCTCCACTAACAATCTATCAAAAACGTATGAATAAGTGATCCGCTCTCTAGCATTAATTTGCTAAACACGTATCAATACGTGATCCGATTACAATGTGTTAATATGCGTGCGAGGCAAACTCATAATAATCAATTCGTAGAGAGTAGTATTTTATTTTAACTTATATAAGTAAGTCTAGTGCCATACAATATATATAATTTGGTGATAGAACTGCTAATTCAGCAAAGATATCACAACGTGCTATGCGCGACATATCGAAATTGCTACAGATAAGAGGTAACGTTTCAATCTTATCGGCGGCAGTAGTTAATATAAATCATTAATAATAATGCATTAAAAGTAACTATTTTAGTTAATCGTTTTTATTTCAAACATAATGCCTTGGATTGTTTGTAGAAACATCAATTTTCAGTAATCAAAAAACCTAGTTGACCCTTATACTGTGATAAGTCGAGCAGCTCGATGTATATTTGCATAGGCTTTAGCAAGGGTGATGTATTGCGGTTAACAACTATTTTTTGTTTATAATGTTCTTGCTTTTAAGTTTATTTACGTGGTATTTTTCAGCAAAACTTAATGAAGTTGTCAAGAAACAAAATATTTCACATGGATAAATAAAAAAGATAATTATGAACACAAAAATGCATGTTTAATTTGGAATAAAACTTTAGTGGGCAATCTTTAAAATTTATTAAAAATTTCAAAATGAATCGTATTAATTACTAAAACTCTACAACTTAATTTATTTACATAATTAAAACGAATATTACAAATGTAAACAAAATAATTTGTTCAAATTAAAACTGTTTGACACAACTCAGTAACAATCTATTATACGGGAATTTAAAATTTTAATTTTAATTCAATATTTAATAAACAGTATTTGAATATTTTTTAAATGTTTATTACAAAATTAATTTAATAACAAAAAATAATTTGTTTAAATTAAAAGTTAATTTATAATATTTTTAGTTGGTTTTGTGTTCCTGAAGATTACAGTTATGCTGTCCAAATATTACGTACGAAGAGTTTTTTATTGGCGTTATCTTTTAATTAAATTGTTGCCAAATTTATTTAATTATTTATTTAATAAACAATAAAGATTTTACTAAAGAAAATTATTTTCTCTTAAAAAATAATTTAAAATATAAATAAACTGTTAAAAATTAATAATATTTATAAATTAAGGTACTTAAAAAAGGCTGTGCCCAAATATTCGTGAATACCTTAAATAAATACGGGTCATAGTCAAATTTTGTAGAAAATATTATGTAAATTAAAGTTAATTGACAAAGTTCATCAGCCGGAAAATGATACTAAATACTATAGCAAAGGGCATTTAAATTTAGAAATTTTATTAATTTTCTATATAACTGCCTATACATTAGGGTCCTTATAAATGCTGATAACGGAAGCGGTAAATGTGTGGACCGTAACTTGCAAAGGGTCACAAATCTTTTTGGGGTCGTAAATTATTGTAATTAAAATTAATAATAGAATAAATTTTTTTCAAAGTGCATTAAAAGAAAATACATTACTGAAAAACTATAAAAAACATTGTTCATGGACTAAACCCGAGAAAATAAATACAAAAAGATGATATAAAATTTCTGTAAAACTTTACTTTCACAAAGTAAAACAAATTATTTTTCACAAAAAATAATAATCAAATTTGCCATATTCTTTTCTGAAAACTACCAAAAGTTGGAAATAAGGATTTCCTTAAATTTAACTTGAAATTACAATTTCAAACTGCAAATTTAGCCTATCTTTATTTGTGTCAATCATTTAACTTTTGTTTTAATAATTAATCTGCTCTAGTTTCTGAGCGGTTTTAATAAGTTGTAAAGTTGACAATTATTAATCAACTTTTATTGACTAAGTTTTTTATAAAAAGTTAGATAACAAATAGCCCGCGAGAGCAGTACCCCTCACTCCCTACCCTCCTCTCTTGTGTGCCACGGTAGGCTACAGTGTTTTTAGATTTCCTCTGTTCTAAATATGTTGTTCTCCAGTGAACTACAGAGTACTCTGGTCACACTATAGTCAGGTTTTTAAAATGTGCCCCTGTGGGTCACACTGCTTTTCTTAGGTAGAAGTCTGAATTATTAATTTTAATCAAATAAATGACAGAATTAGAATATGTTCCAAAGATATGTAATAAATGAGAAATTATAAAATTGAAATTTCAACCAAATTTTAATAAAATTTCAATAAAATACTTTAAAATTCTGAACAAGACTATTTTACATCTATTTTCATCATGTAGCACACAATTGCGTTTACTAATATCCATTTGAGCTACAACTTGAGAGTGGAAATGGCTAGTAGACATTCCAATGTATGTGGCATTGCACACATGACATAAATATTCATAACAAAGATCCGGACACAATCTAATTATTATTATAACACAAAATTCAGAAAATTGTGTTATTATTACGAATAAAAATAACCTATATATTTTGCATAATAATTTTATTTGGCAAATATAAGGTTGTAGATATATCATCTTCATCTAATATATTATTGAATATCTAATTCCCTATATTTATCGTTTTGTACGAATTAAAAGAATTTTAAAAATAATTATCCCTCAATTTAAAAATTTATATATTGTTTTTAATTTTTCTAATTTTTATTTTCTTTATTTCTATAATCATATATATTTACTACATTTACTTAGTTAACAACAAATTTTGAATATTTTTTTAATAATTTAACTCTAATAATAATATAATAAATATTTTTAAAATTAAAAATTAATTGTTTTTAATAAAGATTTTGTAAAATTACTTTCCTAAAATTATTAATAAATTCATTTATTGTAATAAATTATTACTTCTTAAATAATCTCAATTTGAAATTTATAATTATCGTAGTAATAAAATAACCACAACCGAAAATTACTGCTTGTAAATTTAAGTTATTATATAATTTAAATAGTCATTATTTGGATAAACATTTAATTAATACATATGAAATATTTTCTAAAATAAGTTAAAAATTTACAAAAATGTGTTTTTATTTTGTCAATTTATGAAGTAATTTTTCAAATTTAAGAATATCCTTAATAATTTAGTTGGTCATTTCTCATATAATACAAAGAAATAAAACATTTGACATACTATTTCTTTTAATAGATTTCGGTTAATAATATTATATTTCTAAAATAAAATAAAAGCTTTATGTTGAAACATTAAAGTTTTAATATTAAATAGTGTTTATTTAACATTTTTACTTTAAATTTTATTTTACATGTCCAGTTATTTTATTTATTATCCCCATTAAATATAATATTTATTTGTTTGATTTAATTGATGATATTATACGATAAATTAAAACATTTTTATTTAATTAAAAACGAAAACTTAATTTTTATAAATATTTTATTATATATTATTATATTATATTATATTATATTATATAAGAATCATTTCATTATATAAATTTTTAATAGATTAATGTACCTACCTACAAAAATTGTTGAACTGAACTGGAAAAACATGACAGCTATAGGGTCAAAAATAAATTTCCGACCGATCATTTTATCGTATCAAGAACCATCGAATGTGTTATAGAAGTTTGAAATAATATGTCAAGATTTGTAATCTTCATTCACAATTCAAAATGAGGTCGGTAATAATGTAGAGAAATAATGTTATTGGATGAAAATCAACCAATCAAATTCATTTCTTGAAAGTGCTTAAAGAATTTCCAGTATACATATTATTTGGCAAAGTTTTCAAGGAAACATTTATTTGCTTAATCAACAATAAAAATTTCGTTTCATTTCTTGAAGATTAAAAAAGTACAAAGCAAAATTCAGAAATTATTTTTCTGCTTGAATAAATAATTTTTTTAAAGGTTTATTACTTTTATTTTTTAATTTATGAATGAAATAGTGAGTTAATTTGTAGTTAAATATAAATAAATAACTTTTAAAAAAAGTCATTTTAAAGCAAATTTTGAAAGCAAAGATTTACGCCATAAATTTTATAGAATAGATCGAATCAAGATCGGCTCATAGGTTGGACATCTAAGACTTAAACTCACACCCACAAATATTTTTCACAATTTTGATATTTTTTGAAACTAGGCTAGATTGTTCCCCCTCATCCTTCAAAGGATTCTTAAAACATGAAAATCTGTCACACCAGGAGATAATAAAGTTCATATGAGAGCAAGTAACGGTAAGGTTAAAAAGAGCTTTAGAATAAAATTAAGTAAATTAAAATACTTAGCATAAATTATAATGATTTAAGTAATTTGTAATTATTAAACAAAGAATAAGCATTTAGTTTTGTGTCAAAATTTAGTATAGAAAGGAAAATTAAAGGGCTTAGGTGAACTCGTGATCAAGGAGCAAAAGATGATCAACCATAACCGTTCCAAAGTAGTGTTATAACCTGTGATGAGAGCAACAATATTTTGATGATTTATTTTTAAATTGCGAAAAGAACACCAATTTAAAATATATATTCAGCTACAATATATTTCGACTGAATTACAGTTTATCAGGTATTCTTGAACTTTAAACTATTTAGAATAAACCATTATTATTTAAACAAATACATTGGAATAACTGCCCTCATTTCGATCACAGTCGACTGATGGAATTTATTGATATTTGTAAGCGTAATTTATTGGTGCAGGATGAAACTGAATGTAAAATAGTTTTGGTAAAAATTTTAAATATTTGGTTAAAGTCTCGATTTTGTAAAATTTAAAAAATTAATTTTAATTAAAATTTTGTAGAATTTAAAAAAAGCAAAGTTTTTAATTTTTTATAAAATGTTTTAAGAATTTAAAAGCATAAATTTTTTTAAATAACAATGGTTTATACTAAATGGTTTATTCTATATATATAGATCATATTATATATAATCATATAAATAATCATATTATTTTCTATTCAACTGTTAAAATATATTTTTGTACTTAAATAAGATACTAGGTATCTAAGTTACAGTATATATATATATATATATATATGTCTAAATATTTTTATTGTTGTATTTATTAACTTTAAGATATATTTATGTAGATAAATAGAATAGCAGTGAGATAAGTGATTTTTAATTGTTATTACTGGAAAATATTATTTTTTCAATAAAGTTACTTAGCTTAATTAAAAATAATAAATAGTGATTTTCTTGATGAATTGAAATTTTTCTATATTTTTATTGTACCGTTTGTTTAAATAATTGAATAGCTGTGTTTTGTTATGAATATAAAATATGGTTTTTCTGGAGATTTGAAATTTTATTGCTCCTATCCTGATCAAAAACCGAGTAGAAATGAAGTCTGTAATTTGTAATGGATCCAAAACCTCGAGCAAACGTCACTTGAAGAGTTAAATACTATTCAATAATTATTAAAGTCTATAAGAGATGAGAGCAATCATTAGTTGACATTTGAAAAATACTATTGATTATTTGCTTCTGTATTGTCGTTGTATTGCTAACCAAATACTGGATATATAACATAGACCTGGACGGGCCAGTTAAAATTTTACCAGACCCTACCCGGCCCAAAACTGAAATCGCCCAACTCGACTTTTCATAATATGTAGAATAACCCGAATAAAATAAAATAGATTTTCAAGTAAATGGTATCAAAATGTCATCATTTTGGCTAATTAAAATTAAATTAATGTAAATTTTATTTTTATCTATTCCTCACTGAGGCATGTAAAATTATATTAAAAATTCATAAAGAAAAATATTTTGATTAATTTTTAAAATTAAGCCGGAGCCCTTACAGGTCTCTGATATATAGTAAGGCTTTCAAAATAACACGATTGCTCACGGATTCCATGTGCAACCGGTGGGTTTGTTGCATGTCAATTCGAAATGATTTAAGGAAGATTGCCATTTACATTTCTCTGCCTAATATTTGTGTTTTGTTAGTTCAATAGCGATAGCAATCTAGGACATATAGCAATTTATAGGATATTGTATATATTTGGATATCGGATTTCCTAATACAAAGTTACCATGAATCTTATTCAACAGTAAACAGATTTATCACTTATGACATGTGTTGGTGGACAGATAATACAATTTATTGATTCGTATCCATTTGTAAATGACTCGTTTACTTAAGCGGACTAACTTTTACAAGATCGGTATTTAATGGAACTATAGGTGACTCTAAAGGAATATTCATATTATTTGGTGGCATCTTTAAAAATTATGGAAACCATATATGAATTACCACAAATCTAGGATGAAGTTACAGAAGATGAATATCAGAAAGCAAATAGAACAAAAAAAAACAAAGTTATTGAAATAGGAAGGAACAACTTTATTGAAATACAATCTGGTTCATATGAAACTAGTTGTTTTTTTCAGCCAATCATTAAGTGATAACAGATTAAATTAATTTTCTTTGGTATTCCGGGAATGTCATGGTCTTCCACTTTGATAGATTAAGATAAACCTATTTATATGATATAAGAAATGCAAATATATAATTTCTATGAAGTAAAAATCCACCCGAGTTTATTGTTCGTAAAAGTAAATTCATAAATTAGCACTGTAAACTGATGAAAATACAGAACTTTTATGTATTTGGTAACACTAACCTGTAAGATTGGACATTAAGTCAAAAGGAATCGTGTAAAGATTTTGTATGAGGATTTAGAAATTTTGATAAAATACTGGAAAATGAGAAAACAATATTTGTAGAATATTTTTCACGTGGTTATATGATATGAAAAAGTTGAATGATTTTGAACACCTTAACATTTGCCAAAATTTTGATGTTTCAGTAGAATACGTTAAAATTGCAATAAATTTAAATTTTTATAGAAATCGGTAGAGGTTTTCTCAAGAAATCTAATGAAACTTATATAATTTGATCACGCTACTGACAAGCTAGTTAGTAGAGTAAATTAATAAGTCTTTTGATATTACATTTTAAACCTCTCTGGGGGTTATATCTATATATTTTATGCTTGCTTTACTAATTTCATATGATATAAATGTATTATCAATCTAATTATTTCCAATATTTAATAGGATGTTTGTAATTATTATGAGTACTAATAAAATTACATTATGGACCATCTAAAATCAAAGAATAAAACATAGATTAAATAATAATATACTAGTTGCGAGCTGATGGCTCTCATCAGTACTATGCGGGAGGCGCTCAGATTTTTCTGAGCCTCAGGTAAGTGTAAAACAGTGTCAAATTAACACTTTTATACACTTATCCTGATGCACTGGACTTCAAATAAGTTTGCAAAGTGTGGATTTAAGGAAATAAAAAAGACAAATCTTTATCTTGAAACCTCCTTTCACTTGAAACCATGGTAGATACAATTTTACCTCTGTGAACTACAAGTTCAACACAGAAACTGGTAACAAGCTATCAGACTACCAAACCACTTGAAAAACTTAATTTTATTAATCACCATGTCTGATTCTAATCAAAGAATATACGATACATTAACAGTGCTTGGAGTATTGTTAAAGGTGCATAATAAAACACCATTAAATAATATATATATATATATACAAATAAATAATTAAATAAATTTGGAAACGATATAATTAAAAGATAACGCCAATAAAAAATTTTCGTACGATATATTTCGATAGCATAACTATCATCTTCAGGTACTTAAAACCAACTAAAGACATTATGAATTAACATTTTATTTAAGCAAATTATTTTTTATTAATTTAATTTTGTAATAAATAAATATTTATAAAATATATTCAAATAACTTTTAATTAATTTAAAATTTCATTTATATTATAACTTTTTAAAAAAATTAATGTAATTTAAATATCAATTATTTTAATAATATTAAAAAAAGTTTTTTTTTAAAAAAACAATACATAAATATGATTTAACATACGTAAACTATTTCAAAACATTCGTAGTCACAGCACTTTGCACATTAATCTTTGGATCCAATAACCTTATCAGCAATGATTCACATATCACGCGTTCCCAATAATTATTATTAAAACTTCAAAAAAATTCTAAAATCAGACATTCCTATTTTACTTTACTGAATACTTTACTGAATTTTACTTCTACTTTGTTTACACTTAATATTTTTGTCCACTTTCTCTGACCCAAGAATAGGCCTAATTCTAATAACTCTTTCTCAACAATTGCTTCCTTTTACCAAATAAATCTTGCGTTTCATGCAGCTTTCTAAATTGTTTTTTGTAGTACAAATTTATTTTTAAATAAATCAATTATATAAAAAAGAAACCTTTCTCAAAAAAATCGTAATTTAGCAGAGAAATCTGATGTTTTATCTTAGCATTTAATGTATTGCATAATTGTATTCTGTAAGATTTACTGCAATTTTCAAGGATTTTATTCTATTTTTTACTAATTCTCCGCCTGATTGCACTCCACAGCTTATGCCTTATTAGTTATTATTTCAATTTATCTAAATTATATGGAAATATAATGTATAATCTAAGACTGCAATAAATATAGACATATCTCTCGTTCTTCAATTTGAGTTCCGCGAAACCTTCAGAGTTCTACAAGCAGTTTGAAAGTTTCCACTGACGAGTTTATATTACTTGTTTGTATTAACAGAAAAATTTAGAAAATCTAAATAATTAAATGTGAAACAAATAATCATTTTCGAAAATTGCTAGATTTTATGTACGCATTTTGTGAAAGGAAAACAATAGGTTACATCCCTACCTCTCTCAACCTCGGGGTTGCTGTGGATGTGGTTACTACTAAAGGAGTTACGGCTGGATTAGCTATTCAACTCGTTTTCATCACATTTATTCTTCGGATTGCTATTCAACGAGTCATGCCATATGCAAGGTTATATAAAAATATGATGTATATATGCAAATTCTAGCTATTATTCTGCACGTGAATATAATTTAAAATAAAAGACATTCTGAATTTAGTCATTAAATGCTACTTTTCTAAACGTGTTTGACTTTGTTATCAAATTTAAATCCGAGAACGGGTTAACCATTTAAACATTTTAGGAAAATATATCTTATATTAAACTCTTTTTCATATAAAAATCACTAGCAAACAAATAAAACAAACCAATGACAACAAATTCAAAAAATCCATTTTGACAACAAGACGAGCAAATCTACCTGAAACGAATTGCCTTACGTTATGCGTTGTGGGATAAAATGTTTCTGAACATCATATTTTGTATAGAAGAGCATTTCGTAAACTTCTTGAATTCGCGACTTCAAATGTCAATTTTCTTTTCAATAATAAATGGTATCAACAAATAGATGGAGTCGCTATGGCACCAACAATTGCATCAATATTTCTGACTAGTTTGGAAAAGAAAATTGCTTCCTTACAATTTGAGAAAGGCATGTGGGTGATATTTTCCTTGTATTTGAAAATCAGAAACATGTAGAACCGTTTTTGCATTTTATGAACAGTTTACATAAGAACATTGTATTCACATGTGAAACGGAGAGAAAGTCATCAATTGCGTTTTTGGATTTGTTAATTCAACGCAAAGAGAAACATTATGAGACAGAGATTTTTAGAAAACCAAATGATACTTGTCTTTATACTTCTGCAGAAAGCTTTTGTGAATTTAAGTATAAGAGAATTATGGTGAAAGGATTGATTTATCGTTCATGGTCTTTATCTTCGACCTTTGCTAATTCACTAAAAAGTGTTGATAAAGAATGGGTATTCCAAATCATTTCTTTTGTTGATGATAAAAAAAACTGTTGACATATTGATTAAAAATCCTAAGGATCCATGTTTTGGAAAATCTCAGTGTAATTTGACAAATGAGTGTGAATTGAGTGTTGATCAAACTAATAGTAAAAATGGATTTAAAAAGAATGGGCCTAAATTTGTGTTAGTATTGCCGTACTCTGAAGGTTTTATAAATTATAGGAGGAAGTTAAGTAATCAGATGGGAACTTTAGATTAAAAGATCGTCTCTAATTCGTGTAAGGTACGCAAGGTACGTAAGGTAAGGTATGTTTATTAATAAATCAAAAACTCCGGTTGGATTGTGTTCTGATCTCGTTTATCAATTTACATGTAATGGGTGTAATGCCACATACATTGGAGAGACTTCCCGTCATCTCTGTACTCGAGTTCTAGAGCATTGTCGATTGAAGGGTTTGACAAATATTAGTGAGCACAATAGAGGCTGTAAAAGTGAAATAGGAATGTCTGATTTTAGAATTTTGTTGAAAAGTTTTAATAATTATTGGGAACGCGTGATATGTGAAGCATTGCTGATAAGGTCATTGGATCCAAAGATTAATGTGCAAAGTACTGTGACTATGAATGTTTTGAATGTTTTTAAATAGTTTGAGTATGTTAAATCATGTTTATGTATTGTTTATCAAAGATTTTTAAATTTTAATATTATTAAAATAATTTAATTTAATTTATAAAATTTTGCATTATTATTTTAAAATTATAATATAGATAAAAAATTATAATATTTTTATAAAAAAAATTTAAAAAAAAAAAAAGTATTTAAATATATTTTAAGGGTTTATTTATTAGAAAATAAAATTATATATAAAAAGTTATTTGTTTAATCTTTTTAGATGGTTTTTTGTGCCTGAAGTCAAACTTTTGAAATATATCGTGCAAAGAGTTTTTTATTGGCGTTTTCTTTTAATTATTATTAATATTATTATTATTAGTTTGGTTGTATTAAATATATTTCAAAAATGCACTCTTACCAACTGAACCAGTAGAGATTTCCTTTTACCAGTGACTCATAAATAAATAACTACATCAGTTAAGGAATTATTATCAGTAATATTGATAGATAGTGACATTGATACATGGAAAAATATATTTAATATCATCATTTGAAACGTTCTTCTTATTGAAATACTACTTTTAAATTAATGTTCTTGGAAAGGTCCAGCTTTTGATCCAAAATATTCTCCAACGTCACTCATCAACTGAGCAAGATTAAAAGTTTTAATTTTATTTTATTATGAAAGATTAATTTATACATTTGTTGTCCTTTAATAATAATAATAATATTAATAATAATAATAATAATAATAATAATAATAATAATAATAATAGTAATAATAATAATAATAATAATAATAAAAATAATAATAAAATTAATAAATGATTTAATAAACATATGTAAAAATTAAAATTTTCAAATATGAAATTTCAGTGCAACATTTTCATTTCAGCTAAATACTATTTTCTATTTTGTTTATGTTAATAGATAAATTTCTATGTTATTTTATCTTCTTATATTGCCTTCAACGGTTGTTAAATGCATTTATTTTACCAAATATCGGAATTACCTAATTTTATCATTAACATAAATTATTTTTTTATTTAAATTTAAATTTAACGGAAAAAATAAATTTTATTTTAGATGTTATTTACATTGAATTTGTCACAAAATATCAAATTTCATTGGAAACATTCTTCACAAATAATTACATCTAATAAAACTGAAAAATTATTTGTGAAAATTCTGAGAAATTCATGAAGTAAAATAAAAATTATATTTGTTTGTTTTTTTATCGTTATTTTCTAAGCGGAAAAATATGGGTAAAAAAAAAATTTATTAAAAATAAAACAAGATAACAAACATTTATGTTTTTTATTCCATTACAGTTTATTTTAAAAATATTTTTGTTAATAAAAAATTAATTAGGACTTTGACATCTGTTGAAGTAGTCTCCTTTGTCTTTTCTTCCTTTATTTGAAACGATAGAGTAGATAATAGTGGAGGTAGGTCTGACGTCTTTGGACGACTTGATATAATGCTTGACATTAATGAACGAGCAATATCTCTTCGAAAATCAAAGTAGGACATGCTTAATCTACACCTTGTCCACATAACCACAGAGCATTTACCATGAGGATATCAAGCAATTTTCCACTACCAATAGTTGTTCAATATTGCTCTTTATTCAAATCATAGAGGTCCATACCATACATGTACTTGTTGTAAAGCATGAAGGGTATGAGGTATTGAGACAGAACACACTAAGCCTTTTTATCGTTTGTTCATCATTGCATGTGGACAATTTACCGCACATATAATTTTATTATCCTTCAAAGGATTTTTCACCAATTCTTATATCAGAATAATATGAATAGGCTGCAAATCTAAGCTTATTTTATACTAGATTAATTCTCTAATTTATCAAAATATTGCATATAAACAACTTAAAAATTAATTATATGTAATATTTTGATATTCAAAAGCTTGAAACTGAACTCAAAGTTATATTTTGTGAGTTATATTTTTGTGACTTAGACAATTGTTTTAATGAATATACAAAACTTTGTAAGCTGGTGTTAACAATTCCACCAACAACAGCAACAGCAGAACGAGTTTTCTCAAGTATGAAAAGAATTAAAAATTACGCTCA
The DNA here is from genome assembly GCA_022537955.1 of Schmidtea mediterranea. NCBI lineage: Eukaryota > Metazoa > Platyhelminthes > Tricladida > Dugesiidae > Schmidtea > Schmidtea mediterranea. The sequence continues at coordinate 24,498,023 of CM039680.1, read as the reverse complement.
CAACAAAATGGGATCGGAAAGATTAAGTTTATTGGCCGTAATTTCAATAGAAAAGGAACTACTTAAGACACTTAAATCCACAGAAAATTTTTATGATGCCGTAATTAATATATTTTCCCAAAAGGACAGAATAATTTTTTCTTAAATATAAGTACTAGTTATTAAAAAAACTAAGTCAATAAAATTTCATTTGTTTAAAAAAACATTAAATATTATTTTCAACTCCTAGGTCCTACATTTTCAGTAACTTGGTCTGTGAATTCTTTTTTCCAAAATGATTTAATAGGTTGCCTCCCTAAGATAAAATTTCACGCCTCGTCACTGATATAAATATATTCATTACAATTTATTGAAACATAGAAAATAAATAAACAATAAAATCTTGATTGGATTTTTAACCGGAAAGGATCAAGGTAAACCGGAAATAATATATATTTTTTCAAAAATTTTATATCTTGCTATAATTGTACTATTACGCTCAGTACATGATAATAAATTTTTAATTATTCAGAGGGGCCCAAGATATTTTTGAGTAGGGACTCTAAAAAAGTAGTTATGTCATTGTAATAATTGCTTCGTTTTACCTAATTTTTTACTAATTTTATCTAGTATTTGACATGAACATTTTCAGCTAATAAAAATAATAGAACGAATTAATAATCCGTTTGAAATTATTCTTTTACATCACATATTTTTCCACGCTGCCATGCCAGCATGGACCTTCAAAGTATTAATAGAAATTTTTAAATTTATTTTTATAGAATAAATAAATTTAAATTATATACATATTTTCTTTAATTGCTTTATTAAGACAGCCGACCGTTCTCATTGGAATAACTACTCTTTTACAAAATAAATTATTTAATATTTTTTTTCGTTTCATTTATTAGATATAAAATGATTAAAATAATTAATATATTTATATATAGTAATAATAAAATTAACGTATTTAATATATTTAAACAAATTTTCGTGCAAAAAATAAAATTTATAAAAAATATCATTAACTTAAACATAATTGCTAAAATAACTTATAACATATTTTTTAATATTTATGATAAAATAGTCATTAAAAAATAAATATTAAAATATTTGAAATTGTTCAGACTGTTGGTTTATTAATAATCAACAGCTGCCATGGCATCTCTGCCAAATTTGTAATTTATAGAAATTCCATTTTTATTGCTAGACATCGTCCATTTTATAGCTTTTAATAATAAATTTTAAAAATTTATTCGTTATTCATTGTGTGTATAATAAAATAATCCAATTTTTAAAAATGATTAAATGGCAATTATACTTAATTATATTACTTTAATTATATTAATAGGTACTTGTAAATAATCGGGACTCCCAGTAAATTTTCAACTATTTTGATTGGTATGAATATCTTTAAACTTGCCGAGCACCGAGAAGAAGGCCGTTGCGTTTCTTGTCGGCCAATGGAATCTGTCCAAACGGTCACGAAATGAAGCTCTACTTTGGAAACTCACACACAGACTGTCGAACGTATGTGGGGATCGACCAATTGACGCAACAAGAAACACCGAGGCACTGCACGTCATCATTTGGAGTTGTATTTGGCTGAGTTTATGTGTTGAGTTATGCATTGTTTGTAAAGATAGTATGAGAGTAACATGTTCAAATGGATGTCCATGTTGCTACGATTTCAAATGTAACCAAACAATCCATATATTTTTAGCCGAAATGCGTAAAGCATATTACTCGGATATTTTTGATTTGAAAAAAAATTAATCTTTTTTATTTATTCTTTATTGTCAATAAAAATATTTGTATGGATTGAAAGATTGTTGTTTAAATTATTTTTACAAGAAAAAATTTATCAATGATTTATCAATCTTTTTTACATTGAAAAATTATTATTAGACTTTCAAATATATTAAAATAAAAAAGAATAATAATAATACTAATATTATAATATTAATAATAGTAATAATAAAGGAATAATTAAATAAATAAAAATAATAATAACAATATTAAATAAATAATTAAATAAAAATAAAATAATAAACAATTATTCACTTCATTAAAACAAAAAATTAAGTTTAATAAAAATATTATTAAAAAATTAATAAATAAAATTATTGACTTGATTAAAACAAATAATTAAAGTAATTAAAAAAAATACTTGGTCTTTTTAATCTAGGAAATATTGTTAGGCTTTTTAGTCGTTATGTCTTTCTAAGCCAATTTTATTTTTATGGGTTTTTAAGTATGAAAAAATACTTAGGCTTTTTATTCAAGGAAATATTTTTAGTTGATGATTTGAACCAATTTTATTCGAAAATACACCCTCACTATAGTGTGGACAATCGTAGGCGATTTAAGCCAATTTTTATTTTAATGCTTTTTATTCGAGAAAAGTACTTAGGCTTTTTTAATGTGAATTTAAAAATTTAAACAAAAAAATAAATAAAAAATAATTCACTTCATTAAAACAAATAATTTTAAAAAAAGTTTAAACATCCCTCTAAATAAAAACTTCCTGGGATATTTGGCTTGGAAAAAAGTTTTTTGGGGCAGTCTCAACTTTTTTTTTCAAGCCAAATATCCATGGGATATAGTCCTTATTATACACTACTCCGGAATCTCAGTGTTAACACCAGAGTTTTAAACTATTTAAATCAACGATTGGAACAGATTATACATACATTAACATAAAATATAAAGAAAATTCAGATAAAAATAAGGAAATATCAAAAAATAACAATTAATAAAATAAATAATGAAATAAATCGAATGCAATTAATAAAAAATATATTCGATATTTTTTGCAACCTCAATAAGATTTAAGTTCATAATTTTCTTTTTATATTTAGTTTTTTAAAAGAGATTAAAATTGATAAAAAATCCTAAAGAAAGACTTGTAGTCATATCTGTACTAAAGTTCTAGAACATTGTCGATTGAAGGGTTTGACAAATATTAGTGAGCACAATAAGGTCCGTAAAAGTAAAATAGGAATGTCTGATTTTAAAATTTTGTTTAAAAGTTTTAATAGTTATTGGGAACTTATTGTATGTGAGGCATAGTTGATAAGGTCATTGGATCCAAAGATTAATGTACAAAGTGGTATGACTACGAAATTTTTGAATATGTTTAATTAGTTTGAGTATGTTAAATTGTAATAAATTGATGTTTCAGTATTGTATTAAAAATTTGTAAATTTTATATTATTAAAATAATTTAATTTAATTTATAAAATATTGAAACATTATTTTAAAATTTTATTATAATATAGATAAAAAATTAAAATATTTATAAAAAATAATTTAAAATAATTTTTAAAGTATTTAAATATTTATTTAAGTATTTATTTATTAGAATATTTAATTAATATAAAAAAAATAATTTGTTTAAATTATATAAATTAATTCATAATATTTTTATTTGGTTTTTATTGTGCCTTAAGATGACAGTTAAAGTGTAGAAATATATCGTACGACGGTTGTTTAATAATAAAATAGTTGCCAAGCTTATTTAGTTATTTTTTATTAAAAGTTTAGCAAACTAAACCAGTTTTTTGTATTGTAATTTTACTCGGAGATATTTAAAATATAATTTTTAAGAGGGATATTCTATACACAATATCATATTTCTATACACAACTATACAAACATCAAATGACTTAAAGAGTAACGAACATACAGGATGAATAACGGTAATTAATATGTTAACTACATACTCAAATGATCTATTAACTACATATTATTTATCTATGACCCGACAAAATAAATTCAAAAATACAAATATTTGAAGTCATATAGAGCTCAATTGTGATCTTTTTCTAACAGATATCATGAAAAATACTGAAGATAAATCTATTCCATTAAAATTATTGTGGATTGTAAAATAGTTTTGGTAAAAAAATAATTATTTTTTCACTAAACATCTCCTTTATTTAAATAATGAAAGCCTATGCAACAGGATTTATTACTAAACAGAAATAACTAGCATTCAATTTTCAAATAACTACAGTCACAATATTATACCAAAAATCCTTCTTGTTTCTTGAACTGTGAGAGATTACCTGAATATAAAAATTTAATCAATAAAAATATATCAATTCTCTTAACAATAGGTTTCAAGCTAATTTTTTTGTAATAATTTTTGAATTTTTAAAATTAAATTTAAAATTAATAATTAATAATTACTTTTATCCACTCTTGATAGGCTGGTAACACACATGTCAAGTTCAGAGATTTTGTTTACCAATTAAACTGAATTCAGTTATTTAATTAACGCATTCCCGGACAAGACGGCATTTACCAACAGAAACTGTTTTATTCCGGGGGACAAGACGGCATATACAGACATTTAACAAATCTGCTATTAGGACAAGATGGGAACTCCTGACCGCTAATGCATTACAATATATATATATATATATATATCAATTATACATGTGTCCATATAGAAACACTATTATATTCCTACGTAATTTATGGTTAAAACTATGTCCAGGAATGCGTTAATTAGTGAACTTTCCAGCTATTTAAAACTATTGTATTCATGTTTAACTTTTTATTTGCTACTAACTAATACTTGTTTTTTCGAGAAATATTGATTTTTCAAAGGTTTTTATTTTCAATTAATTTTTTTACATTTAGTTCATTTTTATAACTTTTCTTGTGTTTTACACAAATAATTGTATATTTAGATTTTATTTTCATCTATTTTTGTATAACCTCAACATTATGTTTCAGGTAATGAGATTTGATTCAGTATTAAATATTATCACAAAATATTTTAAATTTAAATAAAAGTTATTAGTTTTATTTTCAATAATTTCTTATTGTCGCCATTGATTTAAATAAATTTAAATGTTGTTTTACTGTGCTTTGCAATGCATAGATATATGTTTACATGGAGGTTTCACGAAAATTGTGATTAAAAAAGAAAAAAATTTATCTATCCTCTTTTCTAATGATGTTTTGAAAAATCAAATTAATTTGAGTCGTTTATAAATTAAATTTCATTATCGATTTTTTTTCTTTCAAATTCACTTGATAATTTGTTTAAAACAAGTTTAAAAAAAGAAGTTGAATAGTCTTTTGAAACTGTAGACATTTAGTAGTAGTTTTTCTTTGAGTCGAATTATGTCTGATTTTGATACAAGAAAATGCACTTAGAATATTAAATTACGAAACTTTTGTTCAATGAAAAAAAAAGAAAAATCGAAAACTTTCATTAAAAAATCTATTACAGTCAATTAGGCTTCGATTTGACTTTTTAATTAATTTTCATAAGAAAAGATTTTCAGCATTAAAATTGTTTTTTTATAAAACCTTGCTGTGAATGTTTAATTTTATAAACAGTTTTTTGTATTATTTCTATTGGACTGATTTGAATAAATTTTCACATGTTTCAATTGCCGTGGTTTATATGTTGTTCATTATCATTTCACTTTTCCCTCTATTACACAATAAGTTATTATTAATAATATTATTATAATTATTATAGTTAAGATAAGTCAATAATAAAATAAGCCCTTGCTACAAAAATTAATATTTATATTGTTGAAAAAAGTTTCGATTATTAAATAATCCTCTTTAGTTTCTTGCGGAATTGAAACTGAAAAGGATTTTATAATAATCGAAACTTTTTTCAACAATACAATTACTACTTTGCAGCGAGGGCTTTTTTTTGTTATTCACTTTTCTGATTTATTAATTTATGTTGCTACCAAGGAATTACCGTTTTATAATTATTATAGTTATTATTATAATTATTGTTATTATTATTACTATTATTTTTATTATTATTATTATTAATAATAATAATAATGATAATAATAATAATTATTATTATTATTATTGTTATTATTACTATTACTATTATTATTACTATTATTATTATTTTTATTATTATTAATAATAATAATAATAATAATAATAGTAATAATAATAGTAATAGTAATAATAACAATAATAATAATAATAATAATAATAATAATAATAATAATAATAATAATAATAATAATAATAATAATAATAATAATAATTTAAAGTCTTGTATTTGTCAATATTTGTCAACAAGTATAATAAAAGAAGTTTTTTTATAGATTCTATACTATATAATATCATATTGCTATTGAAACTCCGAACAAATAATATTAAAGTAATTTATTATTTATAATAACGTTTTATTATAATTTTCATATAAATATTGGATGTGAGAGTAATAAGTGTATTTTATTTCGCAATACAACAGTTTGCTTGGAATAAAAAGTTTTTTGATATTTCATCCATGGGCCAAATGGCAAAATTTATAATTCATTTGTGCTTCATAAATTAGTTAAGGTTCACAAGTCGTAAAGTCGACTTTTAGAAAAATTCGAAAGCATAATTAAATGTCAGCCAATTTTATGTTATAAAATTAGATTTTATAGTGTACATTCTGTTTGTCATTTGAGTAATTATATATTTATATTCCGCAGTAACACTTCCATTATTCAGTTTGAATAAACTATTTTAACAGAAAAATAGCGCTAAATGGGGTTGTCTCTTTTAAACAAATAATTTCATCTATTTTAATATTTATTTTAAAAAATACCAATGATGTTATAGTAAATAAAATATATTCTTCACCAGAATAAAAACCTAAAAAACAAACGTAGGTGTTAAACAAAAAAAACAATATATTTTTCTTATTATAATTTTAATTTAATTTTCTATTTTTTCTCAGTTTTGAATGATAATCAGGAATAAAGTTTGAATCAGTGGGTCCCAAACTTTCCCAAGTTTCTTGAAAATTAATTTTAAAGGCCTCTATGCTAATATTAATTAAAATGCTAGATGTAAAAATTCTAAATGACATCACTAGATTCTAAAACGTTTAATCCTTAATAAATCAGTAATGATTTATAACTAGAGGATTCCTCGTCCAAGGACGGATATAATACCACGGTTGTGGTGAAATTGTAAATAAATCTAATCTTACACACATTATACCATTTAATCCTTTCGTCGACAAAACCACACAAAGTATCATGAAATCATGGGTTTTGGGTTCAGATTCGGTTTTGTTGTCCGACCATTTAAACAAATGTTTTAAATGGCGACAACTCCCATTTTTATACTAAACACCTATGCAAAATTTCAAGCACTTATCTAAAATGGTTTGACAGATAAACCCAAAATTTTATAGCGCGTTCCAGAATCAGTCAGTCAGTGATGAGCGTAAATATAGATGTAAATAATGATTCTTGTAAAAACCATTTTATATATTAAATTAGCAAGTTTAAAATAAATAAACTAATAAAATATTAATAATTCAAAGATAAAAATCATGTCGATTGTTTTCATATTAGAAAAATAAAATTGCTTATTTAGTTTATCCAGTTATAATAAACAAATTATGATAAGTTATTATTTAATGCAAAAAAGAAACGTTCGAAAATCTAAAAGCTTTTTTCAAAATATTAACACTAAAAATCTTTTTTGTGGTTCCCCCAAGGCACTATTGATTGCAGTTTGAGAACCGCAGGTTTGTGTGAATGTCAATTTTCAAGCAATAACGTGAACACAGCTTGAAAATATATTAAAATTCAAAAGATAAAAAAAGAAAGTTAATGTTAATATTTGACAATGAGAGTCTAAAATATTTACAGTTGAAAATTATCTACAAAACGTTACTTCTGGCTTGTAAATATTATTACAGAGATACATTATGGAAGCAGTAAAACAAATTCCAATAAATGCGATGGAAATAAACAAATAAGTAGAAAATAAAGTAAGTTTGTATTTTTTAACTTTCCTATAAAAAAGTGTTTTACAGAAAGTCAGTTGTTGGTCTGTTTTTCAAATTTGGCATGAAGAATTTACATTTATAACTGCCGATTAATAACTAGAATCTTATACTTCCAAATTGGTTAATGAATAATTATATAATATAATATTTAAATTAAAGAAAAAGACCAAAACAAAATATATATTCAGCTACAATATATTTCGACAGAATTTCTGCCTTTGTCAGGTAGTCTTGAACTTTCAACTACCTGTCAAAATATATTGTAGCTGAATATATATTTTGGATTGTTGTTTTTCTTTAATTTAAATCAGAGCTAATTTTGTGTGATTCTTTAAATATAATATTTCATTAAATAATTATTTTCTTAATTTAAAAGTCAACAAACATTATTTAAAAATTAATTCAATATCAAATTCTTGACTGAGATTCAAAGAGTTTCTCGAAGGCCTTTATAGCATTCAGAAACCGATATTTTAAAGTCCAGAGACAAAAGCATTAAAATGCTTTCAGCAATCTTTTAAATGTACATTTGTGGTAGATGATGTTATTAGCAGATTTTCTCTCTAATTATGGAATATTTAAAATGAATAAACTTGCGACGGGATCCAATATCTCATACAAAATAATGAAAGCAGAATAATCCTTGGAAAGTGTACCATCAAAGTTTTACAAAAAATTGATATTAATGTTCTGCGTCCTTTAAAAGAGTTTGGACTCTCCTATAATGACGATGTAATTATCTTATCATTTTCAAAACATCAAAATTCTGTTCTGAAGTGGTTTTGTTGACAATGAGTGTGAAATATCAAACTGTAACTGTTGCATATGAGTGAAATTGTGTATTAAATACTTAGCAACACAAATTACCGCTAGAAATTTTATTAACTTCATATTTTGATAAATGTTGAAAACTTGTGTTGCGTATGTGCAACACGGAGATAAACAGGATTGATATCTAAACAAATATTGTTTAATATAAGATTTTATTGTTTAATAAATATTATTTTCTTTTTAATATTGATTATTTTCTAAAATTTTTTTTAATTATTCAAAGAATTTCTGTCTCATTAATACAGTTGAAATTTTTTTTTAAATTTCTAACGAAAATTATAAAATAAATTTTAATAAATTTACAGATTATATTCGCTCCATTTGTCACAATTCGCTGTACCATGTGAAATCTTTTCCAAATTGCTTATGTTGAAAGGAGAAAATTTTATCTTGCAATTTTAGTACTAATTATTTATGAGGAAACTTCCTAAAATTCAGATGGAATCTTTCCTACACTATGGATATAGACAGATAAAACTCTTAAACCTCATTATGACCGCATGTTCATTCTCAGATTAATATTGACAAGCTAATTAAAACAAAGGATATTTCCCACTTATCGTTGAATTTTTGAAAATTAAAACAAGTCTTTTAATTTAAAAAAAAGATTTAATATTCAAAAAAGAATATTCTAATATTATTCTTCTCAATTTCTATCACTTTACTCACTTTCTGTCTACTTTAATCCTACATATCATTCTTTTGTGTTACCTTTGATTTTAACATTATTGTGAATTTAAATAGGCCTAGTTCGTGTATTACTCTTTATGATTTTCTTTTACAGATTTTGCAAGACATATTTTCTCATTGAATCCTTTTTATACAGATGGCTTGTAAAAACTTTTCAGATATCAATAATGTATTGGCTCCTCGTACACAACAAAATAAAATGTATTTATTGCTCACAAAACACAATCTATTCACTAGAATTATTTTTTATATTAGGGGTTACGTTTAAAGGATTTGACTTCTGAGATAAATTGGTTAGTAGGTCATCTTAGTGGCTCTTCAAAGTTTCCTCATTTATTATTTTTATTTCAATGAATTATTTGCCATCAGTTATTGTTACGAAAAGTCTTTGTAACATTCCTCTAAATGATTTAAGTAACCAATTTTTTTGTCAACTGCGAAATTTGCCAACTGTTGGTTTTCCCTGACTGTTAGATGTGTAACTTTTAGTATTAATAACGTCCATAATAAATATTTATAAAATTCAAAATCCCAAAATTTATTCGTAATATTTAAACGCAATTGTTGAGGAATTATATTAAACGCAAAGTAATGTAAGCATAAGGAATTTACATACCACATCAATCCACAACATACATTCATTCATTTCTTTATTTAATTAATATTTATTTTAGTTATTTATTTTATAAATTAATTTAATTATATTCTCACGCTGACTAATAAATAAAATCATTTTTTTTACTTTTTTTGAATATTTATGTAGCAACTTGCTCGAATATTTAAACACATTTTATTTTGACAAATTTTAGTTTTTTCTTAAACATTGCCGAAAGATTTTATAACTAAATTTAACTACATGGGTATCTAATTTATTAATAGTTGATTTAAAATATTATTAATAATTCAGTGATAATTAATTTAATTTTATTAATTTTTACAGCCAATTCAAATTGAAATACAAGATAATGAGTGTGTATCGGAACACGCAGTAGTCAAACTGTCAATGGCTGTGCAATCAGTTTTAAGCATTTACAGAGGAATTCTATGACAATAGAAATTGAAAACAAGATAATGTATGTGCTTGAAAATCAGAGACAATTAACCATTAATTTCAACTGTCAGAAATATTTGTACTGAAAATTTATTGAAAGAACTTCGGAATTTACGAATGCAATTTTCCAATAATAAAAGGAATATTTAAAAACTTTCCGAAAGTCATAACAACTTAGTGATATTTTTTGAATTATTTTTAATTAATTAAGTCTTCCTTTAATTGAATAAGTGTTCTCAGGTGTCGGATCTGTTTTTTCCTTTATCTGTAATTAAGCAAAACACATGTGATAATTTTATTTTACAATTTGTTGCTATTGTATTATTCATATTATTATATATATAAAATTGTATGATTATTATTAAATTTTATATTAAAAAATAAAATTAATTGTATCAAATTCTGTGAAGTTCTGAATCTCATGCTAGTGAATTGCAATGATCATGGAAAAACTAAATTTGAAATTGTCAAATCTTACTAAAACTTTATTTAATCTAGTAAAACAAATTATCAAAGACATATTGAAATGTTAATTTTTACATTTATTTTAGATAGAGGTCTCGCTTAACAACTAAGGAAAAGAATTTCCGACAAATTGTTTAAAATTAGAAATATTTTTACTGTTTAATGCACGAATTATTTAACTTGAAATTGAAAAGTTATGAAAAGTTATGAAAACAGCTATATATAAATCTGTTTGGATAGCATTTTTTTCATAAAATCACAAATCAAGTGTAAGACTTATTATTTGTTTAAAAATCAATAAAACACCAAAATGATAAAAGTGCAACATTAATAAAAAAAATTTACAAAAGTTCGAAATTAGTATTGATCGGGGGGAATTGGTATGGTTGAACGCCAAATTGAGAGACGAGTACAGAAATAATAATAAAAATTTAGTGAGGGGTCCCTAGAAAATAATATAAGACAAAAAAAGAAATTAATTAAAAAAATTAATTACTAATGAGAAGCCCGAGTCAATGTGAAGTCCGAGGCAATGGGAAACCCGAGAGATGAGGAAAATCCGAAATAATATAAAAGGGTGAATTAGCCTAAAAAATATTAAATGGGCGCCACTGATCTATAGGGAAGTAATTATTTCCTAATTTGTAATTTAGTAATGTAGAAAACGTTGTTGACTAATGTCGGCTAAGATGGTCTGTGGGAAGTAATTATTTTTAATTATTAAATAATGTAGCAAATGTTGTTGACAATTGTCTGAAAACAGTCTGAGCAGGAGTATAAAAGGAAAAGGGAAAAACACGAAATGGCCAGTGGTCGAAGCAAACGAGTGGTGTAATTAGGTCAGTAGAAGAATCTAAACCCAAGTAAAGTCAAAGTTATCTATCAGAAAGGGTGATTATTCATTGGATAACCTACCTTAAGATAATCAAATTTATACGGTGGTTGAAGGGTGCAAATAAATCAGTGAAATTGTGATTACAAACATTGAAATAAATCGGATTGAGTTGTAACTGTGATAAAGTGCAAATAAAATTATTTTGTGTTGGGTTTGCTTATTTGATTCGAAAAGGACATGAGGAGTCAGAAGGAACCGACTTTCAATAATAATAACCCAACATATTTATATATATATTTAAATATATGACACAATGTACTATTTATGTTAAAAATAATAAAAGTAAAACAAAAATTTTTTAAATTTTAAAAGTTATTTAAACGGTGGATTAAATAATTTTTTTTAATAAAAATAAAAGTTGTTGGCATAAAGCTTTAATTTTAATGATTTGTAAATATTGGTTTATAAAATTTTTAATTTATTATTTGATTTAATTAATTTAAAGATTAATATCTGGTGTGAATTTAAAAGTTTAAGCACAGCATAAAAAAATATAAAGTTTCGATAATTGCATGTAAATATTATGTTATGAAATATTTTTTTTAATACTTCAAAATATTTTTTAATAAACATAATGTCATTTGAAAATGAAAAGAAATCAGTGGCGAAAATTAAAAAAGTTCCATATATATATAGGGAGAGAGTGTTTTCAAAAATCCTCGTTCTTTGTAAAACCAGTTTTTTTTTAAAACGTTCTTTCTAAAACCCGACTAACCCATTAAAACCGGGTTTTTAAAAGAAAAAATTAAATTTGTAATAAAATCACCCTTTTTATTGCTTTGCTTCAAAACATCATTAATTAAAGATTTTGTCATAGTTTTTATATATATCAATAAATTAATATTTGACTTCGACTTGTTTTTGTTAGTTTTTGAATAATTTAATTTATTTTGTTTAAATCGTGATTATATCTGATTTATTATTTAATTAGTATTTTTATTGTAACTTATTTATTTTGTTTAAAATATCATTTGTGACAATTTGATATTAGTTCAATTCTGTATAATTCTTTTAGAAACGAATCAGAGAATATAATCATGTTACATAAAATATAATTTTCAATGAGAACGTGAGAGTCAAGAATTTATTTAATTTTCAACATTTTTATTTAGAATGGTTAAATTAATTGAATGCTGTTTATTTAAACATACCAAATGGCCTTTACCAAATTAAATGATGTAAATGATATTGAAAAAAATTCTGGCTATAACCTTACCGTATTCTCATAAAATAACTGATCAATCTCGTAGGCATTTGTCTTTCAAATTAGCGGTCCACGATCTCCAACAAACATTTAGGGCTGGTCCAATGCGCATAAGACTTTATGAATCAGTTGTATGTCTTTCATCAAATATTTTATAATGTGGACTATTCTGGCTTATCTGAAGTCAATAGATTAAAAACTATGAAAATGGATGATGCCTTACGTATAAAAATGAATTGACCTTATACGGTAGTACTCATTAAGGAAAGGCTTGCATTCTTGATTCCAAAAGAAATAAGCTTATTTAAAAATTAAGGTTTCTGTGGAGACTATGTAGAAGAATCATGTTTGTTTTTGATGACCATTAAGTCTACGAGTGTTGAATCGGAACGTGATTTTCCCCCGGCTGGTATTCTTGGTACTAAAACTTGGAATCGCTCGAACAATGAACTAATTATGTTTCTCGATGTCTTCTTTTAATAAAAGATGAACAAATGATTATGTTAAAATATTCAAAGAAATATTTTTAAAAAATCACTTATTATTATTAATAGTTGACAGCAATTAGTTATTTTAATCGAAGATTTATAGAAACGCAATATATGATGCCATTCTCTAACACCCAAAGTTAAAACCAATCATATCTGAATCCCGAAATCGCGGGATTGAACTCGTAGGTGGCTATATCTTATTATAATTACTAATTATTTATAAAATAATTAATTTCTTGGTCTATATAATACTACTATTATATACTTGTATGTATGTCTGTGTTGCTACATGTATCAATATTTTATGAATAATATATATTTAATAATCATGATTAAATAACAGTCACAATTATCCTACAATACGAAATTAGGAGCAAAACAAATTAACGTATAAACCAATAGTTTCTTAAGTCAAAACCCCCAAATACAAATATTATGATTTGTGTTACAATATGATTCTATGATAAACCCTTTATAGAAATACAAACCTTCACACCTTTTCAGTTCAAACAATTAGCTGCTGGTTAGAGATATTCAGAAATAAATGTTAAAAACTGAAGAATTGACATTCAATTTGCACCCTCATGTATTCCTTGACCCATGAAGAATTTCAAAGTTAATTAATTAATAATTTATCAAATAAGTTGCACCAATTTATTTCTATCAATTAATTGTAAATTTTATAATAAATAAAATTTATTAATAGGTATTAATTTCGTTATCTGAATAAATTGTTTTAAAAATAAAATTTTTAATTAAAAATAATTTGGAATTTGGTTAAATATAAAATAAATAATTATTTATTTATTTTCATCATATTCAAATGTAACAAATTTTAATTATTTAATTATAATATTATCTTTGAATAATAACATAATTGTGAAATATAATGCATTCTAATTAATTGCGCAAATTTGATTTAATTAGGAAAATCATTTATTTTGTCTAAGATTGTCTCTTTCAAATATTTGATCATTTAATTATTTGATTGATAGCTGGCTGTCTTTAATTAAAAAAAATTTTTTTAAAGAAATTAAAAATTGCGAAAAATTAAATAATCAGATAAATAAATGTAATTTGTATTGGGAAACAATGAGTTTGATTTTAATTGTCAAAAATTAGGAAATTTAATTATAATTTTACTTATAAATTTACTTAAAATATCTTATAAATTAAATATGAAATAAAAATAAATAAATGTTTAATGTTGATTTTGTACTAGAAATAAAATAATTTAAAAATACAAATGCTTTTCTTTTTCTTTTTAATTTCATCTATTTAAACCTTAAAATAGTTCATTCATATTTTATATTGTAAAAACTAATCTTTCTTACGTAATTTTTTTGACATCTCATTTATTTTCATTACTATTATGGATAAAATATTTAAAATCATATGACGGACAAATTTTCGGCACTTCCTGATCTCGTGTTAATAAAACATAATTACGGAAATTTATGTTACATTTTTTTTTTGAGACATTTCTATAACTTTAAAAAATTACTTACATAGCAGCCATTTAAAAAATGGCTGAAATGCATTTATTTTTCACATAAATAAATTCCAATAAGTTGATTTATGTATCAACTTGCATTATAGCGGAATTTGTCTCAGTGTGGTTTGGTGTACAAGCGAAGTCAAATGTTAATTATTACTTAAATGTTATGCATTGATAGGGGCAAAAGTAGTGTATAATAGGGACTATGACCAGTGGATATTTGGATTAAAAAAAACAAAAAAATTAGACCCCCCCTAAAAAAAATTTTTTTGGGAGAAAGGGTTTAAAAATATTTTTTATATATTTGTTTTAGTGAATGAATTTTTTAAAAATTTTTATTTTAATGAATGAAAAAAAATTATTTTTTAATTATTTGTTTAAATAAATGAATTATTATTTAATTTAATTTTTTGATTTAATTTTCAAATTTCAAATTTTTTAATTCACGATAAAAAACCCTAGTATTTTTTCTCGATTAAAAAGCCTAAAAATAAAAATTGGC
Source organism: Schmidtea mediterranea (assembly GCA_022537955.1). NCBI lineage: Eukaryota > Metazoa > Platyhelminthes > Tricladida > Dugesiidae > Schmidtea > Schmidtea mediterranea. Next base: position 24,482,625 of record CM039680.1, on the reverse strand, counting down.
TTAAGTCGCCTACTATTGGTCGTACTAAAGTGAGGGTTATTTTCGAATAAAATTGGCTCAAATCACCTACCGATTAAAAAACGTAAAAATATTTCCTTGAATAAAATGCCTAAGTATTTTTTCATACTTAAAACCCATAAAAAAATAAAATTGTCTCAAATCGCCTATCGACTAAAAAGCCTAAAATATATTTTCTTGATTAAAAATTCTGAACTTTTTTTTATTTTAATTACTTTAATTATTTGTTTAAATCAAGTCAATAATTTTAGTTTTTTTATTTTTTAATAATATTATTATTGAATTTAATTGTTTGTCTAATCAAGTCAATTTTTTTATGTTTTTTAAAATTATATTATTATTAAATTAAATTTTTAGTTTTAATGAAGTGAATTAAATAATTATTTATTATTTTATTTTCATTGAATAATTTATTTAATATTATTATTATTATTTTATTTTATCATTATTAATAAATTTTTTTATTTATTTATTTATTTTTATTTTTAATATTTAATTGTAAGTCTAAGAATAATTTTTCAATTTAAAAAGATTGATAAATCATCGATAAATTTTGAATTGTAAAAATAACAAACTTTCAATCCATACAAATATTTTAATTGACAATAAAGAATAAATAAAAAAGATTAATTTTTATTTCAAATCAAAAATATCTGAGTAATATGCTTTACGCATTTCGGCCAACAATTGGTCACGTTTGAAATCGGTGCAACATGGACATCCATTTGAACATGTTACTCTCATACTATCTTTACAAACAATGCAATTTGCAACACATCGGTCACCAGATCCATGAACGTTGTCATAGTGAATATCGATAAATGCACTAAATAAACATAATTGCTAACAGCTCAAAAAAAATTACTTAAATTTATTTTTACACATCTTCTATTCTTTTCATTCCAACTCTTGTTGTTTACTGAATGATAAATTAATTAGTAAGTATAAGTGTTTGTAATTGATATTAAAAAGAAACTTGATTAGAAAAATATTCTTAAATTAATTTCAGAAATCTTATATTACTTTCACAGTACTTGAAATAGATTTTCATATGTTTATTGAAAATTATTAGATTTTTAAGTTTCTAAACATCATTGAATAAAGTTAATAGATAAAATAATTATCATCTACCACATTACTAGAAATTAAATGATTATCGATCAACCATTAAATAAGTTGAATTTCTAACAAAGATTAAACAACTACATGGAACAGGTACTTGTGTACTGATATATACCGATAAAATCTTCTAAAAAGGCAAATATGTATGTTTAATTGTTGTAAAATATTTGTTTTTGTAAAAATAAGACTTATCATTAAATTATGATTAGCATGTGAATAGAATTTGATTAAAGTTGTGAGAAATATTTTAAGATGTTAAATAAAACTGATTAATTTATAAATAATCTTAGTGCTTTGAAGAAATTTTAAAATAAGACTTTCACCAAATTGGCAATAAAATAGTAGTTATTGAGTAATACTTATTAAAATGACCAAAATTTTATGATTCTTGACAAGTTTTGATATCTTTATTAAAATTTGTTAGTACTTTGAATAAAACTATTAAAAAAAAGTTTCAACATAGTTGCAAATTGTAAAGAAAATAGTAATTATCAATTAAAATTTTCTTAGATCATTTTTTAAAATTTTATAAGATTGTTAGGTAATTGTTCTAGGTACTTGTTGAATGAAAATTAATGTATGTTATCGACTGCTTATAGTATTTAATTGTACAATTTCTCTTCATTCATGGAAATAATCATAAATATTTAAATTATTTAGAAAATTTTCAATAACAACATAAGTAATGGGTAACATAAATTATTTAAAAACTAGTCAATTTTAGTTTTTAATTAAATTAAATTACAAATATAATAATTAAATCAAATAAATACTTGAATACAAATAATTACATGAATCAAATATTATCTTAAAACATTCATATATTTCATTCAGATATTTTTATCAAATTCCAACTCCTTAAAAATATCAACAAAACTGTTCTTAATCTATCATTTCCCCTTAAAAGTTTATAAATTCTCTTCTTAACCAATCATTTCTCATCAAATGACATTATTTCTACCATCTTTTCACCCACTTATATCGATATTCACCCAAATATAACCCCCTAAAAATATTATAAAATAGCTCTTAACCAATTATTTCTCTTTAAATGACAATATTTCTTCCATTTTAATTCATTATTATTCATAAAAATCCACATTTAGATAATATTTACCCATAAAATAACAATATTCAACCGGCTTAATCCCCTTAAATAATATCAACAAATGATAAAATACTTAGGATTTTATATCGTAATAAGTCTTGGATTTTAGATCTTGTGTTGAATATTTTGTGTAATTGTGTTAGCAAAGTCGAATTGATTGTAATTGTGAAAAATAATAAATATTGAGAATATCAGGGATATTTGTCGTGGTTAGTGATATTTCAAAACACGCTTGGAGTCAGATAGATAAGTGACAATATCTTATTTCACCGACAACCCAAACATTATAATTTATTATTATTTAAAAATAAAATTATATTTCACTTGTTATCCATAGATACTATTTATTATCTTTTTCCACACTGAAAATGAACATTTATATAATAATATGTAATTATTTACTAGCTTCAACAATTTTAATTTTCCTAGTGATGAAAATCATAATGCAAAAATGTAAAAGATATATTTAATTGAAACAAAAACGTACAATGAAGTGAAATTATCGGATGTAATTAATATCAATGAAAAATGATGCATTAATTGCGTGGAGAAATAAAATCCTCTCCAAATTTAAAAATCAGTCATATTTTTATTTTTACATATTTAAATTTCTCTTTTTATAAAATTGTTGATTATAAATTATATGCTTCTGTTATTTTTATTTTGTTTGAATCAGTAATGATTTATTTACTATATACTAAAATAATTCAAATAAATAACTACATAGACTAATTTCTGCAATATTTTTAGATGAAATAAATTAAAATAGATCATGTTGACTCCAAGTTATTTTACAGATTTCCCCACCTTTTCTCTTCGTTTGTAATTCAATCTTTCGTTTAAGTTTCTTTTTTTTCACTTGATGTGTTTCATAAAATATAACAATTTAAACAAAATTTAAATACTTTTAAAAATAAAATTCAACAAAATTTAATTTTTCGATATTAAAATCCAATTAAACTTAAACATTTTAAAGTTTTTTTTGCTATTATTTATTTTTAATTTTTGTTTATTGTTATATTATTGTTATTAATAAGATTGGATGAAATATATAACAAAGCATGTAAGAAAGTAAACAAAAATGAAACACACCGTAAATTAATGAATTTTTTATTAAGTTTACTTTTTACAACATATTTTTAAGAATATATATTATTTTATAGATTAATTATGATAAATAAACGGAATTGATGATGTGTCTTAATTATCCTATTAAGATTAATTTATTATAAAATAAAAACAATTTTATTTATTAATCAAAAATGGCTATTTTTCTCTCTTGGAAAGGCGTTACCTAAATTTTGATTCCATTTTTTTTAATATTAATTATTAAATTTATTAGTTTTCTATATGTTTTCATAATATATATTTAGATTATCTTTAACACGAGATAATTGTCATAACCGGCTTCAAAGGTGTAACGAACCGGAAGTATTTATTAAAGTAAACAAGATATAAGTAAGCTTAATTATTAATATAAATAATAAATAATGTTTTGGGTTATTGCCAATGTATTCGAAATACATCAAAGCACATAAATAACGGGATAATTATACACAAATTAAGGACTATTATACGAAATTATTTATTTATTTATAAAAAAAATCGAAGCAGGACTTTTTGGCACAGACCCGTTTTGGCGTTGGACATTTAATTATACTTCTTTATAAATTATTATCCTTCTGCTCGCTCAATATTTTGGTTTGGAAAAATCGTGTAAGTTGTTGATTAGAGACTCCCTTACATAGGAATCTCCTCTCAACCCTAATAAGTTTTTGAAATATTTTGATTAGGCTCCACGGGAACTAGTGAAATAATTTGCTTTTATCTTTTGGCCGCTTCGGCGGTTCCCCGGGAGAAAACGTCGGAGTAAATTATATTAGGGAATAATTAGTTCCCTTACCTTATTAAATTCATTAAAATCGGCTAATTTCTCCTTGATATAATTTATTTGTTTACTTAGTGTTAATTAATAAATTAATATTTTCTTAATAACTTTTTCTAGGGGTCCCAAATTAATTTATATTATTATTTTCGTACTCGTCTCGTCGATTGGTGTCAGCACATGATGACTTCTCGTGTCATTTTCGAATCAAATAAGCAAACCCAACACAAAATAATTTTATTAGCACTTTATCACAGTTACAACTCAATCCGATTTATTTCAATGTTTGTAATCACAATTTCACTGATTTATTTGCACTCTTCAAACACCAAATAAATTTGATTATCTTAAGGTAGGTTATCCAATGGATAATCACCCTTTCTGATAGATAATTATGACTTTACTTGGGTTTAGATTCTTCTACTGACCTAACTACACTACTCGTTTGCTTCAACCACTGGCCATTTCGTGTTTTTCCCTTTTCCTTTTATACTCCTGCTCAGACTGTTTTCAGACAATTGTCAACAATATTTGCTACATTATTTAATTATTAAAAATAATTACTTCCCACAGACCACCTTAGCCGACATTTGTCAACAACGTTTGCTGCATTACTAAATTACAAATTAGGAAATAATTACTTCTCTATAGATCAGTGGCGCCCATTTAATATTTTTAGGTCAATTTACTCTTTTATATCATTCCTTCTACACGCCGGGTTTTCCTCATCTCTCGGGTTTCCCATTGCCTCGGGCTTCCCATTATTAATAAATTTTTTTAGTCTTATATTATTTTCTAGGGACCCCTCACTAAATTTTTATTATTATTTCTGGACTCGTCTCTCGGTTTTGGCGTTCAACCATACCAATTCCCCCCGATCAATACTACTTTTGAATTTTTGTAAATTTTTATTAATGTTGCACTTTTATCATTTTGGTATTTTATTGATTTTACCGTGCTTTTTCGTAATACCCCAACATATCTCCCCCCTTTAATAAAAATAATAATAATAATAATAATAATAAAGTGAATAATATCTTCAAAAAAATCAAAATTTTTAATTTTTTGACACTTCCTACTCATATTATCTTAATATTTTTATTTCTTTTCGGCTATAATATGATAAATAGATTTAAAAAGATTTTGGTATTTTATTTTATTGTAATTTGTATTATCAAAGAACAATATTTATTTTTATGCTTATTTTACATTAATATTTATTAGGTAAAAGAAATAATTTTTTTAAAAATGACTTTCGTAAATATAGATATAATATATTCAATAAACAAAAGATAAAATTACGATTTTGTTTTGAAAATATTTGAATTAATGTCATATAATGTGTTTATTCTTCCTGCGATATAATTAATCAATAATAATGTTTTTGAAAATATTCGAATTAATGTCATATTTGTTTATTCTGCCTGTGATATAATTAATCAATAATAGTGCAAATAATAATAATTATGATAATAATAAAAATATGATAATAATAATAATAATAGCCGACGGCTAATTTAGTTTGAACATAAAAAAAATTATAATATTAATGATATTAATAATAATAATAACATTAACACATAATAACATAGTAACTCCACGCTCCATCCAATTAACAACGACGCAATTCAATTCTCACAATGACGCCATTCAATCACCAACAAGAAATTGTCCTGCGCCAAAATAACGCCGGATATCTTTTTAACAACTACTATTAACGATGAGAATGGTATTATTTTTAACTCTTTCATTGCTTTTATTTGTCTGTGACTTTCCTCTTGATGTATATATGGAATTCTATACGGTTTCAATTTAATCGGAGTTTCATCAAGTAATGGTATTTCATGTTCAATTACTTGGGTGAGCCCCAAATCGTACTCGTGTTTTGCAAACACAATTTTATATTTCTTTAATAACGCCGTGAATTCTCATTTTTGCGATTCTGTTAAATCATTACTAATGACTTGCGGCTCTTTGTAGATTTTAATATTTCTCGGTAATTTTGGAGTTTTCTCTATTTCAAACTTCGTTAGTTTACCCAGTTTGGTTTTTGGTTTCATTTGGATGGGTTTTGTGTTTTGATTAACTATTCTCATTGGCACTGTTTGGTTTTTGACTTTTATTACTTCATCACACATTGGTACTTCATATTTTTCTATTAGCTTCTCATTTGGTTCAAATATGCACTCGTTATCTGAAATATCTAACACATCCGCATAATGTATTACCTCATTTCTTGCTGGTAATTCTAGAGTTTGATTAAGAATACTTCTCTCACCTTATGTCCTTTTTCGTCTGTTTGTCCTTTCATTAATCTCCCAATTTTTAGATCAAGAGAAATTCCTTGTAGTTGTTCCATCACATCCATACCAATTAGACATCCGACAGGACTATCTCTTATTACTGACACATAATGCACGAATTTGTGATTACCAATGATTAATTTAGCTTTTAATTTTCCAATTATATTTAAAACCTTGTGCGACATTGACCTTATTACTTTACTTGTTGGTTTCATATTTGATCTCTCTTCCATTGTCAAAAAATCATCTGGAACCTAAATCTAATAAAGCTTCCACTTTTCTTCCATTGAATAGAATGTTTATGCGAGGTTGTATGCCTTTATTTCCTAATGTCATCATCCCATAACTGCATGGTAATCCGTGCATGTTTTTCTGTTCAATTTCATCGCTCGTGGGTTCGATGTTATCTAATTCAAATTGAATATGTTCTACCGATTTCATTTATTTCAATTTTTCAGTTGGATACGTTGGTGCCGTTGGCAAAAACGTTGGTGTATATCACTTTGAAAGCGTTTCAATTCCTCTAAGTTTCGGCATAGGTTCTAATAAAAATTGTAGCTCTGGCTTATTCTCACTCTTCATGATTCCTTTTTGAGAATATTTTTGCTCCTTTTTATTAATATCGATGTCATCATTATTATCATTATTGTGATCACTTGCTGCACATAGTGATACTTCGCTTCTTTGATCGGGTTTCAGTTGTGATCTCACACTTGCCATTTCTCTATATTGATGATGAGTAATGAAAAATCTCGCTATAAGTGGAAAATAACCAATAATCATTTTCCATGACCATCCGGATATTAGGTATATTCTATGAGCCGATAATAATTGCGACATTTTTACCTGTATTGTTGTGATTACAACATAGAATTCAATTAATCCTGCGCATGCCTGTCCTCAAAACATGAATTTCCCCCAGATCTTTTTCATAGTTTTATATGTTGCCTTTCTAAAGTGATCTGGTTTTAGAAGGTATTCATAATTGACTTTACTTTCCCCGTTAGGCAACATTGTATCAACCTTTCTGAGATTAAACGTTTCTTTTTTGACTGAAATAACAAATTTCTTTGAGCCTCTTCGATATCCTCACTTGCATAGTAACCCATTTGTGCCATCTTATTTAAGGATTTAAAATTTACTAGGTATTCTAGATTTATTAATTCTAATTTATCTGGAGTTCTCACTCCTCGGTAATCTGGTAATGCTATCCATGAATCCTGTGCTAAGCAATATAATGGAGCAAGCAATCTATTGCATTGAAGAAATTTTGGCTTAGTATGCTCTTCCAGTAATATTCTTGTTATGGGTTCCATAAATCTCATTTTCCGTTTATATTCACCGGCAATTCATTTGTACATTTTTTTTATTTCATAATTTTTACTGTAATTGCTTTGCATTTGTAGCTATATAGGGCCTCTCCGAAGATTCTGGCAAATACACCATTTTCTTATATTAGCACAGGTGCTACTAAGTTTGGGTTTGTAATGGCCATTGCCATACTGTTTCTAAGTATTTTTTTATTCAATTTACAATCATTTAGAATCATTTCCCGATATATGTTCACTATAGTGTTTTCACTAAAATGGTACAAATAATAAATTTTATTGTTGAAATAGTGAGTGAGTTTAATATCATTTGTGTGTATTTTAGATTTTGCCTCATGCACCATCATTTTTGATACGTAAACACATGTGTAATTTGTTGCATAAACCATTTGCCCACATTTATTGGTAACTTCCTTTTTTATAAAACACATACCATTATGTTGGTAATGTCGACATTAATACTGGTGTGGTTTTCCTCGTCCATACTTGAGTCGACCTGATTGTGCCATTTATAATTTATATTGAAATTATCGGGGCTTTCTCTAAACTGTTCTCTACTTAACTCTTTGAAAGTCACAATTTTTTTGTTTTTTATTAAGCGCTTTCCAAATAAAAAGTAACAAATATGTTATCGAATCATTTGTAGTACAAAAATATTTGCATTTCAATAAAAATATCTGGTCACTTTAGGTTTAACCAGACAATTGTGAATTTGTTTATACTAATTTCTGAGTAACTTTGATTGCTTTACATTGGTGTTAATATTTTCGAATGTTTCTAATATTAATTTCCGTTAAAATAGTCATGTTTTGGACCGTATGCTACTAATATATTTATGTACATACATCAGGTACTGTTTGATTTTTGGTAATTTTTGTCCTTTAAAAATTAATAAATTGCTAAATTGTTTAAATTATTCAATAGAGAAAATTCAAATTACAGAAAACATTCAAACAAAATTGTCAATATTTTTTTCATTAATAAACAAAACTGAAATCTGAATCATAAACTATTTAAAATTTCGAATAAATATAATTTTAAAATTATAATTTTATTTCAAAATCCTTTTTAAATTAATAATTTTCTAGTAATAATAGATATTAATTATGAATAAATTACATTTTCCAACATTCAAACAATGGTAAAAGCCGCCATTAGAAATTCTTCCAAAATCGAATGATAGACATAAATTATAGATTCATTTCGGACAACTTCAATGATAAAGTGATTTTCTAAATTAAAATTTATTTTTAATAACACGAAAAATATTTTTCACATTTTTATAAATAGTTTTCATTGAGTTTTAATTGAGTTTTAATTGAAAGTTTTTATATAATTTTCATTCGATAGGTTTTCTAGAATTATGTCAATTTTTGTTTAACTATTTGTAAATAACTATTTTGTAAGTGAGAGTAATTTTAAATAATCGCCATCCATAAATGATGTCACACAATTTTGGCCAATTTCTACCCCATCCCTCCATTTCGTCACACGTCGTCACAAAACGTTAGACCCCCTTTCAAATATAACGTAACACATTTTTGGTCTCCCCCAAATGAACATGTTTTCAATCGCTTTATTGACATTTTAGTATGTATTTAGTATGTAATTATGTTGTCTATACCCGGGTCTCGCATATACTGGATAGATGTAATTATGCCACCTAACTTCTAGGAAACGAGATCAACTAATATATTCTTAGACTGGAGATATTTGTTTTTCCTGTTTATTAAAAAAAGAATCAATCTGACATATGAAAATAAAATCATTTTGCTTGATGAGATCTTTTGCATCAGATCCTGTTTTAGCAATCAAATTCCAGTCAGTGCTTATCTCTTTCAGGACTTTGAACACATTTTCAATTCGCAGAAACATTGAAGATACTGCCTTCTTTCTGGCGGACCATCTTGTGCTACTGTAACCATTCGAGGAGTGTTTTCATAAGGTTTCCCCACCTCATTCGAGAGCTCGAAAAAAAAATTTAAAAATTTTTGAACACGACCAAAAAACGTAACCATCAGAAGTGGTACTTCAGCTGAATTGAATGTATGTGCTGAACATGGTACAAATATTGCTAAATCATTCACACTCAGTATTCTGGCATGCACGCCATTGTATTTACCTGCCATCTTATCACCGTTGTCGTAAACTTGGCCTCTGCAGTCATTTAGGTTTAAGCCATCCTTTTTTAGTTTTTCAGTAATTTCTGTGTCAAGACCAGATCCAGTTTTTTCGTGACTTTTAATGAAGTCTACAAAGCTCTCTTCTACCAAACACCGAACGTCTTTTACCAATATCCAGTCAAAGCGAATAGAATAATATTTTGCAGTCTGAATTCTTGAAATTATTTCACTTTTAACCTTTGCACCGATAAGTGTTATAAGTTCATTTTGAATTTTAGGTGATAGATATGTCACGCTTCTTGTCTGACCTTTGTTTACGGCAATGTATTCAGCTAGCTGTGGATGATAATGACTGATTAAGTCTATGGTATTCAAAAACATTCCACTACCCGCTACTCCTATTTTGTCGCTAGTACCTTTTAGAGCAAAATATTCCTAGCACAGAACAACTACTTTCAGTATATTTCGCCATTTCTTTCTCTCTAACATAATTTCGTTATAAAAATCGTCAACAGTCGTTTTACTTTCTTTCAAACGAGTTTCTAAATCTTTAAACACAATATATAACATTTCCTGTGTTCAAGGCTGTTATAGTGTTCAATCACTCATGGACTAAGATGTTCCAAATTGCAGATTCCTGTCTTGGAATATGCGAATTTACAATTTTTCTGAACGGAAAACAGTATATAGCATCTTTAGAGACACTTTACAAAATCCACCAACGTTTAACTTTTCCACGTTTAGTAGATTATTTTTCAAATCAATTTGAACTAAAAAGTTAGGCTTTTCCAGAAATTATCCTACTTGGATAGCATTTACATGTCTTTCGTTCTGGGCCATTTTCTATTAAATGGCATTTAACCTTCTCATATATTGGCGGCCAGGTGGCCTGGTCGTTAAATTGAAATTTGTTTGGCATTTCAGTTTGATCCAGATCTGCATGCTGGCGAATAAGCTGATCAGTTTCTTCTGAAAAGGGAGCTGTAATTTTGCTAGCATTGGTATTCAGTGGATTCAGTGGACATTGTTGCAATAGGTAGTTGTATAAGATAGTCACTGATATTTTCAATTTGGTTGTCACTGACCTTCGGTGCTTCTAAGTCCATTCGGTCTGGATGGAACATAGGAATCGATTTGATGTTGTGATTGACATGAGCTTGGTTCGCAATTTTTTGAATGCTGCACCAGATAGTTTTTTCGAAGATTTATCTTGCTTGGTTAAGATATTTAGAAATATTTAGTTTTTTTAAACTATATAAGATTTACTAAACTAATTTAAAAAAATGAATTAAGATAAACTCAATGTAGGCCTAATTTTAATAATTTACGCACGTTTTTGTAAAACACGGACAACTCAATGTGATCACGTAATTTTGAAAACATAGATGTAATAAGCCGAAATCCCAAAACGACGAAATATTGATAAATGATTCATTGTAATTCATTATAGATTAATGATTCATTGGAAAGTAAATTTAATTTAATCTTAAATGTATTTTTTGGTGAGCAATTTTCTGCAATAATTATGGATTTAAAGTTTTAAAAGTTATTCATTAATCCTGAAATTGGCGCCGGTCTAGATTTGCGCCCTGTGCCACAGCACCGCTGGCACCGCCCTTTTTAATTATTAAATTACTGAATGAACCAGCGTGATGTTCATTTTAAATAAATGATTCGTATTAATTAACTAAAACTGTACATGGACCACGGTCTATGTTATGTAGCCATAGAGTTACTTATTTAATTTAACTTATGATTAAGAGTTAAAGTTCTAGCCGCTAACTTCTAACTCTAGGCTTTATTATTATTAACCATATTAATATTCATTGGTAATTTTCTTACGTAATTGTTTAAGCCAGTGGTAAGTTTAAGTTAATGTGTTATCTCAACTTTTCCATATTGTAACCAAGTTATCTAATATTGTACTATATATTAGTTTTGCACAACTTGCACTTACCTGGATATTGTTAGTTGTTTTGGGACAATACTTGGTAAGTGCTTATGGTCCCTGAATATTTTAATCCGGTCCTGCATACTCTATTAAAATATTTTCATTTTAAGCATTTATGTATAGTGTATGTGTGTTTGCAGTTTATTTTATCGCCAAAATTATTTTTCTGCTTTTCTAAAAGTAAAATGCACTTGATTTTTGCAGAAATTAATAATAATGGATTAAATGAAAACAATATGAACGGAAACATGAATGGTATATTTAATTTCATGTTATAGATAGAATGTATAAACAACGGAAATATACACTTTGTAATCAATTTGACTGGAATTAACGGAAACGGAAATGATTTTAATGACTTCAGAAAAGATTAAATAAATGTATGTTTTTACCTGCATAATTTTCCGTCCATGTTCTAAGTATATTTTTTACATTAATTTATTTATAATTTATATATTAAAGTACCTTGATTTATGAGCTCTGGTGAGTGTATATAGTTTGAGTATATATAGGTTAACTTGTTGAAAAATAGGCATATTTTCGAATATCTTAAAAAACGTCAATATGTCATTTTTTTAAATTTAAAAACATTTTATGTTAAATTTGCATAGAGTTTTGACTATCTTTTGAAGTGGATTACCGAGACTTCAGTGTAAAACGAAATTCTTATTTATCTTTTTAGGAAAGTGCTAAATTGTGTAGAAGTGAAAAAGCGAATTTGAAAACATTGTCAAGGAAGAAATAACTAATCTATTATTTTTTTTTGCTGAGTTGTTCATTTATTTGAATTTTTACTTTTAATTAATTATTTGCTTACCTTTTAATTATAGTCTGTCTTCAATTCACATTTCCTACAGAGACATAACTAATGCAATCGAAATTATCCAATATTAATCCTTTTTAATTTTATATTAATTAAAAAATTTCTTCTCACTTTTGTTGAAACTTGATTAAATTTTATTAATTATATATTGTATATTTTCATTATAATTTCTTAGTGTAATTTGTTAAATTATATTTTATTTTTATTTTAAATTTTACTAAAAATTTTATATTAAATCTCAATTTAGTAGTGTTAATATTCCATTTCATAATAATAATTTTCATTTTTAATCGTTTAATTTTTAATTTTGTGTACAATTTATTTGTAATTATGGTTATGATGAATTGTAATACTGAGGAGTATGAGGAAAATATTTCTAGTCCAAAGAAGATGGATAAACGGTCGAAATATATAGCGAGATGTTCTTCAATATAATTAGTTGGCGTTTTTCAATTAATAAATATTCAATTAAATAATTCGAATTTCTTAGGTTTAAAAATTGAATTAAAAAGGAAATTAAATTTAAAGTTTTTAATCGAAAAAATGAGAAAATGTTAACATTTCCGATTTTTTAAGGACCATCTCGCTTTTAAATCTATTCGATTCTTTGGGTTATTCTTTGAAGTAATTTAATGTAGTAATAGCATTATGAAAGTATTATACTGAATATTATATAAAATTGAGAACTCAGTTATTTCCAAGGCAAAATTACTTCCTGAGCTTATTTATTTCATCACCTTTCCCCCTTCTTTGTCAATTTTCATTCTTTCAGTAAATAAACTTTTAAATTTAAAAAAACATTATTAAGTTTTGTTTGATTAAACAATTTAAATTATTTTTTCATTAAATTTTTTGTCTTTAATATTCTTTATTTATTTAAGGATAAATATAATATTTTTTTGTATTTGTTATTGTATGTACAGACAGACAGACAAAATGTAAAATATAAAATTAACTAAACAATAAATAAATAAATTTTCTTTTAACTCAAAAAGTACAGACATAAATCAAAAATTGTTTTTAAAAAATCTCACATAAATTTTGTATTCTTATTACAATTAACATAAATTTCAATATAATGTTTTCATCGCCATTAAATGTTGATAAAAAGAAAAATATATAGAATTTGATATTGATCATTCCGAATCGATAAATTTTATATTGATTATTTGATTTTTTTTGTTTCTTTCTATACAATTGTTCAATATCTATCACAGTTATGTGAACTTAAAACTCAATTTTGGTAATTTGGTATTTTTAAAAAGCTAATATTATTGGCGGTGAAATTAAACAATATCAATTATTGATCTGATAATAATAACGAATTCCAAATATTGTAAATTTTTATTAATCTGACCATTTTATTAACAAATTTACAAAACAAAAAACTACAACAATGACTTTGAGTGGTTATTGAGACCTTTCTATAGGAATAACTACCTCTTTTTGATTTAGACAATTGTTAGGTTCGATCTAGTTGCTTCCTTAGTTCTAATTGGATTTGATTCGAAAACTTTAATTTGTTTAAATCACTTTGCTGATCAAACAATATTTGTTCTGGTAATTTCTTAATTCACTTTGCATTTCGTGTGAATTCTGTTTTCTTGTTTGGTATATTCAGCCAACCGGAGTTTTAATACAACGTTGCTCTATTACAATACAGTTTTTTAAAATATTTAACCATTTATCTTAAAAACGTAACAACTCACAATCACTATTATGGTCTATTATTATTTTTTTTAAAATCCAATACTATTTTTCGCTTTTATTGTATTTTAAATATTTTATTTTTTTATTTTGATAAATGAAAATCCGAAAAATTTTTACATTGTAAAATAATTTTTGAATTTGTATCCTCAAAAAATAAAAATGATAAATTACTGAAGAAACCTTAATTATAATCATTTTTATTTAACAAGTTGCAATAGTAATTAATTAACATGCGAGCGTAGAGAATATGTCCAAAGCAATTTGATGCAAGATTTTTATTTTAACTTATATAAGTAAATCAGCAATTATTCACATCATATCGACATTTGGTACATATAGCACGTTAGTCCATCTCAATTGGTTAATTTGTCTTGGGCTTGACAATAATAGCCAAGCTGGCATAAAATATAGTAAACATAAATTTTAAAAATTGTAATTCCTTTATTTATAATTTTTATCAGCTTCAAATTTAAACTAATTTTAACCATTGAAGTAATATGTTAATTAATAATATTTTAATGTTTGTTTATTTTTGTTGATTCCATAGAAAATATTTTATTGATTCCAAGTAAATTATTATATATCGTCATAAATGGCTTCGAACGTTTTAAGCTCCCTCTCGATAGACGGTGATCGGACCACAGGTGATAACATCAGAAGACAAAACGGTAATTAATATATTATGAACTTACATTCTATTAGGTCTTCTCTTAGTCCTCGCTGCGGTCACAGTTGCTAATATTATAAAAAGCAGTCTTGGACCTGTTGGATTAGACAAAATGCTGGTTGATGATGTTGGTGAAGTGACGATAAGTAACGATGGGGCTACGATTTTAAAATTGCTAGAAGTTGAGCATCCAGCTGCTAAAATCTTAGTTGAATTGGCTCAATTGCAAGACGATGAAGTAGGAGATGGAACGACATCTGTTGTTTTAATTGCTGCTGAATTATTGAAAAATGCTGAAGAGCAGGTTTCGGGAAAGATTCATCCAACCATTCTAATAAGTGGCTACCGAATAGCGTGCAGGGAAGCGTGCAAATATATCATGAACAATTTGGTTTTAAATGTCGACGACCTAGGTCCTGAATGTATAATTAATGCTGCTAAAACCTCAATGTCAAGCAAATTAATTGGCGTGTAAGTTTATATTTTATTCAACTTTTAATTATACTATAGCAGTGTTTTATTTACCGCTTTAATAAAGAATTTTTTTAAGATTTAAGATACGATAAACTCATAACTATATAAACAGCATTGTATGCCACATGGCAAGCAATGCATTTGAGCCATAGACGGATCTTTTACTAGATCGAACACGAATATGAATATAATTCAAATTTTAGAATTATTGGTAGTTTCAATGGTCCTTAAAGTTAGCATAAATATTAAGAAAATACTCAATTGAATAGTTTAAAGAATTTCTAAATACATTTCTAATTACAAGATATCAAGAATGAGCCATCTTGACCATCCGACATCTAATTTTCGTTGCATGTATAATCCTTTCGGTAGGAAAATTTCAATAGATATTTCCTCGTGTTTACTGTAGGATAACTGTAAATAATAGATATTCTAAATAATACAATATGTGTGTTTGAATGTTAAGGTTGTATGACTGGCGATTATGTAATGTATGTCTGAATGTCAAAGGTTTGATTTTTAATATGTGTACATGTGTGTATTTTCTCAAGGTACTTACAATATAATTATTTCCTGGAGTTAATTACTAATTTTCAGATAATAAATCCTATGTCACCAAAGTCTTTTAACATTCACTATTATAATAAAAGCCAACAATTGACATTTTTATTTATTAAAATAACTTCAGACAAAATTATCATCAAAACTGATTATCCTTTTTACTACTTAGGTATTCCTTCCAGGCTGAAAAGGCTTAATTA
Source organism: Schmidtea mediterranea (assembly GCA_022537955.1). Classification (NCBI taxonomy): domain Eukaryota; kingdom Metazoa; phylum Platyhelminthes; order Tricladida; family Dugesiidae; genus Schmidtea; species Schmidtea mediterranea. The sequence continues at coordinate 24,466,352 of CM039680.1, read as the reverse complement.
TTTATTTTCTTTTCTGGATATTTAACTTTTATTACTTAGCTCAGTTTTTAAAATAATTAGTTATCAATTAACTCTTTGACCAATATGGTAAATATGTTGAGTATTCATATGTTAATTTAAAACGCTAAATTAAAATATCGTTTTCAATTTAGCACAGTTAAACCTCTTATAACGCAATTTCGCTACGATGCGGTACAAAGAATACGAATTTCTTTCTCAACTCGATTATTTGTAGTATAATTTGTTCGATGATTTATAATTGTAAGTATCCTAATGTCTATCTAACTAAGTTTTAATTGAAAATTCAAAAATACTGCTTAAATTTCGAATCATTTTCTACATATTCACTGTAAAATGAATACCTCTTACAACGCGAACTTTTCTGAGAACGTATCTATCGCGATGTAGGAGGATTGACTGTATAGCTGTCAGAATAAATTTTGTTTATCAAATTTCAATGATTTATGACTTCAAATGATTTTTTAAAATTAAACAATTAATTTATTTTATTTTTATATTTCAACCTTATATTTTAATGACTCTTTACCGCGTGAGATTTATTAACTATTTCTTTATCAACAGGTGTCCATCCATCTCTTTTCTTACGAAATTTGATTTTTGCCGCCACTTATTTATTTAATTACGATTAATTAGGATTAATTTTATGAAGCTCAAGCATTTTATTTAATATAATGAAAACATCTAATTTGTTTAATTCTGTAAATAATTTATTTATAGCAAATTCGTCTGTTATTATTTACGGAAATTTAAGTAAAATGAAAAATTTAAGTAAAATAAAAACAAAAACATTTTTGAACTATCCAACTGAAGTAAGTTTATAAAGACTCGTTATGTCTGATGATACGAAAAGGAAAGATTAGGTTATTTACGTTAGAAATAAAATCTGAAATATGAAGAAATCGAATCATTATGAAAATTCTTCTCTAAGCGCTTAAAAATAAATTCAACATGCTTTGAGATAAATTTTAATGTAATTAAAACAAAAATTTGAATTAAAAAAATTATTTTTTTATTTTAATTTATATAAATAAAGAAAATCCTGTAGTTACAATTTTGTTATAATAAACTGATAAGTAAAATTAATAAAATACAATTATTGTTATTTACATATGGGGGATCGAAGCCCAACGGACTGGTATTTTCCCCGACTGAAATTTATTTGCGGTTGGAAATACCGGACCAATAATATTAATACCGGAATTCCGGTATTATTATTATTACTTCTTTTTACTAGTAATATATAAACAATTTAATAAAAATGATTTGATAATTAAAAAACAAAATTCATTTATTCATAAGAACAAAAAATATAAAAATAAAAGCAATAGAAGCATAATAAAATATTAAAGTTGTAATTTTTAAAATTTATTAAAATAAGACTTTTGGAAAGATTTATTTCCAAGCTTGGATAACATTCTTTGGCAGATAAGTGCAACTGTTGCAAATGCTCTTTCTGACCTCATGCTTATAATATAATTATATACTAAAGTTAAGTATTTGCCTCTTATCCGCTTTGTTTCAAAAATTAACATTTCTTTTTTTATTCAGTGTGTGAGATGATTCTTGTTTTTTTCAGTTCCACTTTTAGATAATCTGATGCTAGTTTCTTTTGATATTTTTTTCTTGAGCTTTTCTTTTAACGTCAGAGATATTTCATTTCTTTGATCATTCTCCTTGTCGTTGAAACTTAATATTATATTTGCTTTTGAAACGCTGGCCGATGTAGATGTTGTTGCCAAATGTGCAGTTCAATACTGCACGTTTCCAGAACGAGGTGTTATATCTTTTGAGCAAAAATCTTTTTTATCTTCATCTCTTTGCTTCCTTTATAGTTTGTATCATCTAAATTTGCACTCGCATTTAAAGAATACGTACTTTTGAAGCTGCCTTTGATTCATAATTTATCAAACATGGATGGTCAATTATAGCTGCCATCCTTTCAGTCGACTGCTTCAACTGTAAGCTTAATGGGAACTAAAACAGAAATGACATCCGAAATCATTTAATATGTGAATTAAAATCTGTTGAAGTCTTTTTAAACTCTTTTCTTTAATTAAAAAAGCGTTCTATCATAAATACAAAACTATTCCATCAGTATAAAATCAAGGAAAACCTTTTCCTGAACTCTTCTTTTACATATTTTTATAAAGTTTTGTCAATTGTTGTAGGAGAAACTCTAAATTATAATTACATTACGAATTATTATAATTACTGGTAACATTTTCTAAAATGCTAGAAAGGCATAATTTTCATTGTTATCACTTTTAGTGGAAATTTTCATCATCTTCATTAAGTAATTCGCGTCATTTGTGTAGTTCTGCTCTTCTTCAATTCTGGATGAATTAATCGGATAACCTTTTTCATTACTGCATCGCCATCAAGGGACATCTATCAACAATATTTTTCAAATCATAAATCATCTAACCTTTCATTGACAAGCTCAACAAAAGTTTCTGCGGGCCTTTTTCCCAATGCACCAATCATTCCCGGATTATAAATCTTTTAACAGTGTAAACCTTAATATTTACATAGCGTCTATTTTTGACCGATATCGATTCATCAAAATTACGGCCATTTCCAATGAATAAACTCATATTTAATACAGGTTAGTAGATAAACCAATGACAGATTCACAGTTTCTCACAAAACTTTACGTCACGCTGAGTTTATTTGTCCAACAATACCATGCATCGAAAGTGTACATTCATAAATTTATTCATTGCAAGATTAAAATTCAATACACAGTTAAGTTTGTGTGTTTCTATTATATAAACTTATCGATTTTATATTTATATTATAGGCTACATTTAGTAATTGAAAATGGGTGTAAATAGAAAATCTTTTTTATTAGCGGTGCAAAACGATAATTGTTTATTTATTTGATTTTGTATGTTTACGCTGTAATTTAAAACAAGTTTTTTGTATTGTTTTGTGATATTTTGATGTGTTAGAAAAACCTTAGGTTTTACATTATTAAAAGTGATAAAATTGATGCATGAATTTAACCAAATTTTATTTGTCTTATATTTATATGTTTAATTGAATTAATATATTTTATAATAAATAGAAAATGGATATTTTATACACTTGTACTAACTTTCTAAAATAAATTTTGTTTCTTTTTTCCAATTTTTTTTAAAAGAAATTATAAATTTTTATAGAATATTAGATTGGATTAAGAAATAGAAACTGAATTTGTTCCTTAACAATTGAGTTTTCTTTTTAGTAAAAACCTAAGTTTGAGGAAAAAAATTATTTTGTGTAAATAACATTAATACCGAAATCGGTATTTAAACTTCTATTTTGGTACCATTTATCGGCTCGAATACCGGCTATTCCTAGTTTATATCTCATCAGTTTTTTATAATATACCTTCTTAGACTTTCAAATTCTAATTAATAAAAAGTGCAGAAATTTGCATTAATTTATCTTTTATTTCATTTTTAAAAAAATATCAGGCTTTGAAAAATTTATTCAATCATTATTACCTTTTGATAATCGTGAGTAGACTTTATTGCAAAGGTAACATTAATAAAACTCTATGGCAATATATAAAATTATTTCTTTTTAAGAAATTTATAAATTAAATGTAAAACTAATTACCCTTATCTTCCTCTCACTAAGACCATCTGGCAAATTATCGTCTAAACCTTTCTTAAGTATTTCAGTTCCGTTCATTTCCTTTAATTTTCTGAAAAAGTCCATTTTTAAAAGCCTTAGTAAATCGAAGACAATATACTTACCTCTCTGAAATACCAATATACATTATAAAACTATGAGTGATGTAATTATCTAATTCCTTGAAATAGTTCAAATAGATCGTAGCAGACAGCTTCTAAAGATGCCGTGCAGAAAACACGAGTTACCTCGATAACACGTCAGCACTGAGCTAAAGTAGTTAGTAAAATTAAATTTTATTCTAATTTTATATTATATCAAAATGAGAATCATTGATATATAATAATTTATTTAACACTTTAACGCACATGTCCAAGCGTAACTCGGGCATGTGTTACTGGCAAATTTGTGGATGCCCGAGAGAGACTCGGGTATACGAAATATAAAGTTTTGTTTAAGATTCACTAACTATTATATCTCAGTCAGTGTAAAAAATTTATGACATAGGTCTATATATTAATTATCAAAAATAAAAAAAATATTCATATTTGCCGTTGTATAAAAAACGTGTGTTAAGGGGTTAACAACTATGACTACTGCCTAAGTATTGCATTAAATCATTAATAATTATAGTTAATGAATAAATTGTATTAAATTGCCATCTTGCCTGTGTCGATATTAGCAAAATTTTATATTTTAACGAATTAATAATTAAAAATTAATTTAAAATTGTAATTCTCATAAATTTCAAGAGAATTAAAATGAAATGATAAACATACAAATTATGTCAATCATTCAAAACGTAAAATATTTGAAATAATTCTAGGTTTTCTAGAATTTAAAATTTATTAATTTTCAAATAATAATTAGTAATTAATTTAAAACAGAAAAATATGAACCTAGGAACAACGTGTTAAATTTTTCAAACAAAACTCATAAGTACTCATCATGAAACGGTTGTGTCGTGGCCTAGTAAAATAATAATAAACTGCATGCACTTAAAGTACTTAGATTTAACCTTTACGTAGTAAATTAAAGTATAATTTAATTAAGTTATTCAGAACTTCTTCAACCGCCAAGAAAGAAAAATCGTGACTCAACTTGAGAATTTTGTAATTTCGTCGAAAATGTTTTTTTTTGAATAAAGTCTTTTTTCAGTTTACACAAACGCGAGGAAAATGTTCACAAAATTTCTAATGAGAAAGTGCTTTTGAGTTTAAATTTTACACCGAATGCTTTGAAAAACTGTGAATGAAAAGAAATGTATTTCTTTAGTTTTAATAGGTTTTTCGTTTATAGAATCTACTTTTACTAACTGAAACAGAATTTTGTGCTGAAATTTTGATCTAATGACAATTATGCAATGAGAAATCTTATAATTAAATTCTGCAATTTATTATAAAATATTTAAAGAAAGTTGTGTCACAGACCTACCTACGTGAACACTGCGATAATAAAATATTTGTATAAATATACACTATTTGTCTAAATCTTTAATCATATTTAAAATATTTTTTAAAAACTAGAGATTCAAATTTCTTTGCCAAAATGGCCGTTGAAGCTGCAATGGCTGTCAAGACACCAAATGGTGATGGTACCTTCTACTATCCTATCAACTCCATCAACATCTTAAAGGCTCACGGGAAATCAATGCGGGAGAGTGAAATCGTCAATGGTTATGCAATAAATTGCACTGTTTCTAGTCTACAAATGCCACGCTACATAAATAAAGCCAAAATTGCTTTGCTTGATTTTAATTTACAGAAGACCCGATTAAAATTAGGTGTTCAAATTTTAGTGACAGATCCTGACAAGTTAGATGAAATTCGCAAAAGGGAATCTGACATCACGAAAGAACGAATTGAGAAGATTTTAAAGGCCGGTGCAAACGTGATTTTGACAACAGGAGGCATTGATGATTTGTGCATGAAATACTTTGTTGAATCTAATACAATGGCAGTACGACGATGCAAGAAAGTTGATTTGAAACGTATTGCAAAAGCAACTGGGGGATCACTTCTGTGCACAATGTCAACTTTAGATAAAGAAGAAGAAAGTTATGACCCATCAATGTTAGGCGAAGTAAGTAAACTTGATTTTATAATAGTTTATTTTATATTTTATATCTTAAACTCCGATAAAAACAGTCAACTCTGATTTTTATTAAAAAATTTAAATAAAAATATTTTAAAAATCAATTTAATATTAAGTGACGTGAAGAAATAATTTATGAAAAGTAGATAATATACATACCATTATACCATTATTAGAATAAAGTCTATAGAGACTATATATTGGATCTAATTGAATTGGGACATTTGATTTCTTTATTTTTAGTCTTTATTAGTCCTTATAATTAATGTATATGATTACCCTCATGTTTGATTGATTATATTGATTGTTTGGGTCATCAGATGATGTATCTCAATTATGTTCAACCTTGTTAAAACATTTGTAATTGTATATAAAAAACTATAATCAGTTTCAATATTATTAAGAGTTTTTTCAAAAATCAGATCTTCAAATATTTGTATAATTTCATTTATTTTCGTAGCTTTATTTTTAGATGTGCTCTATCACTATCTTAAAATATCTTTGCTGACAGCCTATTATGCCTTCTTGTCTCCAGAAACTAGTTTACTTATTATTTTGACTAAGTGAGCATAAAAGATAAACTGAAGAATAATCTCAAACACTATAGTCCAGTGATGGCGAACCCTTTCGAGTCTGCGTGTCATAGATCAGTGGTTTTCAAAGTAGTGGTCCATGGACCAGCACCGGTTCGCAAACCATAGATTACCGGTCTGCAACGTGAGTTGAATAGGAGGGAAATAATGCCAGAATATTGTTAAAATGTTTACCTCTCATAAAATAAATCATATGAAATATTACAAAACTATAAACGTAAAATTACAGAATGTGCATTTCTCTCTCTGGATTCTTTGGAACATGGAGAATTGTCCTATATTAAATTAGTGGTTGACTTTTATATTTTTCTAGTTAAACTTTATGAAAAGTATATTATGTTTATACAACTATAGATTTTTCTCTATTTTTTTAATTCTTTATAATTTTTTTAAATGAAAATTATTTATATATTGTCTATTTTCTATGATTTATTAAAAATGCAGTAGTTTTGTATAATTTTAAAATTACTTTTGTGTTGTACTTCTTTATTATAATATTATTATATGTTTTTGCAATATTTATAGTTATTCTTTTATGCACATTTTTTGTGTAAATATATTGTTTATTTTTTGTAAACTTTGTGTGAATTTTTACAACTGAAATATATGTATTTAATAGTACATTAAATATTTTGTATTCCTGCAAAATATAACCAACAATTAGTATTAGTGCTCCGCGGTAAAAATTTAAATTGTTTACTGGTCCATGGCACGTTTTTGGTTGAGAAACACTGTCATAGATAATTCCTTTTACATAATAATGTTGCGTGCCGTGAAAATTAAAGAAAAACAATTCATCACATATTTGTGAAAATAAATTTCGAAAGTATAATAATAAGCACAATATTTTTATGTTATTTTATTAATTCTTTTATTCACAAAAGAAATCAAATAAAAAATTAAAATTTTTAATTAGTTATATGTAATTAAAAATTGAATTTGTTTTTCATTATTATAAGAAGATTAAAATGTCATATTAATGCGATTTCTGTTGTTGTAGGGTGGACGATAAATATTCTTTATCTGGCTGATAACTCGTAACTGTTAATAAGATCCAAGAAGTGCTACTGTCGTCTGCAAGTCTGTTTCTCATGTCCGATTTAATAAAATTCATCGAGAAAAATAATGTTTCACACGAATAAGTAGATGAGAAAGTTATCTGGAATAGATTTCCAAGTTGTTAATATTTGATTTTCGGCATTTTTCTGGACTGCTCCAATTTATCGATCTTTTTCGACTTCTTCCAAAAGGTTTCTTAGATCTATGAAGTTTTGTTTCTATATCGAACTAGATTGGAAAATCCACTAATTGCATCTCAAAACCTTCTACATTCATGAACTCAAATATCGTTAAATTTATCCCTTCGTAAGTAGAAGTATCTGGACGGTTTCTTCAAATTGTCGAAATTGTTTAAATCTTGTCTCAAATTATTCGATTATAGCTTTGAAAATATTGTGAAATTCTTTTATTATTTCTGTTGCATCGGGGTTTGTCCTGAATTTCTTTGTCCTTCGTGTGTTACTTTAAATTAGGGAAATGTCACATTTAAAAAGTGTGAGCTTAGCTTCAAACGCTTTAATTAAATCGAACATAACATTAATGGTTTTTTCAAAGCCTTGCAATATTAAATTTAGCTCATTCAAATGAGAACCAAAATCTGAGGGGAACATTAGTCTTGATGTCCACTCAACATCTGACAATTCTTTGTAGTGGAATTCATTCTGATCATCTAAAAAATATTCGAAATTTATTTAAACACTCAACGAAACGTTGAAGATACCGAATTTATTAATTCTTCCCTAATTTTATTGCCAACAAAAATAGTTAACCCCCCCTCCGAAAGAGTGATTCTAGTACTTTCATCAAGACAAATTAAAATCAAATCACATAATTTTATATCTGATATTAGGTGTTTTTGTACATTTGAAGCCATTTTCAGAATTCTGTCTTTTATTGTATTTCGTGCGACAGGTATTTCTTTAATTCTTTGGATTATTTTATCTTTATTTGAAAAATCCTCAAATAGAAATGGTGCAGATTCTAACCAAGCATTTTTGATTTAGTCTCCATAACTGAATGGTTTCCCTTTTTTGGCAATAACTTAGCAACTTGAAAGCTAGCAGCAACAGTATTTGAATTATTATTTATGCACTTAATTAGGGATTCGACTGCAGAGGTTTGTTTTTAATCGGTCCTAAAATATAATCTTTTTTTCATCTTTGCTTTTTTCAAGAACCCACATATGGATTGTTTCGTAATGCTTTTTTATAGATGATGTTCTACACACAATCGACGCAGAACATAGCTCACATATAGCTTTGTCAACGTTTTTAATAACGCCGTACATTTCGGTCCCCAATTCTGAAACTGTCTGATCAAATTTCTACTACCAGTTTCGGCAAGTTTTTGTTTTTTATTTGAAACTGTCTTTTTTGTCATATAGACTGATATTTAAATAAAATTATATAATTATTTTAATACAATAATAACAATTCATCACCAATAAAATACATACCAATTGTTACTGAATTTAAACTTCAGATCTATTTTTACTGCTACATTTAAGGAATTATGAATGACTAATGAAAAATCACTTTAAATTTTACATATGAGTACATATCTAAGTAGATTTTGCATAATAAGCACAAATGCTATTCCCAGAATTAAATCAAAAATTCATTTTTTTATTTTTTCTATTGCATTGCGATCCACAAATATCAATTTTAAAATTCCCCGAATAACAAAAAATATTCAACAAATCAAAAAAATTTGAAATCGTAAACATTTCGGTGTCATCAAAATATTCTTGCGTGCCACTTGTATAATAAACATAAAACATTTAAATAATATAATTATATCAATGTTGCCAAACTGATTTGACAGTGTTTCTCAAAGCAAAACTTATCGCGGACTGCAAGATATCAGCTTTTTTACGCGGATCAGAGAAAATATTATTTTCTATTTAAATGAGTTTCTTTGTTTTAAAAACTGAAAAACTAAATTGACCAATATATATATTTATTATTTACCTATCAGTACATTGTTATTCAAATCGATGTGATTGCTGTTTATCTTTGCTAGTAAGGTGTTCAATTATTGGATTTAACGTGGTAACTGACAGGCGTATGACAGAACTAACACTCCTCATTTCTTTGCCAATCACGCACGCATGTGACGTTTCTCTTTTTTCCTAAGTATATTTTAAAAGTTTTTGCGGACCGTTCAAATTATAGCTGTGGACTGGTGAACAAGAAGCATTGATGTAGACTTTACTATTAGAAGAAAAAGTCAATCGTTGTTCGACGATTCATATTTTTTAATTAAAATTGATTAAATTCTAATTTCTATTTTTCATAAAAGGTTTATCTAGATTTTGATTGTCAACCGTTTCTTTTAGATCAACGCATATAAAATAAAAGGAAATTCAAAGTGAGTGCGAAATAAATGTGAAAAACTAAATGTATATCTTATTATATATTTGTTGTTAGATGTATTATTCAAATTTGAATTTTTTGTCAATTTTTATCAATAATAAATCCAGAAAATAAAGGTACTTTATAGAATATGTTCTTCTAAGCAATTCCTCGTTATATCGCGAGTTCTACCATTTTGAAAAATTTAATACAAAATATTTTCTATAATTTTTATAAGTTTAACAGTAAATTAGTAGATATTAAATTAAATTAAAGGTGTAAAAATGATTATTAATGATGTAAATATTGATTAAAACAAACACAAAACATTGGCTTAGAATTAATAAATAAAATAAAGCTCTAAAATTAAATTAATAAAAAATAATTTCTTTAAATTAAATGTTAATTCATAATATTTTTAGTTGGTTTTGTGTACCTGAAGATGACAGTTATGCTGTCGAAATATATCGTACGAAAAGTTTTTTATTGGCGTTATCTTTCAATATATATATATATATATATATATATATATATATATATATATATATATATATATCTTTGTAATAAATAAATATTTAAAAAATATATTCAAACAACTTTTAATTAATTAAAAATTTTATTTATATAAATATTATAATTTTTATTTATATTAAAACTTTTAAAAAAATGTAATTTAAAAATTCAATTATTTTAATAATATTAAAAAAGTGTTTTTTTTTAAAAAAAACAATATATAAACATGATTTAACATACGTAAACTATTTAAAAACATTCAAAACATTATTAGTCACAGCACTTTGCACATTAATCTTTGGATCCAAAGACCTTATCAACAATGCTTCACATATCACGCGTTTCCCAATAATTATTAAAACCTTTCAACAAAATTCTAAAATCAGACATTCCTATTTCACTTTTACAGCCTCTATTGTGCTCACTAATATTGGTGAAACCCTTCAATCGGCAATACTCTAGAACTCGAGTACAGAGATGACGGGAAGTCTCTCCAATGTATGTGGCATTACACCCATTACATGGAAATTGATAAACGAGATCAGAACACAATCCAACCGGAGTTTTTGATTTATTAATAAACATATTGCGTACCTTACACGAATTAGAGACGATCTTATACTCTAAATTTCCCATCTGTTTACTTAAGTTCTTTTTATAATTTTCAAAACCTTCAGAGTACGGTAATACTAACACATATTTAGGCTCAATTTTTTTATATCCATTTTTACTATTATTTAGATCAACACTCAATTCACACTCATTTGACAAATTACACTCAGACTTTTTGTATTGTAATAAATTCGTATCAGCAAACTTGGACTTATTCATAACAATAATATTGACAGATTTCATATAGATAATAGGGCACATGCTATCATGAAGAATTAGTCGGTAGATCTCAAACTATAGTAAAACAAAAATAAAAATACAGATTCTAAAATTCTTCTGAATTTCTTCAAGTTGTGAACTTTCTAATACAATTACAACAATAAGATGCAATTTACAAAATTCCGCTAGATATTTTGCAATTTCATGTTTAAAATTCTTAATTTTTAAAACATACAGGTCTCAACATCTTATTATTAATTAATAATATTTAAAAAAAACAATTGAACAGTATAATTATATATTTTAATATATAAATACAAATAAAAATTCTAAGGATAATGAAACAGATTATTAACAGTAAATGTGCGAAAACAATAAGATGATACCTGCTATGGAAGATGAAATGAGACTGTTTTTTTGTAAGTGTCCCAGCCTTTGGTGGTAACATGGATTATAAGAGTAATTTGCAATAAAAATAGAAAAATTAAACAAGAATCAGCAAGAGAATTTAAATTATTTTATAAATTTATTTCTTTAGTAAGAATATCGACATTTTTATTTTTCTTTAACGTCATTTATTAATTGCTAATTCTTTGAATTTTTATTATTTCATCAATAATTGTGATTTTCTAAATTATATTATTTATTTGTAATAGTTTAGAAATATATCTCATTCTTATTCTTGTTTAATTAATCTAATTTATTATTTAAACAATAAAAGTACACGTATTTAATTAAGTGTATTTTATTAATTAATTTTTCTTGCAAATTACATTTAATGGCTCATAAATGTTATATATCTAATTTTTGTTTTTAACGAAATTTATCAATAATTTTTCTTCAGTTTGTTTATCTATACACTGTTAAATCAAAAGATGTACCCTGGGTATCCCTCTCCTTTGTCCTTTTATGTCCATTTTCATGAGCCTCATATTGTTATCATGTCTCCTTTGAGGAGACCTCTTCCCTCTTCTTGGGAGCGTCCTTAATATATTTTCATTTATACAATTTCTTGTATGATATTTCTTAATGCTTAGAACAATTAAAAATAATTGGTCAACATTGAATTTATATTCATTTATTTACAAAATACTTTCTCCTTAATGAATAATAAACAATAATCACGTACTAGTGCACTCACTGGATTTTTCAGGATTAAGAATTTGCAAAAGCTGGGATTTTGGGATTCAGGTAGAACGGATTTTAACATTGTTTTTATAAAAGTTACATTATAGGTTATGTTTCTTGAAATCTCCAATTAAATTAACTTATTGCTTTCAATAAATCATCATGACAACAATGCTTCACATGTAACACGTTCCCAATAATTATCAAACCTTTTCATGCCTATATTACTCATACAGCTATTATTATGTGCACTAACAGTTGTCGATACTTCATTGACAATGTACAAGAACTCAAGTGTGTAGATGACTAGAAGTCACTCCAGTGTATGTGGGTTTACATCCATTACATGTAAATTGATAAATGAGATCATTAATAAGTCGGTTGGAGTGTGTCCGTGTTATATGTGAAGTATTATTGATAAGGTTTTATTTTAAAACATCTTAAAGTTTAATTTTTAAATATTCAAACATGAATAAATCCAAATAGATTATTTTAATACAGATTTTCGCACAATTAAAACATTTTAAAATAAGACTTTGAATATTTAAATTTGAATAAAATAGTAATTTATATTTTTGCTGAATTTTGATTTTTCGACATTTGCCTGGCTTTGGCTGATTTAGATAAACTTAGAAATACTTATTTTTGTCGATATCGGAATCATTAATATAAGCATAAATTAAATAAATAAATGTGTAAGACAATTTTCGCAATTTTAAATCTGTATAAAAAATTTTTATTTGGATTTATTCATGTTTGAGTATTGGAAAATTAAATTTTAAAATGTTTTTAAAAATTTGTTTAATTTTTTTCCTTTATTATAAACATTAGTGAGAAAGGTCAATTACAAAAAGAACAGAAAGAAAAAGACTTAGTGAATTTTATTTTATGGGTGATCAGGATCTTGTTAAGATAGAAATATAAATAAACATTGCAGAAATTGGTTTACATTATTATTTATTAAATTTATGTTTATATAAATATTCCAATATCGACAAAAAAATTATTTTTAAGTTTATTATTATTACGGTTAGACATTCGATAATTGGTGAATACATTAAATAAATCTGATTTATAGTCATATTTTGTGGGAAATATTAATTAAATTTACACCTAAATTCAAATTATAAGAACTATATAGAACAGAATCATATTTTACTGTAGATAATGTAAAAATTAAATTTTTAGATTTTGATTAATTTAAAAATATATATTTGTTTTACATATTATAGACCATGCGATTAAAACCACAAAAATATTATTAAAACTAATAATCTTCTTAGAAACATATAATAAGTCTTCCTAATATTATTTTGTAATTTCTAATGAAATCAGAACAAAGTTTATTATTTCAAAATCATAAGAAAAAGCGTTTTTTATTGTTTTATCTTCAATTTCAAATCGAAATGAATATTTTGTTTTAATGATCGGCAAATGCTATTTTAAAAAAAATCCTTGTTTGGAATTTTATTTACTCATTCGGACAGACATTTGGTCAGCTATTAATTATTTCTGAACTTCTAAACATAATTTTCATTTATAGAGATAAAAAGTTTTCGTTTTACTTCATTCATATCCATTCTATTGAAACTATTTATTTGGCTGTCGTTTTTATTATCTTTGATCTTCTATTAAATAAATTTTTTATCTCAAGACCTTGATCTGTTCAAAAATTGTATCTTTGACCCAACAATATACCTCCAGAATAATAATTTATTAGCTTATTAAATATATATTTTAATACTCAAAATTTTCTGATAAAATATTTCTTTTTTAATTAATATACTTTTCTCTCAATTTATTTGCTAAAATATTTAATTTATCATTAATGTATTTTATCACTGATTTATTTTTATTTTGTTTGTTTCTTTTTATATATCAGTATTATCTATTAAGTTATTACTGATGAAGAGGCGATGCTGAAAGTTCGTGTCAAATAAATACAAAAATATTGATCTAGTGTAAATAGAAATAAATTTTATTCATATTATTTATGTTAGTAAAATATTTTGGTTTTTTCTCAAATTCAAACATATTTGTGTTCATTAAATTTTAATTCAAATTTATTTTAATAAATTATGTGTAAAAGACAAAATTTAAAAACACTTTATAAAGGCTAAACCCAAAATCTGTAGTTATTGATAGTTAACATTTAACGAAAGAAAAAAATATATTTAAATTGAAAGAAATAAGATCTCATTGGTTAATATTACAATTTAGGCGGAAGAAGTATTTCAACGAAGAGTTTGTGACGATGAAATGATCATCATTAAAAATACGAAAACTCGATCTGCTGCGAGTATATTATTGCGAGGGGCTAATGACTTTTATGTAGACGAAATGGAGAGATCTATGCATGATGCTTTATGTGTGATAAAACGCGTTCTTGAAAGCAAATCAGTAGTGCCAGGTGGTGGGGCATGTGAGGTTGCTCTTTCAGTGTTTTTGGAAGATTTTGCGACTACCATCGGGTCAAAGGAACAAATAGCTATCGCTGAATATGCACGATCTTTATTGACAATTCCAAAACAGTTAGCAGTAAATGCATCTTTAGATTCCACAGAGTTATTATCGCAATTGCAAGCTAGTCATCATTCAAGTCAGAATGAAGAGGGTAAATCCGATTTGAAATGGTAAATATTTTTGTTTGTTTTCAGATATTTATTTGAAATTCCCTATTTTCAATAGTAACTTCTTCATTTCAAATAATAGGCCCTCAAACTAATCTAATTTTAAACCTAATTATTATGGTCAGTAACGTATTTAAGATTTCAGCAGTGGGGGTCAAAAGGTTTAATTTTTGCAATTCATCGAGCAATGTTAAAAGTTGACACGGAAAAATAAAAAAAAAGATTTTAAGATAATTAAAAAATATATTATTAATTATTAACAATGTATATTTAACAAAGTATAGAATATATTGTTATATAATATTAATTCGTCTTTTTCCTTTCATTAATTCAAAAAGTATTTCATCCGGATTTATTTTAATTTCTTGATGAATATATAACAAATCCAAACCATTTAACCTTTTTTCATCCATGGTATTTCTTTTTATTCTCATACAATTCTCATAACAAAACCAAAATAAAGGTTTTATTAAAATAATTCATCCCTAATTTATATTTGATCTATAATTTATTTGGGGGATGGTAAATGCCCATACGCCCTCCTAGCTACGTCCCTGTAAATGGTTGTTTAATTTTGTAAATGTTGCAGCTTGTTTTACATTTCAATCTAAACATTCTTGTAAACGTAAATAATAAAAATTAAATATTAAAAAAAATAATCGTTGGGAAATGTGGAAATAAAAGAGGACAAAAAGTGAAAATTGAGAAGAGAAATAACAAATCGAATTAAACAAAGAAATACGACTAGGTCATTCCAAAATTGATAAGTGCATGTGAAAAATCGGGAAACAAAACAAGATAAAAATTTAATTTGTATATCTCGAGATAAAGAGAATAAATTTCTAAGCAGAAATAGCATCCTCAAATATTATATATCTCGACAGCTATCAAATATAAAAAAGCTGGAGAAAACGGATCTAGACGAAATTCAAGTTCAGTAAGTGTCATTAGACTGCAAACTACAAAACAAAGCACAACTTGAATCAGAATAGAATTTCTAGAAAATTGAACGTAATTTCTTAAGGAAAAAGGTTGAAAAGAAAGAAAAGAAGGCGTGAATTGAAAACAACCAAAAGAAGCACAATTTTATAATTGGCTGCATAAGAGGTTATGAATTCCGAGTTGTATTATTAACGTGCTATTCCTGCCAAAGGTTTGTAATAAGTACTCAATTCATTTTAGTAATTTTAAATTATTAATGTCGTTGTAGATTGGTACTCAATTGTGTTACCGTATATCATCGGGTATAAGTTGCGTATAAGTAGGAACCCAAATTTGTACATCAGGTGGTGAATTAAATTCAAGGTTCACATAAGTCGAAGGGCTAAAATTATTTATAGGTGCTTTAAATATTTTTTATTTTTTACATTAAAAAGTTAATTTGTACAGTTTTAAAAGTAAACAAATGTCAAATTTTTTATCTTTAACATTCTAAACATTTTAGATAATCAAATAATAAAATAAGCCCTTGCTGCGAAGTAATTATTATATTTTTATTGTTATCAAAGTAATTAATTATTATCTTGCGGAAGAGACTGACGAGGATTATTTAAAAATCGAAATTTTTTTCAACAATATAATAATTACTTTGCAGCAAGGGCTTACTTTTTATTCATTTATTTAATATCTTAATTTATGCTGCTACCAAGGAATCACCGTTTTATATATTCCAAAGTATGTAAGCTATTGTCTTAATATTAAATAAATAAATAAAAGTTAAGAACATAGTTTATCAAACTAATCAAAATCCATAAAAATTGTCATCTTTATCGTATGTCTCACCAATCAGTTCATATGAAATACGTTTCCTTTTCAATGAACTAATTTTGGAGAATAGAGAATAGCATTAAATTTTAAAAAACATGTTAAAACAAGAAAAATTCATTTTTATTTGGATAGTCATCAACATTGTATTTATTTTATTTAAATAAATGAAATACAAAAATTTTATTTTTAAGAAATTCTTCAGGTAAACTTAAATCAAAATGGATTCCATTATATAGTTTCGACTTTATCGGCTATCTATAATATAAAATAAGAAGATTACAATTATGATTTTAAAATACGATCTAGGAAATAATTAACTTTACTATTTTCAACCATAGTGGATTGTGGTCCGGCTAAGTCAGAAAGCCGCTTTTGGAGTAAAATATTATTTAAAATTTACCGACTTATACGCGACGATATACAGTAATCAAAAGAAAGTTTATATTGTCTGAAATTCATTGTTATTATTAACACGCCTTGGATTCAAATCAATGATACACAACAAAAATAATAATTTCTTATTAAATAAAACATATTCAAATGGTAAATTTGTTCAAACAATTTCATTTACAGATATTTTGTCATAAATTTAATTATTTCACATAATTTTTTCATCAAAAATATTAATGATTTATCTATTAACTTTCACAGAAATAAAATAAAAGTCACATTTATTGTTTTTAAATATTATTACAACGAAACGGTCTTTCGCATTATCAAGTATTAATTATTTTTTTAATATTTACGTTAACTCTGTGCGTATTTTGTTCTATTCTGTAGAATTTGGTAACTTTAAATTCATCACACGTTTCCCCATATCCAACAGTTTTATGAGATAGTAAAATTAATATTAAATGAAAATATATTTATTTCTCGGTATGCTCATTAAATCGGATTAAATCGCATTACCTCAATTCAGTTGTGATATTGGTCAACAAAAGGAAGAAAACATTGAAAAAATGTTTTTACGAATTTTAATAGCCTCAAATTTAAATTTTCAAATATATAAATTTATCATAAATTATAGGATGGGATTGGATCTCCAAAACTGTACAATAGCCAATAACAAAGCGGCTGGGATATTTGAACCAACCATGATCAAAATAAAATCGCTAAAATTTGCCACAGAAGCCGCTATTACAATTCTTAGAATTGATGACTTGGTTAAATTAAAAGAAGAAAAACGCCAACAAGGGGGTCGTTAAAGTTTTGAAGAAATTCTGATAATTAAGATTCGTTGAATTGTGATTTTAGGTTCAATAAATATGTTAGAGTTTTTAATTAATTGCTAATTTTCTATTTTAATTTAATAATTTTTGAAATATTATTTCTACGGTATTTTAAAATTTAATGACTAACAAAAAATTATTTCTTTTAATTAAAATTTGAAAGCATTGATTTTCCAAAATTGAAAATCGGACTGTGTGAATAAAGATTAATGATATGAGTAGGATTATAATTTTTCGTATATTTTATTTTGTCTATTAGTTTGCACAACATTACCTCGTTCTGTTAGGAGTTTCATCAAATAATCAGTAAAATATTTTCCAGTCAAATTCACTGCATTTAATTAATCATACATATCATTGAGTTAATCGAATACCATCATTTTTGAGTCATATCTTAACAAAGCATCAAGAACAATTGTATCATCTGCTACAACTTCTTGATCACAGGCCAGTATATTCATATTTTAAAGAGCTTGTAACCTTCGATAGGCAATATGACACAACAACCTTGTCTTACCGAGACCATTTGGATAAGTTAAACCATATTTTCTTCCTTTAGTTATACGCAAACTGTTTTCCAGTTGCACTAATATCAAACTTTTCGATTTTAATATCAATTGCATTATCTTGAAGAGCATTTTTAAACATATTAACCAGCAAATCCGGTTTTGCACATTCCTGATCCTTTGTCATTAGGCAGAGCGGCATTATAAATAAATAATTTTAACTCCAAACGAATTAAATCAAGAGAATAATCCTCCAAAACAGGAAATAATAAATTGCAAAACGTTTAATTTGTAAACACAGTAAATCTTTTTACCGTGAATAAAACAATGAAATTTCAGATAATTCGATTCATCCCCAATAAATGCTTTCAAAACCCGACCAAAGAAAATTGTAGATGCTAAATAAGTACTATTTTAAAATTTTACTTTAAAAACTTAAATAAAAACCATCTGTTACTTAATACATTTCTATATTTGGTGGTAGGGCCGCCCTGCAACAGAAGATATGTGTCAAAATCTGGAGTTTACTACTGTATAATAAGTTATATACTTTTAATATTTATAAGTTCTTTTAAAAATATGAATAATTGAAATATTTTAGAAAATTAATTTTCGAAATTATTCTAATTTGTTTAAATTAGAAATATTTGACAATTTTTGAAGTTTTTGAAAAACATAAATAAATATTTGGATGTCAATTACCTTAATTTTTCATAGATAGTCCGCGGACTATCTATGAAAAAAGTAAAAAGTTTGGAAAAATAGTTGCAGCGGCTTATTTATAGAAATAAAATTTTATTTCAATATTCAAAATACAAATGAAACTAAATATATTTTACAAAATTTGCGAAATAATTTAAATTAAAATCGTTGAAGTCTTCATCAGATTCAGTGTTGAAATCATCTACTAAATTAGATAAATCCAAGTTTTCAGTCACTTCTAAATCAGATTCAATTTCAGTCAACTCGTCATCGAATTCTTCTGTAGGATAGTCACAGATCGTTGACTTCTTCAAACCATTTTTAATTCAATCAACAGATATTTCGTTCCAGACAGACTTGACTATAAGACGCCCGTCTAGTTTTACTTGATATTTGAAAAATATAATTTAATTTAAATTCAATTCAAACACAATTTATTGATTTCACATGTTTAGGAAAAACTTTTGAATCTAAATATATAAGTAAACAACCCTTTAACCGTTTCACTGCTCAAGCCGTATATACTCGCACAATATGAATGACCAATACGCTCCGAATTCTTCCTGGTACAACAAAACTATTCACACAGAGTACTCAAACAAGTCAGGTACAAAAATCCTAAGATGATGTTTCACTTTTATTATAGTAAAATCGGAATTTTGTGCATCTGTACGTACAATAATCAAAAGATTTTCGCACATCGAACACGAAATCTCAAAACATATTGCGCAGTGAAAGGGTTAATAGATTTAAACAAAAATTACGATTTTTATTTGTGCAGACTATACATGAGGTGCGGACTATCTATGAAAACACTTTTCGTTTAAAAATTTTAATGATGTGGACTATACATGAAAAATTAGGGTAATTCTGATTTAAATTAATAATTCCCAATTGAACACGTAAGATCCGAACATCCCGGAAAATTCCATTTAACTGAACGAAATAAGTTGCAAAAGATCTCCCCATGCTTAATCAAGACTCATTTTATGTTTATTTTGTTCAGCAATTACAATGATAAACGAAAACCTTTTGTCAAATATCTCAAAAGAAAAATAAACTTAATTACTTTTTTCCTGATAAATTTTACAGTTGTATTTAAAATTAATTTGATTTTTGCAATTAAATGAAAATATTCAGATTCAATTACAAATGTAATAAAATCACTTTTAATGAATTTTAATGCTTATTAAACAGAAATAGTGTTTATGAGACAAAACAACAAATCAAATACCATGAGATCAGTGCAATAAGGACATAGGGGAGTCTTTTTGTTAACCGTTTAATTATCAAATTTTAGGTAACTCATATAAATATTGTATAGACTATTATTCACTACATCTTGTAAAGGTCATTTTAAGGTCAGGGTTATTTCAATATCGATAGTGCATGCAACAAAGCTTCATTGGCACTACTATCAAATTAATTATCGTTTTGCTAAAAACTAAAATACATGTTTGCAGAAGTCTTCAATTAGCTATAATAGGCTACGGTCACTCACAACTATATGGATATTTAAATAAAATGATTAGCAAACCTCGTCCAACCAGCAGCGTACAATTGCATGTGCAACAAGAGTAAACTCATTAAGGCCCTTATGTTTGATGGCAACCAATTATTAAATACACTACAAAAGATTTTCCAATTACAAAATAATACAAAAAAATTGAAAGAAAAAAAACCTAAAATTAATTGATACAATGTGATAGGAAAGACTTTTTGAATTAGCAATACTGTCAATTGAAAACGGACAACCAAATTAATTTCCAACAATGATATTATTGATACCACAAAAAGAGCTAAAAAAATTGATTTATAATGTCTTAGTATCATATTTATTAATTAAAATAAATTCAATATCTTTAAAAAAAATTTTGTTTTTTTCTACAGGGCTTGCAAACGTTACAGAACGGCGTAGCATCCAAACCCCATTATATTTAAAATTATGTATATAACTAAAAATATTATGAATTAACTTAAAATTTAAACAAATTATTTTTTTATATTAGATTAATTTTCTAATAAATGAACATTTAAAAAATATTCAAATACTTTTAATTAATTTAAAATGTTATTTATATAAATATTATAATTTTTTTAAAAAAATATAATTTATAACTTAAAATATTTTAATAATATTAAAAATTTTTTTTAAAAAACAATACATAAACATGATTTAACATACTTAAACTATTTAAAAACATTCAAAACATTCGTAGTCATAGCACTTTGCATATTAATCTTTGGATCCAATGACCTTTTCAGCAATGCTTCACATATCACGTGTTCCCAATAATTATAAAAACTTTTAAACAAAATTCTAAAATCAGACATTCCTATTTAACTTTTACAGCCTCTATTGTGCTCACTAATATTGGTCTAACCCTTCAATCGACAATGCTCTAGAACTCGAGTACAGAGATGGCGGGAAGTCTCTCCAATGTATGTGTCATTACACCCATTACATGTAAATTGATAAACGAGATCAGAACACAATCCAACCATATTGCGTACCTTACACGAATTAGAAACGATCTTAAACTCTAAATTTTCCAGCTGTTTACTTAACTTCCTTTTATAATTTATATGGTTTGGAATATATTTATTGACAATGGAGAGAAGTTAGGCTGTCTGTAATTAACCATAATGATCGAAACCAATTAAGTCATATAAACAGAAATAATAAATTTAGAAAGGACTGACATTTGGAGAAAGCAGTCAGCGTGTACTTACCAATAGAGTATCAAAATATCAAAGAAATTTTGGAAATCAGAATTGCGAATTGATTACTAAACGTGGTGAAATTCTTAGGTAATCCTTCCAAAAAAATATTCTGGAAAAATGGGATTATCTTTTGGATTTTCAAAAGGATACGAGGGAGCCATACTTAATTCCTGTCAAAAATTTACAAAGATTTACAAGTATCTTAAATAAAAACTATTAGAACGTGCAAAGTGCATTTTCTGACTTTAGTCAAAGGTATTTTTGGTTTTCAGACTATATCAAGGTGCACTTGTGTTTTGAACGATAAAAAATATAATTATTGATTTAAAAGTGAAAATGTGCAAAAGTGCAATTCTGACTATAGTAAAAGATATATCTTGATTATTCTTAATATTGTCTTGACATTCTATATAAAATATATGTGTTTGATGACGTCACACAAGATTATGTAAAAAGTTGAGGAAAAAATTTCTTTTCGATACTATTTTGTATGGAACATTTTGGGGAATATTGAAAACGCGAAATAATTTGTTGAGATATCCTTCGTAAAAAAGTTGCGTCTAGTTCAATTAAGATTCTGAAATAAAATCCTCGAAAAGTTTATTAGTTATCCCAGGAATTTTTAAAAGGTACAGTCAATCGATAATTCTCAGAAATCCGGCTGTCCATCGAAAAATCAAGATATTTTGATATACCTTTAAATTTTCTGGTGTAGTTTTGAAAGAAGATCTCAAATATTTGTTCAAATGCTTAATATTATTGCGAAAAAACATGAAATTTTATTTAAGTATATATATAGATCCCTTGCGAATAGAGATATTGATGTTTCTGTTTTAGATGTAATTCATAACGGGGATCTCAAATCTTTGTTTAAAAAAAAAATATTTATGCTGGAAATTCGAAAATTCTCAAAATATAAGTTAGAAAATATACAGTTAGAAAGTGCTAAAAATACAAAAGAATAACGTTATTTTACAAATAATATTGATTTAAAAATAAATATTTCGATAATAATTTCAAAGGATTACATACATACTAATAGAATGAAATTTTAAATTCAAATTTACAAAACAAACGAAACATTTATAAAAAAAATCAAAATGAATTCTTATAACTCTTTAACCATTCGTACAATGCATATTTGGTGCCAGTACTAACACGTTCAGGAATACAAGTAATATCTCTAATATCTTTGACGGTGCTAGAAAGTAGTGACATGGGTTTCAATACCTTTTCATGTTGCAATTTGGAATCGACTAACTTTACTTGTATTGATCTAAGAAAAAGGTGAAGATTTTTAAGACGATTAAAGTTAAGAATACTTAGTAAAATTGATCAACTTAATTTTATTTGACCTACATAAAAACTTGAAAAAACTTCATTAAAAATAATTTGAGAAGTTGAGTTGAGCTAAATAATTTTTTATTTGACCTAAATATAAAAATTAGTTTTCTCGAAGTTTCAAAAAATTTCCTTCCAAGGGAATGAGGGGGGACAGTAGTGGGGAAATGAGCACTTTCGGTTCAAACAAGACTAATAGACAACTCCAGAATTCTGTAAAAAAAATTTCTAACTAAAAAAAATATTTTTTCAATAGGAAATCAGCAATATACGAATCTTTTTTTAAAAAAAATTAAAAAACAAAGATGACCACCCGAGAATATTTTTTCCATGAAATTCTTAATTTAAAAAATTCCTAATTTTGTATTTTATGGTTTCGCCGAATGTGCTCATTTCCCCACTACTTAAATTCTTGAAATAAAATTTTTATTTGATTAAATTTTTATTTTTGGAAATTAATTCACTACCGAATCTTAGGGAAAACCACTCACAACACCCTGAATAATTATCAATTCCAAATTATGAATTTATAAAATTATGAATTTATACTTGATTAAAAAATAATATTTAAAATTATGACAATTCGAGTTCAATCGAATACACTACGAGCGCAAGCAAGTCGTGGAATATATTTTTGTAAATTTTGCAACAAGGGAATTTCAAAAGCACACAAAGCGAAACATGAAAAAACTGAAACAAGATATTATCCTCAAAAACCAATAAGATTTAGTAAAACAAAAAATTTTGAGGTCATGTTGTATGAAAGTTATGTTTTAATGTGTAATAATTTTTCAATTGAACCACAATTAAGCTTGCTAGATTTTAAAAATTTATATACAATATTTTGTGTTGATGTTAGTGATCAAGATGATAAACTAGCAATTAATGGAGTAGTTGGTAACAATAGAAATGGAAAAAGATGAAAAAAAAGGAAAAAAAAAGAGGAAAATGTTTTTGATGAATTTTAGTTGAAAAGGAATCAAGTATTGAAACAGGCACTGGAAGGATGAAAAATATATTATGAATTTTATAAATTATAAATTTTATAAATTTAATAAATTATAAATATAAATATAAAATATTATAAAATTTTAGGAAATTTATCATGTTTAAAATAGTTATGGATAAAATGAAAATGTTGAGTGGTAAACCTTTGAAAGTTAAAGAACCTAAAGTTGAAGAACCCAAAGTAGAAATAGAAAGTGATCTAGAATCAGAATATAATCCTTTAGTAGGGCTGCCAGATTTTCACTACTGCAAACCCGGACAAAGAATTTTTAAAATAAAAAATTAAACCATTACTTCAGCAGTTTAAGTATATAATTAAAAAATAACTAAAAAGTAATAACACAAATAAGGAACTTTAAAATAAAAATATTCATTTCACATTTTAAAAACGAAAATCAAAAATAAATAAATCTTTAACATAGAAAAAACAAAAACCGTGACAATCCAGGAAATCCGGGATGTCTGGCAACCCTAATTTAGCCAAAATTAATAAAATACCTGAATAACTTTTATAAATTCAAACACAATTTCAAAATGATTAATATCAACTTTAGTTTATCAATAAATAAGACTTTTATTTATTTTAATCATATTTTTCGAATATGCATTGATTTTAACAGTTAAAATCAATGCATATTCGAATAAAAATCATTTGACTTTCAAAATTTTAAAAGTTAATTAAAAGTTAATTAATTAATTTTAATTTTTCAAAACCGGGATTATTAGAATTATCAAAACCAAAAGATGTATATTTATATCCTGGAACTCCTGAATATGATGAATTTATAATTTTACTTAATAAAGCTTATGAAACAAAAGCTTCTGAAGAAACAGAAGAAGAAAAGGAAGTTTCGGGTTTTGTAGTTGTTCCACCTTAGGTAGTCGCTTCCATTGGTCGGCCGGAGGCCTCCGCTCCACCAAATTAATTTATTGGGTTCTTCAAAGCAAAAATTTTTATTCTAAAATGGACAAGGGTTTAGAAAAAATAGCTAATCTTTTATCTACAAAATATTCAACAGATTTAAGTTTTGATTCCAAAGAATCAGAATTTACAGCTAATTTTCCATTTTCTTTAGAATTAAATCAAGATTATAATTATGAAATTGGATTATCATGGTTCACAACATTTAATACAATTCTTAACATTACAAAAGATAATAATGAATTTGGTGTTAAAAAACCGGATACTGTTAATGTTGCTGGTGGATTTGGTTTGATAACAATTCCACCTGGAGCATAAAAATTAAAGGTTTTATTTAAATTGAATTGATTAAAAAGAGATATGGTGAAGAAAATATTGTTACTTTTTCATTAAATATTTCAACAGTAAGAGTAGAAATATTGATTAAAAAAGGATATAGTATTTCATTTCTAGATAAAAACTTCGGTGGAGCGCAATCGACTACCTTTGGTAATTTTTTAGGATTCACTGGTAAAATTTATGAAAATAATACAACTGAAGATAAATTATTTATTGCTGAAAAAATTGTAAATATTTCAAACTTAACCTCTATAAATTTAATATGTGATTTAATTCAAAGAACATATCATAATGGAATAAGTAAAAATTGTATTTATAGTTTTCCATATGGAACTGTTCCTGCTGGATATAGAATTATAGAAAAAATGTCAACACAAAGATATTTTCCATTGATTAGATAATATATTTCAACTATAAAATTTAAAATTATTGATCAAAATGATAATTTAATAAATTTTAATAGTGAAAATATTTCTTTTTGTTTGCATCTACGACAGGTGTAAGACAGGTAATTCTAAATTTTTATACTAAAAATGGATAATTCCAAAATTAGAACTAATGATGATTCGAAAAAAGATAATTCGAAAATTAAAATGAATATTAAAATAAAGTTTAATGTTAAAGACCTAAATCAATCAAGTGAATCAAATGAAGAAAATGAACAAGTGTCGATTGAATAGGTTTCTTAACCATAGGTTCCTAGATTCTTTAATCTTTGATTCTTTAATTATTTAAAATGACATGTGTTGAATTGAATAAATTTTTAGATAAATATGGTCGAGATACTACAACTAATTTTTATCTTCGACATGTTATAAAAAATCTAGAGACTTCCGGTTGATCTCTAAATCTAAAATGTAAAATAATAATGAGAGATGAAATTAAAAATTATTTAAATTCAGATAATATTATTTTTAATCTTCAAACAACAAAAGGAATTTGATCTCATTGGGTTCTTTTTTATAAAAAATATAAAATTTATTTTGATTCATATGGAATAATTCCAATTCAGGAAATGGAATTATAATTAACTGATGGTTATATTTACAACACTTTACAAGTTCAAAAGGAAAATACAAAATTATGTGGTCAATTATGTATTTTTGTATTATTGAATTTATCCAAGGGAGAATCTTTCAAAGAAATTATTTTAAAATCTTTCAAATAGATTATTTTAAGATTTAAAAATGAGTATATTTCCTGTGGATATTGGTGGTGGAACACTTGCATTTGATGTGGATGATGTTTTGGAACGTATTGAAGCTAATTATTTAAATGAATCAGGAGATGTAATTCGTGGAGAATTAAACATGAACAATAATATTCTTTCAAATCTTCCAGAACCAAAAAATGAAAATGATGCAGCCAATAAAAATTTTTTAGAAGATTCAGTTAAAAAATTAAATGATGAAACCAAAGAATTAAAAGAAGGAATTAAAAAATTCAAAGAAGAAACAATACAAAATATTACTCGATTTGTTACAAACCTAACAAAGACAAATGTTGATTTGATTAATCTTAAAAAATCAGTGTATAATAAAAAAACAAAGAATTTTGATCATTATTGTCAAATTGAAATGAGAGTAAAACCTAATGGGCATTTTTTAATTAAAGATGATTATGTAAAATTTATATATGATATGGTCGCGTCACCATTTTTTTGTCCAGAAGAAAGACCTCGATTCATTATGGTTCTTACTGGTAAAATTAGTATTTCAGAACAAAAAAAAATCTAGAAAATAAAACAATGGTGGCTGTTTTACCATGTAAATACGGTGGAGAATATTTTCCTGTAGAAAGAAAATTTATTATTGTGAATATTTTATCACAAGGAATGCATCTATATTGTCTCGGAATTTCTCTTGGTCGAGTGGGCGACATTTTTCATAGGATTATAATTTTTTCGCTTTGTGTACTTTTTTACAAAAATATTTTCCACGACTTGCTTGTGCTAGTAGTGTATTCGATTGAACTCGACTTGTCATAATTTTAAATATTATTTTTTAATCAAGTATAAATTCATAATTTTATAAATTCATAATTTGGAATTGATAATTATTCAGGGTGTTGTGAGTGGTTTGCCCTTAAGATTCGGTAGTGAATGATTTCCCAATTCGGGAATTATTAATTTCCAAAATTAAAAATTTAATCAAATAAAAATTTAATCAAGAATTCAAGTAGTGGGGAAATGAGCACTTTCGGCGAAACCATAAAATACAAAATTAGGAATTTGTTAAATTAAGAATTTCTTGGAAAAAATATTCTCGGGTGGTCATCTTTGTTTTTTTATTTTTTTAAAAAAAGATTCGTATAATGCTGATTTCCTAGTGAAAAAATATATTTTATTTAGTTAGAAATTTTTTTTTACAAAATTCTTGGGTTGTCGAGTAGTCTCGTTTGAGCCGAAAGTGCTCATTTACCCACTACTGGGAACTGCAATAGTAGGCCCATAATTCTGAGGAACCCAATCCAACTACTCAGAGAAAAAGAAATTGAATATGAGAGTTGTCAGAGATGTATTAAAAAATATTATTATTATATATTCGTATGTTTGTGGTATGTTGAAATTGCTCGGAATATTATTTATATTTAGGAAAATTCTCCATATATATGAGAAAATCGTTTTTGTTTAAATAATAAATATTTTAAAAAACGCGATTTATGAATAAACTTAAATATTATTGTAATTTTGTATTGTTATAGTGTATTGTTGCATAATTCTTCAATGTATATTATTTATTTTTTGTTATTATTTTCAATTATGAAATTATTAATAATTTCAAAATAATCCTTAATAATATATTTTTATAGGGAAAAATAAGTAAAAAAAAGAAAATTGAAAAATTTTTAAAAAATCGATTGAAAATAATTAAAAAGTTAAAAAAAGATAAATTATTTTGGGAAAATAGAAAAATTGCCAAATAAATCTAAACAACAAAACTGAAGATTAATAAAGCTAAACAATAAAATTGAAGATTATTTTTGGAAAATAGAAAAATTCACGCTCCTATAAATACCAATAAAATTAAGGTTTGTGGATACTTCAAAATCTCGCCTATCCGATATCCATATCCCTATAGTTCCCGGTTATATTGTTAGACATTTATTTAGATTTTATATTAAGAGCTTTTAAATTAATATTTATTGTTGAATTGTTTATTTCTAACATTTTTCTTTTTTAATCAAAGTCGAGCCACAATTTAAATATACACGCACCTCAGCTGTCCCAACGAAAGTTTTTTTACAAGTGACTCTACTGGGTCCTGACATTTTCCTCCACATATAAACACCAATAATTCACGCTACCATAACTTTGTAATTGAAATATAATAATTATATATCACACCAAACCGATGATCTCAGACGGATGAACTCAATTTTTTAATTTCCTATATTAACTTTACTTTCTTGTAATGATAAATACACTCACTTACAGTGATCGGATCAAGCTGAAATTTAGCAGATAGATTCGTCGTCAAGAACAATGCATTCTTACAAAATTTCAGACGAATCAAAGGTATTATAATTAACTTTTTTGAAAATGTTCAATTTGGCCACCTATCCCTATGGAGACATTTCTTAACTAGATGATTATGCGTAATCTTAAATATTTCATAGCATTGAGCACGCACATTGAAATGATTTTACAATTAGACTTGTTACATGCATTTTGTAAAACCCCAACTTATCTCTCAACTTACGCATTATTCATATGTAGAATTTATGAATTTTTTAATAACGATTTGGCCTTTCGGGGCTTAATTTAAAATTTCTTCATACGGTGTGATAATACGAAATAAAAATAAACGGGTAACACTAAATATTATAAATGGATGACTAATTAACGACAAAATTAGAGTATCTGGTAAAATTAATTAATTAAAAATTTCATAAAAACGTTTTCGAAATAACTAAATATTTTATTTTTCTGTATCAAAATAGACACGAAAATCGACTTATAAAAGCCGATACTGGGTGAACAAAATTTAGTACTCTGTTAATTATTTAAATCCGATAAGAATTTGAAACTCTAAGCTACCCCAACATAACAAATGAAGGCTCATAGTTCCTAAGAACATCCGGTATAAACCCAAAAATATGAAACAACAAACAAACGATGACAACTATTATCATTTTAATTGAGACAAAACATCCTCAATCAACTCTATAATAAGCCCAAAAGCCAATTGACTCGTATATTTTACCAAAATACTACCAATACCATTAATTGGAAATTAAGTCATCAAAAACTTTGTGTTTCCCCATATTAGCAGCTCTTCCTAGCAATAAATAAGACGAAATTGTAGACCTATTATAATTTCCCTTCATTATTATAATCTTTTTCCGGATATCTTACAATCCACATAGTAATTAGTTCTCTCTCATGGCTAGACAACAACCAAAATGATGATAAAATATGGTGGGATATTTCATCATAGTACGAAAATATAAGAAAAAACGAAAAACTTAATAATGAAAGTCAGTAAATATAAAGTGACAAACAATAACCAAAAATGTCATCAAAAATTGAGGACTCTAACAAATTTTAGACTAAAAAACTTAATTTTCGACTTTGTTTTAACGCATCAGCATAAAGAAACAGAGAATACATACCAATATATATATATATATATATATATATATATATATATGTGTATGTTAAGCGTTTATCTTACCATCGAAAGTTGATAGGTCAGCCACTTCAAGAGATATGTCGTCAACACAAAGGTCGTACGATCAGTAAAATTATCCAGAGTCATCAAAATACTGCCTTTCAGTTATTTTGTGGCAAAATGATAAAATCTCTCAAATCATAGCTGTTATAATGAGCCCTCGCGTCAGGTGGGGATGAAGTTCAAAACCGAGCACTATAAACTGCTCGAATTCTTACGCTTCCCCGACCGTAAAGTAAGTCGTCTACAAACGATTTAATGCCAACACGTAAATCATTAAAAATGATTCAAACATTCAAACTATTTTCATAGCCTGGTTAGAGTTTAAATATATGGTTAAGCCACGTCCATTAACTAGCGTTAATGAATAATAATATTGCCTCATTGCGAGGATGGCACAAAATATCATGATTTTTAGGCGAGATTCAGACTTAGAAGCGTTCAGTCTTAATCTCTTGGATGGTAGCTTCGTGCCACTGACCTTTCGATCAGAAACGAAACGAAGGTTATTCAAGGAGTAGTACTGGAAACGGTGCTCACCTGCTTCAATGGCTTTCGGCTATCATATACACTACCAACATGAGATCCCTCATGGGCATGTGATAGTAAAGTGTGAAATTGTGTGGTATGCGAGGGGATAATAGTTAGCCTTAGGGACGCAGAAAATGGGAAGCGACAGCGGTAAATTACCATGGTGAATTATACTTAAAGAATTAGGTTTCCTCGTACACCAACAGCGGTAAATTACTATTTGTACTTGCCTGAGCTAGGATTTGTAATTTGTATGCTCTAGAAGAGTGTTTCTCAACAGCCAGTCCGCAAGAAAGTTCTCCCAGTCTGCGAAAGTTTTAGGGTCCCCACATGAAATTCGGAAAACTTCAAGTGATGATAACGAAACTTTTTAATAATTATTATACTTTTGCTAACAAAAAAATTTAACTAAATAATTAAATTACTTTTTTAATTTTATCCAAATTAATATTATGTGTTACTTCATAACATCAGTTCATTATCAACAACATATTTTAATCTTCACAGTACATCCAGTAACTAAAATTTAATTTACGTGTGACCGATCGGTTGAGTCAAATGCAAACTACACGAGTTTGCAAAGAAGGGGAAGGGAAAAGTTTCGGGCGCAGTTGCTTCTACTTTTCCGTTATATTTTATTATTCTAGTGTGCGATTTGACGGCGTGTGGATGGAAGAAAAAGTATATTTGCTGAAATTAGTATTGTTTATATATGATTATTAAACAATTCATTATTGTCTATGCATATAAGACGTTATAACTTAATTCTTTTAAATTAAATAGGTATTGAGAATTGAATTTAAATAATTTATGATCAAAATTATTAATTTTAGTATATTTTTTTATTAATTTTTTTGATTTTTATTACCATAAAAAATTAATAATTAGTAATTAATTAATCCTTAATTGCATGATTTTTTTTAATTTATTTTGAATAAAACAAAATAACGTTCTTTTGACTGAATATATTATTATAAAAATAAGTTATGAACTAAATCCGTTAAACAGCTTTGTAGCTTACAAGCAACACTGTGAAATGGTTAGTTCTTATTTATTTTAGGCGATTAAACTTGAAATTATGGTATGTAGCAAATTTGCTACACAATACAATTAAGGGTTAAACTAGGTGGCTTCAAATTTAGAGGAATAAATCTAAACATAAGAATAAAACTATACTACTGATATTTATAAGTGGTATATGAAGAGTGACATAGGTACATATAGATATTAATATTATTTTGATTTATATTTATTATTAAGAATTATTAATAAAATAAAAAATATACTACCGACATTTATAAGCAGTATAAGTAGTGTGACATATACATAGTCGTACCTAATTCTATTAGTATATAGAGCATCGTAAATATTCCCTGATCAATAGTATTATCTATAAATTAGTGCGCTAGAGTAAATAAAATATCATTACCCAATATACTTAGGTTCTGTTAA
Organism: Schmidtea mediterranea; assembly: GCA_022537955.1. Classification (NCBI taxonomy): domain Eukaryota; kingdom Metazoa; phylum Platyhelminthes; order Tricladida; family Dugesiidae; genus Schmidtea; species Schmidtea mediterranea. Next base: position 24,434,317 of record CM039680.1, on the reverse strand, counting down.
CAATTTATTTAAATATAACCGAGTAATAAAAATATGGTATTAGAAAATCGGTAGCCGTTAACCCTGATCAAGTTGCCGGTCCTGTCATTAAATTTCAAAGCTACTACCCGGGGAACATAAAGAAGGAGAGGAATTCAAAACTTGAAGTAGATGAATGATAAAGCATGTAATGGGGGATAGTTGAGATGTCCATGACTGGAGGTACAATTACCGACTATAATGTGAAATGGGAAATTTACCAAGCTTAAATTCAGGTCTTGGTTTAAAATGGGATTTTCAAATGTAATACGTTCTAAATAATTATATTATACACAGAGCTCGACACATAAATAAATTGGAAAGAATATTGTTTGAAATTTGATAATGACTAATTATTTTTAGTGGAAAAATTAATAGAAACTTTCCCAGTAGACGTAAATTGTTTGCTCAAGGAAAATGATAAGCAGAGTCTAAAAGCAGAACTGCAAAAAACGTGTCGAGTAATGTAGGCAAACTATTTTCGACCATATCAAATGAAGAAAGAAAAGAACAAGGCATTGTGCACCGAGTGGGGATAGAAAACGAATGGGGATACGAACGCTTAAGTTGCGCGTGCGAAAGGCCAAAGCAGCTTATAATCAAATGTGGATAATAGGTTCGCGAATATCTTAAATATCAACAATTAGGATAGGGGACTAGAGATTTTGCAAACAGAATGTGACGCAAACAGTATCAGTCAAGAAGCGTTGTAAACCATGGAAGCGCGAACAGATTCGACGACGGTAATGACATGAAGCCTGATTAATAAGACATGTACGAAAGCATTAGGGACTAGATTCGTCAACTAGAATATGACAATCAAAATTATTTCATTGTTGTTTAAATAAGGTGTTTGTTTTCTGACCTATCTGTCATAAATACCATGAAATTATTTAGACGAATTTGAGAGTATGAGAGACAGAGGAGCTGGCACTCTTTCCGTGTTCCAAATTTTCTTTTAATATTAAGAATTATAAGACGAGAAGACGTAAAAGAGGTTTAGTTAAGTGGAATTGGTATGCAATGTGACCTGATGAATCAAAATTGGACACATGCTTTCTAAAAGCAGGTCATCAACCCAGAGGTATGCCAGGTCTTTAGCAGTTCGCGTTTTTGTGAGCTCGTCCACCCATTTCATACAACACCAAAGTTGCTAGTCGACGGTTATCACGTGGTTAATGTGAATTTTTTGTTGGTGTTGTTAAGCGGCAGTGGCCAATTTCAGGTAGATATGTCACGAACAATTTACATCTAATTAATTTTATGTTCAAAATATTTCATTTTCGAAAAAAAGCTTTTTAAATTCTAAAAAATTTTAAATTCATTGAAAGTGTAAGTTATTTTATTTAAATATTTTAAAAATAGTTTAAACCAATCAGAAAACAGAAAATGAATTTGAAATGAAGACCAAAAAAGCATTTGAAAATTGAAACAAATTTGAAATTTGAAAACCAGAAATTGAAAAGGATTATTTTATAATCGAAAATTTTTTCATTCAATTTATACTTTGCAAGAAAGGCTTATCTTATTATTTACTTTTCTTTCTGTTTATTTGTATGGTGTAATGGTGATTTTCCACATCTTACTGTTTATTATATTGTGCCACATTTATTTATTTTAAGCTTATTATTATTATTTAAATAAAAAATCAATACCACTATAGAAATTAAATTACTATAGTTAAGAATAATAGAACAAAGAAAATTGAAATTTGAAATCAAAGAAACAATGCAAAAATAATTTCAAAGAAAATTAAAAAATTTTGATAACTATATTGTAGATTAAGATTTCTACAAATTAAAATAATATTTCAATCACCTTTATTATAGTTTCAAATTGGAAATTTTCTAAATAAAATCCAGCATAAATGATTAACCAAAACACAATAGAGTTGTTCTGAATCAATCAAGAGGAAACAAGATTCAAGTTGTAAATATTGTTTCCATATTAATCTTTGTAGTTTAATTATTGTTTGTTATGTTTGTATATAAAATTTATTATATGTATATTCAATGATTGTATATAATATTTAGAAATTGTTGAGCCCAGCAGATTCTCCGTTAACAATTCTGTTTCGGGACGACTGTGATGCTTGTTTTGTAAAAGACAATTTTATATATAAAATTACAAAAATAACAATACTTAATTACATATATTCAGAAAAACAATAATTATAAACACGCGCATCGAAAACGCTATCGAAACATTGAGAACGCAATGTATGTCCAAGACTCTAAGTTTCTGAAGAAGACGGTTCCATGACAGTTAATCACGCGACATTTAAACAACGACACTTAATCACAGCGACAGATAGTCACGCGACACTTAATCGCAAATAATTATGTTAACGAGCTAAAAGGCATTAGATGATTTTAAAAGTTAATTTGTATTAAACAACGATAATCGCTGTGTATTTGCTGTTTCAAAAATTAATAAATGGCGAAATTCTTGCTCTCTTCTGGAGTTCTAAATTTACCAAAAATGACAAACAATTGATTATCGATTTATTAATTAAATGAATGGTACTTAGTAAGCGTTTGATGTCTGCTCCTCAATATTAATTTATTAAATGAATGTTATAAGCGTTTGGTGTCTACTTATAGATGTTAAAAGTTATCATTTAATGCATGCTTAAATAAAATGAAGAACTTAATTTTGCGTGATTAAGTGATTAAGCACTTTTTGGGACCATCGTTTTATTGAGGATATTTTCTGTTATGTGTTTATTTTACTCTTTAAATAGTCACTAAATTCACTAGAATTCAATAAGACTTTGCTTATGTTTATATTTTATTTAGTCTTTATTTTTATACCGTAATAAATAATTAATATTCCTGGTTTTTTATTTGTTATTAAGTGTCGTGTGAAAACTACTAGCTTAATGATGTGACAAAAACTCAGGGCCAAGAGATAAGATAATGAATCAATCCAGCAATATTTATCAGAACTTAAGCGAATAGCTCTCAAAGTTCCAGTTTCTTCTTTGACGGCAGATCAGCACCTCTAGCTACTTATCAGCGATGCTTTTGTCTCTGAACTAAAAGACCCAACCATACGTCAAAGAATTTTGGTAATGCCAGACTCAACACTGGAACACAATAGAAATGGCCATAGAAGATGCAAAATCATTAACTCTTAATAGCTCTGTAAATATCTGCGGCGTACAGAGGACAAACGAACCAGAATCACGAAGCTACCTTTCGGAATTACCAACGCCGTACCGATAATCCAGAGAATAATTACTGACTTCATAGAAAAGTACATATTGAATAACACATTCTGCTACCTTGACGATATAATTATAAGGGGTATGTGAAGAACAGGACGAAAACCTGAAAATATTAAGAGAAGCTTCTAGAGATTTTGGATTAACACTAAATGAAGATAAGTGCTTCTATAATTCAAAGTCTATATCATTTCTAGGATACCGTATAGATAATAATGCGCTCAAAAATGACCCAGCTCAATTCAAACCACTAATGGACTTTCCCATACCAAAGAACGTCAAACAACTTGACAGACTTATATGCTTCTTCGCTTACTATGCGAAATGGATCCCGAACAGTTCAAATCGCACGCAAAAGTAGCATAAACCTAAAGAACGGCAGCAGATTATCAGAAGCATGTATTCAATCAAAAGAATCTCTAATCAACGCATCTCTAAACTTTTACGATCAAGATACGCCACTAGATCTGAAAACTGATGCCTCTGATAGCGCAATTGGAAAACCAGTAGCATTCTTCTCTCAAATATTACAGGCTTCAGAGAAACAGCACTCTATAGTAGAAAGAGAAGCTTTAGCAATAGTAGAAAGTTTTCAAAGATGTAGACACTTACTATTACCAGTAACTAAATTTACTATCACAACAGAGCAAAAAGTTGTTTCATTTCTTTTTAATCAAAATCACCGTTCTAAAATCAAAAACGAAAAAATAAGTAGATGGAGGATCGAACTTTCAGATTATAAATTCGATATAAACTACAGACCAGGAATATTGAATACCAGCCGATGCATTGTCACGTTGCGCCTCCGTATTCGACAACAAATCACTCAAGGTGATTCATTCAAAGTTATGTCATCCCGGAATAACAAGAATGGCGCACTATTGTAAACAAAAAAACTTACCGTACTCAACTCAGGACATACAGGATATGACTAGTAAATGCAAAATTTGTAACGAACTCAAACCAAAGTTTTTTTAAGTCTCAACAGGTACCCTAATAACATAAAATTCAGTCTGGCAAAGACTCTCCTTAGATTTTGTGGGTCCAATGGCCTCAGAAACCAAGAATAAATACCTTCTCGTAATAGTCGATGAATATTCTAGATACCCATTTGGATTCCCATGCTCAGACATATTTGCCAGTACATATTTGCCTAGTCATCTATTTAGCATATTCGGAAATCCATCTACAATTCACAGTGATCGACTCAATTCGATTCAACAGAAATCAGGAATTACCTTCATAATAACAGGATCGTAAAGACTAGGACAACTCTATATAGACCACAGTGTAACGGCCAATGTAAAAAGACAAATGGAACTATTATGAAAACCATTAACCCCAAGTTAAAAGAGCAAAAATTGGATAAATCACAGTAGGAAAGATTGCTAGACATATCACTAAATTCCAATCGCACACTATTTACAACAGCAACGAACGAAACTCCTCATTCTAGAATTTTCAGATTTTCAAGGTTTTATGTTATTGGTACCGATCTTCCAACATTTCTCACCAATCCAGGAAATCCTATATTATACAATAATTTTGGAAGACCAAAAAATGATCGTCTAGTACAGTTATTTTCAACCGGGTGCCGTAATGATGCCTCATGAGTGCCGCGAAATATTTTGAAGAATAGGGCAGACATAGCTGTTCTTACATGTTTTTAAGAGGACGAAAGATGTAATAACAAAAAATACCTTCGTTTGAACCCCTTTAACTTTTAGACCTTGAGAAATGCAAAAACACACGGTTTGTTCGAAAACAAGTGACTTTAACCTTTTTAAGAAGGCATTGGAAGGTAGAATTACATAAATTTTAACGGTTAGTCTCAGAAATCCATTGTTTCGGTCATTGGAGGTAACTTTTTTTGAGATCTTGAAATTTTAAAAACTTTCGGAAGAAGGAAATATATAAAATTCGACAAATAAAATCTAAGTTGAATACATAGTTCGTAATATTTTGTAAATTATATAACAATAAAATAAGAACTAATATTTATTCTATTTAATAATTTATTAAATAAGGTTTTAATTAAAATTTTAAGTTTATATTTAATATTTACGTTATGTATATTAAATACAATATTTAGTAAATATTAAAATTTTCAGTTTGCCCTAAATTCAAAATGGAAAAATTTATTACTAAGAAAAAAAGACATGAAGACGACTCTGATGAAGGCATTAGCAAGAACTTGGATCCAGGTGATCATAGTGAATACCCAGAAAGAGGAAGTATAAATAAAGAAGAAACATCTCTGGCTGTTTCCTCTTCAGGTAATATTGCTTTGAAAAGGAAGGAAAGGTTCGCTTGTATTTGGATAGTTACTTAAATTTAGGATTTACTTGGTATGGAGATAAGGATAATATTAGTCCAAAATTTATTATTTGCGGTAATACATTGTCCAATGAAGAAATGGTACCCAGCAAGTCAAAAATACATTTTACTCAAAAGCATAGTAATCTTGTTAAAAACCTAGAGAGTATTTTAAAAGATGTTTAGATCTACAAAAGAAACAAAGCTTAAGTTTTAGTAAAATGATTAAAATTTCTGATAAAACTCAAGAGGCCAGTTATTTAGTAACTGAACTAATTGCAAAAAAATGAAGTCGCACACTGATGCAAAAAAACTTATTCTTCCTGCCTGTTGTGTTATAGTAAAGAGACTTTTTGGTGATGATGCAGAAAACGAGGTTAAAAAAATACCCATTTCTGATAATACAATTAGCAGATGAATTTGTGATATGTCGCAGATATAAAAGAAAATGTAATTGAATCTATAAAGAAAAGTGAAATTTTTACAATTCAGGAAGATGAATCAACTGATATCGGAGGAAAGGACCAACTACTTGCATTTATCCGGTTTATTTATGATAAAAAATAATAAACCTATTTTTTTGTTGCAAAGAACTTGAAATAACAACAAGAGGTGAAGATATATATATAATGTATTAAATTCCTATTTGGAAACTCATAATTTAAGTTGGAAATCATGTGTAGGAATTTGTGCAGATCGTGTACTAAAGGATTTGTAGCTTTAGTTAAGAATATTAATACTCATATCATAACAACACATTGCTTTCTTCATCGTGAAGTTCTCATTGTAAAAACAATCAATAATAAGGTCAACTCAAGCTTGCAAGGCAAATATGAAAATATTCTGTCTTCAACAGACAAGATCAAATCCTTGAAGGAAAAATTGAACTTATGGCTCACCATGATATCGAAAGGTGATGTAACCAATTTTCCCTTTAAGCTGCGCGCATGCGCAACAGAGCATAAAAAATAATTTGTTGCTCACAGCATTCCATGCTGCGAGCATAAGAAAATTGCTTATGAATTTTTTTTTTAAATTAATGACCGTTTTTTAAAAATAATATTTAATATTGATCAAAGTATGCTTATTTTCACATTGCTAATTACTATTATAAAGCAATATATTTAGTATATTTTGAACATCAACTGAATAAAGTTAATATTTTTTTACGAATTTTATACTGTGTTGTGCAGATGAATTGTAAATGGGATATGAGTTATTATTTATTTTTGTTGATTTTTTTTAAATACATTCAACCTCAGCGTCAAAAGAAATGAGCAAATTTTTTCAAAAGAGAGTGGTTCGCCTTTGGAAGCACATCAATACGTAAAATCCATTATTAAAAAGATTCGGGGCCAGTATCTTGGATAAACTATTTTTTTGGAGCGAAGAAGCAATGAAACTTCTCAATACAATCGATAATACTGCTGAAATTATTGAATTTATCGCAAAGTTATGTGATGATCTACATTGCAGATTTCCAGACGAAGAAATGAAAGACTGGTCTGCATTTGATCATATAGGAATCGTAAACAGCAACAATTTTAATTTTGGAAACCAAAACTTCTTAACAAATACTCGAAAATTATTCCAAATTATAGCGAAGTGAAGCAAATTCTAAGTCAATATTCAAATTTTTATACCAAACCAAATTTAACTCTAACGTCGTAAGCAGTTTCGCGGATATGGTAGACCTTGTCAGCAAGGAGGAGGAGTTTCAAGAGCTTTCCTCTTTAATAAACATTTCTGCAACCTTTTAAGCATCCAGTGTAGATTGCGAGTGTGGTTAAGTCAAAAGAATGCCATTTAAACAAAGGCCAGAAACAGATTGGAGACATTTCATTTGGACTATCTCATGCGTATCAAATTATTTTTAAGGCGTGGAAACGAAAGTGATGTACAAAAAGTTTTCAATTTTTGGAAAAATAATAAAGATCGACGTGGTAATTAATCTAACATCTAATTTCTTTTTCTGATAAAAAAATTTTTATAAAAATAAAAAGTCTTAATTTACCAAAACAAAATTTTCTCTTGACCACAGTGTGGTTACTTTTCAAAATATGGTCACAGAACGTTACTTTTTCGCGCAGCGTGAAAAAAATAAGAATGAACGTTGGATGTAACCATGTTTTCACACGTTTCTACAATGAATAATAAGAAAATAGCAATATTGATTCATGAACATCTTTAGGTATTATTAAAACATTCAGTATTATTTTCCAAACTTGTGCATTGAAGAATATGAGTGGGTAAGAAACTCATTTATTGCAGAAACATCATACCAATCAAAACTGAATCTAATAGAACAGGAGGAATTAACTGAATTAAGAAATAATGGAAATTCAAAATTAAAACATAAATAAGTTGAAAATGATACATTTTGGCTTGAGATAAAGGATGAATATCCACATATTGCAAAGAAAGCTTTAGTTATATTACTGCAATTTTCTACTTCTTATTTATGCGAACTAGGGTTTTCCGCATTAACAACAATTAAGAATAATAGAAGAGAAAGAATGAAATCAGTTGAAGAATAAATGAGTGTGTCTTTCTAGTATTTCACCTAATATTAAAAAACCTGCGCATCGGAACAGGCTCAAATATATCACATTGAATATGTTTATATAATCTTGCTGTATTCTTATTCATCAATTTTGTTAATGAATATATATATATTTAATAAAAGTATAAAATATTTTACCTTTTAAATCATTTTATTAAAAAAAATATATTTAAACTAATTATAATAGACTTATTATAAACTATTTTCAGTTTTTTTACAACAACAAATTATACATGTTTGAAATTATATTAAGAAATAGGGGTGCCACGAGAAAAAATTACCAAATTAGAGTGCCTCCATTAGAAAAAGATTGAAAAACACTGTTCTAGTAGAAAAGGTAACATTAATTGAAATTGTCTCATTTTTTGCAAGGATCTAACACCCAAGCGGAAGGATAGTTATAGTTTTGACCAGACATTTAGCTTCTTCTGGAATAGAAAAAAGATGTTGCTGAATCAAAAAAGAGTTGTGACACACATAACGAAACTCTGAAGAAAATTTTAACAATGAGCAACTTTACCCAGAACAACCACAAAATACCGAAGAGAACGAGTTTAATACCTTAATTTCTAGTAACAGAGAACAAGAAATGATTATGACCAAAACGCCACAAGAAGCAAGGACCAGATGTGGTAAACAAACTCAACCTCCGGCCAGATTCCAAACCTAGATGAGAAGAATGTAATAATAGTATAACGATATATTTTGTTTATATATTATGATTGATTCACAATATCCTAATTCAAATTTTGATTAAATAAAAATTGCTTATTGCTTGTTATTATAGGTTTTAAACTTCAAATTCACTTTTTTAAATTTCAAATTCACTTTTTTAAATTTCAAATTCACATTTTTAAACTTCAAATTCACTTTTTAAATTTCAAATTAATTAAAATGTTGTTTTAATTTAATTTAATTGAAATTAAAATTAAAATTATATTCGATTCGAACTTCAAGTTATTAAACATCAAAATTTTCCTTGCAATACAGAGAGATGTAATTAGTAGTAGTTATAATTCGATATTTAACCTATAAAACAGAACCCCAATTAAGATATACATGAAAATTGATGAGAATATTTCACTTGACAAATCGGAAAATCAACTTAACAAAACTACCTGTAATGAACAGAACTTTGCGAATCAACAGATTCGTTCTATATTTCAACAACAGGTAAAACTGTACAATAACATAAATAAATAGGACGCATTGAAGAGTTATGCGACCACACACGATAAAAAATAGCGTGAACCATTATTTTAAAATTATTTTAATTGCTTCACCATTATTGTCCCGTCACTTTTCAAATTAGACTCTCAGGCTCTACAAATTTCCAGAACAAACACCTTACATCATTCACAGTAAATAACATAAATAACATAATATTATCTATATAATTTCACAACAATACCCATATTATTCGCGGTTTTATCAATTTTTCAGGTTTTTGGCACTCTCTACATGATTTTATAGAATCTATTGAGCCAAAGAAAATGAAAGTGTTTTTATTTTGAAGAATCGTCTTTGTGATATTACTACACCACTCATTGTGAAGTATGAGGCATGATGAATGCGAGATGAGGGAGTAAGAATTCTACCTATATTAGTCTGGCTATCACTCGACTCAAAAAAGTTACATGGAGATTGTCATGCAAACCCGTTATATAAAAAAAAATATGTATCTTATAGTATTTTTATATCTAGACAAAACATAGTTTATCTCTTATATTATATTTTATTTCATGAAATTATTTTCATAAATCTGAATTATGAATTTGATATTAATAATCGAATAATTTAATTTAAAGATTTTCAATATTAATTTAATGTTGATTTATATTTTTCTATACGTTATTTTTATTATTAGTTTTATCTTTTTTTCAGTAGATTAATTTAATTTTAATATAAATTTTTTAGAATTTTATTCGAAATTTACAAATTTGATTTTATGTCATTTTGTACTTGATTCAATAAAAAATAAGAAATATTCAGAAAAATTAAGCAAAATATTACTCGAAACTCTCGACTATCTCTTCATTGATATCCTTTGCAAAACTCATTTCCAATGGATCAGGAAACGACTGGACTATTGCGGTAACTTTATTTTTATCAAGCCAGCAGTATTCCTGGACTTCGTCAACATTAACCATCAGTTTCTCCAAGTTATAATCCTTTTCTTTAATAATTACTTTAAAATAAAGAACTAAATGATGAGATTTAGGCATTCCTAAATCTAAGATGGTTGGAAATGCGCTTTCCCAAGCACAAAGAAGAGTTATGTCAACATCATTTCGAGAAAATTGAAGACCAGTTTCTTCCAAAAGTTCACGCAATGCGGCATCCTTTAAAAATGTTGATATATAAAACGTGGGATAAAAGGTAACTTCTATATCTTCGTTTGTGTCAACATGTCCACCTGCTGCTACCCAGACATTTGGAAATGTTCTGAGATGAGAAGCTCTTTTAGTAAGCAAAATCAATCCATCATTGCTCTGAAGGATTACAACTGATGCCACTGCTATCCATTGTAATTTTAAAGGTTGCAGATTAGAGTTATTCATTGACTTTAATGTAGCGAATGGGCAAAAACTCGGTCTCTATAATTTATTCAATTTTATAATATTGTAATTTTGAAGCTAGCAGTCTAACAATTCTAATCCTTATTCTAATTCTAATTAATAATTTTTAAATGTTGAATTTTGATTGGGCGCATTAAATAATTCGTGGAAAAAATTCTGAAATAAAACTCTCAAAAAGATATATTGGTTGAATTGTAGTATTTTGACAGCTATTTCCTAATTATGAGAAATTGATGAAACTAAACTGAGAAAGAGGAAATGGTGTGTGGGTTTTGGTCGGCGTTGGACGCACAGTTGAACGAAAAATGTTCGCAGTTCAAGTTGTTAATCGATCGGCAGAGATCATAATTCCAATTATACAAAAATATGTAAGAGCGGGTTCAATAATAAATAGGGACACGTGGCGGAGTTTTTCGAGATTATGTAATTAGGGTTATAGGCATTTGCAAGTTAACCATTTAGAAACTTTTAAGGATAATATTTCAGGTTCTTGTACAAACACTGTCGAAGGAACAAACTATGCTTCCAAAATCAAAATTCCTCCATGTAATAGAAAAAAATATTGATAACTTCTTATTTGAATTCATTTGGCGTAGAAAAACAAAGACAGATTATTTGATGCGTTTTTTAATTGTTTACATGATATTCATTATAAATAAATTTTTTTGATTTTTTTTAATATTTCCTAATTTGGCGCTATCGAGATTCTACAACTGAGCCAAAATATTTTCTTCAGATTAATAATTTTATAATTAATTCCCAAATTGAATAACATTATTTGGATACTATAATTAAAAATTCAAATAAGTAAATATGGTTTTAAAAAAACTTTTATTAAATAACTTTCGAAATTTAAGTTGGTAAATCTATATTTAGATACATGAGATTTTTTATTTTTTTAGACCCAAAAAAAATTAGGGCGGAAAATTCGAATTCGAAGTTTGGTGCCTTTTTATCGAATCTAAAAATTAAAAATATACTATAAAAAGCAGTGGTTAATAATTTACAATGGGAATATCATATTTAATAAAACACTGCGAGCGTTTTAATTAAGTGCATTTCTTAATGTATATTTTTTATTAGAAAACAAGTGAATAAACCCAAGTTTTTGAAATTATAATTCTTAAATAATTTTCATTATTAAGTTCGTAAAGTTTATGTTAAATTAGAAAAATTAAACGATTGTAAAAAGTTTATTGAATTATTTATAATACAAATTCAAAAAAATATACAACGAAACCACGCCAGGTGATAATAATAACATCAAAAGTATGGAATTATTTTACGATTTCTGCGGGTATAAACTTGAAGCATGCTAAGGCTTGTTGTAAATTATGCAATACATTAATATCCAATGTTGATGGATCCACAACAGCAATGTCGAGACATCTCAATATTATCCATGGAATTGATTTTAAAAAACGGACAGATACTGACGAAGCGGATACAATAAGCGATAACAAGACGTCAAAAACGATGTTGGATTTTGTTATTCGCAGAAGTTGTTTCTAAGTAATTGTATCTAAGTTGGCGGCTGTGGATGACATATGAATCAGAGCCATTACACGATCAGAATTCATCAGAGAATCAATCGGAAAATGTACTAGAGGCCTTGCAAAACATGAAACTGACATAATGAACCTGGTATACAAACATTATATGGTGAAAAATAGAAATAATACGCAAACTAGAGGAAAAAATACAACAAAAAAAGAGGTTCAGTATTACTCTAGATGAATGGACTAGTATGAGTATGAAAAGATTTGTTAATATTAATGTACATTGTGCTGAAGAGAAAGAACCATATATGGGTTTGGTCAGAATATTTGGAACGTGTTCTGCTATTCAATTAGTTACACTGGTCACTAATCATTTAGCCACTTTTAATATTGATTTTCAAAATTATATAATTTAATTAAATTTTAAATCGACTTTTAGAATTTATCCTTATTGTGTCTGTCTCGTGTGAGATATGATACAAAACTTCGCCTAATTAATAAATTCATATTCAAAATTTAAATCAAAGTTAAATCAATATAAATTTTTTTATTTACAGCGTATTAAAATGATATAATTTTTCAAATTATAAAGGTTGTATTAGACGAAAAAATAATAACTTAAGTATTTATTTTTTATTCACTATTTTGCATGCAGATTTTATCACCAGTGACAATCATTAGCGCTGACTTTAATAATGGAAAATTATTATTTTGCGATATCCATATAATTGCGAATTTAATGTATTCAATTACATTATATTGTAATTTTGAAGCTAACAGTCATATTGGTGAATTCCATTTAATTTTCTGGGATACGGTTAGTATCCCACAATCGAATTGTTCCATTCACTGCGGAATTAAGTAATACACCAGCAGTTTTTGAAGTTCCAAGAAAATCCAAAACCTTCCTGAGAATGTCCTTGAAGAACGAGATCGTTAGTTTGAATTTCAGTTAATTTATCATCGATTGCTACAAAGCTCAGAGAATGCAAAAATATCGTAGTTGTGAAAGAACTTCGATTGATAGATTTAACAATTGTAATTTTTTATTCAATTGATTCAGCTGAGTTGATACTATTTGATTGAGAACGTGAATGCATGCGTCAGATTTTTGATATTGTTGATGGAGCAGTTCGGAAAATTTCGTCAACTCTACAAATGGCGACTCCATAGCCATGTTTGTGTAGGATAGTGAAGTGTCCAACATCTCTTCTGTTTGCTCATTTACCAATGAATTTAGTTGAATATCCTTTTAATCTATAACCGGGGATTTATTAACAAAGTTTAATTTGTTAAAAGCTGTTTCGAATTCATCATCGAAATTAATTAATGATCCAGTTAATCCAAGAAGGTCATCTGAAGGTTTTTCAACTCTATAATCGGTTTTAAAATCTTTGTTAGCTGTGTTTTCATCGGGAAATGAATTTTCAAGCTCAAAAGATTAAAAGCAATTGTCGTTATCAATATCCACTTCATCAAACTCCCATGGAATTTCGGAATTAAATGTTAACTCATTTAATTTATCTGCTTCTTCCTCTAATTTATCCAATTTATTTGTATAATAGTATAAAGACCCAAAGGTCATTTATTCAAAATTCTTATTTTTCAAATTACTTTTATTTACTGAGCTCACTTAAAACAAACACAATTATTACAATTAACAAAGAGTTTGTTTTTTTACACATTTTAATTAAAAAAAACTATTCAAGAGAAGTCTGTTTTTTCCTTTTTAAGATAAAAATTTTTTTTCTTGTAATAATTTTAATTATTGTTACTTGGAGAAAAGACTCAAATTTTGAATCCATTATCCAAGTTATTAAACTACATGGGGGCTAATGAAACAAACTAATCAAATTCTCAAAATCTTTCCACCTTGACCACGTTAACACCAAAAACTTTATCTTCGAGCAGGAATATCTTCGAGATGGGTCTGCACTTTACCTTTCCATCTACTCAAATTTTCACAACTATGACTCTACCATCTTGACCAGGAATAACCTCACTTATCCGTGCAAGTGGCTATTTTCCATCATAAGTGGACTTTTCCAACAGCCATACTATATTTCCAACTACGATATTATTCTTTTCATTCCACCACTTAAGCCTAGTGCTCCATAATGGGACTATCTCTATCTTCCAACGTTCCCAAAAGTGATCAGTTACTTACAAAATCCTTCTCCATCTCCTATAACACACACCATTTTTTGGGTTCAATATTTCATCTCCGTTCTGTGGTTGTTTGAGCAACAGGAAATGATTCGGTGTCAAGACCAGATCTTTTTTGCTATCTGAACATTGAGTTGTCAACGGCCGAGCGTTCAATAGGCTTTCTACCTTGATAAAAACACTATTCAATTCCTCATTAGAAAGATCAGCGTTCACGACAATAACTTGTAAGGCTTTTTTTACTGACTTTATCAAGGCCTCAAAAACTCCTCCAAAATGTGGCGCAAGTGGACGATTAAAAATCCATCTAATATTATTTTCCGACATGACTTTATTGACCTTGTAACTATCCACTTTAATTTCTTGAACTTCGTTTGTAGGGCCAACAAAGTTCGTACCGTTATCCGACAGGATCATCAACAGCTTCCCTCTCCTTCCCATAAAACGGATGAACGCACGAATGAATGCATCTGTGTCTAATGCATACGCTACTTCCAAGTGAACCGCTCTAGATTGGAGACAAGTAAATAAACATATATATATTTCTTTTGTCTCGTTTTTACCCTTCCCTGAATGGTTTCAAACGGGCCGGCAAAATCTACCGCTATTCTCGCAAATGCCTGTAAAGGCTCCTGAAACCCGAATGATGGCAACGGGGCCATAATCTGCTACATTCCCTTTGCCTTTCACCTTCTGCATTCAAAACACCCTTCGATACATTTCTTAATCAACTTTCTCGCACAAACCACCCAATATTCCCGGTTCAATTCTCCCAGAGTGTGATTGACACCTGCAATAATGCTTGTTCTTTACGTGTAGTTCTCTAATTATAAGCCTCGCTATCCAACTCTCATCGCTCAAAATAATGGGGTATCTTGTGTTATTTTCCAAAAATTCAGCATTTACTATCCTGCTGTCACTTCTAACGATTCCATCATCATCTAGAACCGGATTCAATTCAATCAACTTTATTTTCTCGTCGACTCTCTTTCCTTCGATTAACTTTTTTACTTCCGTTGCCAAATATCTCTCTTGATCAATTTTAACGATTCGTCTTTCAGCCTCTTCAATTTTATTTGATTTTAAGTTTCCAGAATTTTTACTTTCTTTTGATTTTCTTTTACAATTAATAATAAACCGGAGCATCCATGCATAGTCTCTTCTCAATTGAGTCCAATTAGAATAAGTTTCGGGAGAAAAACAATCTACATGTTTATGACCTAATTCTTCTGGCCCAACGTCATCATCACGACCTTCTTCTCTTCCCTTTTGTCTACTTTAATACCTTTCAATTTAGTCTTTGTCCATTCGTCTTCGTTTGAACTCAAAAACTTTGGACCTCCCAGCCACTCTTCTCTATCTTGTAACTCTTATCGTCGACCCTCTCGATATCATATCAGCGGGATTCATCTTTGTTGGCACATACCTCCATTGACCCGCCGTGGTTTCTTCTTGAATGGTGCCGACCCTGTTTGCGACAAATTGCTTGAACGTCCTAGATCGTTGCTTTATCCAATACAAAACAATGTGACTATCAGTCCAAAAACACACCTCATTGATATTACGTCCGATAGGCTTTACTATTTTCTTCGCTAATTTCAATCCAAGACAAGCTCCTAACAACTTCAATCTACCTTTGACTTTGCCGCTATGAATTTGCATTGGATTTCTCCACTGGATTGCTTTCTCAAATAAGCCACCGAGCCATAAGCCTTTTCAGAACCATCTGAAAACACATGGATCGTCCAATCATCTGACTCGCTTTCAAGTAAATTCCTTGGGACCCTCATTGACACAATCTCTCTTGCTTCATTGACCCACAATCTAGCTTCTTGATCGATATTCAGCGGTAGACACTTGTCCCAATCAGTTCCTGTGATCCAAATTGACTGCATTATCATTTCCCTCTTACTACAAATGCGCTAAGAATCCTAACGGATCAAAAATCCTTGCTATCCAGCTTAATAACAACCTTTTCGTGAACGTCTCGGATTCAAACGCCTTTACGCCAAATTCGAAAATGTCTAAATTAGCGACCCATCTTAGGCCCAGAGTTTTCATTGTCATACTTCCTTCTTTGATATCTAATTTAATAGCTCTGTTCTCTATTGGGACATTCTCCAAAACTTTCGTTAAATTAGACATCCATTTCTGCGTCCTCATTCCCGCCTTGTTCCAAATTTCTTCTAATTGTGCTTTCAGCAGCGAAGCTTCCTTCTCTGTACCGACTGAATCCAAACTGTCATCCATGTAAGTCGACTCAACGATAGTCTCCCTCGCTCTTGGATATTTCTCTTTAAACTTTCTTGCATTTTCTTATGCGACAAGCTGCGCTAGATAAGAGCCGCGTTCAGTCCAAACACCAACCGATTGAATTCATAAAACTTTAATTGATTGTCTCTCTTCCATAAAAACCGTAGACATTTTCTGTCTTTCTTATTTATTCCTATATGTAGAAACATCTCAGCATTATCACACACAATGGCAACTTTGTTCTTTATGAAGCGGATTAGAACATCAAACAAACAACATACAACTTGGGCACAGTGTCGATATTATCATTCAAGCATCTCCCTTCAACCTTCGCTGCCGCGTCAAAGACAATCCTTATTTTAGTGATTTTCCTATCCCTTTTTATAACAGGGAGGTGAGGCAATATCCATCCTTCATTTGCCATCTGTTTTTCATCGATTTCTTCGATATAACATTTTCTCTCATGATCGTCAATTAATTTGGTATATTCTCTTTCCAATTCCTTATCTCTTTCAAATCTACCAAATAAATTCATTAACCTCTTTTCTGCCATTCGCCTACATATCTATCATTCTTGAATTGCATTGCCTCTAATGAATGTTGTAGAATCTCTCGATCTTTCATTGAATGAGACGATGGTGGCATTTCGAGATGTTCCAATTTCTAAAATTTCTGAAATTCAAAATTCGAAGACACGAAATACGTTTGAACGAAATTCGATTGATGTGAAAACGAATCTCCATACCCCGTATTACCGATACAGGTCCATCCTAACGGTGTGAGTCTTGCAACAGGCTCACCTTCCCCGCCTTTTATTTCTTTATTCGAATACTGAAGCTTTAAATAATCCGCTCCAATTAAGACAACAGTCTTTCTTTTCAAATATGAAGGAAATTTCAATTCTGCTAAGTAAAGCCATGATTTTGCACCTTTGTTCCAGTACATGACTCTCATTTCACCTGTCACAGACTTTAATGCCATTGCCTTAAAACCTTTTTCAACCGACCCATCCAAACTCTTCAATGTCATCTCTGTTCGATGTGCAACAACTTCCTCCGTCCTCCCTCAGACCACTTTTATAGGGATTCTGACCTTTTCTCCACAGAGGTTTAATTCAGCCGCCACTTGCTCACTAATAAAACTAGCTGTACTTGCATCATCGAACAGAGCATTAACCACCAATTTCCTGTTGCCTTTCTCCAGTATTATTGGAATAGTCCGAAGACTAATCCATTTTTTATTAGCCGACAACTGATGTGGCTCGATCCCCATCATAACACTCCTCCGAAGTTTTTGGATCTAAAATTCGATGTAGCCAATAGTTTTGCTTTCCCTCACAATTTTCAAATCTGCACAATTTCTCTTTTAAACATTCCTTCACGAAATGACCCTTTGCTAGACAGTTGAAACAAAGTTTAAGCTCCCTGACTTTTCTTGTTCTTTCCTCAACATTCATTTTTCGAAACACAAGACACTGATTTAAATAATGTTTCTCCTCACACAGGGCATTTCTGAATTTTTAATTCTTGTTGTCTATGGCTTAAGTCTTGATTCTTGATATAGTTTCCTCGATACTTGAATTTTTCGATTTTATTAGATTTGTTGTTCTTTGTGTTTTGATTCACGGTGACGTGGGACATTATAGGTTGGCCTCGATACTCCTTGTTATTTACTGACCTTTCTTCATAATTCGCTCTGCGAAATTCCATCGTTCCTTTTATTTCCATCGCCTGTTTCGTCCGCTGTAACTTACTTCCTAACCAGCCCTGCAAGATTTTAACTGCTTTGTCAGAACCATTTTTTGAACTGTCATGATTTGTCAACCACTCATCCAACACAGAGCGTGACAACTTTTGTAACAACTTTTGAAAATTAAATCCCGCGCCCAACTCATTATCTCTTCCTATATCTTCCAAACGAACGAAAAGAGTACCAATTAGAGATAAGAGATTCTCAAAATCTCTTACTTATAATTTCTTAATCTAATTATAATTATTAATATTTAAATGTTGTTTTTATAGGAGCTCATTAAATAATTCCGAAATAAATCTCTCATAAAAATATTTTCTTCGGATAATTCATTATATAATTTTATAATTCATTCTGGAATTGAAGTATTTGAATTACTGATTTCGCTGATTTTCTTTTAAATATTTTTTTCAATTTGTTTTTAATTTTTTTCAGATAATTTCCAATTAAGCCAAATTTTAATAATATTTTAAATAAACTTTTATGAATTCATCGATTTCTGTCTATGTGTGACATGATACAAAATTTCGTCTAATTAATAAATTCATATTCAAAATTTAAATCTAAGTTAAATCAATATAAATTATTTTATTGACAGCATATTGAAAGAATATAATTTTTCAAGTTATAAGGTTGTATTTGTCAAAAAAATAATCTTTTAAGACTTTATTTTATTAAAGATCTCTGTTCAATATATTGCAAGCATATATTTTATCACCAATGACAATTATTAGTACTGACTGCGAAAATGGAAAAGTATGATTTTTCATTTTGTATAGCTAAAATGATATTTAATTTCGGTAAAACGCAAAAAGATAAATTGTCAATAAACTATGCAAATCATTATATGAAATTGTTTTCTTCTATATTTAACAAGATGGGGTTACCCGGATCAATATTTAAAAGTAAGCAAAGCATGTTACTCAAACAAGGCTCAAACATTGTACCGGATGAGGTGGGATCCGTAACAGCTTTTTAGTATTATAAGTTGTAGAACAGATCTACCAGCCTAGAGATGCACAGCCTTGATGACCCAGATCCAGAACTAGCAAACAGCGAAGATTTAAAAATGAAGCAAAGCAATGAAAGCAGAGCCGGTAATCCAGCTGAATGGGAAGTAAATGCACATTTTATCGGCTATTATGCAGAAAATATCCATTCACTGAATTTAGAAAGTGATTTTCTTTCAATGGGTAGACAATTTGGAGACAAGACAAGATATACACGCAAGGAATATTTTCTGAGAAAATTGACAAATGAAGAAGTTGTCTAGAGAGATTACCTTATTTGTTTCTCCTTCAACAGGCAAAGTGTTTTGTTATGTGTGCAAGCTATTTGATTGCAAATATCGTAGTGTCGATGAATCTTGCAATCAATTTAAAACTGGTTTTGATGATTAGAAAAATCCAAATGCAAGGATTACTTTGCATGAGAAGTCTAATGATGTTACAACGTCAGAAGTCCACTAGAATTGATACAGAGCTCCAAAAAGAAAAAGAGACATTGTTTAAATACTGAAGTTTTGAAAAGAATAATTGAAGTTATAAAAAATTTTTCTGAAAGAGGATCAGCTTTACGTGGTGAGACTGAAATGTATAACTGTCATAACAATGGAAACTATCTTGGCTGCATTGACCTTTTAGCTGAATTTGATCCACTTCTAATAGAACACATTCAAAATATGAAAACACGGGAAAAGAATATGTGTAATATAATAATACCATGCAAAGTATTTTGGAATTAGCATAGATTCAACTCCTGATATTGGTCACATGGATCAACTTACACTGATTATCCATTACGTCATTCTAAATGGAAATGTTGTGGAAAGATTTCTTCAGTTGAACCTCACAACGGAAAATACTTATTTGATCTTAATCTTCATGGTATCGATATTACAAATTGCCGGTCTCAATCATATGATAATACTAGCAACATGAGTGGAATTTATTCTGGCGTACAAGCTAGATTTAGAGAGATTAACAGTTTCAGCAGAATGGATACCATGCTCTGCTCATAGCTTAAATTTGATTGGTTCATCTGCGTTGGAGTGTTGTTCAGCAGCAGTTAACTACTTTGGTATTGCTCAGTCAGTGTATAATTCAATAAAGAGCGAATTAAAGATAAAGCAGTGCTTCTGTTCTGCAAAGTCTATCAGAAACAAAATCGTCAACACGCAGTGATGTAACAAAACCTTTTTATGCAAACTATTTGGAAAGCGAACTCCAACTACCAGCAGCTGTATATGAAGCAAAATCGTTAATAAAAAATTGAGACCATTATGAGACTGCGATAAATTATCAAAAATTATCTGCTGTCAACGATGGAACGAGAAAGATTGTCTTTCCTTGCATTTCTTTCAATGGAAAACGATTTAATGCGGGAAATGTCATTTGAAGATTTTATTTGTGATTTTGCTCATGCAAAGAGCCGCAAATTTTATATAATTTAGTCTACTGTGTATTACAACTTAGCTAAAACAGGGGCTAGGTGTAAGGGGGTGTCACAAACGTGGCCCAGTTAACTATTTTGAAGGTGAACTACAACTTTTGTTTGCATGGAAATGATTGGCCACGGCTCCAGAGGTACATGGGCTCCAGGTCCTTCCGGATCCGGAAATGTGATCCACCCCCACTAAATCTAGGGGTGCTGTACAACTTTCTTTAATAAATTCATCACCAAATCTCATGGTTTATGCTACAGAGTCACCCTTGACCCCATTTGGGTCACAGTGACCCAAAGGAACCCAGCTACGAACCTTCTCCCACTCAAGGACTACCCCATGTTAAATTTCCTCGAGATCGGTCCTGATTTCTATAGGAAAACACTAACATCAATCTAACAGACAGCCAATTCGTGATTTAAACAGTCCATTGTAGGCGAGTCGTGCAAATTCCTCGTAATTGGCGGAAATAAAAATGAAAATGAGTTTATTTCTAGTAGAAAGTTCAAGTTGCGTTCCGAGGTTCGTGTTGTAATTATTTTGCTATCTTTTATGATCGTTTCCCTATCATACCGAATTGGCAGAATTCCAATACCATAGCAACAGGGACTGAATCATAATTGATTAGAATGGTAAATATTCATGAATTATAATATTAAATAATATAATATGACTTAAAATAAACCCTCAAATTACAGACATGATTTTAACGCTTATAACTACTCCCTTTTAACAACTCTTAGCTTTCATTTTCGTATTTATTTTATTTAAAATTAATAAATTTAAAAATTAAATTTAAAAAATATTCAAAAATCATACTCGCATTAATATAGAATTTTCACTGGAACTTGAAGAAACGAGAACATTACCATCAGTAAGTTGAACTATGTCAACTCGGTTTTCTAATTCATTAGAAATATTCAACGAAAGGGACTAAACAACAATAAAGTTTTAAAAAATGATTAGTATTAATTACATCATAGAATCCTAATTTGATATTATTCCCAAAAACAACATATGACATGAAAAATGACTGGTATGTTTTACTTTTTAAAGACTTTGTTAAATAACTGAACATAAAATCTAAAGTTTTAATGGCGTAAAACTTACAAGAGTGAAATATACCTCAAAATTCAGTGAATTTAATAAGGATTTATTTCTAAAAATCGTATATACTTTAAAAATATATTTCTATAAAAAATTAAATAAGATTAATAAGATTGCTAATTTTTACTTTAGATAGCTTCGAAATTTTCAAGGAAAATTATAAAAAAATAAGTTATTTAAATTTAAATTACAATAAGTAAACTATTTAAACACAGCAAAATTAATTATATTTAAAATTTAAATTGTATTTAGTATAGAGCATAAAAATTATTTATACTAAAAAAAAATTGTGAGTTAAAAAAAATAAAGAAGCGAAAATAAATTCAGTAAATTTATTAGAAATAAATAATAGTATGAAAAAAATAATCTAATTAATAAATAATAACAAAAACAAGAAAAATATTAAAATTGCCAAAAAGTATTACTTAATTAAGCTAATATGATAGAACCCAGAAATGTTATAAATAAAATTTGCTACATTAACCTTACTATGCACCATTATGAAGAATGATTAAAATACGAGATAACTGGTGGGTTACACGGTTTTGCCAGTTGTTTTAAACGTCCTTGTGTTTACCTTAGTAACGCCATATAAATATTTTCTAGTACCACTCGGCACCCGTTGCTAGGCAACGTTTGAAATGTGTTTGAGTGGGTGGATTGTCCGCAAAAAGTGAGCGCTATTACTAATGCTATAATTGCTCGGACAACCCCTGAGTTCAACGAGCTGTCGATGGAAGACCTATGCTCGCTTTGCAAGTCCCTTGTGTGTGAGAAGTTTCAAGATCAGAATCATTTAAGTGAGAGCTAAATTCGGTGATTGCATTCCTAGAGATAGAACAACGGCTACCTGACGGAGTGTGAGTACTCATGAAATAACAGCGGGGTTTTCAATGCTCCTCAAGTTTAAAACATCATTTTGAATAATTAAACAACCTTTATAATTTAATTGAATCTACAGATTAAACAAATTTAAATCAAATGAGTTCGACATCCGAGCGGCTCTACGTCTGGCACGCTCTTTTCACCCCGGCCTATAACTGCTGGACGGTGTTGTAGTAGGAGTTACGGCGGGCGTTGGATTGGTTATTGATTCCCGATAAGCCAATTGGGATGGGGCGAAGACAAGAGGGTAGGTTACTGCCTCTCCCTCCCGGCTGGTGGACAAGGCAACTTCCAACCCCTTTATCTGTGTTCGGAGAGTTTGATTCAATTGCCGCTCGTCGGCCCAGCCCTTTTGAGCGGCGGTAAGCCTGTGGCGTAGGGGCTTAACTTTAGCTGGGTCCACCCATGTGGCTTTTACTTGATGCATCTCCCTGGTGAGCTGGATGATTTGCTCATACAGCGCTTTGTTGGCTTGCTGGGCACGAGTCAGCTCTTTCTGCAGTAGTTGGATGGGTTCCATGGCTATTAATAGAGACATTTAAAAGATTTGTTATTTTAAAGAAATTTTGTTAGTATACGTTACGTTAAACAAATAAGGAATTCTCTCATCAAGGCTCACGTAAAATGAAATAGTTAACAACAATAACAAACGATTTATTTTAAAACTTTACCATACAGATTGTGATTAGATCAGAGAATATTCCACTATGAGGTGGTAGCTCAGGAGGCGGGAAACCCCCTTTCCACCCACTCCTCCGGAGAATAGCCGGATATGGTCATTACAGGTCGCTTGGTGTTGCGAGCCCGCGTTTTTTTCGGCCGGTTACCGAGATAGGCCCTGCATTGTGGTGGGTGTCGGTAACTGCTGGCAATTCGACCAGCTAATAGGTCCTCTTCCACGTTCGCCAAGTATTGGCGCGCTCTAACTACTTGTAGCTCCACCTGTCGTTGGTGGTTTTCGAGTTGTTCGAGGAGATGGTGGGCCTGCGCGTGGATTTCCCAGGCCGGGCTCCACTCTTCCCATGGTCGATCGGCCAGCCATAGGTCGGGGTCATTTTCCGTCGATTGTCTGTCGATTAGTCGAGGTTACAGTTGGGGAAACTCAGGGCATCCCTCCTGCCGGAACTGTTCCCATGCCCTCCTCCATCGATCGTCCACGTGGGTTGGAGTATATCTCATTAAACTGGGTTTCTCTGAAGAAAGAAAATCATTAGTGACACTGTATGTATCTTTACTTGAACAATTTTAATGGTAAAAACAAGATTCAAATTAAATCAGTTAGGAACACTATACTGAGGGTCAATTCCGTTAACTTTCATGCGTTAACCCTCAACCCTATTCATTGTGGTTAGTACTCAAAAGAGCAATTATTGAACAAAAATTCATTTAATCAAAGCTGCAATAAAAGACATTCGTTAGAAACTTCGATAAAGATGTCAATTCTATAGAGATACCTTAATTAAATTCATTAAAATCTTAAGGCGAAAAGTCAGTTTCCTACAGATAGTTTAGTTTAGGGTCCTAAAAATTATGTAATTAAAATATCAGAGTTTCTTATAAATCATTCAGTCAAAATGAAAAATAAATTTCTATGATCCGGCTGGTAATCATATTCTAATGGTTGACCAACATGATCAAAATTCAGATTTATATAATAGGTTTAGGAAAAATATTTGGCTAAAGATCTAAAATTTATCGATTTCACAAGCTTCATGATTTGAAAATTAGATTTTTGTAAGGGTTATTGAAGAAAAAACTTCTAGGAAGTCACTTCCTAATAATTCAAGCTAAAATATGACTAAACTATCAATAAATTTATTTGCCTTGTTTGACAAAATTCTACAATCAGGATTAAGATTAAACTCGTATAAATTATCTAGTAAAATTCTATAATAAATATCAATAAAATATGATTAAAATTGTCAGTTAATTATACGTTTCTTATTTACCAAAATCAAAAGTTAAAGTTATATAGATTATCTAACAAAACTCGCAAGGGATTTACAAATCAAAAATATTCAAATATGATTAAACTATCATGTGTTTTATATAACTTATTTAATTTTAAATTAAAGAGAGGTAATTTCAAATTTTATTTAAATCGAAAAAACATAAACAAATATGTTATTAATTATATAATGGTTGTAAAATTATTACTGTTTCAGAGGAAAATTAGGTAGAAAATTTAGGTTACCTGAGTTTCATAAATTTAATTCCATAAGCTCGACAGGGGCGGATGGTTGATTCGCTGGCACTTCTTCGTTGAGGTTGAATCGATAAGCCATTAGTGGAACTTTTTAGGAAAACTGGCGTTTCGATATTTGCACTTATTTATAAAGTAAAAGCATGCGGTGTAGAATCACACCTCGTCATATTCTCTACCCCTCAGGTGTGTCTCTATATCCGTTTGGCATGTACAATCGTTGTTCAGGATTCAGATTTTCAACACGACATGTATGGTAAGAACTAGAATCTTTTCCTTATTCTTTTACTTATCGATTTTTAGAAAATTTGGTTTAGTATTTTGTGGAATTTACCATTAACTCGTGGGATTGCAACATGAAAAATTGGAACCTCTTAATGTAACTTTTTATTCATTTATAATATCCTTATGGTTTGGCTGGGTAGATTTTGGTACGTCGGAGTTCTAGCATTTGTTAGCGGATAATTAGGCGAACAATTTTTGGAAGATCTTGTAGGTATTAATTTTTATAGTTTCTTTATTTAAATTTACAGGAAGCGCAGAAAAGAACTGACAGTCGCGGGTCGAGAAGTCAATGGACAATTTTAATCGGCCATTCTGTTTCTGTCCCAAGAACCCTCTCAAATCTGATAAAATCGTTCCGGCGTAATTATGCACATTCATCTCAGTTTGTGATCAATATAATTCTTTCTTATTTGCTTTATTTGGTGGTGGTTTCGATTTATGTAAATTATTTTAGTAATTAGGGCTTATTTTGATAATTTATTGGCGATCCTTTCGTTTAATTCATGTTGGAAATTTAAAATCGTAAATTTGATGGCGGAAAGGGGTCGTAGGCCTATCGCAAATATTAAGTCCAAATTTTTCTCTCCTCTTTATTCTATTTAGGTAATAAGGTGCACTAAGTTCGTGGAGGTTACTTAAGTTTGTAATTTATTCATGGATCATCTATTATTGTGGGTTCCTGATAACTTTGCTATTAATTTAACTCTGCTTTTAGGGTTTTAAAATTATATTCGTATTTAATTCAAATTGTTAACAACGATTTCATTTTATTATTCCCCGTTACCTTTCTTTAATTGATCTTAGGCGCATTGTGTTCATATTGTTGGGTTTTGGATTATTTCAAGTCGGTTCTCTCTGACTCCTGGTGTTCTTTAAATTAAAACAATGAACGACCCAACGTATATTGAAACAACAGGTTCACAATTTATTATCACGCTACAATGACCAATCAAAGTTTATACGATTCTCTGCTCGGCGTTGATGCTTTGCAAACAAACAATATTCACCTTTTGATCCTTTAGTTCTGTTGACTCTCGTTTTCCTCGGTTTCTGTTTGGTTTGATCCCTTTTCGCCTTTCCGTATTCTTAATTCTATTTCTTCTTTTCCCTACTTCCCTAATTCGTTTATCACTTTTCCTACAGTCTGATTCTTCGAACCCTAGCTGAGGCAGAATGCCGATTTTCTCTGATTTTCCCTTTGCTTATATACTCCTCGAAATCAGGATGACAAATGGTTATTGCCGAGCCAATCTTTCGTTTGACATTTTCTCCTACGTGTTTGCTTCGGCTGTCATCCATAATGGTCCAACGAATCCAGATAATTAATGGCCCTACCGGTCTTCCTACGCGCGCTATCTTCTCCTTACTCTTTTCCCATTAATCATTATGTCAAGCTAATGGGCCCAAATCTTCCTTTTGTTTGCTTTTCTTCTTGTTTACCCAGCTCGGGTTTCCTTCATCTCTCGGGTTCTCCATTGGCTCGGGTTTCCCATTAGCTCGGGTTTTCCATTAGCCAATTAATTAATTAATTAACGTTTTCTGTTTTCATACATTTGAATGTTTTTCAACCCTTTCTAACCCTTTTCTGATAAATCCCTAACCGTCATCTTGTTGACCATTAGCTAATCTATAACTGTCCCGTTTTTCCCATTCGATTTCGATGATTTTTCCATTTATTGATTTTTCTCGGATTTCCGGATTCTCGCCTTTCGTAATTGCTTTTTGCATTTTCTAATACTGTTTCCATCGCACTTTCCTTTACTATTAATTCTGTGCACGATCCCGCTTTTATTTGCCTTTTTTCTTCGCTTACTTTCCATTTGAATTATTATCCTAAATTTTATTTAAATTTTTAATTTTAATTTACAGACCTCAACAATATTATATTTAATGAGTGCCCACAGGACTACTCGGTGTGGTGATTTTGAGCCGTATGTAGATTAATTTAGGTCGAATTTAAAGAAAACGAGAAACTAGGGGGTAGCCAAAAGACCACCTCCTTATTTCTCTTTTCTTCTATACGGGATAATATTGACGTTCCGATCCCTGCGTTCCGCAAGCCGGGTCTTCACGGGCACAGATAATCGGCGATAATCCACGCACTTACACGAATCTGAATAATATGTAGATTTTACTAACTTGTGATGTGTCTTGGCTGTGGGCCGGAAAAATTTCGACAATAAAATGAATAATTAATGAAAAATAAACTGATTTTAGGTTTTATAAATATTTATTAATATATTAAAAGCAATATACCAAATTACTTGCTAAAGCATAAACATTATACAACAAAATACTACTCTCCCCACGCCGATTTCCAAGCAGAGCTCTACCGAGGTTGCGAGGATGTAACGTGGAGAGAGAGTTTCCAAATAAAACTCTCACTCACCTAAAGTAGATTTAAAAGTATTGAGTGATTTCAAAAATTCAAAATATGGTGGTTATTGTGTAAAAATGAATCGGTATATATACCTATTTTTTGTCGTTAACCTCGCGTGTTCTTTTTGATTTAGTAAAACAAAATTCAACCTTGATATTTTCTAGTGTATTCTAATCTTAATTTTTATTATTTTCTAATTTATTTTGATAATTTTTTATTTGAAATTTTTATTGAATTATTACTAATTCAAATTCTTTGATTTTTATTTCATTTTCATGAAATTTTTATTTTTGTTAAATTATCCAATTTCGGTCGAATTTGTTGGGTTTTCGTGTTATGTTTATATTTATATCGTGCGGATCTTATTGCATCTTGTTATTATTTTAATTTATTTTTATGTTTATTATTTTATATGTAATTGCTTTTTTCTTTATTTTGCTAGGTTTAATTGATGTTTTCATAGGTTTGAATTTAAAGCTGCATGTTATATTTGCATGTGTGTTACCGATTCATTTAAACATTTACAAGGCCGTTTGTGTTCTGGCCCAACATAACTATAAAATTTAAAATAACTTCTGGTGGATTGTTGAATTTTAATAGATCTATATGGCTGTTGTCCAGCACACTAAGCAATAAAAAATGTGTCGTCTCCAATTCGAACATGTTGTTAGTGATAAATATAAACACCAAGTAATCAAAGAAAAATTAAAGAAAAACATAAATAAGAAATTCAGAAACAAAAAAACATTTAAATAAAAACAAAAAAGCAAGAATTTCTACAGAACAAATAAATTGTTATATTTAAGTAAAAATAATTCTAAGGTCATGTAAACGAAGACCATGACTCATTCAAGGTCATTGAATGACTCATTATATTTTTTTAAGGTCATTGAAACAAAGACCATGACTCACTCAAGGTCATTGTGCTGGGCACTGATGGGTCTTTAAAATAGTTTGAACTGCCTAAGGGTTACTATCCCCACCCAGCGCCTGCACAAGAATTTTGAACCGCTAGTCACCCGTCAAAAATTAACGTTGGTACTGTGAACTAGTGGGTGGAAGGTTAGCAAAAGGTGAGCTCCTTCTCAAGAACTGCTAATGCCCTAACCTTCCTCGGGTCCATGAGCTGTCGTAGAAGACTTCATGCTCTACTTGATCGTCCCTTTCTCACTTATTAATTCATAAATTACCTAATCAATTGATCCCTCAGTTCCCCCACATTCAACAACTTCAACTCACATCCAAACATCAATAGCAACTTCAACATTAACGTTACCATTAATAGATTATATTTAAGATAAATAAACAATTAACATTTACAAATTTTAAGATCAATAAACATTTAACATTTATAAATTACAGTCAAATTAAATACATGATCACAGAGTTATACTCAACACCTCCAAATGAATGAGTTAAAATCCATTGGCGTCCAGAATATGACCCAATAGGCTAGCTCGGTTTAACCTAAACTGTCACTCCCTCTCCTTTTTATTTGGACGGTTTTTTCTGCGATTCCTTTTGGGTAGATCCCTTGACGTATGGGAGGAGCCTTGTGTTATGGTTCTTATACCGTCATCTTTTCCTGTGACATTCCGTAGTACTATTACCTGTTGTTCTTCTGATAGCAGGACACCACTCTGCATGAGACCTGTACGGATGTCGTCTCTGAGTTTCCACTCGGCGACCTGTTTCTCAAGCTCCTGGGCCTTCTGCTCGGCCAGCCGCAGGGCTTCATCCTTCTGATTCAACTGAGTCTTCAAGGTGTCCATTTCTACCCTTAACTTGGTTGCTGCCTTGGGGTGAAGCCACGTTTGCTCCATGTAGCGGCACTTCCGCACCATGGACTCAGCCCTCTGGGTTTGAACTATTGCTGTTTGGTGATATCCGGCTATATCTTTGCGAAATTGCTCCAACATCTTTCTGTGTTGGTCCACTGGACAAAATTTCTTTTTAGTTTCGTTTTTATTAACTCTAATTTACACATAACGAGTATTAATGTACTTATTTATTTTAATCAATATCTTTACGGTAAGTATTATGCCATCTCGATGGGGAAAGGATAGGTGTGTTCCCTTTACTCCTTATATGTCTTAACGGCATTTATCATCGTACTCATAGCCACTTAATTATAACAGGCACCAGCAACGATAACATTGACAATGCCTGCGATAACCAGGGGTGGGTGCATAATCATTATATTATTAACGTTATAATAATAGTACGAAATTTATATTTTCCATTTAAGAAGCTAATTTAATTTACAAAATTTAAATTTATTAAATCCAAATATAAAAATTTTTAATTTAAATTACTATAAGAAGATTTACAAAATCTTTTATTGCAAAATGGAAATAAAAAAAATTCTTCAACAATATAAAATTTATTATTCTATTTTAATTTTGTTTTATTACACTTAAGCAATTTATTTCTTGCTTTTCGCTCGTTGTCATAGCGACGAGTCAACAATCGGTAAATTTATTTTTATCCACTTCTAATTTATATTTTATGTTTTTAGATAATCTAAGGAACCCCAGGACAATCGTGGTTGTCTCCATTTCGCTAGTTTATCCCACCAAGTATGATCCTCCATTTATTAACCATTTTATTCATTATTAACGCACAGGACACTCAGAAACAACTTGCAAAGAAGATCCCGAAAGTTGGAAATTTTTTAATCACAATTTTTATTTTTATACGGTGACATATTTTTTTGGTGTATTTTTATTTTAATAAAGTTTAATGTGTTTATTTTTTATTTCTACGATTACGATAATTATTAATAAGGACAATTTTAATAATATTCATATCATTAATAATCATTGAATAATGATAATAATAAATTTTGTAATAATAATAATCATTTCTAAGTAATTATAATAATAATAGCAAATATGATAATAATATTAATAATAATAATAATAAAAGTAATAATAATAATAATAACATATTAGTGACAATAATCATAATAATAATAATAAAAAGGAAATTTTTGGTAATAATAGTGTTGGTGGTGCCAATAAGAAAATGATAACGATAATAATGTCAAACCATAGTGGGAGTATTAGCCGGGGATTAGGAATAATAGTACTATATCGTTGGTTATAATAATAGTAGTAATATGTTAGTAATATTTACAATAATAATAAAAATAAAGATGTTAATAATAATAATATTTTAGTAATAATAATAATAATAATGTAGGTGGTAATAATAACAATAATAATAATGACGATAACATTAACATTTTAAAAATTAATAATAATAAATATAAAGCTAGGAGCATACTAAGTAAGTTGTCGAATTTAATGATACTATATAGTTTTAGTAATAATAATAATGTACTAATAATATTAATAATAATAATAATAATGGTAACAATAATAATACTCTAGTAATAATAATAATAATAACAATATGAAAATAATAATACTAATGATAATAATAATAATATTAGTAATAATATCAGAATAATTCTGGAGATAACGATGATTTATGTAACCCCAATGATATTATATGCCCATAATAATGGTACTATATAGTTTATAACCATAATAATGCTATACTAATAATATTAATAATAATAACGATAATATTAATATTTTAACAATAATAATAATAATAATAATAACAATATTAGTATGAAAATAATAATAATTTTAATAATAAAAATAGTAATTAAATAATAATGATAGTAATATTAATAATTCTTTGGTAGCATTAATAATAATCGTAGATGGGTTCAATAGACATACTGAAGTGAAAATAATAACTAAAATAATAAAACTACGAAACTTACAACATTAATAATAATAAAATTAATATTAGTAACAACAACAATATCATAAAAATAATAATGTTAACAATAACAATAATAATGAAATAAATAACGAAACTTTTCGTAATAATAATAAGTTTAAATGCAAAATAGTCACGTCAATAGTTGGTTTATGTGTTATAGGGTCATTGATTTGATTTTATGAGCTGAACGAAAATTTGAAATCTAAGTAATGAGATAACGTAAAATCTTTTGGAGTGATATTCGAAATCGATTTTAGCTTCCAGGTTTGTACGTAAATTAAATACGAACGATGTTGTTACAAAGAAAATCTGATCTGTGGCCGATTGAACTTCCTAGTGTGGTTAGTCTCGAGTCATAGTGTATGTGAGTTATATAATACTTTTGTAACGGAATATAATTTGTCAATTACCAAAAAAAAATCTTTCTAATCCTTCTAGATGTTGGTCTATATGTTTTTCTTTTATTGTGTTATGAAACTTTATATTTAACCTTTCCCAGGACCTCAACACTACTCTTTCGAGGGTCGGGCGATAGGATTTAGGAAGGGGAGAATACTTGACGGACCTTGCTACTGCCTTCGCCGCGGCTTCCCCCACTAACGACCGATTCGATCCGGAGTATCGAAAAAAAACAATTTAATTTCACTTCTTGTCTGCATGTGCACTATAATTTATAAGCCGTAATTCGATTAATGTGCTTTAAGGTTAAATTCCTTCATGATGGAGGTTCAACAATAACGGAGTTAAGTCGAATCCATCGATCATAAAAGAATATTTCCTCAAAGCTTGAAAATTAAAAATAATAATAAAAGAAATCAATAATTATTTCATATTAAGCATAGTATAACCATATCATGATTGTTTGTGTGTGTGTTTTGATGCAGTAAAACAAGGAATTTCTCGAATATTCCAAAATTATAAAAATTTTTATTCTTTTTGATTTAAATTTAAATTTTTACATTTTTATATCTCGAAAATTTTTATTAAATTTTTATTTATTTTATTTTTCTTTAAATTTCCATTTTTAACTAATTTTAAATTTTCTGCTCAAAACCACACAGGCGTTATCGTGCTGGTTAAACAAAAAATGGGCTTTATCAGTTTTTGCCCAACAATTGGATTACTCATTATATTTTTTCAATGTCATTGAAAAAAGACCACTCAAGGTCATTGGATGGCTCATCATATGTTTAAGGTAATTTAAACAAAGACCATGACTCATCCAAGGTCATAGGATGACACATCATTTTTTCAAGGTCATTCAAAATTTTTCAAGGTCATTGGATGACTCGTCGTTTATTTTCAAGGTCATTCAAAATTTCTCAAGGCCATATTATTTTTAAAAATTTTTAAATTTAAAATAACTACTTATTTTTATAAGTAGTGTTTAAATTATAAATATTTTTAAATTTTTATTTTTATTATATTACTTATTTTCACAAGTAGTGTTTTAACTATTAATATTTTTTAATTTTTATTAATATTATTATTATTATTATTATTATTATTAATATTGTTACACGTTTTTATTTATTATTATTATTATTATTGTTACAAGTTTTTATTTAGTATTATTATTATTAATATTATTATTATTATTATAATTACAAGTTTTTATTAATAAACTGCTATAGATTATCTGCTTGTTAATCACGCTCTCCTATTGCACATATTCTTATTATTCATGCACTCCTATTGATCATATCTTTATTAGTCATGTGCGTGCAATGTTTAATAATATTATTGATGTGTAACAAAGACACTGAAAACACATATATATATATATATATATATATATAGTGTTAAATAATATATACTCTCATAAAATGACAGTAGATATTTCAGAATCACCTTTAAATCACACAGAGGTTTTATTTTATTTTTATTAATTGTATTCATCTTTTAAATTAAGATACCAGAATTCAGTATTAAATGGAATCAGACATTTTAATCGATAGACTGTTGACAGAAACCTATGATTATTTATTACTATAAAAAATAAATAAGTCTTTTAAACATCACAATATTCAAATTCTCGTAGAATTATTCGGTTTTACAAAGTCATTAATGAAATTATCTATTTGTATATTATTTCTAAATAATATAAATCCTACAGAAATTAATATGCTTAATATATTCTGGATATGCATGGATTTCAGGTTTGGCAAATATCGAGATGTTATTCAATCCTACATTAATAATGCAGATAAAATCGAAATAAAAATCAAGGATAAACTGGATGAAGTAGAAAACCAATATCTTACATGTTCAAGTTGTTTAATTAATAAACTCAATATTTTATATTTGCCATGTGGACATATCATTATTTGTTCATCGTGTATTAAAAACTCTAATAAGTATGAAAGTTGTGGTATAATTATTGATGAGAATTATTCTGTGTATATGTAATAAATGTTATTTTTTTTCTAAAGAAATATTATTCAAGTTACTTTTAACTATTGTGAACATGATCTCAAACCCAAATTTATAAAAGCAACTAATAATAAAATAATCAAAACATAATAAAATAAGTAAATGAAAATGTACAAGTTTAGTTTTCTATAATATACAAATTTTTATCACATAATTGTTCGAAATCGTCTAATAAATCTTTTTATTGATGATGATCATTCAGGAGCCAAAATTTCATTAAAAATATCTTTAAATGGCTGAGATCTAATATAGTTAAAAACACAATAAAAATTTACGATAAGAGAGGACAATATGAAGTTTATGTTTTATTATTGACAGACCAAGTGAGGTCAAAAAGTACAAGGGCATCATTGCACAAATTAAGCCTAGCTTGTCGGGTAGTTACACATTACACAACTTTCCCGTGTGGACACTATAAAGCGTCATAGACACTAAACTAATTAATGTTTATTACTACCAAAATAATTATTTGCAGACTATCTAGATTAAAGCCATCAATGACCAGCTTGCAAATTAAATGTAAGAAAGGGTAAAAATATTATTATATTTAAAAATACAAACAAATAATTCATCCATTTAAACTCATCGAAATCGAATGATGGGAGTCAAAATAATATCATTATTAAATCAAAACTTGAAATATTAAATGCGCGCGGGTATACCTTTAATTAAGATGATTGTAAAGGTTTTTTTCATAACTATATTTTTACAATTAATTAATAAAACCATAGTTTTTAATATATATTCATTAGTCAAGACTTTCTTAAACATGCACTTGTATTGCATCTATATTGTGGACTAACATAATCCGTGTATGTTGGAAATTTGCTATATTCAGAAATACATTTAAATTAATATGAAAAAAGATGCTCATAAAATATAATTGTTTGAAGTTATTTTGTGTTTATCAAATAGATTAACATAATTATATTTAATAATTATATTTTATAAGTGATATAAAAAATTTAAAATAAAATCTGTAATATTCACCAAATTATTATTATTAGTACTATTATTATTATTATTATTATTATTATTATTATTATTATTATTATTATTATTATTATTATTATTATTATTATTATTAATACTGTTACGTCAAAACTGAAAGCTTGATATTTTATATATTTAACGACCACATGTATACTTTTAATTAACATAATTGCATAGTTTTAGTGGAGCAACATACCTTATTATTTTCATCATGCAACTATATTTGTAAAATCTATTAATATAGAGATTTATAGTTTTTTAATGTATTAATTACTCATGTCTTTGTTAACTATGCATTTGGTAACATATACTCAATTATAAAATTAATATTAGTAAAGTTATTAAGAAATTACTAAATGGCTATGTATTAACTAATATACATATATATGATTCGCTCAATGTTGTATGACCATGTTGTATGATCAAATTGTATGACCATATTTTCATTAACCAAATATTAACATAACCATGGATATTTTATCATGAATATCACTGAATAACAAAAGTTTATATTTTATTAAACATTTATTAAACATTCATTAATAAATTACTTTAGATTTTAGCTCATTTGAGGTAGTTTGTGCGCGACGTGGAGAAAGATCTCGGTTACTCCTTCACTTACATCGTAAAGTTGTAAAGATGAGTTTCACTAAATTGATCTGTAAGACGGGTTTTCTAATTTTTTAGTTATCAAAACTGATTCAAAAATTGATTAAAATTCTGTGAAAATAAATCGGTATATATACCTATTGTACGACCCTAACCTTGTGTGTTAAATTTGATGTGGTAAAACAAAATTTGACCTTGTGATTTTCTTGTATATTCTAATTTTATTATTTTTATGATTTAATTTGACAATTTAATTTTTTGACTGCTTATTGAATTGTTTCCATTTCAAATTATTTCATTTTTGTTTCATTTTTCATGAACTTTCGCTTTTTGGTGAATTGTCAAATTTTGGTCAAATTTTTGTGTTCTCGTGTAATTTCTGTGTTTATTTCGTGCGGATCTTGTTGCACCTTGTTATTATTTTAATTTATTTTTATGTTTTTCGATTTTATATTTCTATTATTTCTTTCGCGTATTTTAACATGGTTAATTGATGTTTTATGGGTCTGATTTTAAATCTGCGTGTCGTGTTTGCGTGCTGTTTCCGATTCATTCAAACAAAATTGTGTTCTGACCCAACAATTGAATCAAGTACAACATGAAAATCAAATTTGTAAATTTCGAATAAAATCCTAAAAAATTAATATTAAATTTATATTAAAATTAAATTAATCTACTGAAAAAAAGATAAAACTAATAATAAAAAAACGTATAGAAAAATATAAATCAACATTAAATTAATATTGAAAATCTTTAAATTAAATTATTCGATTATTAATATCAAATTCATAATTCAGATTTATGAAAATAACTTCATGGTGATTTTCCCTTTGTTATTGTTTATTACATTGTGCCACATTTATTTATTTTAAGCTTATTATTATTATTATTTAAATAAAAAATCAATACCACTATAGAAATTAAATTGAAACAAAATTGAAATTTAAAAACCAGAAATTGAAAAGGATTATTTTATAATCAAAATTTTTTTCATTCACTTTATACTTTGCAAGAAGGGCTTATCTTATTATTTACTTTTCTTTCTGTTTATTTGTATTGTGGGGTTTGTGGTTTCAACAACCTCGACCCCAGATGTAAATAATTGCTTACCCACAATGATCACCCGTTGCCAAGCAACGTTGGAAATGCAATCATTGGTCTTGAGGTCGCCAAAGGTGAGCGCCACCTAGGAACTACTCTGGCCTGACCTCAAACTGGGTTCAACGCACTACCGTTAGAAGGTATGTGTGCGATTTTCTTCTTCTGGTCCCTCGTTTATATCATTAATTTTCCTTTCCTTGATACCTCTTCCTACAAAACTGTTCGCAAATTTCCTCGCCGTTCTACTCTATTATTATTGGAATAAGACTCAGAGAATTAGTTTAAGCCAAACGTTTATTAATTATTACAACACTATTTTGACTATCGTCCTTAGGCCTTTGCAGCGCGGCGTTTCGCACGCTCCGACTTTCCCGGCCGGTGTTTGGGGACTTTGGTCACCGGCACTGGGGCGGACATCGCTTCTCGGTATTCAAGTTGGGCCGGTGCGAAAACGAGAGGGTAGGTTACCGCGTTGCCCTCCTGGCACGCCGATAACGCTACATCAAGGTCACGTATCTGGATCTTTTGCGCTTGGGTGAGCTGCTTCTCTTCAGCCCACCCTCGTTGCGCCGCTGTCATTTTTTGATAAATCCTCTTTGCCCTTTCCCACTTAATCCAGGTGGCTTTGATTTGTTTGATCTCTTGATTTAACTAAGCAACTTGGTGTAGCAGGTACTTATTATTCGCAAGGGCTGCGTGGAGTTCTCGTAGCAATAGTTGTTTCGAGCTCATATCTGAATGTAAATTATATTATCTATTTCCGTCAACTATCATAAATTAATATTCAGTCGATACCCCTCAATCAGCATACTATCAAACATCGGCAAGGGGACTCTATTTCACTATTTTATTTTGATTAAGGTATTTTAGTTTTACAAGAAATTATCGACAAAATTAATCCAGATATTCTAATTAAGAGTTACCATTAAAGATTTATTAGGAATTACACAGAGTCATAAAAATCAGTGTCGGTTGAATCTGGGACCTCCTTTATTGTATCTTCGGCTGCGCACATAAGAATCGTCGTGATGATCATCCGGTTCGTCTTCCACATCTCGCAACTCGTGGGGAAGAACTCTCCTTGGGATCACCACATTCATGGCCCCAGTCTGGCCCCGAAGTCGCGGATCGTTCAACTCAAATGAAACGTTATAGCTGGGGGCATACCCATTGGTATTTTGCCCTCCGCAATATCGGCGTTCACTTGGGCCAAGTATCGTCTGGCCTCGGCTATCTGGGGATTTGTTTCTTTCTGGTGCTCTTCTAGCCGAGCTAATAGAAACTCTGCCTTACCACGGATCTCTCGGGCTGGGTGACGGCCAGGTTCGCGTTTAATTGCCACGTAGGGTGGAGTTCTACGTCTCCTGAGCTCCCTGAATTTCCATATCTCATCTCGCGAACATGGGATATCGAACATCCCGCGTCCCACATCGCCTGCCTACACCTGGTAGCCGAGTGAGCGGGAATCGGGCTATCACTCGGGATGCGTCAATCCACGAGTTCTCTAAAATTAAAAGGAGCATTAAGTGAGTAGCGAAGTTTTTATTTCATTTTGTTTTGGTCAACTAGACTAGGATTTGGGTATGACGATTTATCCAGCATAGTTGCGGCAGGTTCGCGTAACGTCAAAAAATTATTGATAGGGACTGTTTTTTGTTTTTTAAAAGGGTCATTTTAGTTTACGCAGTTCGTTGGCAGTGATCTGGAGTTCGATTCAGCGCTGTTTTATCTGAGTCTCCCTCCGAGTAAATTACTGAATTTAATTACTCTTGGTTCATCTCGCTTTAATGACTTATTAGAGATCTGATAGTTATTTAATAATTTTCGTTGAATTCACGGAACCTTTCTGATGATGAAAGCTTTAATTTTTTTTTATTGTCCTTCTTGCAGATGTTTCTAGTTAAGTTTAGTTAATTGAAGATTTGTTGTTTTAATACATAAGAATTTAACTCTATGGCTACGGATGAATTTAAATAGGTGAGTAGTAATTAAAAATTGTCAAATGTTTTATCTTATTATTTATTCGAATACTATCGCAAGGGTTGATAGTCTATGGTTAGGTATACTAGATCTGACGCCGATTTCATAAGTATCTCAATTAATATCACATTTATTTAGTTCCTAAGCATTTTCGTTAACATAAGACTTAAATCGTTCAAGAATACTTTCAGTAATCTAAATTTCAATTAATTAATGGCAGGTATTTAGGTAATTTAGAGTTTAAATTAATTTCCTACGATACACTAAGTAACCTGAAATTTCATTAATTCATACCATACATTAAGTAACTTAAAGTTTAATTAATTCATACAATACATTATATAGCCTAAAATTTAATTAATTCATAAAATATATTAGGTAGGTTAGAGTTTAAATTAATTCATAACTATTCTAATCGATATAAAGTTTAATGAACTCAAAATTTCTCTAATCAACATAAGGCCTAATTAATTCAAGAACTCCTTATTTAATACAAGGTTTAATTATCTTAATGAAATTTGAAAAATGCTTTTTACAATTAAATCACAAGTTCTCACTAATCCATTCGTATGATCACATTATTAATTCAATTTACCCTTTCCCGGTGAATTGTGGGTTCGATAACGTTGTTCCTAAGCATGCGGTTCATATTTATTATCCTAATAGATGGATTCCTTTCGATTCCCCACCTCCGCCAACGACCTGTGGAAACTGTTCTAAGTTTTATGCCTAAGATAGTGATTTAATTCAGACAGACGATTCTTGGTTTGACAACACTTTGGGCCATTCTTTTGTTTGGAATTTAAGAGTCAGTTGTAGATTGATTTCGAAAAAACTCAGTGAAAATAACTTAAAATCAACTGAAGGAATATATTGTAATTTACAACAGCGGTGGGCACAATTTCTTGGTGGATCTTGTCAGAGGGTCTTCATCAAGAATGGTTGGCATTCGGGTGCTAGCTCTTGAGTTACCGATCAATAGAATGATTAAAAATATTTAAATAGTTTACCCTCGAGCGACTTCCGGCTGGTACCTGAGACATTGGGCTCTTCCTTCTCCGACATCCGAGGTTCTCTTGATGTTGCTAAAGACCTTTTAGACATATTAGTGATAATAGGAAATTAATTATTACACGGCATTAACTGCAGCTCGGGGATTTACTCGTCCATTTCTATGGTTTGATTTTGATTTAATTCTTTTAGGACGTGATATTAAAGTTTTACATTATTTACATTTATTTCACGGGTTGATTTGAATCAAATTTCTTTATGACGTAATGTTAGAAAGATATAGCAACGATTTTTTATTTTTTAGTTTCCCGTCACCTTCCCCTTTAATTGATACTAGGTGCATTTGTGTTTACATTATAATTAATGAGTGCCCACTGGACTACTCAGTGTTTTAATTTTAGCCGTGTGTGAAGATAATTTAGGTCGAGTTTATGGGAATGGAGTGACGACGAAACAGCCAAACGACTATTTCCCCTTCACCCTTTTCTCTTAAACGGAATGATATTGACGTTTCAGCTCCTGCGTTCTCACGCCGGAGCCTTCAAAGGCACGAACTATTGGCGATCATACACGCACTTACACAATTCGATAGATTTATATGATTTTAATGACTTGTGGTGTTGTAGCGGCTGTGGGCCGGAAAAGTTTCGACGTGAGTAAAACTTGGTTTAACATTTCTTTAAAATATAATTGGCATAACATCATAAATGGAATTTCATCATAATCGGCATAACATTCAAACCTTCCCCCATACCGACATCTACAGCAGAGCTCGCATGAGGTTGTCCGGGTGCCACGTGGAAGCGGTTTCTAAACACTTCTTCACTCACATTAAAGATATTGATACTGAGCTTCTTAAGACTGACCTTTTTCAGATTAAACTGATTCAAGTTTTTCAAAAACTGATTAAAATTATGTGAAAATGAATCGGTATATATACCTATTGTACGACCCTAACCTTGCGTGTTAAATTTGATTTTGTAAAACAAAATTTGACCTTGTGATTTTCTAGTATATTCTAATCTTAATTTTATTATTTTTATAATTTGATTCGACAATTTTATTTTTAATTTTTTAATTGAATTGTTTCCAATTCAAATTATTTAATTTTTGTTCCATTTTTATGGATTTTCACATTTTTTGATAAATTTTCGAATTTCGGTCAAATTGTTAGGTTTTCGTGTTATTTTTATGTTTATTTCGTGCGGATCTTGTTGCACTTTGTTATTATTTTAATTTATTTTTGTGTCTCTTGATTTTATATTTAATTGTTTTTCTTTCTCGTATTTTAGCATGGTTAGTTGATGTTTTATGGGTCCGATTTTATATCTGCATGTTGTATTTGCGTGTGTAATACCGATTAATTTAAACAATTCTCAAGGCCTTGTGTTTTCTGGTCCAACAGTATGGTGTAATAGTGAATTTGTATGGTGTAATTGTGCCACATTTATTTATTTTAAGCTTATTATTATTATTTAAATAAAAAATTAATACCACTATAGAAATTAAATTACTATAGCTAAGAATAATTGAACAAAGAAAATTGAAATTTGAAATCAAAGAAACAATGCAAAAATAATTTCAAAGAAAATTAAAAAATTTTGATAACTACATTGTAGATTAAGAAATATGTCATTAATATAAATGACACAAATATTAATCGTCATAAAATAAAATATTTATTTTGTTTAAATAATTCTTATTTTTGGAGTATATGATTTTTAAGTATATTTTTGAGTATATTATTTGTATATTATTTTAGTTAAAGTTTAGATGTCTATTATTGACGAACATTCCAATCAATACAAGCCTTCAAAACATTGTGCGGGTAGTGTAAATGATCTCAAAGAAAAATTTAATGTAAATATTCTCAGTTGTGATAACGAGAAGCTTAAATTTGAGATTCACAATTTACCCAGTGATTTTCATTGCACATTACGAAAGCTTATTATAAATGAAGTGCCATCAGTTGCAATTGATCGACTATATTTATACAATAATACAAGTTGTATCGAAGATTCTGATTTGCAGCTGCGTATAGCTCTTACTCCAGTTGATGTTAATCCAGATTTGTTAGAATTTTATTCATCAGAATATCCAAACGATGACAAATCAGAATTTGATTCAAAAGCGTGTTTGATATTTGATTTGGATGTTAATTACAACAAACTGCAAAAGATTGATACCAGTCGATTTGAAAAGTTTACAGATCCTCTTAATAAAAATGCAGTAGAGAAATTTTTACCAACTTATAAAGAACGTCGAGATCGTACAGTTTACAGGTAAAATATAATAAATTTCAAGTCACATTTATCAGTAATTTTTAGTGATGATTTAGTATGGCGCCCAATCGGAGATCAAGCATTGAAATTTTCCGATGTAAAATTAACTGAAGGCGTTCTATTAAACAGATTGATGCCAGATGAGGAAATATTTCTCATTGCGCTAGCAGTGAAAAATTACGGACATAACCATGCCAAATTCATACCTGTCAGTGCAGCACATGGCCGCCAAGCTCACACTCTCAAGCTATTATCGTCAATTACCGGAAATAGCGCACTCACATTACAGAGTTTATTCCCGAAAGGTGTAATTAAGGTATATTATTCGTTTTTGCTGTAACAATAATAAAATGCGCCGATCTGAATATTTGATTGGTTTCTAGTGAAATTGAATTGTGATTTGATAATAATAAAAATTTGTAATTAGATCAAGAAAGGAGTCGCCACTGTCGGCGATGCAAAGCTGATAGAAAGAACGAATAAAAATTTCTATGAATATGAAGATCTGAAAGACAAAGTCGAAATCGGATTCGATGAAAACGTTTTCATTTGGGAGGTGGAATCAGTGCGGCCAAAGCACCAGCCTGCAGCTGAGATCCTAGTCAGTGCGTTTCGCAGCATGATTGAGAAATGCCGATTCTATCAAGGTAACCTTGAATATATCACCGAGCAGCAGCAGATTGAGCAAGTGAAAAATACTAATCGCAAACTCGATTACAAATCATATGCGAGACAAGTTTGCGGCAAAACTTGTTTCATCGAGAAAGATCTAAATGTAGGAAACGGATCGGCTTTCTATCGGTTTCACGGCGAATCGGATACTTTGGGCGTCTCTCTTGTGTATTTGATGAATTATCTGTAAGGATTCGCGTTATTGATTGATTGTGTTTGATGTAGCGGTTTAGGTTTGGCGGGAAGGTTACTTGTGCTTATCATAGGGTTGAGTTAGGCATTGAGCTGTTGGTGCGTGTTTCTAACGGTAGGGATAATATTTATTGCTATTTGACTGAATGTTGATGTGAATGATGATTGATAGGAACCACTGGCGAACAGATTTTGACCGAAGGATTTACTGCCATGCTGTCATATTTCCAGTTCATCATGGAATCAGTAGAAATGAAACTCTCCAGCTTTCACCTGAATGATATCAATATGGAATAAAATGTTTTTCTCTTTCATTTACTTGTTAATTCGGAGGAATTTGCTGTTTGATTTTTTGCAGATATTCACAAGCTTGCTTCAATTGCTTATTATTAATTTTGTCCGCTTGGTTTGATTTACGCTGAAATATCCGTTAAGGAAATTCGTTTTGGCGTTCACTATTTCATCTAAAACAATGGTTTCCAACCCTTTTGGATAACCGTACTCTAGTAACAATTTGGAATCTTTTATTTAATCAAGATAATTAATTTTGTGAGCGCGCAATTTTTTTTGAAATTATTTTTTGACCGATTTTTTTAAATTCAAATTTTTTGCAAATTTTTCTAAGCTGATCTTATAATTACAATCTACAATTGATCCAATTGCTGGTGTACTTGG
The DNA here is from genome assembly GCA_022537955.1 of Schmidtea mediterranea. Taxonomy (NCBI): domain Eukaryota; kingdom Metazoa; phylum Platyhelminthes; order Tricladida; family Dugesiidae; genus Schmidtea; species Schmidtea mediterranea. The sequence goes on along the minus strand of CM039680.1, from coordinate 24,390,896 downwards.
TAGAATTAATTTTTTTTAATCTGCTCATTTGTTTTAATGCACTTACTTCGCAAACTCTCGACCTTTTTAGGGTAGCTGCTATCTCACCCAGACGCCCCACAATTTTGAATTTACCACTATATACACATGAACAAGCTCATGTTGGTACTGTATATAGCAGGCGAGAGTCCACAAGCAGGTGAGCCCCATTTCTAAGACTACTTGTGATAATCTCGCTTTCGGGTTCCTGACTGCCGATAGAAGGACTTACGCCTACTTAACTCTTCTGACTCCCTCGACATTCATACTCGCATTTCCCATTCTTTATCATCAATCTTATGTATACGTCCGGAATAAAGTTTTCTCATGGTCTCTTTAGTTCATAGTTAGATATTAGTACAAATTATAGTTCGAAACCTAATTATCCGACACAGGGTTACCGGTTCATCATTTGATAATTTTAATTTAGACATCATTATTTTCGATAATTTATCAATAAAATTTAAATATCGTAATTTAGAAAATCTTCGAAGGGAAACTTTTACTAATGAGTTTTTAAAATCCAATTTCCTTAATTATCTAAGTTTTCCGATCAAATCCCCCGAATTCATTACTAAATAGTAAAATAATATTATCAACCTAGAACTTTGTTTTAAATTTGTAAAATTTTCCTTAAGTAACATGTGGTCATTTGAAATTTCATCTAAATTATCAAATACGCTGTTAGGTCAGCTGTTTCTAGATTTAATAAATTTTCTCTTTAATTCAAGGAAAAGTAAAGCTATACCGACACCCATATTTCGTCTTTCATTTACAATTTCTTTTTACTACTAAACTAATCATTACAAAAGGTTAAAATCAATTTTTTACAAGAATTACAGTTGTTCCCATTTTATCTTTTTAAGTTAAGTAACCCTTTTCAATCATACCATTTGCAAGCATTTGGTTTTATTAACATAATACCATGCTCAGATAAGACTGTGAGCATCAATTCAATATTTATTTGTGTAGAAAATCAAAAATTTCCAGAAAACTGAAAATAATTACTAAAAATTTTACTTTATTAAATTTACAAAATTTAAGAAAAGAAATAAAATAAAATACAATCAAGATATACATCTATTGTTAATCCAATATGACAGAAATCAATCGCTCTCGAAATCTCGTTTCATTCATTAATGTCAACGGGAAATTTCCGTTTTCGGCCGAGATTTAACTTGCTAGACCCGACTTGGGGAACCGAGTGACAAAGCTCATCCCCGAAATCATCGGTCCAGTAGCCGACGGAGGTTGAGGATTATGTACTTTCTTCAATCGTTGACGGGATGGTTGAGACTGGGGTCACATTTAAGCAAATTTGCAGCTCGTCCGTTCTGTCGTCAAAGATCTACGTTCTCGGGAAAGAAAGAAACTAAATGGGAGAGAATTTCGTATTATAAATTAATATGATTTTACTAATAAATATAATAAAGAATAAATAATTAATAAAAATTTTCAAGCAACCCAATTTTACATCAAGCTCACATCTAGTATTAATTATCGCGGTAGTTTATTTACTGTCGGAGTTTGTCGTTAATTTACAGATTAAATTCGGATTATCTTGATTACATAATGATGTAATGAACTTAATTAATTTTGTGTGTATTTTAATTAATTTTTTTTTTCGAAATTTTTGTGTGTATTGTATTTCGAAATTTTTTTCGAGTTTTTGGCGCGATTTTTTTTTAAATTCAAATTTTGGCGAATTTTTGAAATAAAATTGAAATATTTAATTTAATTAATAACTTAATTAATTTTGTGTGTATTTTAATTAATTTTTTTTTCGAAATTTTTTTCGAGTTTTTGGCGCAATTTTTTTTTAAATTCAAATTTTGGCGAATTTTTGAAATAAAATTGAAATATTTAATTTAATTAATAACTTAATTAATTTTGTGTGTATTTTAATTAATTTTTTTTTCGAAATTTTTTTCGAGTTTTTGGCGCGATTTTTTTTTAAATTCAAATTTTGGCGAATTTTTGAAATAAAATTGAAATATTTAATTTAATTAATAACTTAATTAATTTTGTGTGTATTTTAATTAATTTTTTTTTCGAAATTTTTTTCGAGTTTTTGGCGCGATTTTTTTTAAATTCAAATTTTGGCGAATTTTTGAAATAAAATTGAAATATTTTTTTTGAATAAATTTGTTTTTTAATCACACTATAGTCAGGGGGTATTTTTGAAAAAGACTAAAATAAATTGGCTTGAATCGCCTAACGATAAAAAAAGCATAAAATTAAAATTGGCTCAAATCGCCTAAGATGTGATATAGTCAGGGATATTTTTAATTCGTAATAAAAACTAATGCAATATTTAGTCTCAATACTTTCTATAGGTAAATATAGGCATAAAATAAAAATGGCTTGAAACGCCTACTGATAAAAAAATTGTCACGGGTATTTTATAGGCTTGTTAAAAAAACACTTGAAATATTTGTTCACACAATTTTCATAGGCAAATTTAGGCTCTAGATAAAAATAATTTAAAATACCTAAAGTAAATTAAAGTACATTAGAATACATTAGAGTATATTAAAGTAAATTAAGGTAAATTAAAGGGTCTAAAGTAAATTAAGATACATTAGAGTATATTAAAGTAAATTTAGATAAATTAAAGTAAATTAAAGTACATTAGAATACATTTAAGTATATTAGAGTAAATTAAGGTTCCTCTAGTAAATTAAGATACATTAGAGTACATTAAGGTAAATTAAAGTAAATTAAAGGGTCGAAAGTCAATTTAAGTACATTGGGGTACATTTAAGTAAATTATGGTTCATAAAGTAAATTAAGGTACATCAGAGTAATTTAAAGTACGTTAGAATAAATTTAAGTAAATTAAGGTTCTTAAAGTAATTTAAGGTGCCTAGAGTAAAGTATGGTAGGTTAGGTAAGAATTTTTTAAAATTAAATAGAGAGTCAACAGTTAAGTTACATAAGGGTAATTTTTAAAGCCGAAAATTTTAAAAGCAGTTATAGTAGGCAAATTACATAAGGTAAGAATTTTTAAAGTTAAAGAGTCGACAATATTGCATGATAAAATTTATTAAATAAAATTTTTATTATAGTTTTATCGATCAATTTTTATACATATTTTTAAATGATGAAATTTTTAACATAATTTTACAATGGAATTTTTTATACATGATTTTTAAAGATGAAATTTTTAGGATAATTTTACAATGAAATTTTTTATACATGATTTTTAAATAGAATTTTTAGTATAATTTTATCGATGAATTTTTTATATATAATTTTTATAGATGAAATTTTTAGGATAATTTTACAATGAAATTTTTATACATGTGGTGGGTTACAGGGTTTCGTAATTTGTTTGAATTAGCCTGTGGTTGCCTCAGTAACGCCATACAAAAAAAATACTAACTGCCACTTGGCACCCGTTGCTAGGCAACGTTGGTAATGTGTTCAAGTGGTGGATTGTCCGCAAAAATTGAGTATTATTGCTAGTACTGTAATTGCTCGGACAACCCTCGGGTTCACGAGCTGTCGATAGAAGACCTGTGCTCGCTTTTACTCATTTGGTCCCCTTGCGTTTTAAGTTTCTATCGTTTATCTAACCGTTTTACTGACATTAGTTTGGAAACAAAAGTCGGTGGTGCTTCTTATTTAAACCCTTCTATAATGTTATTTCAAAACCCTAAGATGATATAAAGATAACGGGATGTATACGGAAGCCACAATATATGTAAATGATGCTTTATTTATCTACGAAACACATGGATTATACGATTTCCGACGGATTGGAAGATCGAGCGGCTCGGCGCTTAGCCCGCTCCTTACGTCCAGGTCGACGACTGGCTGTTGACGGGGTAATTGGAGTAGTTACGGTTGTAGATGGAGTAGGGTTCGCTTCGCGGTAGGCCAATTGAGCAGGGGCAAAGACTAAATGGTAGGTCACCGCTGCTCCCTCCTGACAGGCGGATAACGCTACCTCTAGCCCCCTGATTTGAGTCTTCAGTCCTTGGACCATTTGCCTTTCTTCTGCCATTCCTTCTGGGCTGCGTCCAATTTTTGGTACAACGGCTTGACCCTCTTTGGTTCTATCCACGTCGCTTTAATTTGCTGGGTTTCTCGGACTAACTGGACCAGTTGATCGTGTAGTTTCCTATTGGTTTGCCTTGCCTGGGTTAGCTCATTTTGGAGTAACTGCATGGGGTCCATTTCTAGAATAATAGGGGTTGAAATTCATGATGACTGTTATAATGATAAGTGTATTTAAATTTAAACATATTTGTGAAATGAAAGCTATGTTAATGAAAGAAGAGAAAGAAATTTTTTCATCTATAATACTAATATTCTACCAAATAACAAATGTTCAAATCATTAATTGTCATTATTGCGATGATCACCCGTCCGCGAGGAATCGTTTGATCCCTTCTTCTGGGGAATAACCAGGGATCACGAACACTGGTCTCTTGAGATTCCGGATTGGCCTCGGTGAAGGGGGGTAGCTATTTGCTAAACGTCCGGCCGCCAGGTCATCTTTGACGTTGGCCAGGTATTCCGTGGCTCGTGTTACAGATGCCTCGACTTGGCGTTGGTGTTGTAGGAGGTTCTCCAGGAGCTCCTGGGCCTGAGCGAGTATGTCTTGCGATGGGTTTGGTTCATCAGACGGCTTCCGGAACCGCCGCATGAATTCTTCTGGCGATATATCCTCTTGCTTGTCTTCTTCGGGCACGTCAGGGCATTGCTCTCGATACACCCGATTCCATGCCTGCCTCCATTGTTCCACGACATGAGCAGGGAGTTCAATCATAGCTCCGGTTTGGCCTGAATGGAAAAATTGATGAGGTTAGCATCGTTACTCAGCATTTCTCTTGACATGTTAACTTGGGCGCTGATCTGGTGGCTCGCAATTATGTAGCATTTCTCGTCGTTTAAGAAAACTGGAGTTAACTCAATTTCAAATGCGCTAAAACTCACGGAACTCGAGGTTGACGTGTTTTACTAGCTGGTCTGGCAATGTATTTGGAAAATTCGGGGAAACGATACTTCAAAGCTACTGGATTTCGCGTTCTCATGCCGTAAGGGTCCGTTCGAGAAGATTGTTACTGACGTGGAAAAATTAATAAGTGCAAATCCTTTATGGTTTATCTCATTCAGTTTACGAATAGGTTATTTATTACTAACAATTTAAAATTTGTACACGTTTATGATATTCAAATAGAGGTATATTTAACTATTATTATAAGATAACAGGAAAAATTAAATAGATAAATAATTTTTGATAAGCCTTACCAAATCTCCTTTGTAAACATTTATATGTCTTCTAAACCAAAAGGATTCTAACAATTACCGTTTAATTATTTTGAAAATAAAACATTTATACAGGGTACAAGATTCTTACTGCCTGTTTGGTTCATTAATCGCGAGGTCGAATGGGAGTGATAACAGTAAAATGATTCACCGATTTGATGGAAGAAGTTAAAAGAAGGCACTTAGAATGATCGCCAAGCCAATATCATAATTTCCACAAGAATTTAATTCAGGTCTCTGAGTTAAGTATTCAGGGAATTCGTCTAAAATGAATCGTCAGGTACACTTCTTATGTAATCCGGACGGGAATTCTCGCGCAGAGCTTGTTAACTAAGCATCCGTGGTGCGGTAGGTCAATTTGGGATTACTGAAGGTGCATAGGGACAAATGAGAAACAGAAGAATGATTGCTGCACGTATGGGATGCCAGGGGTTTTGGATCTGTCTGGGATAGAAGTGCTGTGATGCGTCAGCAAGTACGGTTTCTTTGGGTATTGCCTTGAATCTGGAGAGTTCTCTTACGATCTCGGGTTTTACTTGGCGGAAGTGCTGAGATGATTCTGATTCTGCGTGGTCTCTAGGGCTCGTACACGATTAAAATGGGTTAGTAAAATCAATCAAAATCTACCTAAAGGGGCTTCTGCAACATTTGGAAATTGAAGCTCAAAATCCTTGTCTGAGATATTTGGCGAATGCATAATTTGTCAAATAGGATGTTTGGTCGATTTTCGATGATATAGTTATGAATATATAACGGAAACCGGATGGCAGGAAGTGAATGCCGATCGTAATTCGACCATGATGGTTAATGTTTATGTTACCGGAAACGTCTATAGGTAAGATTGTTTATCTTTCGGCTGGTAGTTACGAAATTTATTTTAGACAAGTTGAACTATTGGATCTCGATTTGGTGTATATCGGTGAGTTTTCTGAATTAACTTCTGTTATAACGAATTTCATATGGTGATTTTTAGGGAACTGGCCCACACTATTATATCTCGGAATTTTTAGTCAATGGATTTTCTTATTGATTGTCAATGGTTTTGTTAGAAAGTTGCTATCGGGTCATTCGGTAATTTATTATATGTGTTTAATTACTTTATTTTGGTACACATTTCAAGGGATTTTCCTCGTCGCAAATTTTTCTCGTTGGATTTATTTATCTCATTCACATTCATCACACTGAAAATTTGTTCGACTTCTACTGGAATCTCGTTGTTAATATCAAGTTAATCTGCTTATCTCCTGGATTTTATCCGCATTATTTTATGTTAAATTTGAGTAAGCGAATATTTTAATTTACCGAAATAAATTTTATATGACTTTTCTTTCGTTTTTTTTTAATATGTTAAAGTAATCGGTTTACCATATTTATGCGAGTTAATAAGGAGTTTCCAGTTATGACTACTTTAGAGATGAAATCAATCATATGATCGTTCAATGTTAGGTGAGTTGATTAGAATTCTAATTCAAAGTTACACAACATTTTGGGTTGATTTATTGTAAATCGAGGAATTTAGGCTATTTAGTTTAAATCTACAATTATATAAAAAAAAATTTTGTTGATTAAATCGATGAGATACATTAATTTTGCTTAATACTTATTTTTAATTACTGAGATTTAACTACTATGGTATTTATTTTTACTCAACAATCAATTTACCTTTATTCACTAATTTATAATAATCCAATTTAACGAATTACTTATTTTTACTCAATTATTTACTCTACTTTTAAATTATAATAGTTTAATGAAGTGCTTTAATTTTTTCTTTGTTTTCCATCAATAGCTACTTTAATTTTAATTAAATCAATGAATTGCTTATTTAATGACTACTACTAAGTTATTCGAATTGTAAATTTAATTTATTCCAAAATATTAATCCAAATTAGTTATAACAACGATTTCCACTTAATTTATTCCCCGTACCATTCCCCTTTAATAGGCCTTAAGCGCATATTGTGTTTACATTATATTTACTGAGTGCCCACTGGACTACTCGGTGTGATGATTTTGAGCCGTATGTAGTATGATTTTTGGTCGATTTTACAGAAATGAGAAACGAGGAAGCAGTCAAGAGACTTCTTCCTTATTTCTCGTTTCATCTATACGGATAGTATTGACGTTCCAACCCTGCGTTCCGCACGCCGGGTCTTCACGGGCACAGATCATTGGCGATGTTCCACGCACTTACACGAATCTGACTTGTGTGTAGATTTTATTTACTTGCGATAGGTGTTGGCTGTGGGCCGGAAAAATTTCGACAAATGTTTAATTTTAAGAAAACAAAAATTTTAAACATAAATATATATTAATATCGATTAAAAATAAAATACAGAATTACTTGACCCATTCAATCAAAATTTCATAAAAATACATCTCCCCCACGCCTAAATCCAAGCAGAGCTCTATCGAGGTTGCGAGGATGTGACGTGGAGAGAGAGTTCCAAATAAAACAAATTCTCACTTAAGAATAATAGATTTTTAATCAAAATTCGAAATAGCTTGAAAATGGCTTTCGTTTGAAAAACGGTGTGAAAATGGTTTTTAAAAACGGTTTCAAAAATGGTTAAATTTAATGTGAAAATGGATCTGTCCCTAACCTCGCATGTTAAATTTGATGCAGTAAAACAAATTCGACCTTGTTATTTTCTAGTGAATTCTATTCTTTAATTTTATTATTTTTCAATTTATTTTAATAATTTTTCATTTAGAATTTTTATTGAATTATTACTAATTCAAATTTTTTGATTTAAGTTTCATTTTCATGAACTTTTATTAATTTTTCAATTTTGTCGAATTTGTTGTGTTTTCTTGTTATATTTGTGGTGGTATCGTGCGGATCTTGGTGCGTTTTGTTATTATTTTAATTTATTTTTTATGTCTATTATTTTATTTTTAATTCTCTTTTCTCTCATATTTGATAGGGTTTAATTGATGTTTCAATAGGTTTATTTAAATTTGCATGTTATATTTGCGTGTGTGTTACCGATCCATTTAAACATTCCTCGAGGCCGTTTACGTTCTGGCCCAACACATGTTTTTAATTGAAAAAATTTTTAATGTAATCTTACAATCAAATTTTTAGTATAATTTTTACTATTACTTTTTTATACATGTTGATAACGATCAAATTTTCAAAGAAATTTTTCAAAAACTTTTTTCAAAGAATTTTATTAAATTAAATTTTTGAGTTTCAGTGTTACATAGTATTGCCTAAGGTAGTTAGTAGTCATTTGCAAGAGCAACCCATCTCCTCCACTCTGCAGCAACCCATCCTTAATAAAAAAAATAATAAAATAATAATAATAAATAATAATATTAATAATAATAATAATAATAATAATATTTATAATAATAATAATTATAATAATAATATATAATAATAATAATAATACTTTCAGAAAACATAAAAAGTTAACTTACTTGGTATCAACTTCTGAATACTGATAACCCATCACACTGAATAATCCATTAATAACTGAACAACAATCACTAGGTACTGTGTACAAATAACTGAGTACTGTACAACTCTCTATATACATACTAGGCATTGAATAATTTACTTATTCATTAAAATGACATATTTAAGTAATATTTACTCTTTCAACACAGATATTGAATCAACTCAACCCACTTAAAAAATAAAATTTTCTCTCAATCATTTCCCCTTAAAATACTTGGTTATTGACAAAATCCCAAAATGATACCAATAACTAGTTATTGAATCAATAAATATTAATGATGGGTTACTGACCAACAAGTTTTGAAATAAAAGACATAAAAGGTTGAACAAAAGAAATACAAGTTGAAATTTTATTAACATCTCCACTCTTTTATCGATCATTGATGTCTCAAAATTGGTAAATTTTTTGACTGCTTAGTTACCTTGTTGTTATCAAGCGATAATTAATCAAATTTATTGAAACCAAATCAATTGTTATATTTAGTTGGTATCAACTTCTGAATACTGATACACAGTGAATAATTCATTAATAACTGAACAACAATCACTAGGTACTGTATACAAATAACCGAGTACTGTACAACTCTCTATATACATATTAGGCATTGAATAATTTACTTTTTCATTAAAATGACATATTTAAATAATATTTACTCTTTGAACACCGATATTCAACCAACTTAACTCACTTAAAAATAAAATTTTCTCTCAATCATTTCCCCTTAAAATACATGGTTATTCACACACTCACAATATGTTATCAATAACTAGTTACTGAACAAATCAATATAAAAAATTGTTTACTGACCAAGAAATCTTTAAATAAAAGCACATATAAATTTGAACAATCAAAAGAAATACAATTTTATTAACTTCTCCACTCTTTTATCGATCATTGATGTCTCCAAATTGTTTGGTTGCTTAGTTACCTGATTGCTATCAAGAAACTAATAATCATTGAAGCTCAATCAATTGTTGTATTTTCTCTGAATAAAAATTTATTTCTTTACAGTCTTGTATGTGATTTATTGAAATTATTTTGTAAAACTTAGTTAAAAAACTTTGAAATTTTTCTACCATTTTTGTAATATTTTTAATTGCGTCCAACAATGAACAATTACTAAACGTTATTTTCAAAGATGAATGCCAACCTTTTCATTTATTTTTCACATGCCCTAAATAAATTAATTGCTAACACATTAAAAAAAAATTACTTAAATTTATTTTTATAGATTTTCTATTCACCACCAACTCTTATTGTTTACTGAATGATAAATTAATTAGTAAGTACAAGTAGTGGTTAATCTAATTGTTAGTGAAAAGAAACTTGATTAGAAAAAGATACTTAAATTAATTTCTCAAAACATATATTACTTTCATTGTACTTGGAATAAATTTTCATATATTTATTGAAAATGATTCGACTCTTTAAATTATTAACTCAAAGATGCTAAAGGTTTGAATAAAACTGATAGAAAAAAAAATTAATATCTACAGCATTACTAAAATCAAATAACTATAATTTCTGATACCATGCTTCAATACATACATAGGTTCTTGTGTACTGATATCACTTACTGAAAACCCAAACTTATAGGAAAAATGTATGTGATTGTCTAACAGTCTTTGTAGAAAATATTTTTATTAAATTGTGGTTAGCTGGTGAATAGAATTTGATTAAAGTAGTGGGAAAGATGTAAATTTTAAATAAATTTGATTAAATTTGTTAATTCTTTAAATAAAATTTTTTAAAGAAAGCTTCAACATAGTAGCAAATTTTAAAGAGAATAGTACTTATCAATTAAAAATTAAATTAAATTAACTAAGTTGTAAGATAATTGAAAAATTTATTAAATCATTTTTTAAAATTTTATAAGGTTGTTAGGTAATTATTTTAGGTACTTGTTGAATGAAAATTAGTGTATGTTATTGACTGCTCATAGTATTCAATTCTACAAATTCCGGATAAATAATTATTAAATTCTTGATTCCTGGAAATAATCGTAAATATTTAAATTCAGAAAATTGTCAAAAAAACCTAAATAATTTTTCACTAACAATTAGATTAACCACTACTTGTACTTACTAATTAATTTATCATTCAGTAAACAATAAGAGTTGGTGGTGAATAGAAAATCTATAAAAATAAATTTAAGTAATTTTTTTTTAATGTGTTAGCAATTAATTTATTTAGGGCATGTGAAAAATAAATGAAAAGGTTGGCATTCATCTTTGAAAATAACGTTTAGTAATTGTTCATTGTTGGACGCAATTAAAAATATTACAAAAATGGTAGAAAAATTTCAAAGTTTTTTAACTAAGTTTTACAAAATAATTTCAATAAATCACATACAAGACTGTAAAGAAATAAATTTTTATTCAGAGAAAATACAACAATTGATTGAGCTTCAATGATTATTAGTTTCTTGATAGCAATCAGGTAACTAAGCAACCAAACAATTTGGAGACATCAATGATCGATAAAAGAGTGGAGAAGTTAATAAAATTGTATTTCTTTTGATTGTTCAAATTTATATGTGCTTTTATTTAAAGATTTCTTGGTCAGTAAACAATTTTTTATATTGATTTGTTCAGTAACTAGTTATTGATAACATATTGTGAGTGTGTGAATAACCATGTATTTTAAGGGGAAATGATTGAGAGAAAATTTTATTTTTAAGTGAGTTAAGTTGGTTGAATATCGGTGTTCAAAGAGTAAATATTATTTAAATATGTCATTTTAATGAAAAAGTAAATTATTCAATGCCTAATATGTATATAGAGAGTTGTACAGTACTCGGTTATTTGTATACAGTACCTAGTGATTGTTGTTCAGTTATTAATGAATTATTCACTGTGTATCAGTATTCAGAAGTTGATACCAACTAAATATAACAATTGATTTGGTTTCAATAAATTTGATTAATTATCGCTTGATAACAACAAGGTAACTAAGCAGTCAAAAAATTTACCAATTTTGAGACATCAATGATCGATAAAAGAGTGGAGATGTTAATAAAATTTCAACTTGTATTTCTTTTGTTCAACCTTTTATGTCTTTTATTTCAAAACTTGTTGGTCAGTAACCCATCATTAATATTTATTGATTCAATAACTAGTTATTGGTATCATTTTGGGATTTTTGTCAATAACCAAGTATTTTAAGGGGAAATGATTGAGAGAAAATTTTATTTTTTTAAGTGGGTTGAGTTGATTCAATATCTGTGTTGAAAGAGTAAATATTACTTAAATATGTCATTTTAATGAATAAGTAAATTATTCAATGCCTAGTATGTATATAGAGAGTTGTACAGTACTCAGTTATTTGTACACAGTACCTAGTGATTGTTGTTCAGTTATTAATGGATTATTCAGTGTGATGGGTTATCAGTATTCAGAAGTTGATACCAAGTAAGTTAACTTTTTATGTTTTCTGAAAGTATTATTATTATTATTATTATTATTATTATTATAATTATTATTATTATAAATATTATTATTATTATTATTATTATTATTATTAATATTATTATTTATTATTATTATTTTATTATTTTTTTTTATTAAGGATGGGTTGCTGCAGAGTGGAGGAGATGGGTTGCTCTTGCAAATGACTACTAACTACCTTAGGCAATACTATGTAACACTGAAACTCAAAAATTTAATTTAATAAAATTCTTTGAAAAAAGTTTTTGAAAAATTTCTTTGAAAATTTGATCGTTATCAACATGTATAAAAAAGTAATAGTAAAAATTATACTAAAAATTTGATTGTAAGATTACATTAAAAATTTTTTCAATTAAAAACATGTGTTGGGCCAGAACGTAAACGGCCTCGAGGAATGTTTAAATGGATCGGTAACACACACGCAAATATAACATGCAAATTTAAATAAACCTATTGAAACATCAATTAAACCCTATCAAATATGAGAGAAAAGAGAATTAAAAATAAAATAATAGACATAAAAAATAAATTAAAATAATAACAAAACGCACCAAGATCCGCACGATACCAACACAAATATAACAAGAAAACACAACAAATTCGACAAAATTGAAAAATTAATAAAAGTTCATGAAAATGAAACTTAAATCAAAAAATTTGAATTAGTAATAATTCAATAAAAATTCTAAATGAAAAATTATTAAAATAAATTGAAAATAATAAAATTAAAGAATAGAATTCACTAGAAAATAACAAGGTCGAATTTGTTTTACTGCATCAAATTTAACATGCGAGGTTAGGGACAGATCCATTTTCACATTAAATTTAACCATTTTTGAAACCGTTTTTAAAAACCATTTTCACACCGTTTTTCAAACGAAAGCCATTTTCAAGCTATTTCGAATTTTGATTAAAAATCTATTATTCTTAAGTGAGAATTTGTTTTATTTGGAACTCTCTCTCCACGTCACATCCTCGCAACCTCGATAGAGCTCTGCTTGGATTTAGGCGTGGGGGAGATGTATTTTTATGAAATTTTGATTGAATGGGTCAAGTAATTCTGTATTTTATTTTTAATCGATATTAATATATATTTATGTTTAAAATTTTTGTTTTCTTAAAATTAAACATTTGTCGAAATTTTTCCGGCCCACAGCCAACACCTATCGCAAGTAAATAAAATCTACACACAAGTCAGATTCGTGTAAGTGCGTGGAACATCGCCAATGATCTGTGCCCGTGAAGACCCGGCGTGCGGAACGCAGGGTTGGAACGTCAATACTATCCGTATAGATGAAACGAGAAATAAGGAAGAAGTCTCTTGACTGCTTCCTCGTTTCTCATTTCTGTAAAATCGACCAAAAATCATACTACATACGGCTCAAAATCATCACACCGAGTAGTCCAGTGGGCACTCAGTAAATATAATGTAAACACAATATGCGCTTAAGGCCTATTAAAGGGGAATGGTACGGGGAATAAATTAAGTGGAAATCGTTGTTATAACTAATTTGGATTAATATTTTGGAATAAATTAAATTTACAATTCGAATAACTTAGTAGTAGTCATTAAATAAGCAATTCATTGATTTAATTAAAATTAAAGTAGCTATTGATGGAAAACAAAGAAAAAATTAAAGCACTTCATTAAACTATTATAATTTAAAAGTAGAGTAAATAATTGAGTAAAAATAAGTAATTCGTTAAATTGGATTATTATAAATTAGTGAATAAAGGTAAATTGATTGTTGAGTAAAAATAAATACCATAGTAGTTAAATCTCAGTAATTAAAAATAAGTATTAAGCAAAATTAATGTATCTCATCGATTTAATCAACAAAATTTTTTTTTATATAATTGTAGATTTAAACTAAATAACCTAAATTCCTCGATTTACAATAAATCAACCCAAAATGTTGTGTAACTTTGAATTAGAATTCTAATCAACTCACCTAACATTGAACGATCATATGATTGATTTCATCTCTAAAGTAGTCATAACTGGAAACTCCTTATTAACTCGCATAAATATGGTAAACCGATTACTTTAACATATTAAAAAAAAACGAAAGAAAAGTCATATAAAATTTATTTCGGTAAATTAAAATATTCGCTTACTCAAATTTAACATAAAATAATGCGGATAAAATCCAGGAGATAAGCAGATTAACTTGATATTAACAACGAGATTCCAGTAGAAGTCGAACAAATTTTCAGTGTGATGAATGTGAATGAGATAAATAAATCCAACGAGAAAATTTGCGACGAGGAAAATCCCTTGAAATGTGTACCAAAATAAAGTAATTAAACACATATAATAAATTACCGAATGACCCGATAGCAACTTTCTAACAAACCATTGACAATCAATAAGAAAATCCATTGACTAAAAATTCCGAGATATAATAGTGTGGGCCAGTTCCCTAAAAATCACCATATGAAATTCGTTATAACAGAAGTTAATTCAGAAAACTCACCGATATACACCAAATCGAGATCCAATAGTTCAACTTGTCTAAAATAAATTTCGTAACTACCAGCCGAAAGATAAACAATCTTACCTATAGACGTTTCCGGTAACATAAACATTAACCATCATGGTCGAATTACGATCGGCATTCACTTCCTGCCATCCGGTTTCCGTTATATATTCATAACTATATCATCGAAAATCGACCAAACATCCTATTTGACAAATTATGCATTCGCCAAATATCTCAGACAAGGATTTTGAGCTTCAATTTCCAAATGTTGCAGAAGCCCCTTTAGGTAGATTTTGATTGATTTTACTAACCCATTTTAATCGTGTACGAGCCCTAGAGACCACGCAGAATCAGAATCATCTCAGCACTTCCGCCAAGTAAAACCCGAGATCGTAAGAGAACTCTCCAGATTCAAGGCAATACCCAAAGAAACCGTACTTGCTGACGCATCATAGCACTTCTATCCCAGACAGATCCAAAACCCTGGCATCCCATACGTGCAGCAATCATTCTTCTGTTTCTCATTTGTCACTATGCACCTTCAGTAATCCCAAATTGATCTACCGCACCACGAATGCTTAGTTAACAAGCTCTGCGCGAGAATTCCCGTCCGGATTACATAAGAAGTGTACCTGACGATTCATTTTAGACGAATTCCCTGAATACTTAACTCAGAAACCTGAATTAAATTCTTGTGGAAATTATGATATTGGCTTGGCGATCATTCTAAGTGCCTTCCTTTAACTTCTTCCATCAAATCGGTGAATCATGTTACTGTTATCATTCCCATTCGACCTCGCGATTAATGAACCAAACAGGCAGTAAGAATCTTGTACCCTGTATAACTGTTTTATTTTCAAAATAATTAAACGGTAATTGTTAGAATCCTTTTGGTTTAGAAGACATATAAATGTTTACAAAGGAGATTTGGTAAGGCTTATCAAAAATTATTTATCTATTTAATTTTTCCTGTTATCTTATAATAATAGTTAAATATACCTCTATTTGAATATCATAAACGTGTACAAATTTTAAATTGTTAGTAATAAATAACCTATTCGTAAACTGAATGAGATAAACCATAAAGGATTTGCACTTATTAATTTTTCCACGTCAGTAACGATCTTCTCGAACGGACCCTTACGGCATGAGAACGCGTAATCCAGTAGCTTTGAAGTATCGTTTCCCCGAATTTTCCAAATACATTGCCAGACCAGCCAGTAAAACACGTCAACCTCGAGTTCCGTGAGTTTTAGCGCATTTGAAATTGAGTTAACTCCAGTTTTCTTAAACGACGAGAAATGCTACATAATTGCGAGCCACCAGATCAGCGCCCAAGTTAACATGTCAAGAGAAATGCTGAGTAACGATGCTAACCTCATCAATTTTTCCATTCAGGCCAAACCGGAGCTATGATTGAACTCCCTGCTCATGTCGTGGAACAATGGAGGCAGGCATGGAATCGGGTGTATCGAGAGCAATGCCCTGACGTGCCCGAAGAAGACAAGCAAGAGGATATATCGCCAGAAGAATTCATGCGGCGGTTCCGGAAGCCGTCTGATGAACCAAACCCATCGCAAGACATACTCGCTCAGGCCCAGGAGCTCCTGGAGAACCTCCTACAACACCAACGCCAAGTCGAGGCATCTGTAACACGAGCCACGGAATACCTGGCCAACGTCAAAGATGACCTGGCGGCCGGACGTTTAGCAAATAGCTACCCCCCTTCACCGAGGCCAATCCGGAATCTCAAGAGACCAGTGTTCGTGATCCCTGGTTATTCCCCAGAAGAAGGGATCAAACGATTCCTCGCGGACGGGTGATCATCGCAATAATGACAATTAATGATTTGAACATTTGTTATTTGGTAGAATATTAGTATTATAGATGAAAAAATTTCTTTCTCTTCTTTCATTAACATAGCTTTCATTTCACAAATATGTTTAAATTTAAATACACTTATCATTATAACAGTCATCATGAATTTCAACCCCTATTATTCTAGAAATGGACCCCATGCAGTTACTCCAAAATGAGCTAACCCAGGCAAGGCAAACCAATAGGAAACTACACGATCAACTGGTCCAGTTAGTCCGAGAAACCCAGCAAATTAAAGCGACGTGGATAGAACCAAAGAGGGTCAAGCCGTTGTACCAAAAATTGGACGCAGCCCAGAAGGAATGGGCAGAAGAAAGGCAAATGGTCCAAGGACTGAAGACTCAAATCAGGGGGCTAGAGGTAGCGTTATCCGCCTGTCAGGAGGGAGCAGCGGTGACCTACCATTTAGTCTTTGCCCCTGCTCAATTGGCCTACCGCGAAGCGAACCCTACTCCATCTACAACCGTAACTACTCCAATTACCCCGTCAACAGCCAGTCGTCGACCTGGACGTAAGGAGCGGGCTAAGCGCCGAGCCGCTCGATCTTCCAATCCGTCGGAAATCGTATAATCCATGTGTTTCGTAGATAAATAAAGCATCATTTACATATATTGTGGCTTCCGTATACATCCCGTTATCTTTATATCATCTTAGGGTTTTGAAATAACATTATAGAAGGGTTTAAATAAGAAGCACCACCGACTTTTGTTTCCAAACTAATGTCAGTAAAACGGTTAGATAAACGATAGAAACTTAAAACGCAAGGGGACCAAATGAGTAAAAGCGAGCACAGGTCTTCTATCGACAGCTCGTGAACCCGAGGGTTGTCCGAGCAATTACAGTACTAGCAATAATACTCAATTTTTGCGGACAATCCACCACTTGAACACATTACCAACGTTGCCTAGCAACGGGTGCCAAGTGGCAGTTAGCATTTTTTTGTTGTATGGCGTTACTGGGGCAACCACAGGCTAATTCAAACAAATTACGAAACCCTGTAACCCACCACATGTATAAAAATTTCATTGTAAAATTATCCTAAAAATTTCATCTATAAAAATTATATATAAAAAATTCATCGATAAAATTATACTAAAAATTCTATTTAAAAATCATGTATAAAAAATTTCATTGTAAAATTATCCTAAAAATTTCATCTTTAAAAATCATGTATAAAAAATTCCATTGTAAAATTATGTTAAAAATTTCATCATTTAAAAATATGTATAAAAATTGATCGATAAAACTATAATAAAAATTTTATTTAATAAATTTTATCATGCAATATTGTCGACTCTTTAACTTTAAAAATTCTTACCTTATGTAATTTGCCTACTATAACTGCTTTTAAAATTTTCGGCTTTAAAAATTACCCTTATGTAACTTAACTGTTGACTCTCTATTTAATTTTAAAAAATTCTTACCTAACCTACCATACTTTACTCTAGGCACCTTAAATTACTTTAAGAACCTTAATTTACTTAAATTTATTCTAACGTACTTTAAATTACTCTGATGTACCTTAATTTACTTTATGAACCATAATTTACTTAAATGTACCCCAATGTACTTAAATTGACTTTCGACCCTTTAATTTACCTTAATGTACTCTAATGTATCTTAATTTACTAGAGGAACCTTAATTTACTCTAATATACTTAAATGTATTCTAATGTACTTTAATTTACTTTAATTTATCTAAATTTACTTTAATATACTCTAATGTATCTTAATTTACTTTAGACCCTTTAATTTACCTTAATTTACTTTAATATACTCTAATGTATTCTAATGTACTTTAATTTACTTTAGGTATTTTAAATTATTTTTATCTAGAGCCTAAATTTGCCTATGAAAATTGTGTGAACAAATATTTCAAGTGTTTTTTTAACAAGCCTATAAAATACACACAAAATTAATTAAGTTCATTACATCATTATGTAATCAAGATAATCCGAATTTAATCTGTAAATTAACGACAAACTCCGACAGTAAATAAACTACCGCGATAATTAATACTAGATGTGAGCTTGATGTAAAATTGGGTTGCTTGAAAATTTTTATTAATTATTTATTCTTTATTATATTTATTAGTAAAATCATATTAATTTATAATACGAAATTCTCTCCCATTTAGTTTCTTTCTTTCCCGAGAACGTAGATCTTTGACGACAGAACGGACGAGCTGCAAATTTGCTTAAATGTGACCCCAGTCTCAACCATCCCGTCAACGATTGAAGAAAGTACATAATCCTCAACCTCCGTCGGCTACTGGACCGATGATTTCGGGGATGAGCTTTGTCACTCGGTTCCCCAAGTCGGGTCTAGCAAGTTAAATCTCGGCCGAAAACGGAAATTTCCCGTTGACATTAATGAATGAAACGAGATTTCGAGAGCGATTGATTTCTGTCATATTGGATTAACAATAGATGTATATCTTGATTGTATTTTATTTTATTTCTTTTCTTAAATTTTGTAAATTTTAATAAAGTAAAATTTTTAGTAATTATTTTCAGTTTTCTGGAAATTTTTGATTTTCTACACAAATAAATATTGAATTGATGCTCACAGTCTTATCTGAGCATGGTATTATGTTAATAAAACCAAATGCTTGCAAATGGTATGATTGAAAAGGGTTACTTAACTTAAAAAGATAAAATGGGAACAACTGTAATTCTTGTAAAAAATTGATTTTAACCTTTTGTAATGATTAGTTTAGTAGTAAAAAGAAATTGTAAATGAAAGACGAAATATGGGTGTCGGTATAGCTTTACTTTTCCTTGAATTAAAGAGAAAATTTATTAAATCTAGAAACAGCTGACCTAACAGCGTATTTGATAATTTAGATGAAATTTCAAATGACCACATGTTACTTAAGGAAAATTTTACAAATTTAAAACAAAGTTCTAGGTTGATAATATTATTTTACTATTTAGTAATGAATTCGGGGGATTTGATCGGAAAACTTAGATAATTAAGGAAATTGGATTTTAAAAACTCATTAGTAAAAGTTTCCCTTCGAAGATTTTCTAAATTACGATATTTAAATTTTATTGATAAATTATCGAAAATAATGATGTCTAAATTAAAATTATCAAATGATGAACCGGTAACCCTGTGTCGGATAATTAGGTTTCGAACTATAATTTGTACTAATATCTAACTATGAACTAAAGAGACCATGAGAAAACTTTATTCCGGACGTATACATAAGATTGATGATAAAGAATGGGAAATGCGAGTATGAATGTCGAGGGAGTCAGAAGAGTTAAGTAGGCGTAAGTCCTTCTATCGGCAGTCAGGAACCCGAAAGCGAGATTATCACAAGTAGTCTTAGAAATGGGGCTCACCTGCTTGTGGACTCTCGCCTGCTATATACAGTACCAACATGAGCTTGTTCATGTGTATATAGTGGTAAATTCAAAATTGTGGGGCGTCTGGGTGAGATAGCAGCTACCCTAAAAAGGTCGAGAGTTTGCGAAGTAAGTGCATTAAAACAAATGAGAGCAGATTAAAAAAAATTAATTCTACCAAGTACACCAGCAATTGGATCAATTGTAGATTGTAATTATAAGATCAGCTTAGAAAAATTTGCAAAAAATTTGAATTTAAAAAAATCGGTCAAAAAATAATTTCAAAAAAAATTGCGCGCTCACAAAATTAATTATCTTGATTAAATAAAAGATTCCAAATTGTTACTAGAGTACGGTTATCCAAAAGGGTTGGAAACCATTGTTTTAGATGAAATAGTGAACGCCAAAACGAATTTCCTTAACGGATATTTCAGCGTAAATCAAACCAAGCGGACAAAATTAATAATAAGCGATTGAAGCAAGCTTGTGAATATCTGCAAAAAATCAAACAGCAAATTCCTCCGAATTAACAAGTAAATGAAAGAGAAAAACATTTTATTCCATATTGATATCATTCAGGTGAAAGCTGGAGAGTTTCATTTCTACTGATTCCATGATGAACTGGAAATATGACAGCATGGCAGTAAATCCTTCGGTCAAAATCTGTTCGCCAGTGGTTCCTATCAATCATCATTCACATCAACATTCAGTCAAATAGCAATAAATATTATCCCTACCGTTAGAAACACGCACCAACAGCTCAATGCCTAACTCAACCCTATGATAAGCACAAGTAACCTTCCCGCCAAACCTAAACCGCTACATCAAACACAATCAATCAATAACGCGAATCCTTACAGATAATTCATCAAATACACAAGAGAGACGCCCAAAGTATCCGATTCGCCGTGAAACCGATAGAAAGCCGATCCGTTTCCTACATTTAGATCTTTCTCGATGAAACAAGTTTTGCCGCAAACTTGTCTCGCATATGATTTGTAATCGAGTTTGCGATTAGTATTTTTCACTTGCTCAATCTGCTGCTGCTCGGTGATATATTCAAGGTTACCTTGATAGAATCGGCATTTCTCAATCATGCTGCGCAACGCACTGACCAGGATCTCAGCTGCAGGCTGGTGCTTTGGCCGCACTGATTCCACCTCCCAAATGAAAACGTTTTCATCGAATCCGATTTCGACTTTGTCTTTCAGATCTTCATATTCATAGAAATTTTTATTCGTTCTTTCTATCAGCTTTGCATCACCGACAGTGGCGACTCCTTTCTTGATCTAATTACAAATTATTATTATTATCAAATCACAATTCAATTTCGCTAGAAACCAATCAAATATTCAGATCGGCGCATTTTATTATTGTTACAGCAAAAACGAATAATATACCTTAATTACACCTTTCGGGAATAAACTCTGTAATGTGAGTGCGCTATTTCCGGTAATTGACGATAATAGCTTGAGAGTGTGAGCTTGGCGGCCATGTGCTGCACTGACAGGTATGAATTTGGCATGGTTATGTCCGTAATTTTTCACTGCTAGCGCAATGAGAAATATTTCCTCATCTGGCATCAATCTGTTTAATAGAACGCCTTCAGTTAATTTTACATCGGAAAATTTCAATGCTTGATCTCCGATTGGGCGCCATACTAAATCATCACTAAAAATTACTGATAAATGTGACTTGAAATTTATTACATTTTACCTGTAAACTGTACGATCTCGACGTTCTTTATAAGTTGGTAAAAATTTCTCTACTGCATTTTTATTAAGAGGATCTGTAAACTTTTCAAATCGACTGGTATCAATCTTTTTCAGTTTGTTGTAATTAACATCCAAATCAAATATCAAACACGCTTTTGAATCAAATTCTGATTTGTCATCGTTTGGATATTCTGATGAATAAAATTCTAACAAATCTGGATTAACATCAACTGGAGTAAGAGCTATACGCAGCTGCAAATCAGAATCTTCGATACAACTTGTATTATTGTATAAATATAGTCGATCAATTGCAACTGATGGCACTTCATTTATAATAAGCTTTCGTAATGTGCAATGAAAATCACTGGGTAAATTGTGAATCTCAAATTTAAGCTTCTCGTTTTCACAACTGAGAATATTTACATTAAATTTTTCTTTGAGATCATTTACACTACCCGCACAATGTTTTGAAGGCTTGTATTGATTGGAATGTTCTTCAATAATAGACATCTAAACTTTAACTAAAATAATATATAATTTAATACTACAAAAAATAAGAATTATTTAAACAAAATAAATATTTTTATTTAAGACAATGTTTCCCAAACTTTTGGTACTGCGTATCTTTTTGATCGTTTTCATTATATAATGTACCCCTTTGCATAAAAATTTTATAAATATTTAATAAATTTTACTATAATATTTTTTTAAAAATATACGACCTTTAAATTAATAACATTAATGAAAAATTAAAACGAAGCAATTTAAATTTTAACTATATTTATATAAAAGATTTACTTTATACTTTGATTTTTAAACTTAGTTTTATTCTAAAAACTATGTTATTTATTCAAAAATATAAACAATAAATAAAAAACAAGATTATATTTATATTTTTCTGTATTATTAAAATTTTAATAAGACATTTTAATCTAATTAAAATTTTTGATTTATATTTTAATATTTAGATAATATAAGATTGAAAAGACCTGCGTACCTGAGTTTGGGAAACACCTATTTAAGACGATTAATATTTGTATCATTTATATTAATGACATATTTTCTTAATCTACAATATATTTATCAAAATTTTTTTATGTTCTTTGAAATTATTTTTGCATTGTTTCTTTGATTTCGAATTTCAATTTTCTTTGTTCAATTATTCTTAACTATAGTAATTTAATTTCTATAGTGGTATTGATTTTTTATTTAAATAATAATGGTGGGTTACAGGGTTTCAAATCTTGCTTACCCTTCTAGTTGCCCTCGTAACGCCATACAAAATGATGCTAATCGCCACTTGGCACCCGTTGCTAGGCAACGTTGGTAATGAGTTCAAGTGGTGGATTGCCCGCAAAAAGTGAGTATCATTGCCAATACTATAGTTGCTCGGACAATCCTCGGGTTCACGAGCGGTCGATAGAAGACTTATGCTCACTTAGCTCGGTCCCACGCGTAAGTGTGTTCAAGATAAGGTTCTTATCTGCCTGCGGAGTGATGAAACGAAGGTGGGGTAACATGATGCGAACACTTGGCATATGAATATATCAACGGAACAAATTGATTTAAGAACACGACTACTTTATTTAATTAGCAACACGTGCAATTTTTACGAATTAACTGTTTTGCAGCTGGATTGCTCGACGTCGGGCACGTTCCTTACGTCCCGGCTGACGATTGTTTGCTGGAAGGGTAGATTGTTCCACTGGTTGGGTGTTCTTCTGTGGCATCTGGGTTGGGGCGAAGACGAGCGGATAGGTTACCGCTTCCTCTTCCCGGCAGACCGCTAGGGCGACTTCGAGTCCCCGAATTTGCGTGCGCAGGCTCTGGTTGAGCTGCCGCTCCTCTGTCCAACCTTTCTGTGCTGCGGTCAGGCGGTGGTACAATGTTTTCACTTTTCCCGGTTCCTTCCAAGTTGCTCTAATCTGTTGGATTTCGCGGGTCAATTGAATAACTTGGGCGAGTAATTCCTCATTTGCTTGTCTTGCGTGGTCCAATTCAGTCTGTAAGATTCTTAGGGAGGACATCGCTATAATTAAATAGATCATTTTAATTTAGGATTGATCAAGTTAAATAATCATTTATTTCATCAAACACATCACAAATAATTCTAGTTATACGAGGAAAAAGTGACACACGAATTTCTAATAATTTTTATCAGTCACTACATCGATTTATCACTGTTAGTTTATTCGTCGGGGCAATATCTCTTTAGGCTTCGTTTGAGGGCTTCCACGGTATATGGTCGTCGGGTGTCTCGAACTGGGCGAGGTGGATGGGCGACTGCGATCCGCCCGGCAAGGATGTCCTCCACCATGTTTGTGAGATACATCCTCGCCTTGACCACTTGCAAATCCACCTGTTCCTGCACCCGCTCCCATCGGGTGAGGAGGTCCCGTGCGTTGGTGTATATCTCTGCCGCTGGGTACTGTTGTCCCTCGAGTCCATAAGGGTTGCTATTCAGGCCCAGCGCCCTCCGAGTGTTAGGGTGCGGCCACTGTTGCTGGATTTTTCCGAACATGTCTGTCCTCGGGGGTGACTCCTTCCGGCAAGGCGCATCGTTCAATTGGGTATCCGTCAATTCGAGTGACATGTTTGGCTAAAATAATGCATTATGATCAGCTACTGGCGTACGTTGAACGACGAAAATAAAACTAATTACTCAACTTGTTCGCACGATTTTAACATCCGACTCGCTAATGACTAGGTTATTGCGGTTGGGCTTACGTATTGCTCAATGCTATGTTGCTGAGACAAGTCGAAACCTATGATCGGTTAAGTACTGTTGTTGGTCAGATTAATGAATCAGGTTAAATGGAACTCATACAGATGCTATTAGTTACCTAACATCGACTTTCGTTGACATTTAAATTACCGTTGGTGATATACTTAGTATCTATATTTGTTAAGAACTAATTCAAACAAGTTCGATGGGTACGAATGGGTTATCATTTATTTACGAATATTTCACGCTCACAAAACATCCGAAGTTAGTTGACCTTCATCCGAGATTCCTATCTAGATGGGATTGACATGGGTCATCATGGATCTTTGCATCCTGCGCCTATTTATTTAATTTTAACTAAAATTTTAGTTTTCATGATATTAACATTTATTCGATCGGCTATTGGAAATTACTGACTAGAATATTCATTTTAATTTAAATGACCATATCCCTTAGGGCGGCGGGATCCGTATCCGCTGTAAATTTGTCAGTGTTTACATTTAAGTACGTTGGTTTGATATGCTATGCCGACGGAATTCCCGGATCACGCGAATCCGTTTAATTTGGCGGTACGATTTCCGGTCCAATATTATTATCAGCAGGTCAATTAGTTAAATGGATACACTTCCGTTTGGTAAATTAATAATCTGTGTCTATTTAATCCACTTTTCATTTTAGAATTCACAATCCACAATTCCGATGAAGTTTGACCTACTCGATTATAGTAAGTTACTAGGTTAATTATTGGGACACATTTCATTGATGGATTCTAGGGAAAACTCTTGCGTCCACCGCAGTTCTTAGGGTGAGTTCTAATGTACTTGGAGTTTTCGTTTATGTGGGACTTAGCTATGTACTCATGATCTCCTTAAAAGTTCTTTGGAATTATTTTATGCGATGTCGGTAGTAAGTATCCAACGTTGATGTGATATTAATATAAAGTTCTCTAATTGTTTAATCATTCTTAAAGTTTTCTATTTACGTCAATTTTGTAATTCATTTTAATTCGCGATTGATTGAGGCTAAATTGGAGGCTACTTAATTTGATATCTTGGTTCAGGAAACGTAAACTTCGGCGGCAATTCTATCATCTTTATCCTGCAGAGACTTCATATTAATTCTCTCTTATCTCCTCAACCATGATATTAATCAGATTCGACGAATTTTACGGTAGGCTCTCATCTTGGTGAATTACCCGTTTAACTTGGCTTGAGGGATTCGTACTTATTTTCCATTAAATCTCATTGTTGTATTTAACCCACTAATTAATCTATAATCTAATTTATTTTGAGTACCTTGATTTCAATCGTTGGATGACTTTATTCTTAATCGATGGGTGTTTTACTTTTAAATCTCTGGGTCGTTTATTCGGTAAATTACTTTATTTTGATCAATAGTTATTTAGCACTAAATTCTCTAGCTTTATTTTAAAGCTATTGGGTTGAAAAAAGTTTTTTCTAACCAAGGTATTATTCTGCTTAATTAAATTTTTCCAGGTTTTTAATCAATGAATCGAAACATTACAATATTTATACTCAAGGGTTTATACGACTTTTATCAAGGATGGGTTTTTCGCGTTTACTCCAATGACTCTAGCTTTCCTCATTGCATTAATTAGATGTAATCGATGAAATACTCAAGTTTATTCGATACTCATTTTAACCTTTACTCCTTAACCAAATTCAATCGCTGGTTTTTACTTAATTCCCCCTTCAATTTTATTAAAATGACTTATCGGTGGTATGCTTTTCGCTACCTTGATTTTAATTAACGATTTAATTAAGGGGTTCCACACTCTTATTCAAGGGTCACTTCACCTTTAATTGATACGGTTCATTCATTGAAATCTATGAATTGATTCGTAATTGCCTCCATTTTTATCGGGGATTGATTTTTTGATTAGATCAATGCGTTGCTCGTTCTTATTCAAAGATTAAATTCATTTTATCGAAGCGAATTATAGTGATATAACTGATGCGATTATTTGCCATTACCCTACTTACGACCTTATATACTATGAATTATCTCTACACGACTTTTAAACCATACCGCTTGCATTTTCCTTACTCATAATTAATGATCATTTTAAGTTGTATTAATAATCGCAATTTAATCGAATTCAAGGATTTCAAATGAAGTTTATTTCAGCATATTAATTCGAGGACTATAACAACGATTCCATTTAATTTAATCCCGTGCCCTTTCCCTTTAATAGGCCTTAGACGCATCTTGTGTTTATATTATATTTACTGAGTGCCCACTGGACTACTCGGTGTGATGATTTTAAGCCGTATGTAACATAAATTTAGGTCGATTTTTCAGAATTGAGAAACGAGGAAGCAGCCCGAGACTTCTTCCTTATTTCTCGCTTTAGCTATAGGAAAAATATTGACGTTACGACCGCTGCGTTGCGCACGCTGAGTCTTCACGGGTACGTATCATTGGCGATTTTCCACGCACTTACATGAATCTGCACTATGTAGATTTTACTATCTTGCGTTATGTGTCGGCTGTGGGCCGGAAAAATTTCGACATTTTGATTTATTAATTATGAACAAAATAACATAATTACCCATCGTTGACAATCCATAAAATATCATAAGATAACATGTCATAACATAAAATAAAAATACCTCTCTCCCCACGCCGACGCCGAGCAGAGCTCTACTGAGATGCAAAGAACGTGACGTGGAAAGAGGGTTCCAATATAAATGTTTCTAACCTAAAAAAAGGTTTCCAAAGTAATCTGAAAATAACTTTCTAAAATAGTTTAAAGATAGTTGAAAACAGCTTTTCAATTGGCTCTAAGATTTGAAAATATATTGTTTTAAAGTTTTCACAAATGATTCACAAACCATTTCAAATTGTTTTAAAATGGTTTGAAAAATGGTTAAGTTAAATGTGAAAATGGATCAGTATTTATACTTAATTTTCTCGCATGTGAAATTTGATGCAGTAAAACAAAATTCGACCTTGTTATTTTCTAGCAAATTCTATTTTTTAATTTTTATATTTTTTGATTTATTTTTATAATTTTTTATTTAGAATTTTTATTGAATTATTGCTAATTCAAATTTTTCCATTTAAATTTCACTTTAATGAACTTTACTTAATTTTTCCAATTTTGTCGAATTTGTTGTGTTTTCTTGTTGTATTTGTGTAGGTATCGTGCGAATCTTGGTGCATTTTGTTAATATTTTAATTTATTTTTATGTTTATTAATTTATATTTAATTCTCTTATTTCTCATATTTTATATGGTTTAATTGATGTTTCAATAGGTTTATTTAAATTTCGTGTTATATTTGCGCGTGTGTGTTTCTGATCCATTTAAACATTCTTCAAGGCCGTTTATGTTCTGGCCCAACAATAATCATAATAAGCTTAAAATAAATAAATGTGGCACAATGTAATAAAAAATAACAAGGGGAAAATCACCATGAAGTTATTTTCATAAATCTGAATTATGAATTTGATATAAATAATCGAATAATTTAATTTAAAAATTTTCAATATTAATTTAATGTTGATTTATATTTTTCTATACGTTATTTTTATTATTAGTTTTATCTTTTTTTCAGTAGATTAATTTTATTTTTATATAAAGTTAATATTAATTTTTTAGGATTTTATTCGAAATTTACAAATTTGATTTTATGTCATTTTCATGTTGTACTTGATTCAATTGTTGGGTCAGAACACAATTTTGTTTGAATGAATCGGAAACAGCACGCAAACACGACACGCAGATTTAAAATCAGACCCATAAAACATCAATTAACCATGTTAAAATACGCGAAAGAAATAATAAAAATATAAAATCGAAAAACATAAAAATAAATTAAAATAATAACAAGGTGCAACAAGATCCGCACGAAAATAAACACAGAAATAACAGGAGAACACGAAAATTTGACGAAAATTTGACAATTCACCAAAAAGCGAGAGTTCATGAAAGATGAAACAAAAATTAAATAATTTGAAATGGAAACAATTCAATAAGCAGTCAAAAAATAAAATCATAAAAATCATAAAATTAGAATATACAAGAAAATCACAAGGTCAAATTTTGTTTTACCACATCAAATTTAACACGCAAGGTTGTGATCTTTATTACTCAAAATCTATTTCATCAGGGTGGCGCACATCGAACAAGGAATTTAAATGTTCAATATTTAGTTATTTTCAAGAATCCTAGAGATGCAACAGTTATTGATTTTCTGGCTCGACAAGCATACCCTAATAATCGTGATTTCTTTATCAGTGCATTTCAAGATGCTACAAAATCACCACATTGATATATATTTCTTGATTTCACACAAAAATGCAATGATGATTTACGTGTAAAATCAGATTTTTCACTTGTTCATCTGTCAATGTTTCATCTTCTCCTCGGATTTTCTCTTCTAATTTCAGCAGTAGGATAATTTGGATTTGATTTTTCGTAGCTATAGCCTCCTTTGAAGGTTTTGTTATTGTTTTCGTCTCGTCGTTTTGAATTTCTTCTATTTTCATTTGAATTTCTTTAATTTCTCGTTTTTTCTCTTTTTTCTCTTTGATGAATTCTTGGATTCGTTTTATTTTCTCTTCACTGGTCAGTTTACTCGTTTCACACTTTATTATATTTTCTGGCATTTCGTCATCGTTAACACTCGTTTTGTCACCGTCGCTATTCACAACACACTGCTGCGCAGTGTGAATTTCTTCTTCATTTACCGCTCTCATCATATTTATGCGTTTCGTAGTTGCGTTTCGGCGTTCCCATCTTGCTTGGATCTATTTTGCCTCTTCCATCTGTAATCTTTGCCATTCTGCTCTCTGTTGTTCTTGATTGACATTTATTATTTGCTCTCGAACATCTCCGTTGTCATCCAGCATATTTATTCGTTGTTGTTGATTATTGCCTTTCATTTGTTCTATTTCGTTTCTCAATCGTTCAACTTCTTGCATCAGATTGATTTGTAATGAGGTTATCTTTTGGTGTAAGATTGAATTGATGACAAGGGGGATTGTGATAAGGAATATGATACTGAGCCATTGTATCATCCTTCTATACATTTATTCATTTGATTAGTGCGTTTATACAGTTTTATTTACAAGAGGAGTTTTCGCTTTAGTTTTTATCATCTATTTCAGGCATGCTTATTATCAGCGTTTTTGCTCTCAGAAGACGACTTCTTATTTCGGGAATTATCGCAATGATTTTATCTTCATCTTCTATTACGTCTTTCTGTTTTTCGTTGATTTCTCCCAACGCTTGTGTTCGTGATATTGCACTTTTTGATATTGTTTCACTGCGTATGTTTCGAGTTTCTTGTACGCTCGGTTTAGTCTTTTTATTCTACAATACATCTTTTTGGTTCTTTGGGCTTCTTTTTTCCAGTAATCCTCTAGCAAGTGGTTTGCCCATTTGTTTGCTTATTCGCCTTTTAATTCATCTACTTTTTGTTCCCATTCCCGATTAAGTTTTAGTTTTTGGTTTAGGGATCCTTTTCCTCTTTTAATTCTCGTCGTTTGGTATCTGATAATTGAAATTCCCTTTTCAGTGCCTTTATCAGGTTTCTTGACTGAAACCATTGATTTGTAACGCTGTCTATCTCCTTATGTTGTTTTTCTATTGTTATTTTCATATTTTCTATCATCTATTGTTCTTTATTTACAGTTTCTACTGATTCCTCTATTTTACATTCCTTCGGTATTTGATCCTCGTTTTCCACATCAATTTTTATTGGTTTTATACATGTATCTTTCTTATCGGTGGTATCGCTGGTGTCTACCTCGATTGTTGTTTCGTTGATTTGTTCATTCATTTTCTACAATTTTATATACATCATTTTTTTGTTATTTTTATTGTTTTGATTTTTATGGTTTTTCGTTCGTTTTTATCTTTATGGGTTTTCTCTTTTTCTTAATTTTTTTAATTATTTTCTGTTTACATAGTAATAGTTTTTTTATTTACACTTTTTATTCATAATTTTTTATTTACACATCACATCCACATCTTTTCTCTATACATACGTTTCTTGAATCCCTCCACACCCTTCATTGCCTGGTGTGACTTGAGGTTGTGGCATAGGAACTAATGGGAACCATATCATTTGAGGTGTGCTCATAAACTCGTTAATTCTTGCTTGTAGCGTTCTTGAGGTGCACAGTTCCTCATCCAGTAAATATGATAAAAAATATTAAAATATTAAATATTAAAATAGTAAATATTAGTAAATAGTAAATATTAGTAAATAGTAAATATTAAAATTTTAATAATACATAAAAATATAATCTTGTTTTTTATTTATTGTTTATATTTTTGAATCAATAACATATTTTTTAGAATTAAACAAAGTTAAAAAATCAAAGTATAAAGTAAATCTTTTATATAAATATAGTTAAAATTTAAATTGCTTCGTTTTAATTTTTCATTAATGTTATTAATTTAAAGGTCATATATTTTAAAAAAGATATTATAAAAAAATTTAATCATTAC
This sequence comes from Schmidtea mediterranea, assembly GCA_022537955.1. Lineage (NCBI taxonomy): Eukaryota > Metazoa > Platyhelminthes > Tricladida > Dugesiidae > Schmidtea > Schmidtea mediterranea. The sequence goes on along the minus strand of CM039680.1, from coordinate 24,360,051 downwards.
TTATAAAATTTTTATTTATTGTTTATATTTTTGAATCAAAAACATACTTTTTTGAATTAAACTAAGTTTAAAAATCAAAGTATAAAGTAAATCTTTTATATAAATATAGTTAAAATTTAAATTGCTTCGTTTTAAATTTTCATTAATGTTATTAATTTAAAGGTCGTATATTTTAAAAAAGATATTATAAAAAAATTTAATCAATATTTATAAAATTTTTATGCAAAGGGGTACATTATATAATGAAACGATCAAAGGAGTACGCAGTACCAAAAGTTTGGGAAACACTCCAGCTTTCACCTGAATGATGTCAATATGGAATAAAATGTTTTTCTCTTTCATTTACTTGTTAATTCGGAGGAATTTGCTGTTTGATTATTTGTAGATATTCACAAGCAATAAGCTCTAATTGCTTATTATTAATTTTTTCCGCTTGGTTTGCTTTACGCTGAAATATCCATTAGGAAAATTCGTTTTAGCGTTCACTATTTCATCTATAACAATGGTTTCAAACCTTTTTTGGATAACCGTACTCTAGTAAGAATTTGGAATCTTACGTACATCTAACTTTTATTTTTATTTATACAAGCAAAACATCAATATGTTATGTTCAGTCTTTGGTTTGTTCCTTAATTTTGTTTTTATGGACACAAGCACTGAAAATCCAGATTCACAAAGGTAAGTAGTGGCAAACGGAATAAGAGCTCTTAATGCCCGTTTGACCAAAATAGGATATGTCTCGCTTTGTTTACACCAGAATACATCCAACGCCATTGTTTCAAAGTCATTCCTTATTTTTTTATTTTGAAACAAAAATGCCTGATTAATAAGACATGTACGAAAGCATGAGGAACTGGATTCGTCAACTAGAATATGACAATCAAAATTGTTTCATATTGTTTAAATAAGATATTTGTTTTCTAACCTATCTGTGTCATAAATACCATGAAATTATTTAGATGAATCTGAGAGTATGAGAGACAGAGATCTGGCACTCTTTCTGTGTTCCAAATTTTCTTTTAATGCTAACAATTATAAGACGAGAAGACGTAAAATATGTTTAGTTAAGTGGATTTGGTATGTAATGTGACCTGATGATTCAAAATTGGACACATGCTTTCTAAAAGCAGGTCATCAACCCGAGGTATGCCAGGTCTTTAGCATTTCGCGTTTTTGTGAGCTCGTCCACCCATTTGATACAACACCAAGTGGTTAATGTGCATTTTTTGTTGGTGTTGTTAAGCGGCAGTGTCCAATTTCAGGTAGATATGTCATGTACAATTTACATCTAATTAATTTTATGTTCAATAATTTTTAAATCCTGAAGTGGTGAAAGCATTGCACAATCAGATACATAGTCTAACCAAAATGGTAAATGCCTAATTAAGTTTTAATTAATATGCCTTGAGTTATAATGTGAACCTATAGTCAACTGCTTCTTGTAAATTGATGGGAAAATACTACTACGGACGTATGCATTATGTCACTATCGAGGGATGGAAAATGCGAATATTAATGTTGATGGAATCCTAGAAGTTAAGTAGACGTAAGTCCTTCTATCGGCAGTCAGGAACCCGAAAGCGAGATTATCACAAGGAGTAGTCTTAAAAATGGGGCTCATTTGCTTGTGGACTTTCGGCTGCTACATACAGTACCAAAATGAGCTTGCTCATGGGTATATAGCGGTAAGGTCAAAATTTTGGGGCGTCTGGGTAAGATGACATCGACCATAGAAAAGTAAGAATTAGATGAATCCAGATGAATTGAAACATATAAGCGCGGATTTAAACAAAATGAATTACACCCAGTAAGTCAGTATTATAGAGCTTGTTTTTACAGGAAATGAAAAATGGATATCGAATTCTTGCTCTAAGCGCAGAAGATCTTGACCTACACGAGAAAGGAACAATTTTGTATGATCTCGTATCTGATAACAACAGCATAAATTCATTTAAATATGGGTCCCAACTAAATGATCTAAACCTAGCCATCGAACAGAAGCGACCTGCAATAGCCAACAAAAAGAGTAGTTTTCTACATCAGGGGTCGGCAACCTTTTAGCTGTGGTGTGCTAAGCCACACCGCCAATTAATATTTTTTTACAGATAAGTAATGGTATGTGCCTGTCACAATAAATAATACAGTTCTTTATGAAAATAATTTGATCGCAAAATTATCTTTTAATATATTTAATTAAAAAAACAAACCACCTAAGATTTACCCTCTCTTTGAAAGCCCCACAGTAATACATGCTTGTGATATTATTTGACGTCATGTTGAAAATTGGTGTTTAATAAAGCAAAAGATTATTATTTTAATACCAATACAAATATATATTTTTATCTAATAATATTAGAGAATATATGTGAAACCGCCTTTAGCAGTATAAGAGTCGATATTACCTAGACCACTTTATAGTGATGTATAGAGTGCCATTGACAATTCCACTGCGTTCCATAGGTTTCCGACCCCTGTTCTACAGCAAAACAATGCAAGACTACACCTGTCTTTGGTTAACCAGAACAAGTTATCACAACTAAATTTTGATGTTTTGATGCATTGAGAATGGAGAGATTGAGAATGGTGATAGAATTGAATGGAAAATACTTTAGTGATTAAATATGTTTTTAATACATAAATATTTAGTTTGATTTTCAAAAACAGGACGAATTTTTGCACCAACCTAATAAAAAGATATATTTTAATTGAAAAGAATTTTGTTAGGTTTCTTACAAATTTATTGAAGTAAATGAGTGCACATAAAATCGAAAATGAAAAAATACATCAAAAAAAATTAAAGTACAAAAATTAATTTGAAAAAATGATTTAAAATTAATATTGATAAGAGGAAACGGGTATTGTTGACGCCCAAATCAAAAGATGTACTCATATATAATAATAAAATTTTAATAGTAGGTTCTCATTAAAATGTATTGGCAAAATTCAAACTTATTAGAATTAATAATTTTTTTCTAGTGGAAAACCGAAATAATGGTAAGCACGAGCCAGTGAGGAAATCCCGATAGATGTAAAGTCCAGGAAGTAAATAAAACAATTAATAAATCGTACTGGCAACGCTTTCATAAATATTATAATTTATTAATATTTATCTTATTTACATCAGTAGTGAGATGTGTCACCTCCAGCACCCCCCCTCCCCTGCTGGTAGAAAATTTTTCTAAGTCCAAAAGTACAATTTTTCTGAGACAAAGACAATGACTCATTCAAGGTCATTGAAACAAAGACAATGAGTCATTAACAATTTTTCGAGGTCATTTAAACAAAGCCCATGACTCATTCAAGGTCATTGGATGACTCATTATATTTTTTCAAGGTCATTTAAACAAAGACCATGACTAATTTAAGGTCATCGGACGACTCATAAGTTATTTTCAAGGTCATTCAAAATTTCTCAAGGTCATATTATTTTTTAAAAATTTTTAATTTTAAATTACTACTTATTTTTATAAGTAGTCTTTATATTATAAATATATTTTTATTTTTATTCTATTACTTATTTTCATAAGTAGTGTTTTAACTATTAATATTTTTTAATTTTTATTAATATTATTATTATTATTATTGTTACAAGTTTTTATTTAGTATTATTATTATTAAAAATTTTATTAATATTATTATTATTACTATAATTACAATTTTTTATTAATAAACTCCTTTAGCCCATGTGCTTGTTACTCACGCTCTCCTATTGCACATATCCTTTTTATTCATGCACTCCTATTGATCATATCTTTATTAGTCATGTGCGTGCAATGTTTAATAATATTATTGATGTGTAACAAAGACATTGAAAACATATATATATATAGTGTTAAATAATATTTACTCTCATAAAATTAAGATACCAGAATTCAGTATTAAATGGAATCAGACATTTAAAAACACATTAAAAATTTACGATAAGAAAGGAAAATATGAAGTTTATATAATTATTTGCAGACTATCTAGATTAAAGCGGCCAATGACCAGCTTGCAAATGAAATGTAAGAAAGAGTAAAGATATTATTATATTTAAAAAATACAAACAAATAATTCATTCATTTAAACTCATCGAAATCGAATGATGGGAGTCAAAATCATATTATTATTAAGTCAAAACTTGAAATATTAAATGCGCGCGGGTATACCTTTAATTAACATGATTGTAAAGGTTTTTTTCATAACTATATTTTTACAATTAATTAATAAAACCATAGTTTTTAATATATATTCATTAGTCAAGTCTTTCTTAAACATGCACTTGTATTGCATCTATATTGTGGACTAACATAATCCGTGTAATTTAGAAATTTGCTATATTCAGAAATACATTTAAATTAATGTGAAAAAAGATGCTCTTAAAATATAATTGTTTGAAGTTATTTTGTGTTTATCAAATAGAATAACATAATTATATTTCATAATTATATTTTATAAGTGATATAACAAATTTAAAATAAAATCTGTAATATTCACCAAATTATTATTATTAGTACTATTATAATTATTATTATTATTACTAATACTGTTACGTCAAAACTGAAAGCTTGATATTTTATATATTTAACGACCGCATGTATACTTTTAATTAACATAATTGCATAGTTTTAGTGGAGCAACATACCTTAGTATTTTCATCATGCAACTATATTTGTAAAATCTATTAATATAAAGATTTATCGTTTTTTAATGTATTAATTACTCATGTCTTTGTTAACTATGCATTTGGTAACATATACTCAATTATAAAATTAATATTAGTAAAGTTATTAAGAACTTACTAAATGGCTATGTATTAACTAATATACATATATATGATTCGCTCAATGTTGTATGACCATGTTGTATGATCAAATTGTATGACCATATTATGACCTTAGTATTTTCATCATGCAACTATATTTGTAAAATCTATTAATGTAAAGATTTATCGTTTTTTAATGTATTAATTACTCATGTCTTTGTTAACTATGCATTTGTAATGCAATGTCTTTGTTAATCGTTCACTTGTTTTAAAACATAATTTTATCCATGCATTTCAGAAATTTGCTATAAAGAGTTTAAAAATATGTTGAAATTAAAGGTGTGAAAACTGAAAATACTCAGAAAGCAGAAAAATTATATTAGTAATTCTGTGTTTATCAAATCTATTTGTAATAAGATATATTTTTGAAGTAATACAACAACTGTAAAATAAAATATCTGTAATATTCACCAAATTATTATTATTAGTATTATTATTATTATTATTTTTATAATACTTTAACTTTTTATTATTATTACCATTTCATTAACATTATTTTCGTCTATTATAATTTTATTATCAACCATTTCGTTATCGTGTGTATCATCAAAATTTATATTTAATGATCTAAAATTATAATTGAAGAATATTAAAATGTTTACTATTAAATTATCAAAAGTGGATAACATAACTAATTAATGATAATAATAAGTTAATTTATAAAGTGTTTACTTAAAGTTTGGACTTAAATATATTTATTAAGCTGCTTTTAACTTAAAGTATATATTTATGTGTAAATATCTAATTGTGGTTCGAGTGAGTAAATTGATGCACTACGTGTAAATTAGTAACAAATGGGTATCACGTGGATACAATGTGAGTAAAGAGGGAGTCAACACATAATAAATCAATAAAACGAAAACTAATTCACCCAATAAATCAATAAAAAGCATATGGAAACCTATCTACACAATTAAACCCCAGATATTTTATAAAAATATTTATTAAAATGACATTCTAGCACTATTGACTTTCCAAATTGCAGTCATGACATCATCTGAATTGAGCTTGTATCCTTGGATAATAATTTTATATCAATGAAAGTTTTCAATATTTCTTTATTAGCAATATAAAACTTTGCATTTAAAGTTGAGGAATAAGGAAGGATCCCTACTAAAAACTCGATAATAATAATTATAATAGTAAGGATAATGGTAATTATAATAATAGATAATGGTAATTATAATAATAGATAATAGTATTAATAATAATAATAATAATAATAATAATAATAATAATAATAATAATAATAATAATAATAATAATAATAATAATAATAATAATAATAATAATAAATATAATAGTAACAATTAATAAAGGTAATTGTAACAATTGTTGGGCTTAGAGCCAAAATTAAAACAAAAAATTATTACGAATAAACTGTAACACAAAAAGGTAAAAAAACAAATAATTAATTAAAATCCGAAAAAAAGCCTACAGCTGCATACAGAAACATACGAGAAAGGAAATAAACTGCCAAAACCTTGCAAAATAAGGTTTAGAAAAAACACAGGCAGAAGAGGCGACCAGGAAACAAAATATTGGGGTTAAAAAATAATATTGTAAGAAAATAATAATAAAGATAAAATCCAATAACAAAAAATTAAGATATAAAAAAAATAGGGAAAATATATAAAAAATTATAAAAATAATTCGAAGTTAATAAAAATAATTAAAAACCCTAAAAATGGCGGAAAATAGCCCATTGGTCGCACACAGACACAAAAACACTAAATAAGCAGTGATCATTTTCATTATTGTTGACTTAACCAAAAACAAAACCAAAAATCTTAACCAAAAATTTTTCAAAACCTGAAAACCATTTTACCTTACTACGACTTTTTTCGATTTTATGAAGTAAGAATTGTAATTTTTATGAACTTTAGTAATGATTTTCTTTAATTGTACTTATATTATCTATATTAAGTATCGCAATAGTTCTCTGATGAACAGATCGGCGATCCGGCTGGTGGATTGAGTTCCCTAGTTGCGATCGCGGGTTGAGCCTATCAGAAATCTCGGTCTGTCCGCTACGGGGCCTGGCAAAATGGCACAGGACTCTCCCCACAGGGCATCGTTAAACAATTCACAACTACTGATGGAAACGTCGGTCGAGGTGAGCAGTGAAAAATCTAAAATTCGGGAAGATCGGAAATTGGTAGGGGGGTTAAAAACGATCCTTATAGGGTCGCTAAGACTAATTTTTCAGAAATCCTCGAAATGATGTTATTACGGGTAGCAGTGATAAGTCAATAAAACGAATAGAATTTTTTACTAATTAATCAAACGTCATTACTCACATGGCAGACGTAGGATAACATGTAGCATATAGATTATTTCCAATAAAATGACCAGAAGAATCACATTTGTACATTGATATAGAATATAAGAAATGCAGTAATCACTCCATGTCCAACCTAGAGACCAATTACGCAGATAATTCTAAATGAACTTCTCCGAGACTCTCATCTACACTTGGAGCAAAATATAGCAGATCATCCTAATAGGTTTAGTCTTGAAGCCCGATCAATCCGAGTTCGACGTAATTATTTCCCGAATTGCACGAATAGAGATCCCTTGACTATTACATCCGCATACATTAGCTGATAGGATTAGATAAACTGCAACTAACTCGGCACAGTTAGTATTTTCTTATCACCTAGTGTCCACGATATATACGAGTGAATTTGACGATTTGATCCAACATATTAAGAGAAATCCCTCAGAACAGGTCATCCCACTTTGAATCCCTAAACTACCCGTAAGAGTTTTCTACTAACTAGATCGCTAACCAATTCCAATAAATCTAAAACGAATTAGACATAGAATTATTTCCTAATTGATTCCATGATGACTAAACTCTCTAAGATAAACAGCGAAACGGATGTCGTCCATCAGTATATCGACGAATCTAATGATTATATCCAACGTGATTTAATTAGTGACCAGTGAATTCGCCATATACCCGAACCTAGCATTAACGGAAATACAATGTACATAAAGATCAAAGGGTGAAACGACAGAGGATTTATTAAATAAAATAAATAAATAATTGCGTACGAATCAAATAGACGAAATTATTCGTCGTACAACAAATTTGATTTCGGTCTAGGAAACGCCCCGAAATATTCTAAATTCATAACCTAAAATGCCCGTGCTACAAAACTAAAATGAATTTAATCCCGACACTTCTCTGATCCTTATGACGATCATCATGCGTTAGAAAGAGACTTATAATTAACTACCCCGATAGGCTCGTTAAAATAAAATAAATACGAACTCATAAGACGAAACTTAGTCAACCACGCGTCGCGAAATTCCAATTTATGAGTCCTAAAGATGACCATGTTTTACTTTCTCCTACGACAAACATCTACTCAGTTCAAATCATCCTATCTGCTGTCTACAACAAGTTTTATCAATCAAAATCGAGAATTGCTTAGCTACTAAAATGTTTAGCCTATCTAATCTGCCTGGCATTCCGCGACTATCCACGTCTTTTACAGCTATTTCCCAACGGATGGAAACCCTAGAGAAAGATTTCGCCACTCTGAAAGATAAATACCAGAAACTCAAAGGCACCTGAGTCCGCCTGAAGCGACTCGAAATCTCTATCAAAAATATCTCGTCTTTCCAGAGCCAGAGATGAACTTGTCATCTAAAATCGGAGTCAGCGTATTACTATTGCTGAGGAGAGCGCTGCACTCCGCCAGATTTTTACAGAAAATGAGCTTCGAGCTCGTCTGTAAAGTCGCAGCAGGGCTCAGGAGATAAATATTATCCCTGCCCAACACCTCCCCATCAATCCAGCAATCACACTGTCCACCGTACCTACAGCTAGTGGACCATCGGACATTCAATCAGAAGGACGAAGGCGATGGCCAAACCGAAATCGGCGACGTCGAGGACAACGTTGAGCAGAGGCAAGTTTGTTACAAATCCACGTGAGACCTGAAGTGCCGGCCGGAGTAAATGACCCGCCTTCGGCTTACACCGAATTTGAATTTCAGGAGAGGAACCCGGACATAGTGTATGCCCGTCCTCGGCAACTCACCCGCCACCTACTCCTGTCTATATCGATCTAGTGGCAGATGATTCAGAGGTCCCTAGCCTGAATATCGTATTGGAAGATCTCAGACTCACTCCTGACGAGATTGCCGTCCTGACTGGACAAGTCCCCTCTATTACTCGTTTGGGAGAAGAGCCGTCAACTTCAACCCAAGAACCAACCAGCCCGGCTACAGTAAACCCAAGTCGCAGACCACTCAAACGACGTTGTCTGCCAGTCGATATTGACTTGGAAGATTGAATCACAACTAAATCGAATCGCTCTAGTCGACACAAATCCGAACTCTTTTGAAGCAACAATCTGATTCTTGATATTTGTGCTAAATCTCTTGTATCGTACTGTAATTCTAATTTGCTAACGAATAATTCATTTTTGTAGTAGTGTTTGAGATTTTCTTTTGTTTTGTTCGTAATAGCTTAAATTAGATAGTGGATTAAATGTTTCTGAAGTAGACTTAAGAATAAATCTAAACAAAATCCTGAATAACGAAAGTGATCAAGTTAAATAAAACGAAGATTCTCGCAATACCCACTCCTAAAAATTCGTGACTGCTATTATTTCGAACGTATAAAATCAGTAGATGAAGCATAAGACCTTCTATCGGCCCCTAGGAACTGGGAAACGAGGATTATTTGAGGATTAGTATTGGAAACAATGCTCATCTGCTCAAATAATTTTCGGCTGGCACGCACAGTACCAACATGGTCTCGGAATGGAAGGAAGATGTGTCAATATTAAACATAACAAAAGGTGTACGAGCCATAGAATAATCATCAACACGAACGACGATAAGAAGGACTATGGGAATGGAATAACAATGAATGATATGAGAGTATAGGTTAACCTTTGAAGAAGAATAGGAGACTAATGGGACCTAAAAATCGAAATCGAGCACAGACCTTCTATCGGCAGCTCGTTGGACTCATGGATCGTTCGGTCAATTATAACATTAGCAATAGCCCTCACTTTTTGCGGAAGATCCACCCACTCGAACACAGTTACAACGTTACTTAGCAACGGGTGCCGAGGGGTAGGCGAAAAATATTTGTATGGGGTTGTCTGGGTAACAACCATATAGTCACAAAATATCAACACCCAGAAACCCACCACTTATCTGTAAATAATATTAATTGGCAGTGTGGCTTGGCACACCACATCTTGTGTCATTTATATTAATGACAAATTTTCTTAATCTACAATATAGTTATCAAAATTTTTTAATTTTCTTTGAAATTATTTTTGCATTGTTTCTTTGATATCGAATTTCAATTTTCTTTGTTCAATTATTCTTAACTATAGTAATTTAATTTCTATAGTGGTATTAATTTTTTATTTAAATAATAATAATAAGTTTAAAATAAAAAAATGTGGCACAATTACACCATACAAATTCACCATTACACCATACTGTTGGGCCAGAACACAAACGGCCTTGAGAATTGTTTAAATGAATCGGTATTACACACGCAAATACAACATGCAGATATAAAATCGGACCCATAAAACATCAACTAACCATGCTAAAATATGAGAAAGAAAAACAATTAAATATAAAATCAAGAAACACAAAAATAAATTAAAATAATAACAAAGTGCAACAAGATCCGCACAAAATAAACATAAAAATAACACGAAAACCTAACAATTTGACCGAAATTCGAAAATTTATCAAAAAATGTAAAAATCCATAAAAATGGAACAAAAATTAAATAATTTGAATTGGAAACAATTCAATTAAAAAATTAAAAATCAAATTGTCGAATCAAATTATAAAAATAATAAAATAAAGATTAGAATATACTAGAAAATCACAAGGTCAAATTTTGTTTTACAAAATCAAATTTAACACGCAAGGTTAAGGTCGTACAATAGGTATATATACCGATTTTCATCGCCCGTCGTTTCGCTCTCTCGATCTTTTCCGGAAGGCGTTGAGGTGGTTTCACCGCGGGTTTGGTTGCGTCTGTTGAAGTTCGGTATGCCAACTGTGCAGGTGCAAAGACTAGGGGGTAGGTAACAGCTTGGCCCTCATGGCAAGCCGCCAGGGCCACCTCCAGAACGCGAATTTGAGTCTTCAAGGCCTGCCCCAGGGGCTTCTCTCCGGCCCACCCGCTTTGGGCGGCCGTCGCTCGCTGGTATAGAGTTTTTGCTTTGGCTGCCTCTATCCATGTTGACTTTACCTGATGAATCTCCCTTGTTAGCTGCAATAACTGTCTATGGAGATCCGTATTCTCCTTACGTGCGTTTTTGAGAGCCGTGTTCAGAATTGTACAGGGGTCCATCTCTGCGAAAGAAGAAAAAAATAGGTCATCAATGTCTCATTTCGTCTAATGTACAATGAATATTATTATAAGTACGATAATTTTAAGATGAATTTCGTCTAATCTAAAGTCGTGAGATAGTTTTCTTACATTGGGTGAGTATTTTTTATGATACTTGTAAATATGAGAAAACAATAAAACTAGAAATATATATTTAATTCAATCTTAGCGTGAGTTTGAAAAGTTGCTCCTTGGATTTTGTCTCGATGCCCTGCGAGTATATGAGTGATCCCACTCCGACCTCCGATCTCCACTCTCTGTTCTCATTCCTCTGGGGAGGATTTTCTTTGGCATCGACACGGTTATGGCCTGTGTTTACTGATTTACTCTGGGGTCATCGAGTTCGAATGAGATGCCATAGGAGGGGGCATACCCATCCGTACTCGGAATCAGACCAGCCGCGATGTCTTCGTTGATCTACTCCAATTGACGGCGGGCCTTTTCTACATGTTTATCGGTCCTTCTTTGATGTGCTTCGAGACGTGACAAAATCCGACCGCGGAGTTCGCGAGCCGGATTCCGCCCTGGTTTACGTTTTATTGCCACGTATGGAAGCTCGACATCTTCGGCTCCTCCTTGTCTCCCGAATCTCGACTCTCTCACTGGGAAATCGAATATCCCCCATCCCACATCGCCTGTCTGCATCTAGCGGCGGAGTGGGATGGGAATCTCATCGTGATCCGAGATTCGTCCACCCATGAATCTATTAGAACGAATAACATTAAATTTATGATAATCTAATAAGTATGAGCATTAAACATATAAATTAATGTGTGTGCAAAATGGCTTAAGTCCAAGATACTTATAAAGTTGATGACATAATGGAGGTTCGTGACAGGGGTAGTCTAAGTTAGTTCCTAAATCTGAGACAGTTTGGAATTCATAAATCGTATATTTTGTTACGGTCATTTATCGCGACGACTTGTGCTATGGGCCATGGTGGGTTAGTTCTTACGGTCTCGTCGGTGAAATTTTCATGGCTTAAGTAGTATTTCTACGGAGTACTTCGTTGATTTGGGTATGATAGCCTGGGAAAAATTCATTGACGTTTTAGGTGGGCATCAGTACACCTCAGTGGCACTCGGTGTATTGAGAATTTGACAAGAAATCGAAATGACCTGTCCTTAACAGGATAATCATATTTGGCATCCAACATATTACACGGACGTGGCATTATTTCTTCAGCACCACGAGTTGGTATTTGGCCAGTTGTAACTTAATCATAATGAAGTCTCTTGATGTTGTTCACAGGGTAATATTGTGGCTAGAGATTATCAAATCATCTAGTAGGCCTTTATATTTTATTTATGCATATGCGTTCATTAAAACAGGATTTGAACAAAATTGTAATCTAGCATTTATTTAGTACAGTTCGTTGTTATGATCAGGTCTTCCTGGGTCTTCATGACACTTTTCCACCAACAAGGGCTTTTTTCCTTGTCTCGGCTTGGGTCTCTTAATGACATGTACAGAGTTCTTTCTTAGGAAGGGAGTTGGCTTGCCAAAGTGCATGAAAACTTTTTATAATTAAAAGAATAAAATAACTAAATGAAATTCCCTACTTTCTTGGGTGTCGATCCTTCGTTCCATCGTTATCTCGTCTGTAGTCGTATGGGGTGAGGGCCGACTTCTGACTCGTGGATCGTTTTGGTCGTTGAAATTCATTGTTGTTTTCAATTACTAACTTTCTGACTGGTCGTCGTTGGTCTACCTATTTATGCTGCTTGTCCTACCTCTGCCTGTGTCGTGTAATTCTCTCTCTCTCAGTAACATTCTGTTGCATGTATTAATTCTACAAACTTTCTTACCTCGCCTTTCAACATTTGTAATCGATTTATACCAGATGTTTTCCCTCCACGTGGAAATTTCCTGCCCTTCTTGCTGAACTGAATGGAATTAATCGTTTCTCACCACGTCTACCATTTGTTCGTAACAGTATTGATTTGATTTTCTGTCTTTCATTTATTTAACGATCTATCATTTCTTCGCGATCGTTTTCTGGGATTGCATCGTACGGCCGAAATTTTAGGTTAGAGTTTGTATCATTTTGTTAAATTAATAAATATTATTTATGAAACCGAGAATTGATTTGTAATCCTGATAAGTTTGCAAGCCTCAACCGCCTCACAAAGATTCCAATTTGTTTCCCTCCTACTCATTTGGACGTTACTCATTGTGGAATTGTAATTAACGCCGGATGCTGCTATTGTGATTTGAATGAGTATACATCTCCATTTTATAGTTTTCTTTGATTATTATTATGATTAATTAACGAGAATTACGAGGTTACAAGGACGTGACATGGAGAAAGTTTCGAGCATTCCTCAACTCACATCGATAGTTTGGTTTCTCACTGGCGAAAATTGATTCGAATTTTCAAACTGATTATACAGAGTAAAACAGATTTTTTAAACTGGTTAAAACTGGTTCAGTAGTTTTGAGTTTCGAAAAACTGGTAAAAAACCGCTTTTTATTATGTGAAAATGAATCGGTATATATACATATTGTATGACCCTAACCTTGCGTGTTAAATTTGATTTAGTAAAACAAAATTTGACCTTGTGATTTTCTAATATATTCTATTCTTAATTTTATTATTTTTAAAATTTAATTTGACAATTTTCTTTTTTAATTTTTAAATTGAATTGTTTCCAATTCAAATTATTTAATTTTTGTTCCATTTTTATGGATTTTCCATTTTTTAGTAAATTGTCAAATTTCGGTCAAATTTTCATGTTTTCATGTTATTTTTGTGTTTGTTTTGTGCGGATCTTGTTGCACTTTGTTATTATTTTAATTTATTTTTGTGTTTCTTGATTTTATATTTAATTGTTTTTCTTTCTCATATTTTAGTATGGTTATTTGGTGTTTTATGGGTTTGATTTAAATCTGTATGTTGTATTTGCGTGTGTATTACGATTAATTTAAACGATTCTCAAGGCAGTTTGTGTTCTGGCTCAACACGAGCTAACTATAAAATTTAAAATAACTTCTGGTGGATTGTTGAATTTTAATAGATCTGGTGGGTTACAGGGTTTCAAAATCTTGCTTATCTTCCCGGTGACCCTAGTAACGCCATACAAAATTGCTAACTGCCACTTGGCACCCGTTGCTAGGCAACGTTGGTAATGTGTTCAAGTGGTGGACTGCCCGCAAAAATTGAGTATCATTAGCTAATACTGTAGTTGCTCGGACAATCCTCGGGTTCACGAGCTGTCGATAGAAGACCTGTGCTCGCTTTTAATTATTTGGTCCCCTTGTATTTAACTTTCCTTCGTCTATCCAGCTGGTTTATCGGCGTTAGTTTGAGAAGACAAAATAATTGGTGGTTTCATTTAATCCCTCACAATGTTATTTTATTTATTTTTTAAAAAACCTTATTAGTACGTAAAGGCAATGAGAAATGTACGGGAAACGATATATTTAACAATAGTCTATTTCTCTACTAAACACATTGATTGGAGAGTCGAGCGGCCCGACGCTTAGCTCGCTCCTTGCGACCCGGTCGTCGACTGGATGTTGAAGGAATTGTTGGAGTAGGGTTTTCGACAGGGGTTGGCATCGCGGATGGGGTCGGATTCGACTCACGGTATGTTAATTGAGCCGGGGCGAAAACTAGAGGGTAGGTTACCGCTGCCCCCTCTTGACTAGCGGACAACGCTACCTCTAGCCCCCTGATTTGGGTCTTCAGGCTTGTCACCAATTGTCTTTCTTCGGCCCACCCCTTCTGGGCCGCGGCTAACTTTTGATACAACGGCTTGACCCTCGTGGGGTTTACCCACGTAGCCTTGAGTTGTTGTATTTCCCGGACCAGGTGTATGAGTTGATCGTGGAGATCCTTGTTTGTTTGTCGTGCTCGGGTTAATTCGTTTTGTAACAACTTCACGGGATCCATTTCTAAAATAGTAAGGGAGAATTGGATGACGACTAATACAAATATGAGCGGTTTTACTTAAACAATTTTAGAAAATGAAAGTTATGGTAATAATAAAAAAGACGAGACAGAAAACTTTGTTTTTTAAAACCAATCGCGAGGTCACTATAGCAACAATAATAACTGTTCAAATCAATAAAGTTTACTCCTCCGCGAAGAATCGCTTGATTCCCTCTTCCGGAGCGTATCCCGGGATTACAAATACAGGCCGCTTAAGGTTTCGGCTTGGTCTTGGAGAGGGTGGATACCTACTGGCTAGCCGCCCCGCCATCAGGTCATCTTGAACGTTGGCCAAGTGTGCTGCGGCCCTTGCCACATCTGCTTCTACTTGACGTTGGAGTTGGAGGAGGTCCTCCAGAAGCTCCTGGGCCTGGGTTAAGATATCTTGAGAAGGATTAGGCTCATCGAATGGCTTCCGGAACTGCCGCATGAATTCCTCGGGGTTTATGTCTTCCGGTTGGTCATCTTCAGGCATGGATGGGTATCGTTCTTGATACACCCGATTCCATGCCTGCCTCCACTGTTCTACTTCATGGGCAGGAAGTTCGATCATAGCTCTGGTTTCTACTAAATGGAAATAACTTAGTGAGGTTGGTAGTTTCAATCAAGATTTCTTTGATAATTTATAGGGAGATGCCTAGCTTGTGGTTCACAAATTGTACAGACTTTCTAGGCGCTTAAGGAAGAGATTGGGTCAATTCAAATCTACATACATTAAACTTAAGGGTTCGAAGTTGAACGCGTGTTAGTGTTCGGTCTGATGCTGCAGTTGGAATCTAGAAGAAGACGATGCTTTAAGTCACTGGGTCATGCGTCTGCCTGCTGTACGACCATTCGAGGAATGCTTAATGTTAAAAAATGATAAAACGTAATTGTCGGTCACCTTAGCTTAAATGGGTTTATGTATTACCAACCGTTCGAGTTTGTATATATTTGGAAGATTTAATTAGGTAGGTGTCAATTCAATTATCGAAAATTTTTATTAAACAATTTTTTAAGAAAACCTTTATCTATAATTGAACAATTAGACATTTGCATAGGGTTATGTGATCAGACGTGTAAATAAGGTTCACTAACTAAGTATGTAGTTAAATAATCAAATATCTATTTATGGTTAACTAATTAAGCATTTACATATCGTTCAATAATCAGATTTTATATATGAATTAACTAATTAGACATTTATATACCGTTAAATAAGCAAATTTTATATATGGATTAACTAATTTGACCATTATATACATGATTAAACAATCAAATGGTTATCAAATTAAGCATTCATAAGTATAATTAAACAAGTAGACGTTCACACAATGTTAAATCTCGAACTGGAGTGTTTTAATAATCACCATTTCCTTTATAAACAAAAATGACAGGATGTGAGAGTCAATCACTATTTGAACACGGTGAACTGTTTATGTCGACGGAAATGATGGTGATCAAAGGTTGTTTATTTTAGTACTGGTAAATTTTTTAATTCATTTTATTCTAGACAGGTGCACTTTCAAGATCGCATATTCATGAAATGGTGAGTTATGCGGTTTCGGCTAAGTTGAATAAGTTTGATTAATATTTTTAAGGAAAATTCGTCGTGGTTCTCGAGCGGGTGTTATCTCTTACACTTGGAATTTATATGGGGGATCTTTTATAATGAAACTCAAGCCTTCATCATTTCAAATAACGTTAACAGAGCCTAATCATTAGAACTTTGATCTGTTGAATTGGTAAATTTGATTTTTCAAAATTTACGTTATTTTGTTTTACTTAATAAATCATCTCATGCTGTTATTTTATTCTCATTTAGGAATTTAGGTTACTTATTAAATCCCGCTGCTTTCACCTGGAAGTTATTTTATTCAACTCGAAGGGCCGTTTAAATAAAAACTCAGATGAAATTTCCATCCTTCGCGTTATCTACTTCTTTTCGTAATCTGTCAAGTCGCAAATAAATTATCGTTTTAGTATTTTATCGGTAATCAAGTTTATTCCATTTTCCTTTTATTCGGGAATGAATTTCGCTTATTCAAGTTCTTTCAAATTTAATGAATCGCTTGGTTTAACTAACAATTCTTATCCAATTTATCAGCGGATCGATCTTATTAAACCAGGATTTTATACGTTTCGCATAAATTTCCGAATTGCATTAAGAAAATTTTGTAATTTAAACTATGGCCACTCCAATTTGTCTTAGTGGATACGTTAATAAAATTCAATCACTATGGTACTTATTTTCTTCACTTGTAATCGATAACAATTTAATTTACCTATTTTTGTTCAATACTTTTCATCAATTACCTTAGCCGTTACTCTGGTTTGATTAATTCAACGAGTACTTATCCGCTGACTTCTATTACTTTATTCCCAAAGCTTAAATTTGATTTAACTGTATCCATAACTCCCAACTAGTATTAATCCACGGTTTCAATTTTTGGTTCGGTGAGTTCCTTTACTTTAAATGGTTGAGTGAGAATCAATGGACTATTAATTGAATATTTAAACTATGGTATTGAATTTATTTATGTTAGCCAATTAACGTCGACGAAGTATTTAGGAACTGCAGGTTTAATTTACGATATAGTACTTTAGTGAGATCAATTTCTTTATATGGATCAATTAGAAGTTAATGAATTATCAATTGAACACTTGATGAATTAATTTTCTTTTCTCTAAACAATACTAAATGAGTTATTTATCAAATGAATATTTTAATGAATTAATAATCAATTTAGAATCGATAATTTACTTATCAAATCAATGCTTTACTGAATTTACTTTAAACAATAATTAAGTTAAAAGCAGTGAATTATTTATTAAAGGATTACTCAATTTACGGTACGATATTAGAATTATTAAATGAGTACTTGATTTATAGTATGATAGTTTGACGAATTAGATATCTTTATGTTAATCGATCAAAAGCGATGAGTTATTTATTAAATAGATACTAAATAATTTTACATTAATCCATGAAAATCAATAACTCATTCATTAACTGATCCCTGTTTATTTAATTTACTCGCAAATTTACTTTTTGTTTGAATTATTAATTTGAATTATAACAACGATTTCCATTTTAATTAGCCCCAGTTCCAATCCTTTTTAATAAGCCTTAAGCGCATTCTGTGTTTATATTATATTTACTGAGTGCCCACTGGACTACTCGGTGTGATGATTTTGAGCCGTGTGTAGTATGAGTTAAGTCGATTTTTCAGAAACGAGGAACGAGGAAGCAATCAAATGACTTCTTCCTCCTTTCATCTATAGGGATAATATTGACGATCCAACTCTGCGTTCCGCACGCCGGGTCTTCACGGGCACAGATCATTGGCGATATTCCACGCGCTTACACGAATCTGAATTGTGTGTAGATTTTATTTACTTGCATTATGTTTCGGCTGTGGGCCGGAAAAATTTCGACATATTTTAATCAACAAATTATAGATATATATGAAACAAATTATACATAATAAAGTTTATTAGTTATAAGAAAAATATAACAAGTTACCCTTCCAATTCATAAAATTTTAGCATACATTTACATAACAAACCAAATGCCTCTCTTCCCACGCCGACGCCCGAGCAGAGCTCTACAGAGATGCAAGACACGGGGCGTGGAAAGAGGGTTCCAAAATCAATGATCCTCACCTAAATTTCTGAAAATTCGAAAATACTGATCTCAAATAGATTTAAGCTTTTTAGACAAGATTCAAATAATTTAAAACAATTCACAATCTTCAAAATTGGTCTTTGGTTTTAAAAATGGTTAACTTTAATGTGAAAATGGATCAGTATATATACCTAAATTTTTGGTGTGTAAAATTTGATGTAGTAAAACAAAATTCGACCTTGTTGTTTTCTAGCAAATTCTAATATTTATTTTTGTTATTTTTCGATTTATTTTTATAATTTTTTATTTAGAATTTTTATTGAATTATTGCTAATTCAAATTTTTCGATTTAAATCTTGCTTTAATGAACTTTAACTGATTTTTCCAATTTCGTCGAATTTGTCGTGTTTTCTTGCTATATTTGTGTAGGTATCGTGTGGATCTTGGTGCATTTTGTTATTATTTTAATTTATTTTTATGTTTCTTAATTTATATTTAATTCTTTTATTTCTCAGATTTTTTATGGGTTTAATTGGTGTTTTGGGGTTTATTTGAATTGCGTGTTGTATTTGCGTGTGTGTTTCTGATCCATTTAAACATTTTGAAGGCCGTTGACGTTCTGGCCCAACATAAAACACTCGGGGGTCCGTAAAATTGCGACCCGCAATTTCAATTGATTTCAAAATAATACGTACAATTCCGTTTTCAATATTCACATTCATAAAAAAAAGTTTTTACGGTATGGTTCAATCATCAAGATAAAGATGGACTTAAGGTCCTACTACGATACATAATCAAATAAAATCAGATAGTTCAGTTTTAATATTAGTGCAAGTTTTGTAGTATCAGTTCAAATCACTGTTGATCAGTGCGAGTTAATCAGTTCAAATCAATGTAAATCAGTTGTATTTGGCTTCGAATGAATCACTGACGGCTTGGGTTTCGCTTTCAAGCTGGGCTGATCTTGAAGGGTGATTGATAGAAATATGCGAGAGTTTTGCAGTTTTGCTAATTTGATTGGTATTTCGGATTTGGTTGATCATTCTTCTGAATTTCTGAATTGGGGTATTTTGCTTTTGTTTGTTTTTCGTTAGGCCGAGGATGAGACAGCATATTAAGAGTATTATGTTGAATATTATACTAATCGGTAGTATAAGTTTGATTGATAGAGTTGTTGTACGGGGTTCATTTTCCTGTCCCACTCGTTTTCCTAGTTGCTTTTGAATTGATAGGGTGATTTTTTGAATTTCTTGGATTGGTTTATTTTTGGGATTTGCTTTGGCTGTTCTTTGAATTTGTCTGATAATATTTTCTAGGGTTTTCTTTATCTCTTGGTTCTCATTTTTTATATTGGTTATCTCTTCATTATTTTTCAGTAGGGTTTGTATCACTATTTGGGTTTTCTCGATATTCTGTTTTATCTCATCCTTGTTCTCTTTCATGGGGCATTGTATACATTGTAGTTTTATTTGCTGACATTCCTCATTATCGGGATTTATACAAATTTCCTTGAAATCGGCACAGGTAGTGTCTTCTCTTCTGAAGGGTTGGGATTTCTCGCATTTTTCTAATGGGTTTTCAGTATTACACTTTCTCATCATTATCATCATTATCATTGTGATCCATAACGTTGGGTTCATGGTTTTCATTTCTAATATATATCAATCAATTTTCACGTCTATTTACAATTTTATTCGACTATATACAGTGGAGTTTAGCCCTTTTTACTCTTTCTCTCTTTCTGGGGTTGAGTGTCTCTCGCACTCTTCTTTAATTTTATTTTCTGAAAATCTCATTATCAGGATTTGGGCTTTTATTAGTCGCTCGGTTAGTTTTGGGAGTTCTTTTAATCGTTCTTTACCTTCTTTGATTATTCTTTGTTGATTATGAATTTTCATTTGAAGATTTCTTTCTTTTGTTTGTTTTCTCTTGAGTTGACGTTTGTAGTTGACCCGCTTGGTTGTTTGTTTTTCCAGCTTTCGTCTCGCTTCCTGGAGCTGATCTGTTAATGTTCTAATTTCCTCTTGGGCTTGCTGATGGCTCTCTTTTATTTCTCTGGCTTCTTTACAACTGTCTTCTAGTTGTATTACGTATCTCTGTTCGCTTTTTCTGCTGTCTCGCATTCGTTCTGCTTCGGTTTTCCAATAGTCTTCCAGGATTACGCGGGTTTTTATTTCAGCTAATTCTCGTTTCAATTGTCCATTTTCTCTCTTTTGATCTCTGTTTTCTCTCATGCTGGATGTTAGTTTTCGTTTCACTACATTGACTAACTGTTTTGATTGTATTAGCTGTTGATTTATCCGGGCGATTTCTGACTCTTGTTCCTCCACTAGCTGTTGCCATTCCTTTCTTTCGGCTCTCCACTTTTTACTATAATATCTCAGTGGGTCTTGCTCTATTGGTTCTACTAATTGAATTGGGCTTGGTACGTATTTTCCGTCTTCTAGATTCATTCGGATTTCTACTTCATTCGGATTCATACTAAATATACATTGGTTACAATTTTTGTTTTTATCATTTTTATTATTTTTCTTTATTTTTATTATTTTACACTTTTTACAATTTTTCTCTTTAGATTTACACTATCGTTTCGTCCGTCTCCCCGAATCCTTCGTCGGGTTCGGCGGGTACTTGGGTTGGAATTTCGGTTGGGTATAACGGCATAAGCAGGATTGGTGGTCGACTTTGTAACATATTTACCTCTTCACGCAAGGCGCTTGATATTTGTATCTCTTCGTCTAAGAGATAAGCAAGATAGTCTGCGTTTTCAGTTAATCCCTCCACCTGCGTTTCCAAACGATGCGTATTTTCCAACGCTTTTAGCTTTTCAATCTCCTTTCTCAGATTCTGTTCGTTTTCCTCATATCCTTGCTTTATCGTTTTGATCTCTGCTTCAACTTGTCCTTTTAGCTGTTTGTTGACTTCGTGTTGATGTCTCAATTGGATTTCTTTACATACTGCAACTCCTCGGTGTCCGTTCACCTCCTGTTGGAGTTCTGTTATTCTCTCGTTTAATTGTTGGTTTTGTCTTTTTTCGTCTGTAAGTTGATTTCTTGCTTCTGCTGATATTTTGTACATTTCGTTGAATTGTTGTTCGTATTCCTTTTCGTGTCTCCTGAGCCTTCTTATTGTGCCTTGTCTGATTTTTTCCCGAAATTCTAAGTTTTTGACCTGCTCGTTTAGTTCTTCGATTGTTTCTTTCTGTACTTCGACTTGTTCCCAAAGTTCCCAATCTTCCATATTTAGTATCCTTTTGGGTAACAATCTTATCTCTTTCTTGACTTCCTGATACTGGTTCTTCCATTTTCCTGCTTCTAATTTAATCCAACTTTCTTTCTTTTCCGTTTTTATTTGTTGTATTCGTCTTTGTCGATGAGCTTCGTCCTGCTCGATTTGCATCTCTTTTACTCTGGTTTGTTGGTACTCAACTTCCTGCTCTAATTTCGCTATATAGCTAGATTGTTTTGCGTTGGCGTCCTCCCATATTTTGCATTCTATTCGCCATTTTCTTGCTTGGTCAGTTATCTGAGTCAACATTCTTTCTTGTCTATCGTCTCTGGGCTCTCTTATTTTCTTTGATGGTTTTGGCCCTTGGTTTCTCAGTTTATTGATTTCGATCTTTGCGTTCTCCCATTTAGCTTTGTACGCTCTGGTTCTATCCTCTTCTTCGGCTATTTGCTGAATATAATGTCTGATCCGCGATTCCCAATTACTTCTTGAGTGTTCTCTATCTTCTGTCCATTTGATTTTCCAATATCGCGCTTGTCTTTTTGCCCATTCTTTGGCTTGTTCCAAATGGGTTCTCTTTGTTTTCTCTATTCGATATTGGGTGCTAATTTGCCCAATTTCCTCCTGCATTTGTTGTATGATTTTTATCGTCTCCTTTCCTTCTTCTCGTATCTCTGCTTCTTTATCTTTTATCACTTCTCGCAATCTTTCGATTTCATTTTTGTTGATCCTGCTTCTCTTGCTCTAACATTCTGATCTCCTTTCTTTGGTTTGTGATTCTGGTTTGGTTCTGCATGGATTCTTTTACTAACTCCTCTTCTCGTCCTTGATATGGTTCATTATTTCCTTCGGAATTCATTGTCTGTTGTTCTAATTCTTCTCTTATCATTTTTATCTTTAATGTATCTCTCAGTAGTTCTCCTTCTACTGATGTTAATATTTCTTTTAATCTCATCGACCTTTGTTGCCATTCCTCTTTAATCTCTTTTAGTTGTTTGGATTGGTTTTCGATTTTTGACTCTTTGTCCTCTGTTGTAGTTTTCTTTATCTTTTGGCTTATCGTCTCGTTTTGGTTCATTGTAATTCTGAATGTTAATAATTGATTATTCTTTCTTTTCACTCATATCAAAATTTTATCATAATTTACATCATCTTGTATTTTTGTGGTTTTGAGTTTTATAATTTTTTTGTTTTTACGTTTGTCCTTATTTACACTTTTTACACATTGTTTCTATTTTCTACCTACTGATCCGCGAAACGGAATCCTTTGATCCGCCCGTTGATCGGCTTTCTACATACTGGACATATCTCAACCTTTATCCCGCATGCTTCGCATGTGACCATGTGTCCACAAGGGGTATAAATTATTTCCACATGTTTCTGCCAACATGTCACACATTGATACTGCTCCAAAATAGCTTCTTTTATTATTGATTTGTCACGACTCTCTTTAGGTTTCTCTTGATATCGCTTGATTGCTCGGATTATTGCTTGTGTCGAGTCGTACCATTCTAAATTATTGGCTAATCTTTCTTTGATTATTTTTCTCATCTTTTGAGTATCCACTCCTGATAATAGCATTAGGGTTCTCGTTTTCGGTCGATCCAAAATGTCTTCTATTTGTTGGTTGGTAATTATTATTTCGATGTTCTTTGACTCTTTTTCTTGTTTATACATGCATTTTCCTTTATGTTTTAACTTTTTGACATTCTGATCTGGTATTGGCTGTTGATTTTTACATCCTTCGCACATTATTCCTCTGGCTGTTTGGCAATATCCTTGACTCGCAAATTCTGCTGCTCTTGGATTTCCTTTGAAAGTTTTAATTCTCTCTTCGAATGTTCTATTTATAGTTTCTTTTTCCCAGATTAATTCTGCTGGATCTTCGAAACCCTTTATTATCGTTATCTTTTTCTCTCCTCCCTTTTCATCCTTGTCTACTTCCGATTGTCGAAGTCCTTCTGATCTGTTCATTGCTTGGTTTCTGACATCTAAATTTAACATAAATGGACATCTCGGGAGTTTTTCTCGATGTTCCCGTTTTGCTGTTTCTCCTTTTTTCCATTGTGCGAGTTTTCCTTGGCAAAAGATGCACGTCACTTCGTCTGGTATTTCTGGCGTTCCCGTAAAGTAAAATCCTTGTGCGGCCATTTCTTGACTTTGTTGGTCGGTGAATACTTTATTATTTTTAAACGTTAGGTATCTTTGTTCCTCTTTTCTCAAGTTTTCGTCTTTTACCCTCATTGGTGGGTATACTTTTGTTCTAATTTGTTGTGGTCTTTCTTCCACATCAAAGTCCGCATAGTATGTTATTGCTGCTGTTAGTATATTGGATTTTTCCTCTTCTTCCGGTTTTTTCCATAATCTCGTCCATATCGAATCTGGTCCTTCTCTCATCTGTACTGTTATTTCTTCGCTGATTCCGCTTGCCATCTAAATATCGTCATTATTTTGAATTTTTGTTTTTCTGATTTTTTCTGATTATTTGTAATTTTTTGATTTTTATTTGGTTTTTATTATTTTATTTACATTTATTTACACTTTTTTTTTTTCTTTTTTACAACGTCTTGTCTGGCTTCTCCACTTCTAACTTTATATACAGATTATCTTCTCGCAAGAATCCTTCTCCTCTCAATCGTTGTTGTGGATAGAAACGTGGTGTTCCAATTGCTGTATTCCAGTCAGTTGTTGGCCTTCCCATTTGTGGTTCATTTCCTGTTCTGATTGGATTGCGGTAATCTTCTTGTCCTTTCATCGTTAATATCATGTTTTGCTTAAAAGGCCATGTTAATAGCTCGTCGTAATCTCCTTTTCCCACCCTGATGAAGACACTGATGTGGGTGCCCGTTGCATTCCCATCTCCATTTGGATATAATCTAATGCCCAATTTGTATCCATTTCTCCAACTGTATATTGGTGGGCTGTCTAAAATTCTTTGTGTTCCATCCTTTGCTCTCTGAAGCTTTTCTGCGAATTCGGTTATTTTCCATATAAATGGTGCTGTAAGATATTCTCTGGCCATTGAGCTGTTGGTTTCTAATTCCTTTATGCTGTTGTTTATCTGTTGCATTTTCTTTTCAATTTCGGCCATCTTCTTGAGTGTGTCTCCTTGGCTTCTCTCGAAATTCCTTCTGGACTCTAATATTTCTCTTATTATTGCCTTTTGTGCATCATTCTCTGTTCGTAGGCTTTTTACTTCCCATGCCAACATCCCTATCGTTTTCATTATGATTTCGGTATGCTCGATGCTATTTTCCATCATATGTTTTTGCATTTCCGCAATTGGTAATTGTGCTTGGCAGTTGAATAGTTCTAACGGACATTTGACTGGTTTGCCGATGCATTCGTTCCAATGTTCTTTTAATTTGACTTTATCTTTCCTGTCGCAGTTATTTTCGCATATCCCTTCGTATAGATCACATATTTGTTCCTCTTTTGGATTCCGGTGTTCCATCTCTATTTTTATCCATTCGTCGATGACTCCACAGAATTCGCATTTTTCCTCTCTCTTGATACACACTTTGTGGTGTTCTTTCATAGTCTTTTTTGTTGTGCTCGTTTGGCATTTTCCGCATAATATCTCGTTATATTCGCATTCATTTGTGTGACTTTCGGCTTCCTTCATAAGTCCTTTCCATTCACATTCTTTTACTCGGCATTGAACTAGTAGATTATTGATTTCCTTATTGGTGGCTTTATCCATTGTTGTAGGGTCTTCATCTCTTTCGATCGTTTCGTCGCATCCAGGGCATTTTTCTGTTTTTGTTTCTATCACTTCTATCGTACAGTCCGTACATATTCTGCATCCGCATTTCGTCTGTCTCGCTCCAATCAATAGTTCTTTACATTTACAACATTTCAATCTTTCTTTTATATCGTTCACCACTTTAATTCTATTTTTCATTATTCGTCTCGTGTCTTCGGATGGATTCTCGCTTCCTCTAATTCTCTCGATAATTGTCTGCATATCTACAAAAATTTTCTGGTTACTCGACGTTGCTTTACTTCTATCGTTTTATTTATACATATTTACAAGGTACGCTTTATTTTTTACTCTCCTGTTGAATCCGGTTCAGGGGTGAATTCTGGCATCGATGCTATCCATTCCACCCAACTTGCTGGATCTACATGCTGTTGATTGTTACGTAATCTTCTAATTTCGTCAGCTTGCCATCTAACTTGATCTGTTAATTGTTCATTTATTCTCTGCAATTGTAGTATAGTTCTTTGTTGCTCTTCCAGTCTTATAGCTTGTTGTAGACCTCTGTTTACGCTTTCCGTTAATACTAGGTGAGTATTTGTCCACTGAGTTTGCGCATTGTTCGTTATTAATGTCATTAATTCACATTGTCGTCTCCACGTTGCCTCGACTCCTTGATCTTGGTATATTCCTTGATTTAATTCTACGATCTCTATAGGTACATTGGCAGCTGCTGGTTGTTGTATTACTTCTACGAATGGTGGTATTCTCACTTGATTTTGTTGATTCACGTTATTTGGATCCATCTGTTAGTTATAATACATCATTAATTCATCGCATTCATTTCTGTTTGCTTACTATTTCTGTCGCATTTTGTACAATATTTCTATACACATGCATACTATTACTACTATTATACTACATAATATTTTACACTATATACAATGTCTTTTTCTCGTTTTACACCATCGTCTCCGGGGGCTCTATACGCAATGTCCGTATATCCCCATATTTCTCATTCATTATCTGATATACATCAAATTCATTTGACCCTTGTTGTGCTTCGATAATGGGCGGTTCTTTTAACCAGAGTCCGCTTGTGCTAGAATTTCCTATGATTTCATATTCCTCAGTTCTTTCCGCATCGTATTGTCCTAATTCGATATCGTAATTGAATTTTTCTACTGCTGGCCATAATCTTTTCTTTGCCGGCTTCTTTCTGCATCTTGTAGTTTTCACTAATTGAATTACTATCAGCATCACTATGCTACTTATTACCGCTGTTGTTATCCAAATCATTGTGATCATGTAGTTCTTTTCGTTAGGCTGTACGGTCGTATTTTCTCTTGCATTGGTTGTCTCCATTATTCCTTCTTTTGGTTGTACATTTTTGAGTGCTTTCTGGAGTTGTAACGCTTCGTGAATTGAAAGGTGGCTATCGTCCATGATCATTCCTTTTTTCCATGTTTCGTTTCTTGGTTTTCTCTCAGATTGTTTTGTTATAGGTTGATCTGTCGCATTTGACTTGAGTGGTTTCCTTGTTACCGTTCTCCAATGCTCATGAGTTCCCTTTTGGATATTTATTACATATTTTCCGAGTTTTCTTTTCGTCGGTATGCGGTACTTTTGATTCTTTATATTTTTACTTGTTTCACATTGGATTCTTTTGTTTACTGGTTCGTTTCTTTTAGGTTCGTATACGCAGATTTTTGTGATAGGTTTTTCACCTGTGTTCTCAATTACTATTTCCTCTTCGTTTGCCGCATCTGATTCTATGTTTATTATTACCGCTCTACTTTCTCTGATCTGTCGTTGGTACGGTTTCTCTTTTGTTCCTTTTTCCGGACGTTTTGTCGTAATTGATTCTAGTAGTTTCCTGGTTATTGATTTCCAGTAATCATCTCTTCCTTTCTGAACATGTACTATGTACTTTCCACGCTTTCTTTTAGTTGGAATACGGTAATTTTTGATTTTTGATATCATCATTTGATTGGCATTTGATTCTCTCATTTATCGTTCCGTTCTTTTTAGTTTCGAATATACAAACTTTTGTAATGGGTTCTTTGCCCATATTTTCGACTATTATCTCTTCTCCACTCTTTGGGTTTGATTCCACTTTTATTATTATTTCTTTATTTTCTCGTGCTCGACGTTGATAAGGCTCTTCTTTTGGTGTTGTGAGTTTTTCTCCCAGGGTTTTGGCTAATGTGCAGGTTATTATTATATCGTTATTGGCACATATTATATATTCTGCGTTGCCCTCTAGACTATCCCATTCGCATTTCTTTCCTGCTTTCATGTTCATTTTCCAACAATCGATAATTTTGTTTTGTATACATACTTGTTCAATCGTTTCTATTCCTCTGTTTATTATTCGTAATTTGCCTATCCCTGGCTCTACTTGGATTTTTACGTTTCTATCTTTTGTAGCATCTCTGCATACGTCTTTAGTGGTTTGACATGATGATGAATTTTCGGATCGTATTTCCATCTTTCCTGGTTTTCCTATGGAATCAAATTGACAACTTATGCTTGTATTCATTGTCAGTTGTAAGCATATTCCTTTGCTCGAAATTCCTTTATCGTTTATTGTTCGTATTCTGAACGTTCTCATTTCTTTCGTGATATTTTCGTCGGCTTCCGTTAACTTGATGGACGTAATCAATATCATTATTTTCTGTAGCAGGGTCGGTCGGTTTTGATTTTTCCTTTGTTGTAGTAACATCATCCCTTTGTTTCGTTTTCCCTCGTTATTACTGTTGTTCGTTTCTTGACGTTCGTTGGATGCTTCCTTTTTCTCCTGTTTGGATTTGTTTTCGTCTCTAATATTTTGATCATCCTGGTTTTTGCTGCTGTCACCACCTCCTTCTGCATTATTGTCTCCATCCGGGGGTTTCCTTTGAAATGTCGTCCTCGACATTTATTATTTCAATTATTTCCTCGTATACCTTTATTATTCTTGCTTTTATATCATCCATCTCTTTTATCTCTTGTTTACTCGCTTGAAATCTTATTTGCTTTCGATGCCATCTGTGTATTATCATCAGTAATTGTTCCTTTCTATCTCCGATTCGTATTGTTTCTTTTGGATGGTTGGTGAATTTTAGTCTTTCCCATTTCAACATTGCTTTTATTGTTTTTGGAAATGGATAGTGAGCATATATTGTTTCTTTTAATAGAACGTTTCTGTTTCTTACCATATAGTTTAAATCGAATACTTTAAGTGGTGAACCCTCGTAGGTCCATTTCATCAGATTGGCTGCTGCTTCGTCTTGTTTGGCGTCGATAGCTTCCCATAGTGTTTGAATCGTTTTGCTCATCATTTCTCTCTCTCCAATTGTCGCGTTACTGGTTATGAATTTTATTGCACTTGCTTGTCTCGATTTCAGTGCATAGTGTAGTACATTATTTTCTCCGTTATCTTTCTCTTTGAACGATGATCCGGTTCTTAGTAATTCTCTCAGGACTGTTGTAGAGGCGTCTGCTGCAACTGCGAACATTAGTGGTGTTTGTCCCTCTTCGTTTGGTATATTTGAGCTGTGTCCGCATTTCTGCATAAATTGGATTATATCCATTATTCGTTGGGCGTTTCTATGCTGTACTGCAATATGTAAAGGTACATTTCCTTCTACGTCTGCCATAGTGAAGATCATGGGTATGCTTTCCTTGATACGATCCATTTCTGGTGGGCTTCTAGCTCCTTTAGCATAATCCATTGCGATTTTTCCCGCTTTGTTTACTATTCTCATCCATCCTTTTCCTTCGACCCATTCTGGCATAATTTCTCTGATGGCTTTTACTATTATATCCATCTTGTCTACATTATCTTGAGTTGCGTTCAGAGTTATTTTGGGTTCATCTGGTTTAGGTTCTTCTATTGTGTTATTTGATGTTGCTTCTATTTTTCGACTCATCGTTAGTCCGTTTATACTTAGCTGTTGAGTTTGTGATCTAGTTTGCACACCTCGATTTTCTGGTTCTCTTGTTATTGTTCTAGGTATCGCTTTACATCTGCTTACGTTCACGTAGATAGGTCTGGTGAGTGGGTTATTGACCAATTTAACTCGAGCATTGTTCTCGTTTACATACATTATCTCATAAGGTCCTTTACCACATCTTTGTAATTTTCTGGCTACTCCTGGGATGATTTCTGGCGTTGCGATTATTACCCAGTCTCCAACCTGAAAGTTATGCTCGCGTACGTCTCGCTTTTTATCGTGTAATTCTTTATAACTTTCTTGATTAAATCTAATATTCATACCTGCCGTTTTCCAGATCTCTTGCATCCGCTCTTTGAATCCTGTTACATAATCATCAATTTCCATATACTGCGATATTGGCGGTTGATATTCTAAGTCTATTGGCATGTTGCATTCTCTGCCGTACATTAATTAAATGGACTCATTTTTGTTGCTGAATGTATTGACATCCTATAGGCCATAAGGCATAGATTTATATATCTATCCCAATCCTTTTGGTGTCTGCTTACGTAATTTGACATCATTTCAATTAATATGCCGTTGAATCGTTCGGTTTGACCATTTGTTTGTGGGTGGTAAGGCGATGTTCTCAATTTCGCAATTCTGAAGTAGTTCGTTACTTCTTCTATGATTTCGCTCATGAAGTGGTTCCTTGATCAGTCAGGATCTGTTTGGGTGTTCCGTATCTACAGCATATTTCCTCTACTAGGATTCTCGCTATTGTTCTGGCTTTTTGATCTGGTATTGCGAATGCTTCCGGGAATTTTGATAAATAATCTGTCACTACCAATATATAGATATTTCCATCGTTAGTTTCTGGTAATGGTCCTACTACATCCATTGCGATCATTGTCATTGGCTCTGGTGGGATTGGCATTGGCTTTAACGGTGCTTTCAATTTACTTCCTGTGCTTTTCCTTGTTGCACATATCAGACAATTCTTTATCCATCCTTTCACGTCTTCTCCGATATTTGGCCAGTAATATTTTTGACGTAATCTTGCTTCCGTCTTTTTTGCTGACATGTGTCCTCCAAGTTTTCCATCATGGTATTGCATCAATACTTCTTTTCGTCTACTTTCTGGTAAACACATAAGTCGTTTCTCACCATCCATTAATAATAGCCATCCTTTCTCCATGGTATAACGATGTCTGTGTTTCTCCATATGCTCTCTCAGTTTGCTGTTGTTGTCGAAGATTTTCATATCATTGGTTTCCATAAACTCGATTATTGTTTTTAACTCCTCGTCTTCTTTCTGCTCATTTCTCAGTTTTGTAAAATCGATATCTTCTGCGATAATCATGCATATTCGTCTTACATCGTGATCCATTAGTTCCTCAAATACGAATCTTGACATACAATCTGCGTTGGCATTTGCTTTTCCTGATTTGAATTTTATATACGGCGAGGTATGTCTTGTAGCATGCATCGCCATACTCATTAATCTGCTCGGAGGCTTCCTTTGGTTTGGCCTAGCCATACAATGGTTGATGATCATCCGTTGATATATACTCGTGACCCCATAAATAAATATTTGAAATTTTAATAGCTTGGATTATTGCTAAACGCCTCTCCTTTTCAGTCACGGGATAATTCTTTCATGTTCTTGAATTTTTCGACTATAAATCCAATAACTCGCTCTCTTTTCTCGTCATCCCAATTGTCCTAAGACTGCTCCGGATGGCCATATCCCTTGCGTCTTGTTGCTAATAAAAAACGTTTCTCTTAAAAATTCTGGGTGTACGAGTATTGGTGGGCTGAAATCAGTTTATCCTGAGTGTTTCAAAAGGCTGTTTTTGTTGTTCCTTTTCCCATATGAACGGGATATCTTTTGTTAACTCTTGTATGGGTTTCGCAAATAGTTGCGTAATTCTTGAGAACTTTCGATAATATCCCAAATATAGCCTAGGAAATTCTTGCCACTTGCGTGACTGTCTTTGGTGCAGGGCAATTCCTTTATCTTTCGATGTTTCTTGGATCTGGTTCTTTGCCCTTTTGCCGATACAATATGTCCCAAGAAGGTAACTTTTTTCCTTCGCCCAATCGCATTTAGATGGTTTCAATTTAACTTCCATTGTCAATCAATCGAACAAAATACGTTACGGAATCTTTAAATGTTGCTCGATAGGTGCTAGAATAAATTAATTAAATCATCAATATATAGCGCAATACATTGTTTAATGCCATGAGTTTACGAAGTTCATGCATCTCTGAAAATGAAAGCTGGTGCGTTGTTAGTCCAAAGGCAATTTTCCTTGAATGGGTATAGATCTTTCCCAATTGTAAAGGCAGTTTTCCTCTCTGTCCTCCTCTTTGACCTTTATCTGCCATAAACCACTTTTTAAATCTAAGCGAGTAAAATAAGCTGCCTCCGTGTAACGTTTTTAACATTTCATTTATGTATGGTAACGGATATGTATCCCGTTTTGTTACCGCATTGAGTCGTCGATAATCTATACAGAACCCGTTGTGTTCCGGTCCTTTTCTTACAATGACTACATGGAAATTGCATGGCGAGCAACTTGGTTGATCCTCCTGCGTCTACATCTTTTGCAGCTTCCTTTTTCTGCTACATGAACTTTGAGCTTCTGGCAAATCGATATGGCCGTAGTGTTATTGGGGTGTCATCTGTCAATTGGTATTGCGTATGTTGCGTTACATCGCTGTAACCGAGGTCTAAAGTCAGATGTGCAAATATATCTTAACATTCATAAGCAGTTTTTGTATTGTCTTTTCTCGTTTTCGTTTAGTAAGCTGACTGTCCGATTATCCATAAATTCCTCCCTCGGTTCGCTTCCGTTTTCGTGTTGCAGTTCAATATCCAATCAATATGGTGTTAGTTCCCATCTCTGTTTTCGTAAAATGACTTTAATCTTTCCTTTCATCAAAATAGTAAATGTTTGATCGGGAATTTCACTGTTGTCGTTAATACACTATTTCCTCCTGGCTAATGGCAAGTTCTTATCTTTTTCTCAAATTTGTGATTAGGTGTTCGAAAATCATTTCTCCTCCTGTTTCTTCTCATTCACTTTACGTAACAAATGCATTTGTGTGCGCCCTGGCACTACTATTTTCTCTGAAACATCCTCCACACTCTGATTTCAGCATACATATTCGTCGGTTTTTACTCTCACTCCCCATTGATCCTAGGTCTATATTATCTCCTCAATAATTCTGGCATGAGATCTGTCCATATACAGTCTGCAACTCATCTCCTGATAACTGCTAAATACGTATTGATTTTTACAATTTTTTATTATTCAATTATCGACCAAGAATTTTTTCCGATGACCGCTACTGATTCCTTGCTACGGTTATCAATCCAGTAGCTTCTTTCTATACATGGCCCTATAGTCTTCCTGGTATTTTTACCATTTTTTATGCCCGAGATGTTTTGCTCCCGGAATCAATCATGCCTTTTTTTCTACTCCATTATTTCTATGGGTACCGTTAATTTGTCCGCTAGTGTGTGTAGCATAAGCTATGGTTAGAGTTTCTGGGTCCTGATCCACGCTCTCGACTTAGCTGGTTCTTGTAACTAAGTCGCCCAATTGGTTCGTATGGTACTGGATAAATATTTCTAATGTTTGTTGGTCTTGGTAATCCGGTACGTTTCGTTTCTACTGATTTGGTTGTTTCTTTAAGACATTCATATACTGGTGGGGATGATTGAATGTCCACTATGTCCTTGTCTTTCGATTTTCCCTTGTTTGAGTTGCTCTTGAGTTAGCATCTGTGTTCCTCCTTGAAAATTTTCGTCATTGTCGCTGCCTACTAATCATCCTCTGAAATTTATCCATCGTTTCAGTTACTCGTTTTTTTGTCCGCTCATTCTGGTTTTACTCGGCTTCTAGTCCTCATTATTGCTTTAAAACTTTCGTCCGACTTCTCATCATACCATTCCAATTTTACGTTAGAATTCCTACTAATCTCTTTATCTTGTGGAATATCTTTTGAGTGTCCATGTAACAATCCATTCGTTTTTTGCTAAAAAACGGTAAAAATCCAATTGCCATTTTCCAGTGATTTTTCTCTCTCTTTTATAAATGTCGAAACATGCCTAACTATTTGTGTAAGATTACTCTTACGAATTGAATGATGAGAATATTCCTAAAAATTCCTGCATCATTGTCCGACAATAAGAATCTCCCCACATGGCTTCATCATATTTGCTGTGCATGTTGAAAAAATGTCTGGGGATAATAGCAGTTCGTAGTTGGGTTTCCTCCTCATAGTGTACCGTCCGTTATAAGTTACAGATTAGATAGTTATGGCTTTGACTTGGTGCTGGAAATATAAATGTTCTCTGGCTTCGTTCCGATCTTTTTGTTGGTAATCCCACTCTGTGATATATCTACTGTGTGAATCTGCTTCGCTAGCCAATTCCTGTAAAGTCCAAAATATTTGTGGTGCTACAATTACTCGAGTTTGGAAAATTGTAACCAAATTCCGTCTCTTAATTTCGATAATGGTCCATATACGTTAGCAACTAAACAATTAGGTACGATTTTCTGGATTTAATCATCCTTGTTACGGTTGAGCAAATCTGATTTTCCTTTATGCATTATTTCTAATTCGTTTATGCATTTTGTCCTGGGATTGTTGAATTTCCTCTGTAGTTTCGCAAATGTCTTTTCACATTTGGTATGTATACATGACTTCTCCAACGATTCTTCAAAGTATCCTCTTGGGGTGGGTAATAGTGGGGATTGCAATCAGGATCGTGAATGCCATTGCCAATTTGTTTTTTAATATTTCTCTGTCAAGATACAATCATTTTAACTAAATCGTAGTATATTTTCTCTGTTGATGCCATCCTTTATGATATAAGAATCCATCTTGTTATTTTAATATAGAGATAAGTTTCACAATCTTGGGGTCTATTGCGCTTTTGCGTTTGGTATTGCTGTTCGTGAATAAAAAATTTCCTTTATAATTAGTAACTGGCTACCATTTCGTCCAACAATTTTACCTCACCATTCGTCCTTTTAATAAATCTCAATTCAATTGTTGTATCTGTTGATATTACTACCGTGGCGTGACCTTCTGATCCGATAGTCGTGGTGATTGTGGTTTCCGATTCTCCGGTTTTTCCGTAATTCGGTCTAATGCACTTTTTGAGTGTTATTTCTGTTCACTGTCACTCGTCCATTGCACTTCGTCAAATATTGCGCTTTTCAATAAGGTGAGGTCTGCCCAAGTTCTTGGTATCGGCGTGATATACGATCGTTGACATTCCCGTATGCATGATCTAATCTGTTTGCTAGCAATTGAGGGTATTTTCTCATTGCTGCGTATCTGATCAAAAATCCCTTGATATATCTCCACTTTACTTGGTACTTCGACAACTACTACTCCTTGACTGTTGATTCAATAAGGTGTTACTCTCCTCCTTGGAACACGTTCCGTCTCCAGCCGTTATTCTTCCCGCAGCGTATAAACTCGGTAGTTTTATCTTCCTCTTAGGCTCTACATTCACATCGTCCGGCTATTGAATGCGTCCGTGCGTGAAATCCTTCTACACATTCGCTCCGCGTATAACCGAAACCACGTTGTTTCCGTTCCCGCCCTATAATCGGTTGAGTGTGAAGATGTCCGCAAGGAATGCCACAATTTTCCGCGTTACTGAACATTCTTTGATTCTTTTTAAATGAAATCTACTTCTTGATATACGTTGTATGATACTGCTGTTGCTGTTGTCTGTAATTTACCCAGGTTTGCAGCTTTGCATCTACCGTTTCCTTTAGTGAGTATTATCACCAAATCTTAGTTATCACATCATATACTACAAACGGTTCTCTCCTTTTATGCACATACAACCATATGAGATGTGTGATTATCGCATTCATTCCTTTTCATTGGCTGTTTTTGGATCGCTTGCATAAATGTTGTTTCGAAATTCGGAGTTAATAACTCTTCAACTTGTCTGCATTATTCAGTTGATCATCTTACTTACCAGATTTATAAAAGCTTGCCATCCACTTGAGTCAGGGATGAATGGTCGATTACCTTCCTGATGGAGTCTGTTATCGCAAATTCTATCGTTGGGTTGTATCTTGGAGTTCGTTTCCTGTATATTACTAATCGTAATTGTACATCAGGTAGCATTCCTACCAATAACTATTGGGGTCATCAGATCGGTTTCGTATTAAGTATTTATTATCACAGTAATTCTCTGTATCTTTGGTTGTGGTTCGTACTTTATTACCATTATTTTTATTTATTATTGTTTTATTGCTGCCCAAAACGCTGTTTCGCTTCTGCGGACGATATATTAAGTTTCAAATTTCCCTTTATTTCTGGATTTGGCTAATCCCAGCATATTGTCCAATTGCTTGTATTCCAGTCAGTTGTTGGCCTTCCCATGTTGTGGTTGCATTTCCTGTTCTGATTTGGATTGCGGTAATTTCTCTGTCCTCGTTCATCGTAATATCATGTTTTGCATTTAAAAGGCATGTTATACTCGTCGTAATCTCCTTTCTCACCCTGAATGAAGACGACTGATGTGGGTGGCCCGTTTGCAATTTCCCATCTCCACATTTGGATATAATCCTAATGCCCAACTTGTATCCATATTCTCCAACTGTAATATTGGTGGGCTGTCTCAAAATTCTTTGTGTTCCATCTTTGCTCTGCTGAAGCTTTTCTGCGAATTCGTTATTTTCATATAATGGTGCTGTAAGATATTTTCTGCCATTGAGCTGTTGGTTTCTATTCCTTTATGCTGTTTGTTTATCTGTTGCATTTTCTTTTCAATTATCGGCCATCTTTCTTGATGTGTCTCCTTGGCTTCTCTCGAAAATTCCTTCTGACCTAATCATTTCTCGTTATATTGCCTTTTTGTGATCATTCTCTGTTCGTAGCTTTTTATTCCCTGCCAACATCCCTTCGTTTTCATTATGATTTCGGTATGCTCGATGCTAGTTTCATCATATGTTTTTGCATTTCCGCATTGGTAATTGTGCTTGGCAGTTGATAGTTCTAAACGACAATTTGACTGGTTTGCTGAATGCATTTCGTTCCCAATGTTCTTTTAATTTGACTTTATCTTTCCTGTCGCAGTTATTTTCGCATATCCCTTCGTTAGATCACATAATTTTTCCCTTTTGGATTCCGGGTTCCATCTCTATTTTGTTTATCCATTACGTCAGATGCTCCACAGAATTACGCATTTTTCCTCTCTCTTGATACACACTTTGTGGTGTTCTTTCATAGTATTTTGTTTTGTGCTCGTTTGGCATTTTCCGCATAATATCTCGTTATATCGCATTCATTTGTGTGACTTTCGGTTCCTTCATAAGTCCTTCCATTCACATTCTTTTACTCGGCATTGAACTAGTAGCATTATTGAGATTTTGCTTATTGGTGCTTTATCCTTGGTTTGTAGGGTCTTTCATCTCTTTCGATCGTTTATCGTCGCATCCAGGGCATTTTCTGTTTTGGTTATCTATTCACTCTTATCGTACAGTCCGTAATATTCTGCATTCCGCATTTCGTCTGTCTCGCTCCAATACATAGTTCTTTACATTTACAACATTCAATCTTTTCTTTTATAATCGTTCACACACTTTAATTCATTTTTCATTATTCGTCTGTTGTCTTCGATGGATTCTCGCTTCCTCTAAATCTCTGATAATGTCTGCATATCTACAAATTTTCTGTGGTTACTGCGACTTGCTTACTTTCTATCGTTTTAATTATACTATTACAAGGTACGGCTTTATTTTTTTACTCTCCTGTTGAATCCGGGTTTCAAGGTGGTGAATTCTGGCATTCGGATGCTAATCCATTCCACCACAACTTGCTGGATCTACATGCTGTTGATTGTTACGTATCTTCTAATTTCGTCAGCTTGTCAGCATCTAACTTAACTGTTAATTGTTTCCATCTTATTCTCTGCAATATGTAAGTATAGTTTCTTTGTTGCTCTCCAGTCTATAGCTTGTTGTAACGCTTCTGTTACCTTCCGTTAATGACTAGGTGAGTATTTGTCCACTGAGTTTGCGCATTGTTCAGTTATTGAATGTCATATTCACATTGTTCCGTCTCCACGGTTGCCTCGGATCCTTGTTTGTATATTCCTTGATTTAGATTCTACGATCTCGTATAGGTACATTGCACGTGCTGGTTGTTGTATTACTTCTACGAATGGTGGTATTCTCACTTGATCTTTGTTGATTCACGTATTTGGATCATTTGTTAGTTATAATAATAATGTAATTCATCGCATGTCTTTCTGTTTGCTTACTATTTCTGTCGCATTTGTGTACAATATTTCTATAACAATGGCATACTATTACTTACTATTATACCTACATAATATTTTAACGACTATATACAAATGTCTTTTCTCTTTTGACACCATCGTCTCCGGGGGCTCTATACGCAATGTCCGTATTCCCCATATTTTCATCATTTTATCCTGGATATACATCAAATTCATTTGACCCTTGTTTGTGCTTCGAAATGGGCAGTTTTTTAACCAGAGTCCGCTTGTGCTAGACATTTCCTATGAATTTCTATTCCTCAAGTTCTTTCCCGCATTCGTATATGTCCTAATTCGATATCGGTAATTGAATTTTCATACTGCTGGCCATAATCTTTTCTTGGACCGGCTTCTTCTTTCTGATCTTGTAGTTTTTTCACTAATTGTAATTACATCACAGCATCACTAATTGCTACTTATTACCAGCTGTTGTTTATCAAAAATCATTTGTGATCATGTAGTTCTTTTCGATTAGGCTGTAGGTCGTATTTGTCTTTGCATTGGTATGTCTCCATTAATTCTTCTTTTGGTTGTACATTTTTGAGTGCTTTCTGGAGTTGTACGCTTCGTGATTGAAAGGTGGCTATAGTCCATATGATCATTCCTTTTTTCTCATGTTCGTTTTCTTGGTTTTCTTCAGATTGTTTTGTTATAGGTTGATCTTGTCCGCATTTTGACTGAGTGGTTCCTTGTTACCGTTCCTCCGCAATGACTCATGAGTTCCCTTTTGGATATTTATTACATATTTTCGAGTTTGTTCTATTTCGTCGGTATGTCGGTACTTTTTGATCTCTTTATATTTTTACTGTTTCACATTGGATTCTTTTGTTTACTGGTTCGTTTTCTTTTAGGTTTCGTATACGCAGTTTTTATGTGATAGGTTTTTCACCTGTGTTCCAAATTACTATTTTCCTCTTCGTTTACGCATCTGATTCTATGTTTATTATTACCGCTCTTACTTTCTTCTGATCTGTCGTATGGTACGGTTTCTCTTTGTTCCTTTTCCGGAACGTTTTGTCGTAATGATTTCTAGTAGTTTCCTGGTTATTGATTCCAGTAATTCAATCTCTTCCTTTCTGAACATGTACTATGTACTTTCCCACGCTTCTTTTAGTTGGAATACGGTAATTTTGATTTTTGAATATCATCATTTTATTGAGCATTTTGATTCTCTCTATTTATCGTTCGTTCTTTTATTTCGAATATACAAACTTTGTAATGGTTCTTTGCCCATATTTCGACCTATTACTCTTCTCCACGTCTTGGGTTTTGATTCCATTTTTATATTATTGTCTTTATTTCTCGTGGCGTCGACGTTGATAGGCTCTTCTTTTGGTGTTGTGAGTTTTTCTCCAGGGTTTTTGGCTAATGTGCAGGTTATTTATTATATCGTTATTGGCACATATTAATATTCTGCGTTGCCCGTCTAGACTATCCCATTCAGCATTCTTCCTGTTTCATTTCATCCTTCCAACAATCGATATTTTGTTTTGTATACATACTTGTTCAATCGTTCTCAATTCCTCTGTTTATTATTCGTAATTTGCCTATCCCTGGCTCTACTTGGATTTTTACGTTTCTATCTTTTGTAGCATCTTCTGCATAGTCTTTAGTGGTTTGAACATGATGATGAATTTTCGGATCGTATTTCCATCTTCTGGTTTTCCTATGGAATCCAAAGTGACCAACTTATGCTTTGTATTCATTGTCAGTTGTAAGCATATTCCTGTTGCTCGAAATTCTTTATCAGTTTATTGTCGTATTCTGAGCGTTCTCATTTCTTTCGTGATATTTTCGTCGGCTTCCGTTAAGCTTGATGGACGTAATCGAATATCATTATTTTCTGTAGAGGGTCGTCGGTTTTGATCTTGTTTCCTTTGTTGTAGTAACATCTCCCTTTGTTTCGTTTTCCTCGTTATACGTGTTGTTCGTTTCTTGAGTTCGTTGATGGCTTCCTTTTTCCCTGTTTGGATTGTTTTCGTCTCTAATATTTTGATATCATCCTGGTTTTTGTCGGCTGTCACCACCTCCTTCTGCATTATTGTCTCCATCCGGGGTTCCTTTGAAATGTCGTCCTCGACATTTATTATTTTCAATTATTTCTCGTATTACCTTAGTTATCTTGCTTTTATATCATCGTCATCTCTTTTATCTTGTTTATCGCTGAAATCTTTTTGCTTCGATGCCATCCTGTGTATTTATTACAGAATGTTCCTTTCCTATTCTCCGATTCGTTTGTTTTCATTTTGGATGGTTGTGGATTTTTAGTCTTTGTCCCATTTCAAACATTGCTTTTAAAATTGTTTTTGGAGAATGGATAGTGAGCTATATTGATTTCTCTTAATAGAACGTTTTCTGTTTCTTACCATATAGGTTTAAATCGAATACTTTAAAGTGGGTGGAAGCCCTCGTAGTCCATTTCATTCGATTGGCTGCTGCTGTCGTATTGTTTGCGTCGATAGCTTCCCATAGGTGTTTGACGTTTTGCTCATCATTTCTCTCTCTCCCAATTGTCGCGTTACTGTTATGAATTTTGTTGACTTGCTTGTCTCCGAATTTCAGTGCATAGTGAGTACATTATTTCTCGTTATCTTTCTCTTTGAACGATGAAAATCCGGGTTCTTAGTAATTCTCTCAGGACTGTTGTAGAGGCGTCTGCTGCAAGCGCGAACATTAGTGGTGTTTGTCCCTCTTACGTTTGTATATTTGAGCTGTGTTCCGCATTTCTGCATAAAATTGGATTATATCCATTATTCGTTGGGGCGTTCTATGCTGTCACTGCAATATGTAAAGGTACATTTCCTTCTACGTCTGCATGTGAAGATCATGGGTAGCTTTCCTTGATACGATCCATTTCCTGGTGGGCTCTAGCTGCCTTTAGCACTAATCCATTGCGATTAGTTTCCCGCTTTGTTTACTATTGCTCATCCATCCTTATTCCTTCGACCTCTCTGGCATAATTTCCTCTGATGGCTTTTTAACTATTATATCCTCTTGTCTACAATTATTTGAGGTTGCGTTCAGAGTTATTTTGGGTCATCTGTGTTAGGTTACTTCTATTGTGTTATTTGATGTTGCTTCTATTTTTTCGACTCATCGTTAGTCCGTTTATACTTAGTGTTGAGTTTTGATCTAGTTGCCACATCCCTCGATTTTCTGGTTCTCTTGTATTGTTCTAGGTATCGCTTACATCGCTTTACCTTCACGTAGATAGGTCCTGGGTGAGTGGGTTACTTGACCATTTTAACTCGAGCATTGGTTCTCGTTACATACATTATCTCATAAGGTCCTTACCACATCTTTGTAATTTTCTGGCTACTCCTGGGATGAAGTTTCTGGCGATTGCGGATTATTACCCACAGTCTTCAACCTGAAAGTTATTGCTCGCGTACGTCTCGCTTTTTTATCGTGTAATCTTTATAACTTTCTTGATTAAATCTAATATTCATACCTGCCGTTTTCCAGTTCTCTTGCATCCGCTCATTCTGATACCTGACATAACATCAATTCCATTATTACGTGCGATTTGGCGGTTGATTATTCTAAGTCTATTGGCATGTTGCATTCTCTGCCGTACATGTAATTTAAATGGACTCATTTTGTTGCTGAATGTATTGACATCCTATAAGGCATAAGGCATAGATTTAAATATCTTCCCAATCTTTTTGGTGTCTGCTTACGTAATTTGACATCATTTCCAATTAATATGCCGTTTGATCGTTCGGTTTGACATTTGTTTGTGTGGTGTAAAGGCGTGTTCTCAATTTCGCAATTCGAAAGTACGTCGTTTACTTCTTCTAGATTTCGCTCATGAAGTTTGGTTCCTTGATCAGTCGCAGGATTGTTTGGGTGTTTCCGTATCTACAGCATATTTCCTCTATAGGATTCTCGCTAAATTGTTCTGGCTTTTGATGCTGGTATGCGAATGCTTCCGGGAATTTTGATAAATAAATCTGCCTATACAATATATAGATATTTCAATCGTTAGTTTGTTGGTATGGTCCTACTACAATCCATTGCGAATCATTGTCATTGGCTCTGGTGGGATTCGGCAATTGGCTTTAACGTGCTTTCAATTTACTTCCTGTGCTTTTTCCTTGTTGCACATATCAGACCATTCTTTATCCATCCTTTCACGTCTTCTCCGATAATTTGGCAGTAAATTTTTGACGCGTAATTTGCTTCCGGTCCTTTTTATGCTGGACATGTGTCCTCCAAGTTTTCTCATCATCGGTATGCATCAATACTTCTTTTCGTTCTACGTTTTGGTAAACACATGAAGTCGTTTCTCACCATCCATTAATAATAGCCATCCTTTCTCCATGGTATATCGATGTCTGTGTTTCTTCCAGTATGCTGCTCGTTGACTGTCTTTGTTGTCAAAGATTTTCAATATCATTGTTCCATAAACTTCGATTATTTGTTTTTAACTCTCGTCTTACTTTCTGCTTCATTTCTAGTTTTGTAAAAATCGATATCATCTGCGATATCATGCATAATTCGTCTTACATCGTGATCATAGTTCCTCAATATACGAATCTTGACATACAATTCTGGCGTTGGCATTTGCTTTTTCCTGAAATTTGTAATTTATATACGGCGATTATTCTTGTAGCTTGGGCAATTCGCCCATCTCATTAATCTGCTCGAGCTTCTTGGTGGGCCTAGCCATTACCCAAGGTTGATGATCAGTCGTGATATATATTCTTCGTGACCATAATAAATATTTGAAAATGTTTAATAGCTGGATTATTGCTAACGCCTCTCTTTCAGTCACGGAGTAATTCTTTCATGTTTCTTGAATGTTCGACTATATATCCAATAACTCGCTCTCTTTCTCGTCATCCCATTGTCCTAGAGACTTGCCGGATGCATATCCACTGTGCGTCTGTGCTAAAAAAAACGGTTTTCTTAATCTGGTGATGTTACGCAGTATTGGTCGCTGATATCAGTTTATTCTGAGGTGTTCAAAGGCTGTTTTGTTGTTTCCTTTTCCATATGAACGGGATAATCTTTTTTGGTTAAACTCTTTATGGGTTTCGCAATAGTTGCGTATTCTTGATGAATTTTGATAATATCCACATAAGCCTAGGAATTCTTGCACTTGCGTGATGTCTTTGGTTGCAGGGCAATTCTTTATGCTTTCGATGTTTCTTGGATGCTGGTTCTTTGCCTTTTGCCGTATACACGATATGTCCCAAGAAAGGTAAACTTTTTCCTTTCGCCCAATCGCATTTAGAATGGTTTCAATTTTTAACTTCCCATTGTCTCAATCGAAAAATACGTTACGGATATCTTGGTTAAATGTTTGCTCGAAGGTGCTAGAATAAATTAATAAATCAATCATATATACCAGTACATTGTTTAATGCCATGATACGAAGTTCATGCATCTCTGAAATGATGCTGGTGCGTTTGGTTAGTCCCAAAAAGGCATTTTCTTGAATTGTATAGATCTTTTGCCAATTGTAAGGCAAGTTTCTCTCTGTCCTCTCTTTGACCTTTATCTGCCAATACCACTTTTAAATCTAGCGATGTTAAAATAAGCTGCTCCGTGTAACGTTTTGTAACATTTCATTATGTCTGGTAACGGATAATGTATCCCGTTTTGTCTACCGTGCATTGAGTCGTTCGATAATTCTATAACAGGAACCGTTGTTGTTCCGTCCTTTTTTTCTTACCATGACTACTGGAAAATTGCCATCGGCGAGCAACTTGGGTGGTCGTCACTCCTGCGATCTCTAACATCTTTGGCACTCTCTTTTCTGCTACAGACTTTGAGCTTACGTGCAATCGATATGGCCGTAGTGTTAATTTGGGGTGTCATCTGTCAATGGTATCGTATGTTCGATTACTCGCTTGTCCGAAGGTCTAAGCTCAGATGCTGCAAATTATACTTTAAATTCCATAAGCAGGTTTTTGTTAGTTGTTCTTTCTCGTTTTCGTTTAGTAGCTGAATGTCGTATTATCCATAATTCCTACCTCGGTTCCTTCGTTTCGTTGTTGCAGTTCCATATATCCATCATGGTTGTTAGTTTTCCCCAGATCCTTCTCCGTTTCGTAAATGACTTTATCTTCTTCATCGCAAAATTAGTATGTTCGATCGGAATTTCACTGGATTGTCGTTTATATACACTGATTCTTCTAGGCTAATGGCAGTTTTTCTTTTTCTCCAAATTTGTGATTAGGTTCGAAAATCATTTCTCCTCTGTTCTTCATTCCTTTTACGTAACAATTCATTTGTGTGGCGCCTGAGCAACTAACTATTTTTCTCTGAACATCTCACCCTGATTTCAGCATACATCAATTCGCTCGGTTTTATCTGCTCAACTTCCATGATCCTAGGTCACTTATTATTCTTTCAATAGACTTCTGGCATGAGATCTGTTCCCAATTATACAGTCTGCACTCAATCTCCTGATAATGCTAAATACGTTATGATTTTTAATTTTTATATTCAATTATCGAACCAGATTTTTCCGATGAACCGCTACTGATTCCTTGCTTACAGGTTATCACATCCATAGTTAGCTTTCTTATCATACATGGCCCATAGTCTTCCTGGTATTTTTATTATCATTTTTATTGCCGGAGATGTTGCCCGGTATCAATCCATTGCTTTATTCTACCATTTATTTCTATGTGGTACAGTTTAATGTTGGTCCAGCTGTTGTTGTGTAGCATAGCTATGGTTGAGTATTTCTGTGGTCCTGTCACGCTTCTCCGATCTTAGGCTGGTTCTTGGTAACTAAGTTGCCAATTTGGTTGTCGTATGGTACTGGATAAATATTTCGTAGATGTTGTTGAGTCTGGTATCGGTACGTTTCTTCTACTGATTCTTTGTTGTTTTCTTTAGACATTCAGTATACTGGTGGTGGATGATGAAATGTCCACTATTGTCTTGTCTTTGATTTTACCCATTGTTTGAGTTGCTCTTGAGTTAGCATCTGTGTTCTCCTGATTTTCGTCACATTGTCGCCTGCTACTATCATCTCTGAAATTTATCCATCGT
Source organism: Schmidtea mediterranea (assembly GCA_022537955.1). Lineage (NCBI taxonomy): Eukaryota > Metazoa > Platyhelminthes > Tricladida > Dugesiidae > Schmidtea > Schmidtea mediterranea. The sequence continues at coordinate 24,315,131 of CM039680.1, read as the reverse complement.
TTCCAGTTACTCGTCTTTTTTGTTGTCGATAGAGCTTCTCCTGCTTCGATTGCATCTCTTTTACTCTGGTTTTGGTACCTCAACTTCCTGCTCTTAATCGCATATAGCTAGTTGTTTGCTGTTGCGTCCTCCCATATTTTGCATCATTCGCCATTTTCTGCGATTGGTCAGTTAATCTGAGTCAACATTCTTGCTTTTATCGTCTTTGGCTCTCTTACTTTGATGTTTGCCCTTGGTTTACTCAGTTATTGATTTCATCTTTGCGTTCTCCCATTTATGCTTGTACGCTTGTTCTATCCTCTTCTTCCTATTTGCTGAATATAATGGTTATCCGCGATTTCCAATTACTCTGAATGTTCTCTATCTTCTGTTCCATTTGATTTTCCAATATCCGCTGTCTTTTTTGCCCATTCTTTGGCTTTTCCAAATGGTTCTCTTTTTTTCTCTATTCAATTGGTCGGCTATTTGCCCCAAATTCCCTCCTGGCAATTTGTGTATATTTACGTGCTCCTTTCCTTATCTTCTCGTAATCTGCTTCTTTACTTTATTCACTTCTCCAATCCTTCGATTTCATTTGTTTTACCTGCTTCTCCTTGTGCTCAAACATCTGACGCCTTTCTTTTGGGTTTGTGATTCTGGTTTTGGTTCTGCATGATTCTTTACAACCTCCTCTTCTCCTTCTTTATATGGTCATTATCCTTCGGGAAATTTCATTTGTTCTGTGTTCTATTCTTCTCTTATCATTTTTTATCTTTAATGTATTCTCAGTAGTCTCCTTCTACGATTTAATATTTCTTAATCTCATCAGCTTGTGCCATTCCTCTTTAATCTCTTTTTTATTGTTTGGATGGTTTTTCATTTTTGACTCTTTGCCCTGTTAGTTCTTTATCTTTGGGCTTATCGTCTCGTTTTGGTTCATTGTAATTCTGAAGTTTAATAATGATTTATTCTTTCTTTTCACTATATCAAAATTTTATCATAATTACATCATCTGTATTTTGTCGGTTTGAGATTTATAATTTTTGTGTTTTACGTTTCCTTATTTACACTTACACATTGTTTCTATTCTAACCTACTGATCGCGAAAACGGAAAATCCCTTTGATCCGCCGTGATCGGCTTTCTAACAACTGCCATATCTCAACCTTTATCCCGCATCTTCGCATTTGACCATGGTCCACCAAGGTTATAAATTATCTCCACATTTCTGCCAACATGTCACAATTGATACGCTCCAAAATAGCTTTTTTATTATTGATTTGTCGCGATTTCTTAGGTTTTCCTCTTGGTATCGCTTTGATTGCTCGAATTATTGCTTGTGTCGAGTTCCGTACCATTTCTAATTATTAGCTAATCTTTCCTGATTAATTTTCCTCATTTTTGAGTATCTACTCCCTGATATAGCATTATGGTTCTCGTTTTTGGTCGATCAATATCTTCCACTTGATGGTTTGTAATTATTACTCGATATTCTTTGACTCTTTTTTCTTGTTTATACATATTTTCCTTTATGTTTTTAGCTTTTTGACATTTCTGATCTGGTATGGCTGTTTTGATTCTGTACATCCTCGCCACATTATCCCTGCTGTTTGGGCAAATCCTTGAACTCCAAAATTATGCTTTGCTCTTGATTTCCTTTGAAAGTTTTAATTCTCTCTTCGATATGTTCTATTTAAGTTTCTTTTCCCAGATTGAATTCTGTGATCTTCGAAACCCTTTGAGTTATCCGGTTTCTTTTTCTCTCCTCCCTTTTCATCCTTTGTCTACTTCCGATTGTGCGAAAGTCCTTCTGATCTGTTCATTGCTGGTTTCTGAATTCTAAATTTAACAAAATGGACATCTCGGGAGTTTTTCTCGATGTTCCGTTTTGCTGTTTCTCCTTTTTTCCATTGTGCGAGTTTCTTTGGCAAAAGATGCACGTACTTCTTCTTTATTTCTGGCGATTAAACGGTTCCCGTAAAGTAAAATCCTTGTGCGGCCATTTCTTGACTTTGTTCGTGTCGGTGAATACTTTATTATTTTTAAAACGTTATGGTAATCTTTGTTCCTTCTTCTCATGTTCCGTCTTTTACTCTCATTGGTGGGTAAAACAACTTTTGTCCTGATTTGTTGTGCGTCTTTCCTCACATCAAAGTCCTGCAATAGTTCATGTTATTGCTGCTGTTAGTATATGGATTCTTCCCTCTTCTCCGGTTTTTTCCCTAATCTATCGTCATATCGAATCTGGTATCCTTCTGCTCATCTGTTACTGTATTTCTTCGCTGATTCCGCTTGGCCATCAAATATCGTCATTATTGAATTTGTGTTTTTTTCTGATTTTCATATTTGTAATTTTTTGATTTTTATTTGTTTATATTTATTTACATTTATTTACACTTTTTTGTTTTTCTTTTCTTACAACGTCTTGTCTGGTCCTTCTCCACTTCTAACTTTATATACAGATTATCTTCTTCGCAAGAACCTTCGTCCCTGGTCAATCGTTGTTGGATAGAAACGTGGTTTCCAATTGCTGTTATTCCAGTCAGTTGTTGGCTCTTCCATTTGTGGTTCATCCTTATTCTGCATTTGGATTGCGTAAATCTCCTGCTCCTTTCATCGTTAATATCATGTTTTGCTTAAAGGGCCATTAATAGGCTCGTCTAATCTCTCCTTTTCCCACCCTGGTGAAGACACTAATTGTTTGGTGCCCGTGCATCCCATCTCCAGTTTGGATATAATCTAATGCCCAGATTTGTATCCATTTCTCCAACTGTATATTGGTGTCTGTCTAAAATTCTTTGTGTTCCATCCTGCTCTCTGAAGCTTTTCTGGCGGAATTCGGTTTATTTCCATGTATAAATGTGCTGTAAGCACTATTTCTCTGCCATTGAGCTGTTCGGTTCTAATTCCTTTATGCTGTTGTTTATCTGTTGCATTTTCTTTTCAATTTCGCGCCATCTCTTGAGTGTGTCTCCTTGGCTTCTTCTCGAATTCCTTCTGGACTCTAATATTTCTCTTATTATTGCCTTTTGTGCATCATTCTCTGTTCGTAGGCTTTTACTTCCCATGCCAACATCCCTATGCGTTATTCAATTATGATTCGGTGATGCTCGATGCTATTTTCCATTTTCATATGTTTTTGCATTTCCGCAATTGTAATTTGAGCTTGGCAGTTGAATAGTTCTAACGGACATTTGATGGATTTCGCCGGATGCATTCTTCCAATGTTCTTTAATTTGACTTTATCTTTCCTGTCGCATGTTAATTTTTCGCATATCCCTCGTATAGATCACATATTTGTTCCCTCTTTTTGGATTCCGGTGTTCCACTCTATTTTCATCCATTCGATCGATGACTCCACACGAATTCCGCATGGTTTCCCTTCTCTTGATACACACTTTGTGGTTGTTCTTCGATAGGTCTTTTTTGTTGTGCTCGTTTGGCATTTTCCGCAGTCAATATCTCGTTTATATCGCATTCATTTGGTGTGACTTTCGCGCTTCCTGTCATAAGTCCTTTCCATTCAGCATTCTTTACTCGGCAATTGAACTAGTAGCATTATTGATTTCCTTATTGCGTGGCTTATCCAATTGTCTTGTAGGCGTCTTCATACTCTTTCGATCGTTTCGTCGCATTCCAGGGCATTTTTCTGTTTTTGTTCTTATCACTTCTATCGTACAGTCCGTTACATATTTCTGCAATCCGCATTTCGTCTGTCTCCGCTCCAATCAATATTAATTTACATTTACAACATTTCAATCTTCTTTTATTATCGTTACACCACTTTAATTCTATTTTTCATTATTCGTCTCTTCGTGTCTTCGGATGGATTCTCGCTTTCCTCTAATTCTTCTCGATAATTGTCTGCATATCTACAAAAATTTCTGGTTTACTCGACGTTGCTTTACTTCTATCGTTTTATTTATACATATTTACAAGTACGCTTTATTTTTTACGTCTCCTGTTGAATCCGGTCAGGGTGTGAAATTCTGGGCATCGATGCTATCCATTCCACCCACTGTGCTGGATCTAATGCTGTTGATTGTACGTAATCTTCTAATTTCGTTCGCTTGCCATCTAACTTGATCTTGTTAATTGTTTCATTATTCTTCTGCCAATTGTAGTATAGTTTACTTTGTTGTCTGATCCCAGTGCTCCTATAGCTTGTTTGTAGACCTCTGTTTAGCGCTTTCCGTTAATACTAGGTGAGTATTTGTCCACTGAGTTTTGCGCATTGTTCGTTTATTAAATGTCCATTAATTCACATTGTCGTCACCACGTTGCCTCGATCCTGGATCTTGTAATATTCCTTGATTTAATTCTACGGATCTCGCTATGTACATGGCAGCTGCTGGTTGTTGTATTTAACTTCTACGAATTGGTGGTATTTCACTTATTTTGTTGATCACGTATTTGGATCCATCTGTAGTTATAACATCATTAAAAATTCATTCCGCATTTCATTCTGTGTGCTTACTATTTTCTGTTCGCATTTTGTACAATATTTTATACACATGCATACCTATTATACATTATACTACATAATATTTTTACACTATATACAATGTCTTTTGCTCGTTTTTACACCATCGTCTCCGGCGCTCTATAACGCAATGTCCGGTATTCGCCATATTTCTCAATTCATTATCTGATATACATCAAAATTCATTGCCCTTGTTTTGCTTCGATAATGGGCGGTTCTTATTAACCAGAGGTCCGCTTGTTGCTAGAATTTCCTTATGGATTTCATATTCCTCAGTTCTATTCCGCATCGTATTGGCCTAATCTCGATATCGTAATTGAATTTTTCTACTGCTGTGCCATAATCTTTTCTTTTGCGCTCTTTCTGCATCTATGTAGTTTCACTAATTGAATTCACTATCAGCATCACTTATTGCTACCTTATACCGCTGTTTTACTCCAAATTCATGTGATCATGTAGTTCTTTTCGTGTAGGCTGTATCGGTCTATTTTCTCGTTGCATTTGGTTGTCTCCATCCTATTCCTTCTTTTGTTGTACATTTTTGAGTTGGTGTAGCGTTTCCTGGCAGTTGTAACGCTTCGTGAATTGATGAAAGTGGCTTATCGTCCATGAATCATTCCTTTTTCCTATGTTTTCGTTTCTTGGTGTCCTCAGATTGTTTTGTTATAAAAGGTTTGATCTGTCGCATTTGACTTGGTGGTTTCCACTTGTTACCGTTCTCCAATGCTCATGATCCCTTTTGGATATTTATTAACATATTTTCCGAGTTTTCTTTTCGTCGGTATGCGTACTTTATTCTTATATTTTTACTTTTTCACATTGATTCGTTTTTTTGTTTACTGGTTTCGTTCTTTTAGGTTCGTATACGCAGATTTTGTGATAGGCTTTTTCACCTGTGTCTCAATTACTATTTCCTCTTCGTTTTGCCGCATCTGATTCTATTTTATTATTACCGCCTCTACTTTCTCTGCATCGTGTCGTTGTACGTTTCTCTTTTGTTCCTTTTTCCGACGTTTTGTCGTAATTGATTCTAGTAGGTTTCCTGGGTTATTTGATTTCCAGTAATCCTCTCTTCCTTTCTTGAACAGACTATGTACTTTCCACGCTCTTTAGTTGGGAATACGGTAATTTTGATTTTGATATCATATTTGATTGGCATTTGATTCTCTCATTTACGGTTTTCCCGTTTTTTTTTATCTTTATTTCATATACAAAACTTTTGTAATGGGTTCTTTGCCCATATTTTCGGACTATTTACTCTTCTCCACTCTTTTGGGGTTTGATTCCATTTTATTATTATTTCTTTATTTTCTCGGGCTCACCGGTTTGATATAATGCTGCTTCTTTGGTGTGTTGTGGTTTTTCTCCCAGGGTTTGGCTAATGTGCAGGATTATATATCGTTGTATTGGGCACATATTACGATATTCTGCGTTTTGCCCTCTAGACTATCCCCATTCGCATTTCTTTCCTGCCTTTCATGTCATTTTCCAAACAATCGATTAATTTGTTTTGTTGTATACATACGTTGTTCATATCGTTTCTATTCCTCGTTTATTATCGTTAATTGCCTATCCCTGCTCTACTTGATTACGTTTCTATCTTCTGTAGCATCTCTGCCATACCTCTTTAGTGGTTGACATTGATGATGAATTGTTCGGATCGTATTTCCATCTTTCCTGGCTTTTCCTATGAATCAAATTGACAACTTTATGCTTGGTATTCATGTCAGTTGTAAGCATATTTCTTTGCTCGAAAATCCTTTATCGTTTATTGTTCGTATTCTGAACGTTCTCATTTCTTTCGTGATATTTCGTCGGCTTCCGTTAACTTGATGGACGTAATCATATCATTATTTTCTGTAGCAGGTCGGTCGGTTTGATTTTTCCTTTGTTGTTAAGTAACATCATCCCTTTGTTCGTTTTTCCCCTCTTATTACTGTTGCTTCGTTTCTTGACGTTCGTTGGATGCTTCCTTTTTCTCCTGTTTGGATTTGTTCGTCTCTTAATATTTGATCAATCCTGGTTTTTGCTTGCTGTCACCACCTCCTTCTGTCATTATTGTCTCCATCCGGGGTTTCCTTTGAAATGTTCGCCTTCGACATTTATTATTTCCAATTATTTCCTCGTATACCTTTATTATTCTTGCTTTTATATCATTCCATCTTTTTTATCTCTTGTTTAACTCGCTTGAAATCTTTATTTGCTTTCGATGCCATCTGTGTATTTCATCTAGTAATTGTTCCTTGTCTACTCCATTCGTATTTGTTCTTTTGGCGATGGGTGAAATTTTAGTCTTTCCCCATTTCAACATTGCTTTTATTGTTTGGAAATGGATAGTGAGCATATATGGTTTCTTTTAATAGAACTACTGTTCTTTACCATATAAGTTAAATCGAATACTTAAGTGGTGAACCCTGCGTAGGTCCATTCATCAAGATTTGGCTGCTGCTTCGTCTTGATTGGCGTGCGATAGCTTCCCATAGTGTTTGAATCGTTTTTGCTCATCATTTCTCTCTCTCCAATTGATCGCGTTACTGGTTTATGAATTTATTGCACTTGCGTGTTTTCTCGATTTCAGTAGCATAGAATGTAGTACATTATTTTCTCGTTATCTTTCTTCTTTGAACGATGATCCGCGTTCTTTAGTAATTCTCTCAGGACTGTTGTTTAGAGGCGTCTGCCGCAACTGGCGACATTAGTGGTGTTTGTCCCTCTTCGTTGTAATGTGAGCTGTTTCCGCATTTGGCAATAAATTGGATTATCATCCATTATTCGTTAGGCGTTCTATGCTGTGTACGTCTGAACATATATGTATAAGGGTACATTTCCTCTCTACGTCTGCCATAGTGAAAGATCATGGTATGCTTTCCTTGACGACTCCATTTCTATGGTGGGCTTCTAGCTCCTTAGCATATCCATTTGCGATTTTTCCCGCTTGTTTTACTTTTCTCATCCATCCTTTTCCTTCGACCCATCTGCATAATTTCTCTGATGGCTACTATATATCCATCTGGTTACTATTATCTTGAAGTTGCGTTCACGAGTTATTTGGGTTCATCTGGTTTAGGTCTTCTATTTGTGTTATTATGATGTTGCTTCTATTTTTCGACTCATCGTTAAGTCCGTTTTATACTTAGCTGTTGAGTTTGTGATCTAGTTTGCACACTCATTTTTCTGGTTCTCTTGTTATTTTTAGGGATCGCTTTACATCTGCTTACGTTCACTGTTAGATAGGTTGTTTGGTGATGTGGGTATTGACCAATTTAACTCAAGGCATTGTTTCGTTACATACATTCTATCCATAAGGTCCTTAACCACATCTTTGTAATTTTCTGGTACTCCTGGGTATGATTTCTGGTCGTTGCGATTATTACCCAGTCTCAACCTGAAAGTTTTTGCTCGCTACGTCTCGCTTTTATCGTGTAATTCTTTATAACTTTCTTGATTAAAATCTATATTCATACCTGCCGTTTTTCCAGATCTCTTTGCATCCGCTCTTGAATCCTGTTATAATTCATCAATTTCCACCTAATACTGCGATTTTGGCGGTTGATATTCTAAGAAGTCTATTGGCCGATGTTGCATCTCTGCCGTACATTAATTTTAAATGGACTCATTTTTGTTGCTGAATGTATTGACATTCTATAAGGCCATAAGGCATAGATCTTATATAATCTATCCAATCCTTTTGGTGTCTGCTTACATAATTTGACATCATTTCTATTAATATGCCGTTAAATCGTTTCGGTTTTGACCATGTTTGTGGGTGGTAAGGCATGTCTCAATTTCGCAATTCTGAAGTACGTTCGCTTACTGCTCATGATTTTCGCTCATGAGTTGGTTCCTTGATCAGTCAGGATCTGTTTGGGTGTTCCGTATCTACGCAGCATATTTCCTATCTTACTAAGGATTCTCGCTATGTCTGGCTTTTGATTCTGTACTTGCGAGATGCTCCGGGAATTTTGATAAATAATCTGTCACACCAAATATATAGATATTTCCATCGTTAGTTTTCTGGTAAAATGTCCCTACTACAATCCATTCGATCATTGTCATTGGCCTGGTGGGATTGGCATTGGCTTTAACGTGCTTTCAATTTTATCTTCCTTGCTTTTTTCCTTGTTGCACATATCAACAATTCTTATCCATCCTTTCACGTCTCTCTCCATATTTGCCCATTAAGTATTTTTAGTAATCTGCTTCCGTCTTTTGCGACAGGCTTCCATCCAAGTTTCCATCATCGGTATCTGCGATCAATACTTCTTTTCGTTCTACTTTCTGGTAACACATAAGTCGTTTCTCACCATCCATTTAATAATAGCCATCCTTTTCTCCATGGTTATAACCGATGTCTTGTTTCTCAATATGCTCTCTCAGTTTTGCTGTTGTTTTGTCGAAGATTATCATATCATTGGTTTCCATAAACTCGATTATTGTTTTTAACTCCTCGTCTTCTTCTGCTCGATTTCTCAGTTTGTAAAATCGATATCTTCTGCGATAATCATGCATATCTTCTACATCTGTGATCCATTAGTTCCTCCAAATACGAATCTTGACATACAAATCTGCTGTGCATTTGCTTCCTGATTTGAATTTATATACGGCGAGTATTCTTGTAGCTGATCCCCCCACTCTTAATTCTGCTCGAGGCTTCTTGTGTGCGCCTAACCATACCAATGGTTGATGGATCAGTCGTGATATATTATCTCGTGACCCCATAATAAATATTGAAATGTTAATAGCTTGGGATTATTGCTAACGCCTCTCTTTCAGTTCACGGAGTAATTCTTTTCATGTTTCTTGAATGTTCGACTATAATATCGCGAATAACTCCGCTTCTCTTTTCTCTCATTTCCCATTGTCCTAAGACTGCCCGGATGCATATCCCACTTGCGTCTGTTGCTAATAAAAACGGTTTCTGTAAAAGCTGGCGTATGTACGATATGGTGCTGATATCAGTTTTATCTCTGAGTGTTTCAAAGGCCTGTTTGTTGTTCCTTTTCCCATTCGATGACTGGAATCTATTTTGGTTAACTCTTGTATGGTTTCGCAATAGTCTTGCGTAATTCTTGATGAACTTCGATAAATATCCACATACAGGCCTAAGAATTCTGTCACTTGTAACAGTCTGTGACTGTCTTGCTGCAGGCAATTCTTTATCTTTTCGATGTTTCTTGATCTGGTTCTTTGCCTTTGCTGCCGAGTTACAATATTCCCAAGAAGGGTAAACTTTTTCCTTCGCCCAATCGCATTTAGATGGTTTCAATTTTAACTTCCATTGTCTCAATCGAACAAAATACGTTACGGATTATCTTTTAAATGTTGCTCGAAGTGCTAGAATAAATTAATAAATCATCAATATATACCATACATTGTTTAATGCCATGAGTTACGAAGTTCATGCATCTCTGAAATGAAGCTGGTGCGTTGGTTAGTCCAAAAGGCATTTTCTTGAATTGGTATAGATCTTTTCCAATTGTAAAGGCAGTTTTCTCTCTGTCCTCCTCTTTGACCTTTATCTGCCAATAACCACTTTTTAAATCTAGCGATGTAAAATAAGCTGCTCCGTGTAACGTTTGTAACATTTCATTTATGTCTGGTAACGGATATGTATCCCGTTTTGTTACCGCATTGAGTCGTCGATAATCTATACAGAACCGTTGTGTTCCGTCCTTTTTCTTTACCATGACTACTGGAAATTGCCATGGCGAGCAACTTGGTTCGATCACTCCTGCGTCTAACATCTTTTGCACTTCTTTTTCTGCTACAGACTTTTGAGCTTCTGCCAATCGATATGGCCGTAGTGTTATTGGGGTGTCATCTGTCAATGGTATCGTATGTTGCGTTACATCGCTTGTACCGAGGTCTAAGTCAGATGCTGCAAATATATCTTTAAATTCCATAAGCAGTTTTTGTAGTTGTTCTTTCTCGTTTTCGTTTAGTAGCTGACTGTCGATTATCCATAATTCCTCCTCGGTTCCTTCCGTTTTCGTTGTTGGCAGTTCAATATCCATCATTGGTGTTAGTTTTCCCAATCTCTCGTTTTCGTAAATGACTTTATCTTCTTCATCAAAATTAGTAATGTTGATCGGAATTTCACTGTTGTCGTTTATATACACTATTTCTCTGGCTAATGGCAGTTCTTTCTTTTTCTCAAATTTGTGATTAGGTTCGAAAATCATTTCTCCTCTGGTTTCTTCATTCACTTTTACGTAACAAATCATTTGTGTGCGCCCTGGCACTACTATTTTCTCTGAACATCTCACCTCTGATTTCAGCATACATATTCGTCCGGTTTTATCTCTCAACTCCATTGATCCTAGGTCTATTATTATCTCTTTCAATAATTCTGGCATGAGATCTGTTCCAATTATACAGTCTGCACTCAATCTCCTGATAACTGCTAAATACGTATTGATTTTTACATTTTTATATTCAATTATCGACCAGATTTTTCCGATGACCGCTACTGATTCCTTGCTACAGGTTATCACATCCATGTTAGCTTCTTCTATACATGGCCATAGTCTTCCTGGTATTTTATCCATTTTTATTGCCGAGATGTTTGCTCCGGTATCAATCATTGCTTTTATTTCTACTCCATTTATTTCTATGGGTACCGTTAATGTTGGTCCAGCTAGTGTTTGTAAGCATAGCTATGGTTCGAGTTTCTGGGTCCTGATCCACGCTTCTCGATCTTAGGCTGGTTCTTGGTACTAAGTCTGCCCAATTTGGTTCGTATGGTACTGGATAAATATTTCGTAATGTTGTTGGTCTTGGTATCGGTACGTTTCGTTCTACTGATTTTGTTGTTTTCTTTAGACATTCATATACTGGTGGTGGATGATTGAAATGTCCACTATGTCTTGTCTTTCGATTTTCCCATTGTTTGAGTTGCTCTTGAGTTAGCATCTGTGTTCCTCCTTGATTTTCGTCATTGTCGCTGCTACTATCATCTCTGAAATTTATCCATCGTTTCCAGTTACTCGTTTTTTGTCGCTTCATTCTGGTTTTCTCGGCTTCTAGTCTCATTATTGCTTTAAACTTTCGTCCGACTTCTTCATCAGTACCATTCATTTTAGTTAGAATTCCTACTAATCTCTTTATCTTGTGGATATCTTTTGAGTGTCCATGTAACACCATTGTTTTTGCTAAAAACGGTAAAAATCCAATTGCCATTTTCCAGTTGATTTTTCTCTCTCTTTTATAAATGTCGAAACATGCTAACATTTGTGTTAAGATTACTCTTACGATTTGAATGATGAGAATTATTCCTAAAATTCCTGCCATCATTTGTCCGAAGATTAAGAATCTTCCCCACATGGCTTTCATCATATTTGCTGTTGCATGTTGAAAATGGTCTGGGGATAATAGCAGTTCGTAGTTGGGTTTCTCTCCATAGTTGTTACCTCCCGTTATAGTTACAATGTTAGATAGTATGGCTTGACTTTGTGCTGGAAATAATAAATGTTCTCTGGCTCGTTCCAGATCTTTTGTTTGGTATATCCCACTCTGTGATATATCTACTGGTTTGAATTCTGCTTCGCTAGCCAATTCTGTAAGTCCAAATATTTTTGGTGGTGCTACAATTACTCGAGTTGGAAATTGTAACCAACTTCCGTCTCTTATTTCGAATAATGGTCCATATACGTTACTGCAACTAAACATATTAGGTACGAATTTTTCTGGATTTATCATCCTTGTTACTGGTTGAGCAAATCTGATTTTTCCTTTATGCATTATTTCTAATTCGTTTATGCATTTGTCCCTTGGGATTGTTGAATTCTCTGGTAGTTTCGCAATTGTCTTTTCACATTTGTATGTATACATGACTTCTCCAACGATTCTTCCAAAGTATCCCTCTTGGAGTGGTAATAGTGGGATTGCATTATCAGGATTCGTGATGGCCATTGCCAATTTTGTTTTTAATATTTCTCTGTTCAAGATACAATCATTTTTAACTAAATCGTAGTATATTTTCTCTGTTGATGCCAATCCTTTATGATATAAGAAATCCATCTTGTTATTTATATAGAGATATAGTTTCACATCTTTGGGGTCTATTTGCGCTTTTGCGTTTGGTATTGCTGTTCGTGATAAAAATATTCCTTTATAATTAGTACTGGCTACCATTTCGTCACATTTACTCACCATTCGTCCTTTTATAAATCTCATTCCAATTGTTGTATCTGTTGATATTACTACCGTTGGCGTGACCTCTGATCCGATAGTCGTGGTGATTGTTGGTTTTCCGATTCTTCCGGTTTTCCGTAATTCGTCTAATGCACTTTTTTGAGTGTTAGTTTCTGTTTCACTGTGCACTCGTCCTTGCACTTCGTCAAATATTGCGCTTTTCAATAAGGTGAGTCTGCAAGTTCTGGTATCGGCGTGATATACGATCGTTGACATTCCCGTATTGCATGATCTATCTGTTGCTAGACATTGAGGGTACTTTTTCATTGCTTGCGTATCTGGATCAAAATATCCTTGATATTTCTCCAACTTTACTTGGTAGCTTTCGATCACTACTACTCCTTTGACTAGTTGATTCAATAAGGTGTACTCTCCTCCTTGACACGTTCCGTCTCCAGCCGTTATTCTTCCCGCAGCGTATACTCGGGTAGTTTTTATCTTTCCTTCTTCGGCTGCTACATTCACTCGTCCGGCTATTGAGATGCGTCCTGTCGTGAATCCTTCTTCACATTCGCTCCGCGTTACCGAAACCACTGTTGTTTCCGTTCCCGCCTCTATAATCGTTGAGTGTGAATGATGTCCGCAATGAAATGCCACAATTTTCCGCGTTACTGAACATTCTTTGATTTCTGTTTTTATGAAATCTACTTCTTGATATACGTTGTATGATACTGCTGTTGCTGTTGTCTGTAATTTACCAGGGTTTGCAGCTTTGCATTCTTCCGTTTCCTTTAGTGAGTATTTATCACCAATCTTTATGTTATCACAATCATATACTACAAACGGTTCTACTCCTTTTATGCACATCATCCATATGAGTATTGTGGTGATTATCGCATTCATTCCTTTTCTGGCTGTTTTTGGATCGCTTGCATTAATTGTTGTTTCGAATTCTGTTAATAACTCTTTCAACTTTGTCTGCATTATTTCAGTTTGATCATCTTTACTTACCAGATTTATAAAAGCTTGCCATCCACCTTGAGTCAGGATGAATGGTTCGATTACCTTCCTGATGATGTCTGTTATCGCAAATTCATATCCGTTTGGGTTGTATCTTGGAGTTCGCTTTCTGTATATTACTATCGTATTGTACATCAGGTAGGCCATTCCTACCAAATATCTATTTGGGTCATCAGATCGTTTCGTTAAGTGATTTATTATCAGCAGTAATTCCTCTGGATCTTTGGTTGTGGTTCGTACTTTATTATCCATTATTTTATTTATTATTGGTTTTATTGCTGCCCAAAGCTGTTTCGCTTCTGCGCCGATATTATTAAGTTTCAAATTTCTCTTTATTTCTGGATTTGCTAATCCCAGCATATCGGTTATTAGTCTGTTGATCCATTTTGCTCCTTGTTCTTGGCCTTTTAGTTTTCCTTGTAACTGTTTCGTTACTTGACTAAGCTTGTTTAATTTCGTTGTCAATTGGTCCATCTGCATTTGTTCTTTAGTTTTCCTTTCTGGAGCTGGTTTATCAATTTTTGGTCGTCCTCTAGATTTCCTTTCCATTGCCGTACCTGTTTCTTTTCGTTTGGGTTGTTCGTCTGCTGTTTCTTTGGATGTTGTAGCTCCCCGTTCATTTATCCAGTTGTCCCATTCGTCTCCTGTCGAGCTTCGGCGTCTTCTCTCTTTCTTTTTATTTTCTTCTTCGGTATCTGGCTCTATAATTTCGACTGGTTGTCTTTGACCACATACTAGCTCATCTGGTTCATCTGTTATTAGATCATCTTCATTTTCTGTCATGAACAAATCTCTTGATTCTGGTATTCTCCTGGTTGTTTCTTCATCCACAATATCATTTAGCTCATTCAGTATCTCTTCATCTCCTGTTGTGATGACGATTACTTCATCTGCTGCAGGTGGAACTTCTGGCGTATTTAGACTTTCTTGTCGCCCTATTGGTGTTTTTGTTTTGATTTCTCTTTTGTTGAGTTCTCTGCCCGCGATCTTTGCTACTGTTAATATATTTATTAACCCCAGTTGCATTTGCGTAACTCCGATTTCGAGATCGTCATCCAATGATCGTCCTTCGTATTGTAAATGAAATGGCGGTTCGTACGGTATTCTCTTTTTCACCTCACTTACTTTGGCAGTGATATAAAATTCTCTTTCAATTGGTTCGAAATCTGGCGTCATAATTTTTAAACTGTACTTTTCTATCGTTTCGGCTGCCCATTCGGTGTGTTTCCATTTTCGGATAATTTCTCTGAATTGCTCTGGGTACCACGCATACATTCTCCGATACTCCTCTATTTCCTTTACGATATTTCGTAGATTCTCCACTCTACTACACGAATCGATTATCCATTTTGCTAAGTCTGTTACAGTTCGTCTTTGATTCTTGGCTCCAGTTCTCAATATCGCTGCTAACTCTCTGCATTTTTGCGTTTCCGTTAATCGTGTTAATCCTTCCTCCACAGGATCGTCTATATCTGTGGGCAAATATTTTATTCCTGGAATTCGTTTCTCGAGTACGCTAATTCGTGGTCTCGCTTGTTCTTGTTGGATTCGTAATTTCATTTCCCGTTCTGTTTCTACTTCGATCGTGATGTATATCGTATCCTCTTTTACGAATTGAGGTGTTACATATTTTTTCAACAGAAATTGTGGTACTCCTCCTGCCACATTTTCGGTAGATTTTGGCTTTGACTTATCATAGATCTTGGGTCCATTCCCAATTTTTCGCTGTGTCGCTCTTCCCATTTTCCGGGTTTAGCGATTGAAATTGTGACTTTTCGATTAAATGGCCATTCTAATTTACCGTCATATCTGCCTCTTGCTAACAGAAAATACACTGATAGATATTTTCCTTTTCCTACCCCATCTCCGTTTGGGTATACTCTCAATTTCATCCGGTATCCTCCAATCTCTGTATAGAATTGATGGCTTGTGATACCAATGATTTTCTCTTCTTCAGCCGATTTTACTTTTTCTGCCCATCCACTTATTTTCCATGTGTATGGGGCTAATCGAGCTCTATCGTTTATTTCCTCGTCTTCTTCTGGTTGCCATTCCATTTCGTTTATCATTTCCTCTGGTAGATTCTCGTATGGTTCATCTTCATAGAGTTCCAAGGTTGTTTCATTAACTGCATCTTCTGGCGCTTCTCCTGGTATGTATTTTCTCCATTTTGGTTCGGTTCTCTCCGTTTTCCATTTCCACTCTTTCGTCTTTTCATCATACACCTTTTTCCATGGTGTTGATCGGCATCTCGAGTCGTCTATCGGTTGCAATTTTGTGCTTAATTTTGCATCTTGCCTCCATAACTGGTAGATGGTTAGTATTTGGTCCATTTTTCTTTTCATTTCCTCTTGAAACT
Source organism: Schmidtea mediterranea (assembly GCA_022537955.1). Taxonomy (NCBI): domain Eukaryota; kingdom Metazoa; phylum Platyhelminthes; order Tricladida; family Dugesiidae; genus Schmidtea; species Schmidtea mediterranea. The sequence goes on along the minus strand of CM039680.1, from coordinate 24,299,158 downwards.
CTTGGATCTGTTGTTCCTTTTTTGTCGTATTTTTCCTCTCTGGTTCATCCATGGCTATAATATTAATGGTTTGTCCGTCTTCCCATATACCTAATTCGTATATCGGGGTTCGCTCTCGCGGACTTATTTGCCGTTTGTGGTACATTATTGCCACGTCTTCTACCATACCATCATCACTATTTTCGATTATTGGTTGGATGATTTCTCTGTTTATTTGTCGGTATAATTCGTGCATTTGACAATCGGGATCTACTAGTATTTCTTTTATTTCATCATTTGGTAGCTTTATTCTTATCTTTATTGGTTCATCTCCCCTCATATCTCTTTGGTGCTCTCCATATTTGGCTATCAACTCATCTGTTCTTTCATTATCGAATCTCATTATATCTGTATCTCGTACAGCTTCTACAAATATTTTCATTGAGATCGGTCTCGTTAATGATAATCGATTAATATATTTTCTGGCTTGATCTATTGCTTGTTCTGTCATTTTTATCTGGTTTTGTCTCATTATCTTTTGTCTCTCTTTTTCCAATCCAGGTTTTATTTCTTTAGCATATAATATCTGAATTTTTTGCCATATTTCTGTTGTCGTTTCCTCGGTTTCATTTTTGTTTAATGTTACCACGTTTATTCCTTTTGGCCATATTAGAGCATCCACAAGGTGTATATCTCGCTTTATTTTCCTTCCTTGATAATATAAAGGTTTATTTTTATAACTGGGTCCTAGCTTTTTCACTACCCAATCGTACAACTCGTTTGTGCTCTCGCCTCTTGTGGCTATTATCTGTCTTGGTATCTCTGGAAAATCAATAATTACCTGATACTCTTCTCTATCATATTCTTTCAGATTCTCTTGGTACTTTTTTATCATATCTTTCCATGATGCCGTGAATGTACCATTATCCTGTTGATATCCTTTCGCAATCAGTTTCATTATTCTGCTGTATGCGGTTGTATCTCTGAGGTTTAGGAACATTTGGTTTCGATCTACTTCTTCTACAATTTCATTAATTTCTTTTAATATCTCGGTTTCGTCTTCTCTTGGCACGTTCGTCTCTATTTCCTCTAATTCAGATTTTGATTCGTCTTTATTCGGTTTGTTTTCCTCGCATGACTGAAATATTTCTCCCCCCAGACTGCTTATTTCACTTTCATCTTCATCTGTTTGATCGTCTGGTATTTGTCTCAACATATTAATATGTGGTTGTTCCTCCTCTTTCATTATCTTTGTTGGCCCTTTTGTTTGGAACCATATCTCTTTTATTCTGTTTTCAATTTGAGCTTCATTCCACGTGGGCTTTTCTTTCCTGATTCTTGTTTCTATTTTTTGTAGCAATATCCTCTGGATTCGATTTTTTGTTATTATTGGCTCTGATATCTCTTTTTCTTTCGACATTGATGCTTCTTGCTCATCCTTTTGCAGTTTTAATTCTGGCTCTTTCATTTCCTGTGATAGCACTTTCTTTGCCATCACTTCTATTTTTTGATCTAGTGCTTGTTCTTGTTCCAAATGTTTCAACGCTCCGTCTATTTTTAATATTAGTGCCTTCTTTCTTAGTTCTGCTTTCTCTTGTTTTAGGATTGCTTCTTTTTCTTTTAATTGATCCTCCTCTTGTTCTAAAGCTTCCTCTTGCCTTATTTTCTCGAGTGTACTCTCTATTGTTTGCGTCATAATTTCATTTTCGAGTTCGTCTATCTTGTACATTAGTGTTTCCTCGTTTTGCTCTTCCGTTATCATCATCTCTGCTCGGTTACTCTCTTGAGTTTCTGGTTCGTCTGATTTCTCAGTTGTCATTTCTTTTAGTTGTCGACGTCTCTGTTTTTCCTCCTCTGTAAATTCTTTGATGGCCTCTATTTTCTCCATCGTATTCAATTCAACTGTTTTCTCGTTATCAGTTATCATATTTCCTCCCCCCTTCGTTCTCAACACACTGCTCCGCAGTGTGAGTTTCATCTGGAATTTCCATCCTCATCATATTAATTCTTTTCGGGGTTTGTTTTCGATTCTCCCATCTTTGCTGGATTTCCTGGGCTTCCTCTATTTGAAGTCTTTGCCATTCAGCTTGTTGTTGCTCTTGATATTCTCTGGTTCGCAGCTCTTGAATCTCCTCATTACTCCTCATTACATTGATTCGTTGTTGCTGTATATTGGCGGGCATCTGTTGCATCATCTCTTTTAATTCCATGGGCATTCGTTGTAATGTTTCCCGTAACATGTCTATTTCTTGTATCACGTTAATTTGTGGATTTCTTGTAGGATTATTATTCGGTCTTGGTTGATTTGACTCTCCTCTTATGTTGCATCGCCTTGCGATGTGCCCTTGTTGACCACAATTATAGCACGCTTTGCTGTTAAGTTGTTGACATATTCTCTCAGTATGCCCTCGTTTTCCACATATCTGGCAGTTGTAATTCCGGAAACAATTTTCTGATCGATGTCCCATTTTTTGACATGTGGAGCATTGTTCGTTTGCGTTTGGCTTGTTCCTGAAATTATTATTATAGCTTACTTGGTTATTACCTCTATCTTCTGGATTTCTTGTTGCTGGTGGCTTGAACATCTGCTGTGCTCTGGGGTATGAATTGATTCATAGCTGGGTTGATATTGTTGTTTTGATTGTTGGCATTGACTGTTGATGTTGTTGGTTCTGTGGCCAAGACTGCCATTTGATATCCCAGTCCCAGATGGACTTCACATCTATTTGCGATTGCTACTGCTTTATCTAACGTTTCTGGTGCCAGGCATCCAAGGTTGGCTCGTATGTCTTCCCTTTTGATTCCTCTTATGAAGACGTCTACCATTTTATTTTTGGGGCAAATCTATTTCTCCGAAGGCTTCTTTACACAATTTCTTTAATTCACATGCGTATACTGCATTCGATTCATCTCGTCTTTGTTTTCGATGTAGGAAGTCTAATATCTTCCTATTTCCCTTTTTCTCTATCCCGAATATCTTTATTAAGAACTCTTTAATCTCTGTCCACGTTGTCAATTTCGTTACATCTCTCGCTTCTTCCACGAATACATCTTGTGCGCTCCCTTTCAAATACAAGGGTAGTCGCTCTTTTACCTTTTGGTCTGTCCAGTGACAGATATTTTTATACACTTCAAATTCTTTTATGAATGTATCCAATTTGTTGAGACTACCGTCGAACGGTTCTCCTCTAAACTTTTCTCTGAATTCTCCTATCATCCCATTATTGTTATTCAACATTGTATTTGCATCCGGAATTGGAGAGTTTATTGAAGTCGTCATGTTTGGATTGTTGTCTGGATTCTCTTCTTCGTTCGCTGATTCTATTGTTGCCAATTGGTTCTCGATATTACGTAGTTCGTTCTCTTCGCTGCTATTAAATTCAAAATCGGTCAATCCGCTATCTGTGCCGGTTCCTGTTGCTGCTGTAGTTGATGCTCTGGTGTTGACACTTCTGCTGTAACGAACTTTTTTCTTTTCTTCTGTTTTTAATAAACTTTTTTCTCTATTCTCTTGGCTTTTGCTTCTCGTATGGTTGCTGATGCTATCAATGTTTACGGTTATTCGTTTACTTGACTGGTTTCTCTTCTCTTGTTTTGGTTGCTTTTGAGATTCTGTTTGCTTATTATTCGTAGCTACTCTGACGTTTATTACCAATTCTTTTCTTCTTGTTTATTCAAGTTTCTTTATTATCACTTGCTTTGTCGTTTGCTCTGAAATATTTTCTCTTTTACTTTGCTTTGCACTTGACTTGGATTGCTTTGTTGGACTATTGATTCCTAAAAATAAAAAACACTCCAATATTCTATACTCTATACCAATTTCTCCTCCATTTACCATACTATATACGTTATTATCCCTTGTTCGCATTTATCGTGGTGGTCCTCTTCATCTGACTCACCCCCCTCATTTTAAGTCTATTTTTAATTATCTATACCTCGTAACAATTATCTATTAATCTCGTATCAATTATCTATATAGTCTTATCAGTTATCTATATAGTCGTATCAATTATCTATATCATAATATCAATAATATAAAATTATCATATTCATACTCTCAGTCAATCCATTAATTATTTTTCCTATGTCTCCCAAAAATTCATTTGCTTAATCCTCAATCGCTGGCGCTCTATGCCCTCTATAATTTCCGTTGGCTCTTCGGCCTTCGGCTCTAACTCGTTTACTGGTCATCTGTGACCTTAATATCTATTCATTTTCATATTTCATCTCTACTCATATCATATCTTATCTGGCACTCTATGGCCTCTAATATCTAATCATAATTATCTGGCACTCTATGGCCTCTAATATCTAATCATAATTATCCGGCACTCTATGGCCTCTAATATCTAATCATAATTATCCGGCACTCTATGGCCTCTAATATCTAATCATCATTACATCTCGTCTTTACTGTTTAATCCAATCATATTCTATCGATTTCATCTTTACTCATTTTCATATTCATCTCTCTCATTGTTTCACCGGACTTGAGCTCATCAGTGACTTTTGGGTATGTTTGAGGCCTCACACTGACTCTCAAGCCATGGCGTCTTTTGGCCGCGCATTCTTCCGGTTACGCTTTACTCACCGCCATTCGGATATTTGGTACTCGGTGTGGGATCCGGGTTATTGTACCAAACTCCTCGCTGGGCAATAAAAAAAACATTCCCTCGGTACTCGGTGTGGGATCCGGGTTGTGTACCTCGAAGAATATAAAAGTATGGAAATGCCTAGACGTTCAATCAAGTTCCAAAAGCGGTTTACTTGATTTCCCGAATAGTGAAAAGAAAAGGAAGCGATTAAATATAGGCGCAGAAAATTCCTAATCCCTGCCCGCCTCTGCAATCAGATTTCCCGGCTCAATTCGGCCGCCCTTATCTGATCGTCGGATTTCCCGGCTCAATTCGGCCGCCCTTATCCGACCTTAGTAGGACATTTTGAGTATGAACCATTTACCGGTTAGTTCACATCTCACCTACCGTTTGGCCCTCGATACTCGGTGTGGGATCCGGGTTGTTGTATCGAGTTCCTCCCAGCAATAAAAAAAATCGTTCGATACTCGGTGTGTGATCCGGGTTTTTGTATCGAACGGCTCAGCGCCATCAGTCCCTTGGCTGATAACAACCTGAACACGACAGTCCGTAGCTGTCCTCTGGTGCCTCACCACCAGCTAGGGAAAAAAAGGAGTCATCTCTAGGTACCTTTAATCAAAACTATTAATTCTGTTCCGTGTACACTCTTTTTCTCATCTCACGGTCTATCTCTTCACTCCCCCCTTCAAAATTTGTGGTAATCGCATCAACAAGCTCCCCAAAAGAGGTGATCAATCTCTCGCCGGTTACTTGCTGACATACGCGACTTGGCCTACCAGTTCCTTTCTCAGTAGGGTTGATCAGGGTTTCCCTTGGGTGAGCGTACTATCATTAGATAGCTCAGGTTAACCATTTTTCCTCGTCTTATCTCAATATAATATCGATAAATATAATATCAATAAAACAAAAAGAATTATACACTAGGGAACTCAGTTGTCGAAATTTTTCCGTCCAATATTTTGTGTCTCTGTGCATGTGTTTTAATTATTTCCCTAATTCGGCTTTCATGTATTTGGTCTATTACCTTTATTTATCGTTGTCGGGTGGTATTATTATTTACAAGCATTGCATATTAATTCAAGTAATACCTAATACACATTTATTTCATTTTGTCATGACAATTTATGGAAAGTAAACAGTTAGTCTTTCCTTTATCTTTCGCTGGCATAACATACAGTGCGACTCTTGTGCGCATCCATAACAATAACTCAGGTGTCCGCAAGGTATCACCATTACCCGTGCTTCTTCTGTTTTGCACGCATAACACTCCAAATAAGCCTTGGTTTGCTCTCTCATTGTTGTTGTAATCTCGTCTTCGATATTTTTGACTTTCCCCATTAACTTGTTCCAGCTTTTTCCAAATTTGGTTATTTCCAGTCTCATAGATAGAAATTCGTATATTCTTTCCGTTGTCACGTCTTTATCAATATCAATCAATTTTATCAATATGCAATGTTCGTCGGAATATAGGTTGGAAATCGTTGATATATCCTCTCTAGCTCGTTTAATTAACTTTTGTTTATTAATTAGTTCCTCAAGATTGTCATTTTCGATGTTTAGCATCCCTTTTAGTTTCTCTATTATTTTTGTTGGTTCCATTTCTAAAATTATTAAATCTCTTTTAATTACCCATTAAGTTTATTTAAATACTAATTAACTAAATCGTATGTTATTCATTCAATTCTCAGTTTAGTATTTTGTTTTAATAAGCTGTTACTTTAATTACTATAATTCCCCGTTGTAATTTATTTTATTATTGTTCTATTGTTTTTCCCGTTTGTCGTTATTCCCCTTACTTACCCCATTTCATTTTATCCCGCATTTTGCCCTTTTAATTATATGTTGTTTGCTTATGCGTCTTGTCGTATTGTTGGTATCTTACAAGAGTGTTGTGTCGTACTTGGTGGGCTAGTCGTCTATTGTTTACTCTCTTGATTTGTAGTCAGGTCGTTCGTTTTTCATCGATCTTTACAATTTCTCATCAATCTTTACACTCGATCTTTACACTTTTAACTTTTAAGTTCCACATGTTTCATCTCTCCGGGGTTTGGTAAAATGTCGTCCCGACATTTTCAATTTAAACCTTAAACATATGTCTATATTTCCTTTGGTTTTTCACAAAAACAATCATTCTAATCCCGGCTGAGCCCCCAAATTTGTATGGTGGGTTACAGGGTTTCAAAATCTTGCTTATCTTCCCGGTGACCCTAGTAACGCCATACAAAATTGCTAACTGCCACTTGGCACCCGTTGCTAGGCAACGTTGGTAATGTGTTCAAGTGGTGGACTGCCCGCAAAAATTGAGTATCATTAGCTAATACTGTAGTTGCTCGGACAATCCTCGGGTTCACGAGCTGTCGATAGAAGACCTGTGCTCGCTTTTAATTATTTGGTCCCCTTGTATTTAACTTTCCTTCGTCTATCCAGCTGGTTTATCGGCGTTAGTTTGAGAAGACAAAATAATTGGTGGTTTCATTTAATCCCTCACAATGTTATTTTATTTATTTTTTAAAAAACCTTATTAGTACGTAAAGGCAATGAGAAATGTACGGGAAACGATATATTTAACAATAGTCTATTTCTCTACTAAACACATTGATTGGAGAGTCGAGCGGCCCGACGCTTAGCTCGCTCCTTGCGACCCGGTCGTCGACTGGATGTTGAAGGAATTGTTGGAGTAGGGTTTTCGACAGGGGTTGGCATCGCGGATGGGGTCGGATTCGACTCACGGTATGCTAATTGAGCCGGGGCGAAAACTAGAGGGTAGGTTACCGCTGCCCCCTCTTGACTAGCGGACAACGCTACCTCTAGCCCCCTGATTTGGGTCTTCAGGCTTGTCACCAATTGTCTTTCTTCGGCCCACCCCTTCTGGGCCGCGGCTAACTTTTGATACAACGGCTTGACCCTCGTGGGGTTTACCCACGTAGACTTGAGTTGTTGTATTTCCCGGACCAGGTGTATGAGTTGATCGTGGAGATCCTTGTTTGTTTGTCGTGCTCGGGTTAATTCGTTTTGTAACAACTTCACGGGATCCATTTCTAAAATAGTAAGGGAGAATTGGATGACGACTAATACAAATATGAGCGGTTTTACTTAAACAATTTTAGAAAATGAAAGTTATGGTAATAATAAAAAAGACGAGACAGAAAACTTTGTTTTTTAAAACCAATCGCGAGGTCACTATAGCAACAATAATAACTGTTCAAATCAATAAAGTTTACTCCTCCGCGAAGAATCGCTTGATTCCCTCTTCCGGAGCGTATCCCGGGATTACAAATACAGGCCGCTTAAGGTTTCGGCTTGGTCTTGGAGAGGGTGGATACCTACTGGCTAGCCGCCCCGCCATCAGGTCATCTTGAACGTTGGCCAAGTGTGCTGCGGCCCTTGCCACATCTGCTTCTACTTGACGTTGGAGTTGGAGGAGGTCCTCCAGAAGCTCCTGGGCCTGGGTTAAGATATCTTGAGAAGGATTAGGCTCATCGAATGGCTTCCGGAACTGCCGCATGAATTCCTCGGGGTTTATGTCTTCCGGTTGGTCATCTTCAGGCATGGATGGGTATCGTTCTTGATACACCCGATTCCATGCCTGCCTCCACTGTTCTACTTCATGGGCAGGAAGTTCGATCATAGCTCTGGTTTCTACTAAATGGAAATAACTTAGTGAGGTTGGTAGTTTCAATCAAGATTTCTTTGATAATTTATAGGGAGATGCCTAGCTTGTGGTTCACAAATTGTACAGACTTTCTAGGCGCTTAAGGAAGAGATTGGGTCAATTCAAATCTACATACATTAAACTTAAGGGTTCGAAGTTGAACGCGTGTTAGTGTTCGGTCTGATGCTGCAGTTGGAATCTAGAAGAAGACGATGCTTTAAGTCACTGGGTCATGCGTCTGCCTGCTGTACGACCATTCGAGGAATGCTTAATGTTAAAAAATGATAAAACGTAATTGTCGGTCACCTTAGCTTAAATGGGTTTATGTATTACCAACCGTTCGAGTTTGTATATATTTGGAAGATTTAATTAGGTAGGTGTCAATTCAATTATCGAAAATTTTTATTAAACAATTTTTTAAGAAAACCTTTATCTATAATTGAACAATTAGACATTTGCATAGGGTTATGTGATCAGACGTGTAAATAAGGTTCACTAACTAAGTATGTAGTTAAATAATCAAATATCTATTTATGGTTAACTAATTAAGCATTTACATATCGTTCAATAATCAGATTTTATATATGAATTAACTAATTAGACATTTATATACCGTTAAATAAGCAAATTTTATATATGGATTAACTAATTTGACCATTATATACATGATTAAACAATCAAATGGTTATCAAATTAAGCATTCATAAGTATAATTAAACAAGTAGACGTTCACACAATGTTAAATCTCGAACTGGAGTGTTTTAATAATCACCATTTCCTTTATAAACAAAAATGACAGGATGTGAGAGTCAATCACTATTTGAACACGGTGAACTGTTTATGTCGACGGAAATGATGGTGATCAAAGGTTGTTTATTTTAGTACTGGTAAATTTTTTAATTCATTTTATTCTAGACAGGTGCACTTTCAAGATCGCATATTCATGAAATGGTGAGTTATGCGGTTTCGGCTAAGTTGAATAAGTTTGATTAATATTTTTAAGGAAAATTCGTCGTGGTTCTCGAGCGGGTGTTATCTCTTACACTTGGAATTTATATGGGGATCTTTTATAATGAAACTCAAGCCTTCATCATTTCAAATAACGTTAACAGAGCCTAATCATTAGAACTTTGATCTGTTGAATTGGTAAATTTGATTTTTCAAAATTTACGTTATTTTGTTTTACTTAATAAATCATCTCATGCTGTTATTTTATTCTCATTTAGGAATTTAGGTTACTTATTAAATCCCGCTGCTTTCACCTGGAAGTTATTTTATTCAACTCGAAGGGCCGTTTAAATAAAAACTCAGATGAAATTTCCATCCTTCGCGTTATCTACTTCTTTTCGTAATCTGTCAAGTCGCAAATAAATTATCGTTTTAGTATTTTATCGGTAATCAAGTTTATTCCATTTTCCTTTTATTCGGGAATGAATTTCGCTTATTCAAATTCTTTCAAATTTAATGAATCGCTTGGTTTAACTAACAATTCTTATCCAATTTATCAGCGGATCGATCTTATTAAACCAGGATTTTATACGTTTCGCATAAATTTCCGAATTGCATTAAGAAAATTTTGTAATTTAAACTATGGCCACTCCAATTTGTCTTAGTGGATACGTTAATAAAATTCAATCACTATGGTACTTATTTTCTTCACTTGTAATCGATAACAATTTAATTTACCTATTTTTGTTCAATACTTTTCATCAATTACCTTAGCCGTTACTCTGGTTTGATTAATTCAACGAGTACTTATCCGCTGACTTCTATTACTTTATTCCCAAAGCTTAAATTTGATTTAACTGTATCCATAACTCCCAACTAGTATTAATCCACGGTTTCAATTTTTGGTTCGGTGAGTTCCTTTACTTTAAATGGTTGAGTGAGAATCAATGGACTATTAATTGAATATTTAAACTATGGTATTGAATTTATTTATGTTAGCCAATTAACGTCGACGAAGTATTTAGGAACTGCAGGTTTAATTTACGATATAGTACTTTAGTGAGATCAATTTCTTTATATGGATCAATTAGAAGTTAATGAATTATCAATTGAACACTTGATGAATTAATTTTCTTTTCTCTAAACAATACTAAATGAGTTATTTATCAAATGAATATTTTAATGAATTAATAATCAATTTAGAATCGATAATTTACTTATCAAATCAATGCTTTACTGAATTTACTTTAAACAATAATTAAGTTAAAAGCAGTGAATTATTTATTAAAGGATTACTCAATTTACGGTACGATATTAGAATTATTAAATGAGTACTTGATTTATAGTATGATAGTTTGACGAATTAGATATCTTTATGTTAATCGATCAAAAGCGATGAGTTATTTATTAAATAGATACTAAATAATTTTACATTAATCCATGAAAATCAATAACTCATTCATTAACTGATCCCTGTTTATTTAATTTACTCGCAAATTTACTTTTTGTTTGAATTATTAATTTGAATTATAACAACGATTTCCATTTTAATTAGCCCCAGTTCCAATCCTTTTTAATAAGCCTTAAGCGCATTCTGTGTTTATATTATATTTACTGAGTGCCCACTGGACTACTCGGTGTGATGATTTTGAGCCGTGTGTAGTATGAGTTAAGTCGATTTTTCAGAAACGAGGAACGAGGAAGCAATCAAATGACTTCTTCCTTATTCCTCCTTTCATCTATAGGGATAATATTGACGATCCAACTCTGCGTTCCGCACGCCGGGTCTTCACGGGCACAGATCATTGGCGATATTCCACGCGCTTACACGAATCTGAATTGTGTGTAGATTTTATTTACTTGCATTATGTTTCGGCTGTGGGCCGGAAAAATTTCGACATATTTTAATCAACAAATTATAGATATATATGAAACAAATTATACATAATAAAGTTTATTAGTTATAAGAAAAATATAACAAGTTACCCTTCCAATTCATAAAATTTTAGCATACATTTACATAACAAACCAAATGCCTCTCTTCCCATGCCGACGCCCGAGCAGAGCTCTACAGAGATGCAAGACACGGGGCGTGGAAAGAGGGTTCCAAAATCAATGATCCTCACCTAAATTTCTGAAAATTCGAAAATACTGATCTCAAATAGATTTAAGCTTTTTAGACAAGATTCAAATAATTTAAAACAATTCACAATCTTCAAAATTGGTCTTTGGTTTTAAAAATGGTTAACTTTAATGTGAAAATGGATCAGTATATATACCTAAATTTTTGGTGTGTAAAATTTGATGTAGTAAAACAAAATTCGACCTTGTTGTTTTCTAGCAAATTCTAATATTTATTTTTGTTATTTTTCGATTTATTTTTATAATTTTTTATTTAGAATTTTTATTGAATTATTGCTAATTCAAATTTTTCGATTTAAATCTTGCTTTAATGAACTTTAACTGATTTTTCCAATTTCGTCGAATTTGTCGTGTTTTCTTGCTATATTTGTGTAGGTATCGTGTTGATCTTGGTGCATTTTGTTATTATTTTAATTTATTTTTATGTTTCTTAATTTATATTTAATTCTTTTATTTCTCAGATTTTTTATGGGTTTAATTGGTGTTTTGGGGTTTATTTGAATTGCGTGTTGTATTTGCGTGTGTGTTTCTGATCCATTTAAACATTTTGAAGGCCGTTGACGTTCTGGCCCAACAGATCTATATGGCTGTTGTCCAGCAGACTAAGCAATAAAAAATGTGAACCCGTTGTTAGGCAACATTAGAAATTTTTTTGAGTGGTCAATAAGTCCGGTCAAATACCAGTCAGTATGTAACTTTTTTTGGCTAATACAGAGTAAATAGAGAAAATGTTCAAGTAGCACGGTGACAGACTACAAAAACTCGTGTACCAAAAAAAGTTAAACTGATAAATATAAACACCAAGTAATCAAAGAAAAATTAAATAAAAACATAAATAAGAAATTCAGAAACAAAAAACATTTAAATAAAAACAAAAAGCAAAATGTTCTACAGAACAAATAAATTGTTATATTTAATTTACTTCAATATTTAAACAATGTATCATAATTAAGTTAATTTTTCACTGATATAAATACCATTCTCTCTTGTGAGAAGTCCGTGCAATTGTTTCATGTTACCTAACACTCAGTGAATCAATTTTGTGTTTTTTAAAATTTTTCTGAACCATTCTTACCTCTTTACTTCGTAGTAAATATGCCAATTTATAATTGAAATTTTCAATCTGAAAAATGGCATAATACTTTGTAATGGCACTTTGATTTTTTTCATTTTTTATCAATATCATATAGCCAATTAATTTTCCTTGGATATTTTCCTTCTGTCATAATATACCTTTTGACTCTCTTAGTTATTTTGGATGTTTTTATGACTTTCTTATGATTTTATTTCATATCTGATATCCGTTGCTCTAAAAACATATTATGTAAGTTATCAGCATCCAATGGTGTATTTATTCGGCTTTCCACCGGAACAAATCTCATAAAATAAAAAAAGTTGTCTTTTGTATTGTAAATCTGATTCCTATTTAGCATTCGTAATATTTTATCCCAACTGGTATTCATTTATTTTACAACACAAGAAATAATTCCTTTTGCGGTTCGAAATAATCTTACAATTAATCCATTACATTATGAATAACACGGAGATAAAAAAAACTTTTTACAACTTCCATGATCATATTGAAAACCTCAAATAGCTTACTCCGATAATTTGAATAGTTATCTAAGTGAATATACTCTGGGCATCCAAAGTACGTTTATCAGGTAATAATTTAAGTTCTACTTCTTTTATTTTAGAAAGAACTTGATGGAGTCTTTGGTTATGTTTTTTGTCTGAACAACACTAGGTGATGTAAATGCTTCTTTTGTTCTGATATTTACTTTTTTTGTAATTTTTGAAAACGACTTTTTAGACAATTAATAATTAAAACTGATGTAGATGAACAGCAGCAAAAGTTGTTCATATATTTAATGCAAATTTATGCACCAACATAATAGTTTGTATTAATTAGAAAAACTGTTCCATCAGATTGAGTTTACTGTTGAATCAGTAAATGAAATTTAATCAGTATTAATGTTGACATTGGACCAATTCATTTTGCTCTCTTAAAAACAAAAGCCATTTAAAATTTCGATTAGGTGCTACCTTGTAGATTTCATTTCCTAAAAACTTTCCTGTTGACCACTTTTCATTTCGATAATTTCGTCATGAAAAACTCCCGGGAAATTTAGTTTTGACATGTGATTAACGGAGCAAATTAAGAAATTGAAATGATTATCTTATAAAGGGTAAAGTTAATTGTTAAGTGGATTTTAACGTACATCACTTGCGTAAATTTAAAATTGTAATCGGTAAATTTTGAAGGTAATAAAACTCTGTATAAAATCCTTTTCGTAAAATTTATTTGATAATTGCTTCAATTCATATAACTAAATGATGAAAATATCTGATTTGAATAGAAATAATTGTTAATTTATACTATTTTGTAAAAATAAGAAAGAATATCTCAAGTTAATTGAAAATTGTCAAAGTTTAAGTGTAACCCCTAACTAAGTGGTGGCCAAAGTGGGGGTCGTGATTTTTTTGGGGGTCGTCAATTATTGTAATTATGGAAATAATATTTATTTTTCGAAGAACTGTATATGTTGACACATATTTTCAGCTGGTTTTTTTAATAATATTTTTTCAGCTGTAACTGTTATATGAATTTTTAATTGCTTTAAATATTAATGGCGATCATATTAATGTGGTTTTATCGAATCACCTCGAAAATCTCTATCAAAAGTTCCCAGAAAGATTTAAAAATATTGCAAATCAAAATTTTGATTGGTTATAGCATAACTCAAAGCTTTAAAAACAATATTTCTTTATCAGTTACACAGAAATTTCATAATCGCAAAGACTAAATAATTTTAAATTCATTAAAAAACAGACTAAAATATCTCGAATATATATATATAACTTACAGCAAGCATGTCCAATTCGCGGCCCTCAAAGAAGTTATTTTCGGCCAACACAGCAAATGTAATGATTATTAAACTATTGAGTCAAAATAAATTCAAAAGATATATTCAATATAATTTACGAAAGAAATTGTTTCCATCTTCAGGCGTGAATATTTGTAAATTCTTTAACTTTCATTCATAAGAACAATAAGCAAAGATTGGTCACTACACAACAAAATTCACAAGCCGCTGTATACATGCATATATGCATTTTTATTACATTTATAGAATTATAAATTGGTAGAATGTATGTTAGTACCTAGGTTTGTAGTTTATTAACATAGCAAACTTGTTATCAGTTTCTGTGTTGAACTTGTAATCTACAGAGGTATGATTGTATATACCATGGTTTCAAGTGAAAGAAGGTTCAAGATAAAAATTCGTCGTATTGTCTTGCTTTAAAACCAAACTTATTTGATGTCCAGCGCATCAGGATAAGTGTATAACAGTGTTAACTTGACACTATTTTTACACTTACCTGGCGCGAAGAGAAATCTGAGAGCCTCCGGCATAGTACTGAAGAAAGCCATGAGCTCGAAACTAGAATACTATTGGGAAATGTACTGGATATCACTTAATGTATCGTATATTCTTTGTATATAATCAGACATAGTGATTAATGAAATGCATTCTTATAACTTATAAAATACAATATTATATATTTTGTTTTAATAGTAATAGTTTTAAAGTTAGTAATTATTTGTGTTCACAAGTCTAAAATATGTTTATGCGTAACAAGGCATGGGTTGAGTTTGATAAGCCTGACTTGGAGTCTAATAATGTACTTGTAACATAAAATCCTATGATTTGGCAGATGAGTTCATGCGATAAATAAAAGAAATATTAAAATAAAATACAGGCGAAGGAATTTTACATATACAAGGTTACACGACAACTCGCTTATGGGCGAGTTGTAAAAATCTCGGCTAGAATTTTATAAAAGAAACTCGGCCAGGATGGAAATATATTAATAAAAAAATCATTATTCTTTATTCCTAATTTAAAAAATTAAATTTTCAATCTATTAATTTATTTTTTTACCTTTCTAGTCTGGGCGAGTTTAAATTTAAAATTTCTGGGCAAGTTGTTAGTCAAAGAAATATTTAAATCAATTAAGTAGTTTGGAATAGAAATTTTGAAAAAAAGTTAATGGAAATAAAAATTTACTAACCTGTAGAGGATTCGAGATTATATATTGAAAATTATTTCCAATCTCATTAAAGCAAATACACAACTCAAGAACTATAATTTTTTTCGTAGTTATTTCACAATAAAATTTGTAAAAAATAATTCCTTCGCATACTCAAACGAGAAGCTTTTTAATTTTCTTTTAGACTATATACAGTAAAAATTCTAATTTTTGCCACATTTTGTTTTCTGAAATATTGTGGCAAATCAACAGAATTTGGCAATTTTAAGAATATTTGTATAAAAATTTGATTCTGAGTGTCTTTGTCCAAACTTAAAAATTTTAGTCTATAAAAATTTTGTAATTTGAAAAGTATAAATTTTTGTAAAAAAGTTTTTTTAGAAAAAAAATCCATAATAAAATTTATTTCAATCAGATTTGTTTAACTTGAAGAAATAAGAAAGCAGGCCATTTTCTTTGACCCTTCATTTTCGATCTTCTAATTTGAATTTTAAAATGGCTTTCTGTAAATCATAAATTGCCGGCTCCAAGCATTCCTGCCCAAGAGTGAGTATACTTTTCAATTATTTTTAGTGAATTTCCAAAAGCGTCATTATTTACTCTCCCAGCCATATGAACATTTAATTTCTGTCATGTTCCGTTCCAAACTCAGTTTTTTGGCCTTCTCAAGAAAGAGCTTATCGTTAAGCATAGCTCCTTTTGATTCCATTTTATCTAGATACTCTGTCACTTGATCATCAATTACATTGAATTTTATTTGTCTAGTTTTCTTCAAAGACACTGGCATAATTTACCGATTTAATTCTATATTACTAGAATGCTTTAATATATGACTTAGAGTTCTTCGTTTTTACTTCAGTTTTGAACTAGTGAGCAAAATATTCTGCAATTTGCTGCATAGTGGTACCAGGATTATCTTTCTTATAATTTATCATCTCAGCTTTCTGTTCCGGAGTTAAAACCGTGTTTTTCTTCTTTGGCATTATTACTGAAGGGAAAATTTATGGCAACTAATAGAATTTGGCAAAAATAGAATCTTTACTGTATATGTATATATATATGTTTATTTGAATGATGAAAACATATTTTTGAAATACAATTTATTAACTATAACCAACATACAATTTGCTAACCCAAACAAAATATCAGGCCATAAATTCCTGGAGTATTTGAACTATGTACAGAAATCAGACTTTTTTACTGACAACTTCGAATCAAGAATTTACATAAATAGCAAATAATACGTATTAACAACATCCATTAAGTTATGATTATAAACACTACACTTTCGTTAAAATGACTTACAATTTTAATAAATAAAATTATAAATTCAATCAATAATTTTTTTAAACCTTTTTATGTCCATCAAAAATAAATTTACATACATGAAATAATAATAAAAAAATTATATTTACTCTCATTGTGATTAAAAAAGCAAAAATTCTTCAATTATTTCTATCATTTCTTTCATTGTATTTTTTTAATACAGTTTCCAAATATTCCGATTTTTTAAATTTAATAAATTCAATGAATCCCATATATATATTCATGTTATGGAATTAAAATTCACGTTTGAACACGTAAAGGTTGACTTGATAGAAACATTGGGAACATAATCATTAAATGCGAATAAAACATGCATGAAATAAATCATACACATACTCATCTATAGAACTCATTCACAAAAAAAATCAAAAACCAGATACACCATTTACAAAAGTTTAAAAGATATCACTAAAATACGATAAGTTAATTACTGTATTTTATTTTCAGTCTGACTCAGAGAGACCATTGGTGGTTGATTACTTCGCTCCTGAAATCAACGATAGGAAAGTAAAATAACGAATCGACTGAGAGAAGGAATCAAAAAATAAAAACGACGATTACTTACCTTTTATTTAGTTATTTATAAATTATTTCCAAAACAAATATCAAACAAATCTGGAATGGGGAAGGTTTTAAAAATTGACGTTAAACAAAAAAAATTTATTAAATAAATAAATGAAAAGATAAGTCCTTGCTGCTAAAATATTTATTAAAGATAAATAATCGATTATAAAATGATTATTTTAAAATCGAAAATATTCGTATTATAAATTTTCTACAACAAAGGCTTATCTTGTCATTTACATTTAATTTATGATGCTACCTAGAAACGTTATTTTCTACTTTCAAAACCAATGCACTAATTTAGTTTTTAAATTTATTCATCAAATACCCAGAATCTGACCGAATTGCAAATTCACTAAGTATTATCAGAGGTTCAAATATAATAAAACGCTAAAGTAGCTTCAGTTAAGTAATATTGCAACCCAGTATCCTAAAAATAACTTTGCGTTAGTTGTAAAAGCTTTGGGAAAAAAGGAAACATCAATTTCTTAAAGCCTTCCTTAAATTTGTAAAAATTAAAATAGTAAATTCATACTCGTAAATTTCTTTTATGAGAATTACAACATATGTTACTACACTACTGACATGAAATCTCGTAAAGAAAAATCCGTACATTCCTATATTATGACAGTTTTGATTAGCCCTAGAATAGTGATAGTGTACAATAATAGATGGAAATTTATCACAACATCTTTCTCAGTCAAGAAATTTTTATTTCTTTTATCAAACATAATTGTTGAAACAGCTATGATAGGAAACGTAAAAATTAGGGGTATCGGGAATTAATTAGAATATCTAAGTAATAATAAATTGTTTTGATTTTAACAAAGAATATAATTGATGTTTATGAAACATTATTAGATAAGTGAATAACAAATTTATAGCAATATATTTTCGTGACATTTGGTCAGTAACGACGCCAAAATTAGTATTGTTATAAAAAGAAAATGTTTCGGGTAATTTCTTCTTAGTTTTATCAATTTTGACTTGTTTGTACTTTCTTCTTCGGTTTACCCTTATAAATAGTAAGTGTACTTTCATTTGATTCATAAAGCAAAGTTGAAAAACGAGACATACTATCTTTCTTTGTTTTGCAAATTGCTGGTAGTTTCCTTTTATTTCCACATATTGTTCCAATCAATGTAGTATTTCCAAAAACATGGAAGATTTCTTTCGTTTAGCTATGTTTAAAGCCTGATATGGTAATTATAAGAATAAAATCAAACTAATAATACGATAATATTTCTTTCTGTATTTAGTTTTCTTATCAAAGAATATCTTGAATTTTTCGTCACCTAAAGAATTGTTTCTTTCCAGTATGCTCAATAAAATTCCATATTCAACACCCTCAAAATTCGACTGTACATTTATTACGAATTCTGTAATTATCACCCGAATGACATTTATAATTTATTTTAACTGTGCAAAGCTCATTGCATTACATAGAAAAATGCACCAGCCATTTTGACTGGTTTCGTATAAGTACTGATGATAATCAAAAGCTTTTTGATTCTGAATAAAAATATAAAACTAACCGCTTAATATTATTCATTTAATTATCAGTACAAATGTCATGACAATCATTTCCAAGTAAAATTAAGCAGAAGTAGGAATTCGGAAATAAAATTGTAAAACCAATCATTTTCCTGCATTTTCATTGGATCTTGAAGTTTTCTCTATTACTTAAAATAAAACTCAATGGGCATTCCAAAAGGTTATTCGAGAAATGACAAAAAACATTTAGCTGGTCACGAATGGAAGCATTACTATATTACTGGGCCGTTGCAGAAAAAAAGTTTAAAGCTAATCTAAATGTTATTATTGAAATTTTTGAGATTTCTATGAAAGCTTTTAGAATTTAGATTTTTCACTTTGCAATTCCAATTATTGTAGAACATATCGTTTATTTATTTTGAGGAAAAACCTTAAAACCTACTGAAAAACTGTCAAAAACAAAAAATTAATTTGAAATATTAATATTACAGAAAAAGATAATTCAATTAATAAAAGAACAAAATTTTCATATTTAAACTTTTCTTAAGCAAGAGAAAAATTGGTAAGAGTGTCATGTAATGGACTTTTGTAAGTTATAAGTAGGAGAAAATATAATAAAGGAAGACTTGTGAGAGAAAAATGGCTTTTTGGAGCTTATATGACACTCTTACCGAAAAATTTATAGTCGAAATTTCTCATTTTTGTTTTCAATAAAATTGAAGCTTGCAGCCAATAAATATCATAATTTATTAATATTTATTAATATTTTTGTTATTTAAGAAATAGCCCTTCAAAAATGACAGAAGGGTGTGATTTAAAGTGATTTTTTGTATTAAATTAAAAGCTAATACAATAAACATACTAAAAGGTTTGCATACACTTCATCCTTGGACGTAACTTTAAAAGAACTCGAATCTTTGTCCATTACATTATGTTCATTGTCATCTTTGTTTGAATTTCCTAAAATGGATACATTTGAAATCACACTGTCAGTTGTACTCAAACCTCTGGGACTCAAAGGCACCACAGAAATAACAGGTTGGATATTCTGAATAAAAAATTCGAATTCAATTGTGCATTCAGTATGTTGCGATTATATTGTAATTTCTATGGAGGTTACAAGTGGACTGAGTTAGATCTACTTTCATATTTACTATATTAATTGTAATTGTATAATGAAAACTTTATTAACGGATTTATAAAATTGGCATCGAAATTATAATGCCAATATCGGGACTTTTGGGTAAATAAGTTATATCCCGCAATACTATAGGTATGTTTATTATTAGAAGAGATAATTTGGCGTAATTGCAAAATATACAAATTGTAACTAAGTAGTTGCAAGTGCAAGAGGTTGTGAAAGAAATACGAAACTCAATGAAGATATCATAAAATATCAGTTGATGGAAAAACTAAATAAATATAATCAATATTCTAGAAAATTAAAACAATTACAAAACCTAATTCTGGATTTAATCCTACAGAAACGATTAAGGCGCGAATAAGTTTTGATATACGTAGATCTTTCGAGTATATATATTCACAAAAAATATTTCTCAGTCCACTATAATTAAAGGTTTCAACAAAATTGAGCCGAGGAAAATCCCTAGTTTGTAGTCCGGTAAACACAACATTTCCATATGTCTACTGAAAGAATTGTTAATTCTAAAAGTCATCCTTTTGTTTTGAGAACGAAAAACTTTTATCTTTAATACAGCATTTACTTCAAAATCTTACCAATAATGCTATTTTTACAAGAATCCTAATGTAAGAAATTTAACAAATAAATATCGGTTATCATATGATTATTTGCGCACATATTCTTCATTTCTAAATTCTATTGAGAATTTATCAAGCAAATGGAAAGAAAACATACAAAAAAAATCCAACCCTTAAATCGAGATTGGATTTTGTCTAAGTAGTTAAATTAATGGGGTCTTGATCACACCTGTTGATTGTGAGATTTATTTCAGAAACATAGCAGGATACATTTCAAAATAAATTAATTGATAATTAAACCTATTTATTATGCTATTTACTTTTAATTTAATTAATTACAATTTACTAAATTGGCCTGAGAAACCCTGTAAATGTCGCGTGTAATCAAAAAGCAATAAAACGAATAAACTTACTTTTTAAAATATACCGAATTAATTATAAATTTTTTCAATGTTACCAAAATATATGTTATAAATCACCTTGTTCAAATTAATAAATAAATATTTATAATTCTCTATAAGTTAATTTTTCTGGAATTTACAAAATAACTGAAAGTGCCAATCAATCAATCATTTGTGTGCATGATAAATTTTTAAAATTTTATCACAAAACATTCCAGGTGAAAACCAAAGTGTTGTCTCAACCAGAAATCTATGTTATATGAAAGAAAATTAATTCCTTTACCCAGAAACAGTGACTGTAAAGAAATTAATTCATCTTGGAATTCAAGAAAACAAATTATTCTAAGAAATATTTCCATGGCTCATCCGAATACAAGTCACTCAAGCAAACATCTCACAGGCATTATAGAGAAATTATAGCTCCTAAATATAAGCGCATACAAACGCACATGGCAATTAATGTTGATTATATTTAATTTTTATCCCATTTATACAGCCTCATTCATTTACAAACACTAAGTAAAAGTAACTAAAGAAAGTATTTATATAAGGAAAAACAAAATAACGACTAAAATTGAAATTCTATTATCAGCAAGAAAACTTGATAAAAATTAAAATAATAATACAGTTTAGATATTGTATTATTCATATGGAAACAACGATTTCACAGATGTCCTGGCTGTCAGAGTGCAATTATCCATAAAATACGAATAAGATTCTTTAATTTTATGTACTATATTACAATAATGTTATTATAAGTCTCATTTGCTTCTCGGTGGCATTTTTCAATCAAGATAATTCATATAAGCCATCTTATAGAGGAATGTCTAACAAGGTAATTTCCCAAAATATCCCTCCTATCTTTGCACGACTTTATTTGTATTATAAATTTATGTATGAAATGCAAATTTCTCAAATATTTAATTAAAGTTTTCATCACATGATAATTCGTTGCATTTTGTAACCAGTTTGCTATGATAAGATGTTTATTAATTAACATTAATAAATTGTAAATCCGCAGTATTTCCTTTTATCTCATATAACCCCCAGCCAATTATACAAATATATACTTTAAGCAAAAATAAGATATAAACATGAAGGACATAATTTAGGAAGACATAATCGTTCCGGAATCTAGTATTATTTCCTGTATCATTAAATGCTAGGAAAAATATCTTAAGTTAAAAAATTTCATTAAGACACTACATCATATTTCTATAGAAAATATTTCTATATTTATTTAATTATTAATTATATATAATAATCAATATATGATTGTAATGTGTGATGAATGAATAAATTATGAATCGTTCAAAATACGACAACTTATTTGTAATGTTTTTAAAATAATTTCAAGTGACGCGTGCCAATTCTTGTAATATCTGATAATGCAGCAATGAAATAGGTAAGAATAATAAGATAATAATAATGAGAGCCATTAGCTCGAAACTGGTATACTATTGGGAAATGTACTGGATATCACTTAATCTATCGTATATTCTTTGATTAGAATCAGACATAGTGAAATTAATGAAATTATGTTTTTCAAGTAGTTTGGTAGTCTGATAGCTTGTTACCAGTTTCTGTGTTTAACCTGTAGTTCACAGAGGTAAGATTGTATCTACCATGGTTTCAAAAGGAGGTTTCAATATAAAAATTCGTCTTTTCTTGTTTTAAAGCCAAACTTTGCTAACTTATTTAATGTCCAGTGCATCAGGATAAGTGTATAACAGTGTTAACTTGACATTGTTTTTACACTTAGCTGGCGCAGAGCGAAAGTTGAGCGGCTCCCGCATAGTACTGATGAGAGCTATTAGCTCGAAACTAGAATACTATTGGGAAATGTACTGGATATCACTTAATGTATCATATAAGATCGTAATTGTTATGTGAGTAGAAAACAGCATGAAAACGTTATTTAAGATTTAACCACTTTTTATAAGACCAAGCTATATAATGTAGAATTAATCATAATAAGAAGTCTAATGTTTCATTAACTTAAATTATTTTAAAAATCATAATTTCAAGTTTAAAAATCAAAAAAAATTAAACATTTTACCTGATTTATTAATATAAATTGTGTTGTTACATTATCAAATTTAGAACAATAAGCAACCAATTGAAATTTTAGTTTATTAATTTTATTATTGTAATTCTTAATTAAATAACCAAAATTTAAGGTTGAAAAATTTCTAGAATAAAAATCATAATAATTTACTTGCAAAATATTATGTTTTTGAACACTTTAAATGTAAATTATAAATAATGATTGTAAAATATAAAATCCATCTATTCCAAGGGTGTTTAACCTGCGGCCCAGTATATCATATTTTGCGGCATGCGCATGGTGTAACAAATATAAATCATTACAGTGTTGATGTTGTGTTTTACTAGTTTTCTAATCATAATGCAATTAAAATTAATTCAATGGTTATTTACGCAATTAGGGAGAATTTTTTCTCTTTTTTTCATTTTCATAATAAAACTAAACTTTTAAATATGGTGAACTTTTTTTTATTTTCAAAAAATTTATCATGTCACCCAGAAGCTGTAAAAAGTTGAACACATCTGATCTATACAATAATTAATATTTGTAATCTATAATTAATTTCCGTTTAATATATTCTATAAATTATTTAATAATGCATGATAACACTTGATAAAATCAGGGAAAATATATTTTTGATTTAGTCAATAAAAATAAATATTTGTTCATTACATTATTACAAGTCAACAGATCAAAACTGAACAAGAAAGAATGCAATTATTAGTCATTTAAAGTGTTTTCAGTTGAGAATATTTTCGAATATTTTGTTAAAATAGTGTAAAATAAATTGAAATTTTAAATAATTAAATTGTTAAAAATTAGAATGAATTTTGAATATTAAGTTAGTCTAATATTTAAAAATTAGAAAATTTTACAGGAAGTTTCAAAATATATTTTGTAATTTAAAATTATATTTTGGTTAATATTAAATATTAGAAGTAGTAATGAAATTTAATAATCAAGATATAGTTGAGTTTCAAACGAACTTTTTCGACTTAGAACTGAATTTTTTTTTCAAAACGTTTTAATAAAATTTGGATTATGTCTAATTTGAGACTCTAAACCAGTGGTTCTTAACCTTTTTAGCTACCGGCACCCCTAAAATTTTCAAACAATATTCTCGCACCCCTTACTAGAAATTATTGAGTTATATAAATTAAAAAACAAACATTATGCAAAACATATTTTTTATTTATTTTATGTGCGTAACAAATTTTTTATAAATTTTAATTGTTAGCTGAAATAATCAATTATAAATTATCAAAGTTTTTATTAATGGCTTTTTTGTTGTTGCTTTTCCTCAATTATTTTTGAAAACCGGGGAATCTTTTTTGAAATAGCTACACGCATATCATTACTAGCATTAAGTCTATTTCTAGCTTTTGTTTTTATATGTACAAGTGACGAGAATCCCATCTCACACAAATATGTTGTGGCAAATGGAACAAGATGCTGAAGCGCTATTTTAGCTAATCGTGGATATGACATTACTTGAGCACACCAGAAACTTTCCAAATTCTCTGCTTCAAATTCCATTTGATTATGTGCATTTGTCCGTAGTTCAACAAGGTCATCTTTCAATAAATTACTGTCATCCATTGAGTCCAGATTATAAATAAATGGATCTAATATCCATTTTTCTGATATATCTATATCTCCAGTAGCAAAATATCCCTCAAAAGATTCGCTCAACTTTTGCAAATGATCTTTAATTTCGGTGGTAATATTGTTTCTTTCATCATCTGAAACAAGAACTTCTTCAAGCAAAGGAAAGTTAGCATAATTTATCTTGTCAACACGTTTAATCCAAATTGAAAGTTTTCGACTAAACGCAGTCAACTTCTCTTTCGCTGTTATAGTGTTCACTCCAAATCCTTGGATTGAAATATTTAATTCATTAAGGTGCGTGAATATGTCTGCCAAATACGCTAGCTGAATTATAGCATCTCTATTGCTGAATTCATCAGCTAAACTACTGCCTTGATTATTAAGAAACTGCATTATTTCACTTCGCAATTCGTATACACGATTTAGCATACGTCCACGCGATAGCCACCTTACTTCTGTGTGAAATAAAAGAACAGTATGCTCGGCACCAAGTTCTTCGCATAAAGCACGGAAGAGACGATGATTTAAAGCTCGACCTCTGATAAAATTTACAACTTTGACTGAAGTGATTAATGTTTTCTTTAATTTTTCAGGCAACGTCTTTGTAGCTAGCGCATGTCGATGTAAAATACAATGGGTAATTGTAACGTGAGGCACTTCCTTTTTTACATACGCTACAAATCCAGAATTTTTGCCTAACATGGAAGGAGCTCCATCAGTACAAATTGATTCTATTTTGTTCATCGGTATCTCATATTGTAATAAAAAGTCTTTGACTTTATTAAATATATCAATTCCTTTTGTAGTCAATTCTAATGGTTCACAAAACAAAAATTCTTCAACAATTTCTTTTTCTTTTACATATCGTACAAACACCATCAGCTGAGAACAATTTTCAACATCTGTAGATTCATCCAATTGAATACCCACTGGGACATTACTAGCTTTAATATCTTCAATTACTTGTTGTAAGATGTCTTTACTTATATCAGAAATTCTAGTACGTATTACGTCATTTGACAAAGGAATTTGTTGAAGCTTTTGTTGTGCTTCAGTACCCAACACTATTTTAGCCATTTCTAATGCACAAGGCTTTACAAGTTCTTCAGCTATTGTATGTGGTTTCTTCTTCTTGGCACAGATATATGCAACTTGATAAGACGCTTGCAACAGCGGCTTTTCGTGTGATATAAATCCAAAAGTTGTGATAGTTCCACTTTTATCAAATCGAACTCGTTTAGATTTCAAACTTTCAAAATCATAGCCAGCATCTACACCACCATGCTGTTTGGTAAAATGCTCATTTAGTTTCGACGGCTTGAGATTGGCGTTTGAAAATTTATTGCAGCACAGAATACATTGTGGTCGCTGCGTTCCATTCTTCTCCGTTGTAAATGTAAAACCATAACGAACATAATCGTCATTCCAACATCGTTTCTTTGACATGGCGTAAACTAAATTAAATTTTTTAATAAAACACTAAAAAAAATATTAAACTTCTATCTATTATTGCTATATTTTAGCTTTCCTTTTGAATTTGACTTTAATGTACCAAATTATATTCTAATAATTAGATTCGAATTTTAGTGTTGACTATTACAAGTTTGAATTTTTGTGTTGAATATTAAAAGTTAAATATTAATAATAAAATAATTAATACAAGTTAATTTTACAAGTTTAGTTGAATATTTATATTCTAACTAGAAACGCATTTGAATTTTTGTAATTGTAGAAAAAATACAAAAATTAATTTGTCTCGATGGTTTATAATTTAAAAACATATTTAAAAATGTTTAGGGAATAAAAAATTTACTAACCAAAATGAATTTTTAAGATTAGTTTTTTATTTTGCTACCTACACGTGAATTTGTAAAATTACAATTTCGCACCCCAAAATATTCAAGCTCGCACCCCTAAGGGGTGCGTGCACCACCGGTTAAGAACCACTGCTCTAAACCAACCTAAGCAAAATCACCAGGAAGTGGAAGTATATACAAAACCTATGACAGAAGTGATCAATGAAGAAACTTTGACCCAGTTAAAATCGATGGTTTCCGTTTTTGGTTACAATTCTGCAAAAAGATCAAGATTACGAGATTAGTAAATTAAATATCTTATCAAATATTTTTTCCGGAAGCAAAAAATCATTCAACTAAGATTCTCAACGTCATTTTATTGCTATTTTCATACAATATTTTAATAAAACTCAGGCCTTTAATATAAGTCATATGTAAATTTCAATCAAAATATAAACGACTTATATTGTGAAAATGTCTGTAACATAAACCTGTTGCTTATTTATTAAATACAAACCAGGGTTTATGATAGAAGAATAAGAATAATTGCAATCTGAATAAGTCATTAAATCAAAGCATACAAAGGCAATATTTTATCAGAAAATTGATTATTGATATTTTCAATAACATTATAAATATTGATTTCTGAATTCACAATAATTAAATTTTCAATAAAAATTTATTTCAAACAAAAATGCATATTATTATTAATCTGACGCGTTCAAATTAAATTTCAAAAATAAACTTCATTTTTTTGTAAAAATTGCTGTACAAATTAACAATTAAGTATTTTTAAAATTTACGTTTTAGTATAATAACGAAAATTAATGTTTTATACTTAGACAAAATTGAGACATCATTTCCTAAACAAGCACCCGGTGAATTAGTTAGAACAAGGCAGTAAATTAATATAAACGAAAATTGTGTACAAATACAATAAAACTGTAGAGATCAATTTATTTTTTTACTTTTATTCTTTTCATTTTCAAATTTTACTTCTTAGTGTTTCAATTTTCATACACTACCTCTGAAACAGGCAATTCATATTATGGAAACAAAAGCTGCTCCAAGTGTTTTTTCAATTACCTTGTTTTTGCGAATATAAGCCGCGACTTATAAAAGAAAAAAAGTTGAATTTTTGATAAACGAAGAGATGCGGCTTATACATAAAATGTTTTCAAATTTGAAATGATTTAAATTAATTCAAAAAGAATCCTAAATCGAATGAAATACTAACAGTTATTTTAAATAATTATAGACACTCTCTAGAACCCATCAAATTCTTCATCAGATTCATAATTAAAGGCTTCCAGAATATTGTAATACCCTAACCCCAGTAAATCCGAATCTAATTCCATATTATTTTCATTGTCAGATTCAGAATCTTCATCACAATCTTCATACTTAAATTACTAGATTGTGTAAAAAGTTCCCGGGCAGTTTTGGATTACAATTTCAGCATATAGAATGACAATGAAAGCAAACATGATTAACCAACCGTTTTATTCGTCAAAGTAAACAAGCTACCACCTCTCCACAAGCAACCGAATCTGATTAAAATACCGATTTTGATCTTTACTGCTACCCGGGAACTTTTTACACGAAGTAGTATAACTGATAAATGAGGAGTTTAGCTTTCTTAAAGCTATTTTGAATACATTCTGGTTAGACTTGATTCCATGCATCGAGAATTCAATTACAGACTTCAACATATGACGCGAGTTTCATTCTTAATGCTCAATATCAGTTTTATTATCAGATTCAGAATCTTCATCATAATCTTCATACTTGAATTATAACTATCATAAATGAGGAGTTTAGCTTTCTTAAAACCATTTTGAATACATTCTGGTTAGACCTGATTCCATGCATTGAGAATTCAATTGCAAACTTCAACATATGACGCGAGTTTCATTCTTCATGTTTTATGAACATATGGATTTTTCCTAAATTTCCCACTGTTATCAGATTTTGGATTTGAACGACTTGTTTGCAGCCAAATCGAGTGGTTGTACAATTTTGTTAGCCCTCCAGGAATACCGCTAGTTTCGATTTTTTTTCGAAAATTTTCTTAATATATCTGTTCAGGTGCGATCGATGAGAGTCGTAAATAAGAAAACAAAATTTTCCTCTTTCTTCAGACAACACATTTAATTTAAATATAAAATCAAATATAACAGTAGTAAATAGTCGACTCTAATTGACTATTGAAATCTAAATTTGAACACAAACTTTCAATTTTTCCAGCAATTACATTATTTATAATAACCGCATTAGTACATTAAAGCTGCGAATAATACACGGAAATCTAGTGAGAAACAGGAAATTGTCAGATGCGGTTCAAATTCACAAAAATACGGTAATAACAAGAATTATTTTGTTTCAATCCATAAAATTATTTTTTGAATGAGATCTTAAATTTGCTCTGAGTTATTCTAAAATTTACTACAAATAAAACAAATTCACTGGGGTAACAACAAAATTCGAGGATAAAAAACAAAGGGATATAAATCAATGGTTACTATAGGAACTGTAAATATGGAATTATGAGAATAAATTGTCATTTACCATGAATATCATGAAATATGGCATTCGTTACCATGACAATAATAAAGTATTGCATTAGTTAAAGTAGTACATTACGATTATAATAATTATGTAGGTCATTATTTAATACAGAAAAAGTATAGTGATTCATTGGTTACCATGACAATAATAAAGGATAACTTTGGTTAATATAGTAACCATAAAGTAGTACATTGGTTACCATTATAATAATTATGTAGGTCATTATTTACTACAGTAAATGTATAGTGATTCATTTGTTTCCGTGACAACAATAAAGAATGACTTTAGTTACTATAAAGTAGTACATTGGTTACCATTATAATAATTATGTAGGTCAGTATTCACAATGGCAAATGTATAGTGTTCATTGGTTACCGTGACAATAATAAAGAATAACTTTGGTTAATATAGTAACCATAAAGTAGTACATTGGTTACCATTATAATAATTATGTAGGTCATTATTCACAATGGCAAATGTATAGTGATTCATTGGTTACCGTGACAACAATAAAGAATGACTTTAGTTACTATAAAGTAGTACATTGGAAACCATTATAATAATTATGTAGGTCATTATTCACAATGGCAAATGTAAAAATATTTACCATGGCAACAACAAAAAATCGTCTAATTAGTTCATTTTAATATATTTATTAAAATTTCCAATTAAAACCCTGGTTCATATGAGTTTCACTTTTATTGGTTTAATTTATTGATTTTCTCCAGAATTAACAATATATAGTGTACATTTATCAATTTAATAATGTATAAAATTGAAATATTTAGTTTGCATTAATTTGCATCAGCCAATGAAAACACTAATTCCATTACCCAATAGCCAGTCTAATAATAATAATAAATGAAAAGAAATATGAAAAATAATTCAAGAATATATTTCATCTGGTTTAACTAGGATAAACTGTATAATTTACTTTCGGCCTCAATGTATTGGTGGTGGTGATGTTACTCGAGGAGTCAACTGTGAGAATCTGGGAGCCCGATCCCAATTGTACAACTGAACTACTGGTGCTGGTATTTGTCCGTTGCAAGCCGTTGCCACGATTCACTGGATAATATGAATTCGATCGTATCTGTGACGAGTTTACATTGACTCCGCGGCTTCCTGAACTGATGGAACTGATTTTCAAACCATTAGAATCAGTGGTAGATGATGTATCGGAAATCGATGAAATAGTGTTGATTGCTCGATTGCTGTGGAATATTTCCTAAATAACTAATATTGAACCGGTATATCTGATCTCATTTATTACATTAGCTACATATGGTCGGCTTGTATATGCCGAGCTAGGTGCCGGCATCAGAGGAGGTCGACCTGGTTGACGATTTGATGGATTGGATATTTTGGGTTTTTTATTACTCGGTCCAACTGAGCCACTTCCTGCATTGCCTTAATAATGCACAATTGTAATAGTTAATTGTAAAATGCAAATTTGCGCAATTCAAATTGCATTTATTAATGGAATTATGTAAATTCCGAGTTGAGTAGAACCAAAAATGTCAAATATTTCAATCGGCATACGGCAAAGACTTTTTTATGATTACAGAAATTCAAAACACCAATTACAATAATATACAAATAAAACAATATTAATAAATAAACTTTTCATGTCTAGGGTTGTTTTTTATCAGCAGTAAAATTTTACTGAAAATGATTAATTCGTAAAAGTCCATAAAAACATAATGATACGTTTTAAAAAACGATAAATTTGCTTGGGTAATGTAAAATTTTTACATATAAAGAATAGAATTCTATTTTTGCTATATTTTGACAAATGGCGTGTGAAGCTGTTGATACGTGTGTTAATAAGCTGAATTCAGCTGCTCTGTTAATTTACACCAAATCCTCCTTTTATTAATACGGGAATTTTTACAATGGATATGATTGATGATGCAGAACAGTTTTTCCGATTTTTGTATAAATTAAAAATTTTAGAAGTGTTTCTTAAATTTATTTCAAAATTTTGTAAAATTCGAGATATGTTCATTAATAAATCTGTGTATTTTTTATATATACATTAAACCCTTGGTTCCTCAAACTTTTTTGAAGTCGGGGAACAGTAAACTCTGATATGTTTTAGGCGGAACATCTACAATACAGCAAAAACTTTCAAACAGTGGCACGGATTGCTAATTTTTTTGAAACCAAAAGAGCAAAAGAATTAGAATAATGTTCGCAAAAATACTCCATTATTATAGAGCAAAAAAGAAACGGAATCGTGTGATTAGCAGAATTTTTTATAACTGCAATAATATTTTATGTTTCCAAGAAGATAATGTTTAACCCGAAAGATAATTTTTATTCATACAAAGCCGAATGAATAGTGTAAATTTTACAGTAAATTGATTTTTATTTTCAAGCCATTTTAAAATTGAATTGTACATTTGATTTTTTCGAGGAACATTTTTTCCCCCATTTTTTTCTTTTACGCTTTTAGAACCAATGCATTAAAAAGACTGTTTGTCATTTCTGTACAGGATTTCGGTACCATGTTCGAGTGAATGGAAATAGTTTTGTTATTGAACAAAATTCAGCTTGTCAAATTCAACAACCAAGTCTACTTTGAGTGATTTTATCTACAGAAATTATTAGTAACACCAAACTATGCCCCAAGACAAGCCTAGCAAATCTAAATGATTTTGTAGGCCACTTTGGAAAAGGATTACATTCCTGTGGCCATTAACTTTTTGAATGTGAAAATTTAAAACAGAATTATGATTTTCAGTTATCTTATATATAAAACTCTAAATATATTTGTTTCCCACCTTTCGCTGTATTACTGACAATTGTAGGTTATATTTCATTATTTTTTCATTTTGATTAATTCTATATATTAAGAAGCTTTTCATCTTTTGCTGCTGTATATTTATTTGTATGTCTGTAACTTTCATTGCTCGAGACTTTGTTTCAAACAGGGAGCTTCAATAGTATTGATACACAATTATTAACCATCAAAAACGGTAAACTCTTTTTATATTTTATATTGTAACTATTAATATTATGCTAATTATAAATATTGTGAAAAATAAAACTTCCAATATATTAAGATTAATTAATTAGAAAATCATAACCGCAGTGAAACCCGGATGTACGGCTAGTTATTTATAAATTAACAATCGAACAGTTAAACATATATAACTATTTTAATAATTATAATGATAGCAATCAATAAAATAATCGAAATTTCAATCTGTGATATATTTGTTTCTCTTTTCTTTCAATTAACTTTTTCAAGTCTATCTTAATACTTTTATATGTACATTTTAGATGATTTTGCAGGTTACAAAAATAGTCTTGTAAAATCGTGTTGGACATCTCTTTAAGGAGAAACAAAACTGGAGGTGATATGTTTGTAAATACCATTCTGTTTTTTATTCTGACAAATGATGAAAGATTTATATTGCATAGAATAAAATCTTGATTTTTATTAGAATCAAAATGGAATATCATTAAAATATTATCTGTTTTTTTGGTAATAAAAAATCAGTAAATTTTTAAAAATTAAAATGATTTAGAATATTAAATATTTCATGTCACTCTTATAGTTTCAATATCATAAATAGACTCTAGGTTAAAACTATAAAATTGCTGTTATGGACAATAATGTTTTACGTTAGTTTTGACATTTTCTTATGCTATTCCATGACATGTTAAACTGTGAAGATAATATAGATGAAATATATTTCAGCAAGTGCTTGAAAATTTTCTGTATGTTTTCAATACTACTCAAGTTAAAATATGAAGTATTTAAACATATGGCTTACACAGTATCGTGTAAAAAACTTTGACAATAAACAAGATGTGACAAATCTTTGTAAAAGAAATAAAAAATGTTTCATAAAAATGGATAGTAATGATAAATTTAATTATAACGAAGTTCAGTTGTATCTAGTTAAATAGTTCTAAATCGTCACTGCCTAGTTGATTTAATCTATTATATCATCATCATTAATCACTTTTTCTTCTAATTTACGCGAATGTATAAAAAATTTATATTTCATTGAAGAAAACAATAATTTCACATAAAATACTAATTAGCTCAAAATGAACTGATATTTACAATTCAAAATATCGAAACTCACCTGTCCCGCCAGATTAGACAGGCTGTTTAGAAGTTTGTACATTTCTGGACAAAAAATATTCGATGAAACGTGTAAAGCTAATAATGGAATGCAAAATATTGAAAGAAAACTTTCTTGTGATACAGAAAAAAGGTAGAAAAATTTAAGAACCTTTTTTAAAGTTCACAGATTATTGAAGCAATTATAAAGTGTTGGCAAGAAAATGTTTTTCTACACTGAAATAACAATCAATACTGACAAGGAAGTATATACTTATATTACAACAGGCTTTGGGTTTAGAACTCAAGGATGACAATATTCAAGTTCAACATGCAAAGTTACATATATTATTTAAATATTCGTAGTTAAAAATATCATCTAGCACGTTATACTTTTATCCTCAATATTGGCCGGATCAAAACTGTTTTTGACAAATACTTAAGCAGCTGATTGAAATAAATGTAACTGTTGTACACATGGAGTAGAAACTGCTATAATTTAGAGGCCGTGTAATAATATTTAAATGAAAGATATTTTTGCTAGAAGTCTAATTTATAGATAGAATACGAAGAGTCACCTTTCGAACCCAAAATTCAAAGCCAATCGTAACATAAATATGTTTCCTGGTTGCTTTTTGATTTGTATAATAGATATTTTACTACATTTTGTGTACATTTTATAATTGGAAAAGCTGATTTTTTTAATGTTCTTTTTTTATTATTGTCGGCGAAGTTAAGATATTTCATTAAAATATCTATTTTCGAATTAATCTAACAGTAATTGACTTATGGAAATTTATTATAACTTCTAATTTCAACTAACAATTTGACATTTTTATTACAATATTACCTAATTCATCATTTTCGTAATTAAAATCTCACATTTATTTTCAGTTAAAAGATAGATTAATAATGAAAATTAAGAAAGTTTGTTATTGAATATCACTTAAAAATATTAATTTTTATATGACAAATAACATTATAATAAAAATAATGACTTTTAAAAACATTCTAATACTAATTCTTCAATTTTGTTATTTTTAAATTTATTTAATCAACTATTTTTCACTTTAAACTATTCATGATTATTGAAAAATCATAAATTGATAAATAATTGATTATTTAAATTTTAAAAAAATTATTGAAAAATCATAAATTGATTATTTAAATTAAATTAATAAAAAATTATTGAAAAATCATAAATTGATAAATAATTGATTATTTAAATTAAATTAATAAAAAATTTTATATAAAAGGAAAACTGACGCAATATATCGTAAAATATGTGTTTGAGTGGCACTCTTAAATTTATTCAATTTTCAAAATTTATGTTACATATTTTATTTCTGAATTTAAATAAATTACTTATAAAATTTAAATTTATAAAGTAATGTGTAATGGTTTTTATAAACGTCTTTATAATTGGGTAGTACTACATTAAATCCATGGTGAGCCAGGGTTCAAGTGGTCAAAACCATATGGGTAAAATAATTCCAATATTTTTGCAGTCAAAATTATTTTTATTTATGAAGAGATCAAAAATTGGGAAATTCTTCAACAAGTGCAGTAAAATACTTCCCTGCTTTCTGTGAATCCAATAGGCACGAGTTCCCGTCTGCAATTTCCACAATTTTAAAAGAATAATTCAAGTTGTGATATAAAAAATTTTTACTGTTGTTAAAACTAATTCAGTTGAGATTAATAAGAATAAATCCAGCGTTATTACCGGTAATGTTAATAACTGAATAATTAAGAGCAAAATTTTCATAGATTTAACGTTAATTTTTCAAATATTTGTCTGGTTATATCCAATTAAAATTTTCACACGTCTAGATCAGTATATCGCATTAATGTCGCGAGAGAATCCTAACTGTGACACGAAATATTTTCGAATTGGCACAAGATATTCCACTTATTACTTTTAAATAAATATAATTTTTGGGAAAATTTAATTTTACTTTTTTTTCTTTAACAAAATACTAATTAAGTTAATATAATATTTTAAATCCACCATCTTAATTAATTACACAATAATAAATACGAAGAGTAACAGGAATATATTAATTAAAATATTTTATAATAAAATAAGCCCTTTTTGCAAAGTAATTATTATATTGATCAAATAATTTTCGATAATCAAATAATCATTGTATTATTATTTCATTATTGTGATTAATATTATTTAATAGGAATATTACTTAATAGAAATGTCTAAAAAATAAATGAATTAAGCCCTTAATTTGCAAGCTCAAATCTTAATTTTTATTGCATTTTTTAATTTGTAAAAATTTCCAGGTTTGATAATATCAATTTTCTTTCAAGTGATTGACTTTAAAATCAGAAGTTTTTGGACCCCAAAATTGTAAAAATAAATCAAAGAATACAGTTAGAGTAAGTGAAGCCTTAAACAAGTGACGAGTTTAGTATCGAAAAGAAAAAACCAACAATAATACAAAACCAAAACAAAGTAAAATGGTACGATGACTTAAAAAACAAGACCAGAAACGAGGATACCGGTTAAACGCTGATGATAACAGTGAGCCTCAATTCAAGTTTGAAAAGCAAAGAATTTTAAGTGGCTCACGACCAAGCAAAAACAATGAAATGACTTTTTAATCAAGTTATATTTCTGTTTACTTTTTTTACTAATATTTTTTTATTAATATTATTTTAATTACTATTATTGTTTATTAATATTATTTTAATTATTATTATTTTTATTAATTTTATTTTAATTATTAATTTTATTTTATTAATATTAATTTTAATAAATATTATTTTAATTAATATTATTGTTTATTAATTTTATTTTAATTATTATTATTTTGATTAATATTATTTTTATTACTATTATTGTTTATTAATATTATTTTTATTAATTTTATTTTAAATGTTATTTTTATTTTATTAATATTACTTTTAATTAATATTATTTTAATTACTATTATTGTTTATTAATATTATTTTAATTATTAAATTTATTATTAATTTTATCATTTATTTATTAAATTTATTTTATTAATATTACTTTTAATTAATATTATTTTAATTACTATTATTGTTTATTAATATTATTATAATTATTAAATTTATTATTAATTTTATCATTTATTTACTAAATTTATTTTATTAATATTACTTTTAATTAATATTATTTTAATTATTAAATTTATTATTAATTTTATCATTTATTTATTAAATTTATTTTATTAATATTACTTTTAATTAATATTATTTTAATTACTATTATTTATTAATTTAATTTTAATTATTATTATTTGATTAATATTATTTTTATAAATATTATTTTTATAAATATTATTTTAATTATTATTATTTTTTATTAATTTTATTTTAAATGTTATTTTTATTTTAATTACTATTATTGTTTATTTATATTATTTTAATTAATATTACTTTTTATTAATATTATTTTACTAATATTTTTTTATTAATATAGCTTTTAATTAATATAATTTAAATTACTATTGTTTATTAATATTATTTTTATTTTAATTATTATTATTTTGATTAATATTATTTTTATAAATATTATTTTAATTAATATTATTTTATTTATTAGTTTTTTTACTAATATTTTTTTATTAAAAAAGTCCATTAGTTTTGTCTTAAATTTTCAAAATATATAAATTTTCAATTTTTAATTATAAACCAATGGAATGGATTTGGTCCGATCCCTTTGTTCCGATTATAAGGATCAGGCAAATTACACTGATAAATGCATTAACATTGCCTGTTAAGAATTTATTATAGTAAATATAATTTATTTCTATCAAATCTTGTAACGGCACAAGGAGGACTGAAATCGGGTCACATGGGGACGAGGGTAAAAATATTGGACGTAACTTAAATAAATAGTGAATTTCACATTTTGTAAATAAAATTTTCTATTTCCAATTATAAGCCAATGAAATTGATTTGATCCAACAACTTTGTTCCGGTTAGAAAAACGGGGGCAAATTACACTGATAGATAAACCAGCTTGCCGTTAAAGAGTTTCCCGGTGAATTTCATATTAATCTAGATTGGAAGGTGAACTTAAGAGGAAAAGAATAACTTTTGTGAAAGAAATTAGAAAAAAGTTTATTTATTATTGAAAGTATGAGAGATAGAATTGCTGCTAATAATTTGCCGAATGAAATATTTACTCAAAAAGATATTGCGTAATAATAAATATGTTACCTTTAACTACCATAAATCTTTTATTGCGATCGGATTCCGCTGAGACTTGCGTGCCTGAAAATGAAAACCAATTAATAACAATAACAAAATAAATCCAAAATCCACTAAAATTTACCCAAAAAATTCCATCAATAACTGAATTGCAACAATATTACAACAGAATATGCATACAATAGAATTATGTAAATCAATCGATTACACCTGGATTCTACCGAATCTTGCATCGATTTATAGAATATATCACGAAAATATTATAAACTATAAGTGTAGATTACTATTGATCAAATTGTGTTATTATTAGAAATGTATTGGCACTGTCTACTTATTATTAATAAGTAGATAAAAATCGGGAAAATCTAATTTGATTGGTATTGTCAAATAACAAATATATGAATACATTTATTTATGTTTTAAAAATAGAAATGAAATTACCGAGATTTCTAACAACAAGTTTGTTGTTAATTTGGTGCGGTTGGTGGGTTTTTACTTGTTCGGTCATTGCTCGTTGTTTAAGTGCCAATCCGAGAGAGTTTGCGTAATCTCCGCTTTGATGATGTTGCAGGTTAGATGCGTGATGGACAGTGGGCACATTTTGGATGAAAACCTGTTGAGTAGGTTGATTTTGTTGACCCGTCCAACTGCCGCCTAGATGATGAGACGGAGGAGAGCGCAATTGATTGTTGGATAAAGTTATGAAACTGCCACCGGCTTGTGATTGCTGTTGAGAGATAAATGATGAAATTTGATTCTTTTGCGGATTTGTAGATATTAAATTGATGCTTTGTGTTATTGTATTTCGAGGGAAAGCAAATCGCTGTCCAGCGTTATTCGAAATTATCATTTGATTATTACTTCCAGTTAGATTAATTTCTTGAATATTTGTATTGAGAGATTTAATAGGGCCACTAAATATTAAATTTGGTGGGTTATTGGGCGGCATTAACAAACTACTAGCCAAAGTTTGACGTGTATTAATTGTTACAGATGGAGTTTCACTTGAGGTAATTCCTTGTTCAATATCATTGATTTGATTATGAATAGAAAATGAATCAGGCTTGATATTAGTTTCAACTATAGGATCATTAATTACTTCTGATTGATTTGACTCTCCAGTTGCAATTTCTGATAGTAAATGAAGATTATAATCGTGAGATGTGCTTGGTTCTTTTGTGAGATTATTCTTAAATAGCTCTTGACTTGGTGTTTTATTTATATCAGTCATTGTCGACATTGAACACTGGGCTTTAACCGTGGCTTCAGTTTTAACAGCTCTTCTGTCTTTATTTATAATTCTGTTAGTAAGAATAGATGCTTCGTGTTTGTCAGATAATTCAGAATCATGAGTTTCACAAGGTGATGGAAAATCCTTTTCCTTAACAGTAAAGCTAATACTCGTTTGTGAAGCTTGATCACAGTATATAGTTCGAGGAGTTGGTCTCTTAGTTGGTGGAAATTTTAACGCTCCTAAAGATGCCCATTCTGAATAAGCATCAAAACCAGAAACATTTTCAGCAATTGTAGCTAATTTTTCATTATTAGCAGCTCTGCGTAATTCCGCTTTGTTTCGTTCATCACTAATTGATAGAATTTTTTGTAAATTTAGTAAAACATTTTTTTTCTCTTCCGATAAAGGACCTTGTGCTCTAAGTACAGACACAACATCAGAATAACATAAAAGTTCTTTCTCTCTTAGAATCTGTCGGCATTCAAGGGAATTCAGATCGATGCGCATAGGCCAAATTGTTTCGCAAGTATATGACATCTAAAGCAAACGGAAAAAAATAAAATCTTTATTGAATTAAAACATTTAAATACAATTTGAAATCTTAATCAAGTGCAATCCGTATATTTGAACAATAATATTTTATATGAAAATTTAAAAAAATAACAAAATGAAAATAATAAATAAACAAAATTACAAAGATGATAATTATAAGTATTATAAAATTGAAAAATATCAATTTTTCAAAAACTTCAATAGAAAATGACATTATTTAATTAAATACTGTTATAGTTTTTTAAAGTAATTTTATATGATCTCTAAAAAATTTGTTAATATTTAAAAATAATTCAAATGAGGTTTTAAGGACCCAAAAAGAGTTTATTTTAAAATCAAAATAGATAAGATTTTAATTTAAGAAGTATAAGTTAATATATTTTATCTATAAATAGGGTTGGGATATTACACATTAACATTATATATATATAGTTTTCAATGGCTAACCGATGGTATCTTGCCAATTAAAGTATTGAGCCTTAGATAAATCATTTCGAGTTTGTTTAGCTGAAATGGAAGAATATACATATAAATATATGCAAATTTGAAATTGAACCAAAAGTACTAAGTATATCAACAAATAAGAAAATGTACTATTGTGGAGTTATTGGTATCTAACCTTGACCCCTTTACATACACGTTTTCGCGCCACCAATGGTTACCCGTTGCTAGGCAACGTTGGAACTGCAACCATTGGTTATGAGTCCGCGAAAGAAGAGCTCTGATACAGAACTGCTAAGGTCCGGCCACATATCGGGTTCAGGGGCTGCCGTTAGAAGGCTTCTGCCCGTCTTATTATTTAGGTACCTTAAGTACTCTCGCTTCGAAATAGTTATTTAGTTAATTCTATACCTTATAATCAACTACTTCAACGAAAGAAAACCAAATCAAACATTTATAGGAATAATATTACACATTTTTTAATATTAAGACATAGTATGTCATTTTATTTATCCACGCCTTGGATACGTCGTCGTAGTCTTTCGGCTCTACCTGGCTTTGCATGAAATTTTGATCGTTTTTTGGTCTCTGTAGACCAACTGTGCCGGAGAGAATACCAATGGATATATTACCGCGGTGCCTTCTTGGCACGCTGATAGAGCAACTTCTAAACCCCGAATTTGGGTTTGTTGGGCCTGATTGAGTATTTTTTCAATTCCCCATCCCTGTTGGGCCGTAGTGAGACGTTGGTAGATCTTTTTCATTCTCGCAGGTTCGACCCAGGTAGCTTTGATTTGCTGGATCTCTTGACATAATTGCAGGAATTGGCAATGCAAATCTGTGTTCTCTCGCCGCATGTCTCTCTGTTCCAGAGTGAAGGTTCTTGCCGATCCCAT
Source organism: Schmidtea mediterranea (assembly GCA_022537955.1). Lineage (NCBI taxonomy): Eukaryota > Metazoa > Platyhelminthes > Tricladida > Dugesiidae > Schmidtea > Schmidtea mediterranea. The sequence continues at coordinate 24,258,865 of CM039680.1, read as the reverse complement.
TTCTAGACCGAAAAACATCTGGTTAGTTACACCAATAAAGTAGTTTCATTATTATATGTAGTGATAAGGTTGATTAAACTCATTCACCAATGACTTAGATGTTTAAAATAAAATGTCTTAGGTTCATCAAATTCTCTATAACGTGTTTTAGTTCTATTTGTTTCTTTCTACTTATCGCATATAACTGAAAATCCATCTATAGACCTCTCCGAATCGCGACAGTGTACTGCACCTTATTACTAAAGAATTATATGGTGAAATTGTATTCCTCATTTAGAAATATTGTCACACATCATCATCATTTTTATTATATCTTATCGAAAGAAAACGAAAATAAACACTTTAAAAAATTTTATTGCACATTTAGATATTACAACTCAGGCCATCCTTCTGGGCTCATCGTTGACCCTCAGGTAGATTGTTTCGTGTAGAAGGTCCATACGTTTCCATTGTTGATGTCGACGGGCATATGCGTGATCTTCTAACTGCCGTTATCCAAGTCGGTTCCTAAGCGCTGGATGTATTAATCGATCTGGTAAAGGTCAGCTTTGTGGGGCATCCGTGCTCGTCAGCCTGGGATCGTCCAATTCATATGAAACTCCGTACTCCGGAGCGAAGCCATCTGTACTCGGAAAAAGACCACTGACGATGTCAGCGTTCAAGCTGGCTCAGTGCCACCGGGCCATATTTACCTTCCAGTGGTACTTCTTCTCGAGATTTTCTAGTCGTAGTAGGCTGAATTCGGCTCCTTGGCTGGCTTCTCGTGCCGGGTTCCTTCCCGGTTCCCGCTTGATAGCTACACTGGGTAGCTCCACTTCATCATCTTGATCGTCTGGTCGTCGGGGCCAACTGGTTTCTCCATACGTGATCAGCGAGAATTACTATCAAATTACTATCAAAGTCAAATACTACCTCTACTACCTGCTCACCATACAAAACCGAAAACCTCTTCGACAACTCTATCTCTAATAACCCCATTACATCCCCATCTACCTGTGACACTAATTATACTACTACTTCTAATACTACTCCAAAAACCAACAAAATACTTACCATGCCCCCTATGACAACACAGACGTACAACTTGGGGCGATACTATCAAAACCTCACAATATATTTTGATGAATATGATAATACGTATGAAACTTTTGACCACTATGATTTTAAACCTTTGTGTCGCCCACTTGGTGATCCTTCAGATGACATCTTTCAAAGTCCGATCTATATTCAAAATGGTCACATGAATCAAAATGATGGCTACTTCATACACTCTTTAACAACGAAAAGACCAACCTCTGACATAAATCTCACCAAATCAAATATCACCACTACCACATGCAACGATAAAACTACTACTACAAACCTTAATGAACCTAAGACATACAACCTTGCATACAAATTTAGCTTCACTGATTTTTGTCAAGATAAGTATGATTATGAAATTGAATCACGCTACCTGCCCTTTATCAAAGACCAGCCTTATACACCTGAACGAAATCTTGATGATGAATACTATACGACTACTTACACTAGCAAGAAACAACCTTCTGACACCATATTAACTCAATCAAATGTTACATTTACTATCTGCTCGAACTACACACCATACATTATTGACTCTGATTACTCTGATGACTCCTATGACTGCGATGACCCCAATGTTGACCCCTCAATCAGTCAAGATGCCTGTATACTATCCAAAACACCTATAAAATTACAATTAAACCATATTGAGAATCTTACTACCAGCTCAACACCTAAAAATGACTACTATAGAAAACCATCAAACCACTTTAATGACACTCTCAATTCTTTATCCAAATCAGCTGAACTTGATCTATCAAGCTTCTCAGACAACATCAATAACACGTATGATTACTCCAATATTACCAACCTTAGTAACGAAAACCTCATTTACCACATAGATGAAATTACCTCACCCATTTATGATCATAAACCTAATACCACCTTACAATCTTTCTTAACTACCATGCTTAAAGATCTAATTCCCACACATTGCAAAATTGAAACTAATAGTAATTGCCCTCCAACAACGATGCCTGAACACCTCATTAAATCCTCTAAATCTGTTGCTTACGACTTTACCTACATACACTTCAAAACTGAAAACAATTTATTAACTACTACAAAGTATAATAATCTTGACCACTCACCTAACTACACTGAAAACGACATTATTATTTCACCAAACCCTCAGAAACTCATATCATCCAATACTCCAATTATCAACCAAGACCCAACTAAAATACCATGTAACCTGCGTGGCTATCTATTCTGTAACTGCTGTAACAATGACCCTTTTATTTCATCCACCCTTAAATATAACCTTAAAAAAAATACTTTATCCTCAAATACCTCTTTAAATACGCCAATTATTGACCAAGATTCTAAAGAACCATGCAGTATATGTGACTATATTTCCTGTAACTGTTATAATAATAGCGACTATAACGATGAAAGTGATGATAGCGACTGCCCTGATGAAGATGAATTCAACACATTCCACGCTGATCCTGACTTCCTACCATACATTAAAAGCCAACAATATGAAGAAGAATATTACTATCCATATCATCCTGACCCTTATCTTGAAGCGTATATTAAAAGACTACAATATGAAGATGAAAATGATCAATGAATAACAATTAATGAATGATGATGACCTGATGACCTACCAATTCCGATTCCTGAATAATGACCCCCTTGCAGTGATTGCCTGCTACCGAAGGCTGATGTGTTGATAGTGGTCCAATGATGAGCCGAAACCTCCGAAACTACCGAAACTACCGAAACTACCGAAACTACCGAAACTACCGAAACTACCGAAACTACCGAAACTACCGAAACTACCGAAACTACCGAAACTACCGAAACTACCGAAACTACCGAAACTACCGAAACTACCGAAACTACCGAAACTACCGAAACTACCGAAACTACCGAAACTACCGAAACTACCGAAACTACCGAAACTACCGAAACTACCGAAACTACCGAAACTACCGAAACTACCGAAACTACCGAAACTACCGAAACTACCGAAACTACCGAAACTACCGAAACTACCGAAACTACCGAAACTACCGAAACTACCGAAACTACCGAAACTACCGAAACTACCGAAACTACCGAAACTACCGAAACTACCGAAACTACCGAAACTACCGAAACTACCGAAACTACCGAAACTACTGAAACTACTGAAACTACTGAAACTACCGAAACTGCTGAAACTGCCCAGACTGCCCAAACTTATGAATACCTACCACCGAAACGCTGAACGTGACCCCCCAGAGTCGTTCAAAGGTTGAGGAAACTATTCCTCTCCTTCTTGTGTACTAACATTATTAAATTAAAAAAAATGAAGAGCTGAGATTATTTATCTCCTCTTATGCCCTGAGGGCAATCGAACTTTAATGAATAAAAATTTGATTTTTTTTTTTTTTTTTTTTTTTTTTATGATCCCACAAGGCTTGACGGTAATTTGCAGCTGTGACATTTGCAGGGTGACACGCGAATCATCCACCCATCCACCGTGCGGATCTCTGCGGTCTAAATAGTCGTATCAATTAATATCATGGTTTGAATGTTGTATTATTGTTAGTAAAACAAAATCCTACGAAATCGCTAATGTATTTATTATCGTCGTCAGTCATAATGCATTTGAGTAAATACAAATAATAATAAAGTCAAGAATATTTATATTTGAATAACGGGAGTTATCTACCTCGTTTGCGTTCGGCGTAATTGCTTACTAGCCTTCCGTCCCTAGGCGATTGGTGGTCCGGGCAGCCCTTCGATCTTCGAGCAGCCCTTTTACTTCACGTCCACTGTCCGTGTGCGGTTGGTATTGTTTAGATACTTTTGACATTATTGAATATTTCCGAATTTGTGACGCTATATATATGCTTGTAGGGTGACTCAGCGCCACTCGGCTGGTTTATTTCCCCATTAATTATAGTTAATTCACTCCCTAAGATATTAATATAATTTATTTAGCTGATTTTATTTTTCTTTATTTATTATCATTATGGAGTTTTTCCTTACTATCGGCTATTCATTACTTTTTATTTTACTAGAATTGCCGGTGCAATTCACCATTTATTGAATTTTTGTCGGATTAGTTACTATTACAGTTGCTCGATTTTTTATTGTCACCCTATTTATTTCATTTTATTTTAGGTTCGATTTTCTTATTGGCCATTATTTTTCTTAGGGAATTTTACGTGGAAGTATGTAATCTATGCATGCTCTACCAACGGCGCGTGACACCAGTTGGTAGTTAATTTCACCGGTTCTTCTACATAGATTATTTTATTGTGATTCTTTGGTCTAGTTTTTATCTGATTCCAACAATTTTGGAGTTATTCATTTTTGGAATTTGTTATTTTTTCTTCGAATTATATCGGCGTAATTGATTCTACTCTCCTTGGATCATTCTTCATTGGTTTATTCGGGTTACACACTGAGTTACCCCTTCTCCTCTCAGTTGATTTATGAACGATGAAGTCTCCATCATTTCTATTCTCCTAGTTGGCAATTTATTTCCCCTCGCCGTAATATTTGTCGTCTTCGGAAACCGAATACCAAAGCGTCTGCTAATCTTGGCTCATATTATTCCACTGAACTATGGGCTTGTTATTTCATCTGTTGGTGGAGTTACTTCTTCCTCAATTCTCTACTGAATTTGTTGTTGCCTGTGATTGTTCAGAAGTTCAATGCAAATTCTCAATCGGCGATCAATCAAAGAGTTTTGTGGTACAACGCTTTCGACCGAGGCTGATTTTTTATGTAATAAAATGGGTGCATTAAGGAATTCGCGTTTATTTATCTCTGTTGGGGATTTATTATTATGATTGTAATTTAGTCGTTCATATTCAATATTATTTTTATATCAATGATTTTATCTACGTGGAAGGGTTATTTATTTTTATTGTAAATGATAGGTGATCTTAATTCAAATTATCTCGATTAAGTTTACTATTATAATACTTTTTATTTCAGTGAGAATATTAGACCTACTTCGTACTTAGGATTCTGTTATCGCTATTCTATGTACTAGGTCACTCTTCGCTATCCTTTTATTTGAAGGGTATTATTATGCTAATATCTAACATAGTCGAATTCTTATCTATTATCCATGTCAGAATTTTAAATGTTTTTCACTAACGTAGCTCTATAATAAATAATTGCCTATGGCTGACTATCGTTCCAGTAAAATTATATAGTTAATAGGCTTAGAGTTAATTCGATATATCTCTCCTTATTTTCATTTTAGGTATTTTAATCATAGTACAGAATGTTATTCACGAGTATATTTAAATCAGTTGCATCGACTCCGAGTTTTCATTTTCCCGTCCCCTTGAATTTGACCTTAAGGAATATGTGTTCACATTAAGATTTTAAGAGTGCCCACTGGACTACTCGATGTGAGAAATTTAGCCGATAAATGATATAGATTTTAGGTCGAATTTTCTGGAGATAGGTGAAAGGGAGCTAGCCAAAAGACTAGTTCCGGATCTTCCCACTGCCTCTATATACAAAAGGATATGACGTTTGAGCCCGTCGTTACGCATGACTGGACTCTCACGAGCACAAGCTATAGGCAGAGAAACCGAAATTACACATTTTGATAGTTATGTCGTATTTTAATATCTTGCATAGTGTGTGGCTGTCGGTCGGAAAATTTTCGACGAATGTAACTCTTTCATTTAAACGTATATTTTGAATCCTCACATAATCATAACATTTCTCCTCCAGCATTTATTAATATACACAACAATTATTCCCCATACACAAGCTCAAGTAGGGCTTACATAGAAGAGTGCCTGAGTCGTATTATGGAGAAATTATTATCAAGAATTAATCCTCTGAAGGTTGATTCGACTGAATAGTGGTTCTCAGATTTTTCTGAAGAAAAGTGACTTTGCTAACTAAGTGCAATAAAATTCTTTTAAAATGAATTGGTATATATACCTGTTCTGTGACCCTAACCTTGTTTGTTCTTTTTGATGCATTTTAATTGTAATATCTAATTCTTATTTTATCAATTTTCTATATTAAATGAATAATTTATTTTATTTAATTTTTTAATAGAATATTTCTTTTTGAAAATATTCCATTTTATTCGTTCGCTGCTAATTTTTATGAATTATCCATTTTTCGGTCAAATTTTATGTTATCTTGTTATTTCTATGTTAATTTTGTGCTGATTTTGGTGCATCTTTGTTATTATTTTGATTTATTTTTATGTTTTTTGATTTTATATTTAATTGCATTTTTCTCATATTTTAAGGTTGTTTATTTGGTGTTTATGGGTCTGATTTTAAATCCGCATGTTATATTTGCGTGCTATTTCCAATTCATTTAAACAAAATCTAGTGCTAGTCCAACACTATATAGAAAGGTATCAGGACATAAACCCCCTGGACATATACCCCAGATCAATAACCCCCCGTCAAAATCCCCATGAACATAAATCCCTTGTATATATTATCCGCATGTAAATAACTGCATTGCAAAAAACACTAACAATTAACCCCTACTACGTTCTAATTGTATGAACACCACAATAAAATCTACATTTGAGGAAATCGTAATTGCCAAAATTTTGGATAAAATTAATGGAAGATTATCCAGAAATTTCCGAAGAATTGATGTCTTTCGTAACAACATACTTCTGAGAAAAATCCTTTTCCACATACACAGATACAAAAATAAAGTATAAAAAATAGACTTATAGCTGCTGAGCACAAATGGGTAATCAAAAATGTTAATACAGCTGAAGGGGTAACTACTTCCAACCCAGCGCATGCATAAGAAGTTTAACCGCTAGCCACCCGTCAAAATTGACGTTGGTACTGTATGCAAGTGGGTTGAATATTAGCAAAGGGTGAGCCTCTTTTCAAAGACTGCCAATACCCTAATATTCAGTTGGGTTCACGAGCTGTCGTAGAAGACATCATGCTCTGATTTGAAAGGTCCCCGCGCTCATGTATTTCCTAAGTTTAGTTTCTGAAAATTATTAAAACATTCTTTTAGGGATCTAATTACACTATCTGGATGAGGAAAGGGATGAGAACGCACATTTCTTATCCGATTTGAATTTTTTTGAGGAAGGTCTCTACAACAGTGTTCGTAAACGTGCCACCGGCCAACACAGTAGAAACACTGTTGGGGACACCCTGGGTTACCTCATTATCCTTATCGACAAAACAATACTGAGGACCATAACAATAAGGTCAGTAATCACCATAATGACAAATAGATCATCATAATGATATCTCTAGTAATTGACACATTTAATAAAATAATTGATTGCAATGTTAATAACAATAAAACGAAAACCCCAAATTAATAATAATAATAATAATAATAATAATAATAATAATAATAATAATAATAAAAATAATAATAATAATAATAATAATAATAATAATAATAAAAGTATAATTATAATAATAACAATACAATTTATATAAATAGGAATTATAAGATTTACCATAAAGATTTATAATAGTAATTCTAAAGCTATAATGGGAATAATAATAATTGTATTCATGATACTAATATTAATAATAATAATAATAATAATTCTTACAATAATTATAGGTACAATAATAATATTAATACTCCGGCTTTCAAAGAATTTAAAGATTTGTTTCTAATGTTCCTAAATGAAAAATACTATGATCCTTAAAATGTTGAGTTATTAGTCTCTAAAATAGGATTAATTAAATTTTATTAACTATATAGTAAAGTATAAAATTCTTATTCATATAATATAATTAGCATTAGTATATATAAGAATTTCCTATTCTATATTACGGGTTCTCACCATAACCCTTAAAAATCAAGAATTTAGGAGATATTTCAATATGTACTATATTGCTTATTTTTAATTTAAGAATAACCTAAATTTAAATTCTTTCGCTTGCCATTTATTGACATGGTAATTTATTATAGGATTTTCAATTCCTATAATAAAAGTAAGTATCGATTTTTAGATACTTTTAACTTAAATTTTCTTGTATTTTAGATTCCCCAAAGAAGCCAGAACCACCCGGCTGACCTCCACCAGCATGGGCTCTTCCTATGAGGTTTGTTGAATGCAGATTTTATTCACTTTTAATTTAAGGACTTTCAGATTCAGCTACAAGTAAATCTTTGCAAATTAGAAAACGAAATTTTCCAGCGTGGAATATTTTTATTTTGTAGTAATTTTAATAATGATATTTATTTATTATTTTTCTTTTTCTCTTGCTTAAATTTTTGATGATAATATTAATAGTAATGTTAGTAATAAAATTGTATTAATAATGTTAGTAATAATACTATCAATAAATGATAATAACAATAATTATGAAACGTCAAAAGTAATAACAATAGTCATGATGATAATAATGACAATAACGATGTCATAATAATAATATTAATAATAATAATATCAATAACAATCAGTAATAATAATAATAATAATAATAATAATAATAATAATAACAATAACAATAATTATAATAATGACAATGATAATAATATTAATAATAATAACAATATTAATAATAAAAATAACCATGAAGGACTCTAGTAAATATTTTTTTGGTTGTAAGAATTATATAGAGGCATAAACAATAATAATAACAGTAATAATAATATTAAAATTGATTATGTAATAATATAAACAATACTAAATATAATGACAACAATAATAATAATATTAATAATAATAATAATTTTTATGAAAAATTTAGGTAAAGATTAAAGACTAATATGAAATTAAGATAATGTGAGTTTAATTTATACAATTCGTCCGACGACCCACGCTTCAAAAAATAAATATAAAATTTGCAACTTTGATATTAAATTTGATAATTTATGGTAATAATATCAAAAAATTGATAACCATATTAATAATGTAAAGATCTAAATGTGGTTATAGAGAATTATGTATCCTAGGTTCTACTTTGAGATGATTTTATCAAATACGGCTGTTTATGATCGGTTGTGAGGTAATTATGTGGAATGTTTTCGAAAATCACAATTATGCGGGTTTTTCTTTAGCTATAATTTACGCAAATTAGTAATTTTTTTCTTTCGACTTGTCGTTCATCATACGTGCGGTTATTAGCTTACTTCGCCTGCATGAACTTCTTTATATGTCTTTCATTGCCTTTTGTTAACCTTTATATTTAGACCTTTCCCAGTACCTCAACACTACTCTTTCGAGGGTTGGGCGATAGGATTTAAGAAAGGAGAATACTGAGCGGTTCCAGCTATTGCCTTCACCACGGGTTTCCCGCTAACCACCGGTTTGATCCCGGGTAAAAAAATTTCATTTTAATCACTTGCGTGCTTGAAAGTTACGGTATGTGAGAAAAATAAAATTTAAGTGTAATTTTGCAGTTTAATCCTCGTGATGGAGGTTCGAACTAAAATGAACTCTAACCAATGACAAAATCCTGTTAAAATATGATAAAAGAAAATTTAAATAAAATTGCTATAAATTTTAATCGTATAACAATATCAAATTAACATAGTAATAACATAAAAATAACAAAATTTACTTTTGTTCAATAATTCATTGATCTCACAAAATTAGTAATCAAAATATAAGTTGATATAGTAGTAAATAACAGAAAATGTACTAAATAAAAGAAAGTTGTACTGAAAGAATAATTCTAATTCTAATTCTGAGAAAAATTCTGAGATTTGTCTATCCAGCACAGTAGTAGGATGTGAGCCCGTCAGATACAACTCCCCTTGGCTTACGTAATTATTACGTAACATTTGACCTCTAAGCGCACTGTTGCTACCTGGAGATTGACCTTTGTCCACTAGTTGCTAACTAGTAATTGACCTTTGGTGACCTCATGATTACATCACTTGACCACTGGTCACTTATTATGTTACTGGTCACACTTATTATGTCACTGGTCACTACATTGAGACTGTTACCTAACTGCTATTATGTCACGTAGTTGTGGACCAACACACCTACCTTCTAGAACCTTCAACACACCTAACTTCTAGAACCTTCCACACACCTACCTTCTAGAACCTTTGGTTCTTAAACATTTCACACACACACACCCATCCGCACAGATCCGCACAGTCGTAGACTTAGCAAAATCACTCACTAGTACTATTGGTATTATTATTATACTTTTTACTTCATATAAACGTATGAGTTTCGTTTACCTCGTTGATTCATGTTACTTGCATATGATATATTAAAAAATTATATTTACATGAAATTTTCAATTGTTAATTATATTATTACATAAAAAATTATAAAATAATCATTAAACATAATAAATTAAGATCAAACTCGTCTTAAAAATAAATGTTCAATTCTAAATTATTTAGCTTACTGACTATTTTGTTAGTAGTATATTACATAACAATTTTATCAAAATAATCATAAAACTTTAATAATTTTCATGAAAATTTAAGTTTAAAAGCACTATAGTATATTGATAGTTTATTTAATTAAAATCAAGTCACTCAAAACTTAAATTTTATCACTGGATTTACAATATTTTAAGAAAATAATTCAACAAGTTTAAAATTTCAACTAAATATAAAAAATTAAATTATGCCAGATTTACTTTACCAATTTCTATAAAATTTTAAATTTACAGCAAATAAAATATATATATTTATTTTTTCTATTAAAAAATTTAATTTTTAAAATAAAAAATAATTCGCCCACTATAGGAGTTGAACCCACGACTCAACGAATTATTACCGACACCAGACTGTTACAAGTCTCATTTAATAATAATTACAAAACAATAGAATAAAAAGACAAACACATTTACAAGACAACATTTATTTAAATAAAAGCTTCAATATCTTCATTGGCATTGATACCTAAATAATGCCCGAATGCAAAACTTTTGTTTTTACCTACCCACTGACGTTTATCATCGTTGTTACTTAAAGCAATTTTACTATTTTTAAAAGTAAACAACTGATGATTTCTCGTCCCTATTCTCGTTTGAGAAACAGAAAAAATTATATCGTTTCTATAACAATCAAGATAAAAAAGATGCTTTATTTCAGTTCCTTCCAAAGTAATTCCCTTTGCTTTATTACTTTCAGTTTCACCTAAAAGACTATAGCATTTTGGTCGTAAGAAAACCCATTCCTTATATCCAAGTCCCTTACTCTCATCTTTGAATTTACCAATTACTGAGTCAAGTTTTCTTGAATACAAAGGATGACTAATATTATAATTCGAAGTGTCCAAAAGATTATCCGAAACCATTGCAGGTAAAAGAGTACTTAATTTACAGTTTTTAATTTCAAGAAAGAAAGTACGATAAAAGTAATAATCACAAAAACAATTTATAACACAAAAAGATAAACAATTTTTAAATCTAAATATATTTAGTTAACAATAGCAATTCTAGCATTATCAATTCTCCATATTGGTGACATAACTTCATTTTGATCAACTTTATAACCTTGAATAGTAATATTAATGTACCAACTTTCCATTTCTTTGAATTGGATTTCTTCAAAAGCGTCATGATATCGAGAGTTTCTAGAATTAATATAATTATTTTCACTGCAACATAATTTCTTATTGATTTGATGTAAAATTTTATTGATTGAATCTGCATCTTCCTTCGTAATATTCACCTGAAGTTTTGAAAATCGAGTTTGACTTAATTTAGCAGCTTTTGAAAATTTATATTCTATTTCATTCACTAAGAAGTACATTCTATGACCGTGATATATCTGAACAGGCTTAAAATTTACATCTTTTCTGTTTCGAGTATTTTTAGCTGTTTCGTTCTGATTGTTCACCATCATGGATTTATCGCTAAAAAGTCCTTGCATCTGAAAAATGAAAATAATTTACAAATTTCATTATTTATACTTAAAATAACACGTGTGCGTCCAATCATAATCATTTTAATAAAAAGCTTTACTATATAAACAAATTATGAAAACCAATTAAAACATATATATAAAGACAACAAAATTTAAATAAAAATAATTTATTTTTAATTAAATTCTTCGCTCCATCTTGCGAGCATGTATAACAGATCAGCTTTCGCCTTTTCCGCCCTCCAATTGTTACAACAATTGCAGGGTGATCCGCAAAGTGGTTCGGTTTTTATTGTCATCTCTTTTCTTTCCTTATACTCCATCAGAATCTTTTCGACGCTGATACCAGTCGCCTCAAAGATTCTATATGTTATAACCTCTGGAGCCCAGAACGCCATATTTTCCCTTAGTTCGGGATATGAGATGATTATCCTTTCTATAAGGAATTGAATAGCTGAATCTAAAACCATAAATTAAACATATCAAATTATAAATAAAAGAAACTTACCATCTGTTGAAGTGTTTCTCATTTTGTTATTTGAATGAATAACTCACTTGTATTTATACTAATTTTTAACACACATCAGACTCATTTCAACGAATCAGAATCATTCACACAAATTAAAAACATATTACAGCCAATTAAAACTATACACAACTATTACATCTATGTTAGGTAATGCTAAGTAAAAAACTTTAAGATTTCATCGTTTTCAATGACTGACTTAATATCATCAATAATATTTCCAACAATTTCATGATAATCCAATGCTTTAAGACCTAAAATTACTATTTTACCACTAGCAAACACGTTAACACATAAAGGATTATATTTAACATATCGTAAAGCTGGGAATATTTCAGGTTCATATATACAATTAACTTTGTTCAATAAATCATATAAATTAATATCTATTCCAATATCGGCAGTTACTGTAATTGATTGAATTTGAACATTTTCAATTGTAAATGGTAAATCTTCAACTTTTAGAGGTTGCTTACATCCCATAATTCGACACTTGCCTGACTTGAAAAATATAATTGGATACTTACCACTTCGATCTACAATTTGTTGCGGTTTCCCAAATTGAAAATTCATGTGAGCAACTGAACATCTTCCTTTATAATTTATGTTGCTAAGCATCTATGACGTAACTATTTTTGAATATTTTTTATTCGTGTATAACTATTAATTTAAACAAATATAAAAAATATAATTAAAGTTAATATTTAAAATGGAATTAAGAAATGATGCAGTATATCAAATTGTTGGTCCAAGCGGAAGTGGGAAAACATTATTTGTTTGTAAGTTATTACAATCAAACATGTTTAAATTAAAGTTTAATAAAATATATTGGCATAAGGGAGCCGATGATGAACATGGAATGACACAGGATCAATTTTGTAAAATAAAAATGATAATTATAAAAGGGTTTGATAAAAATTGGGTATCTAGATTACGGCAAGGGGATGTGATAATTATCGATGATTTATATCAAGAAGCGAATAAAGAAAAGGATTTTAATAATTTATTTACAAAGATAGCTAGACATAAAGGTGTTACAGTTATTTTTATAACACAAAATCTTTTTCACCAAGGAGGATCTCACAGAACTCGCAATTTGAATGTCCAATATTTGATTGTTTTCAAAAATCCTAGAGATGCAACTGTTATTGATTTCCTTGCAAGACAGGCTTACCCTAATAATCGTAATTTCTTGATAAACGCCTTTCCAGATGCAACCAAAATTCCACATGGATATATTTTTCTTGATTTTACACAGCAGTGCAATGATGATTTACGAGTTAGAACTGATATTTTCAATAAAGAAGGTGCAATGTTTTATAAACAAAGTTGAAAATGATGCTATATACATCTAATCATGCTACTTAAATCTCGTGTTAAACATCCAAAATTATCAAAACTTCGAAATGTGTTTAAAAAGACTCGTGAACCACTGATTCCTCCAACGACCTAGTTTCACCCCATCTAAAAAACTTATAACTGAAAATATTCCTGCACAAAATCTTATTTCACACAATTTAAAATCAATTCCGAATAAAAATGAAAAGTCTATAAAATCAAGTCATCGTAGTTTTCCATTTTTTAATGCTTTACTAAAGGCTCCAAGTGTGAAAAGAATTAATATCTTACAATCTTTTCCAAATTACGTTATTGACGATTTACTTGATATTATAGTTAAAGTTGTCAAAGGTAAAATTGAAATCAGTAAATCAAGTAAAAAGGTATTAGACAAACACAAAAAACCACTGTTATCACTTGTAAATTCAAAAAATCGAATGCAGATGCGTAAAATAGTATATAAACAACAAGGTGGTTTTATTGCGGCATTGCTACCACTAGCATTATCATTATTAGGTGGAGTAATAGGAAATTCATTATCATAAACAATGGGTACAACTACTTCATTACCTAATCTTATACTTAATTTTAAGTCTACATGTTGTAATGGAGAAAATTTGGACAAATCCAAAAAACGAAGCAGGTTTCAGTGGGGTAGAAAAGCTAAAGAAAAAAGTTACAAACTCGAAAAAAGAGACGCAAAAATGGTTATCAGGTCAACTGGCTTACAGTTTGAACAAACCGATGTTGAAAAGGTTTCCAACGAGAGCATATAAAACATATGGAATTAATGATTTATGGCAAATGGATTTGATGGAAATGATACCATTTTCTAAAATTAACAAGGGCTACAAGTATATTTTGACATGTATTGATGTTTTTAGTAGATTTGTTCGCGCTATACCAGTCAAAACAAAATCTGCAAATGAAATGGCTTTAGCAATAAAATCAATGTTTAAAAATGGAAAACCGATTAATTTACAAACTGATTTGGGTAAAGAATTTTACAACAGTAAAGTTAAAGAAATAATAAAAGGAATAAATCATTACTCTGTATTTTCACAATTCAAAGCAGCACATTTTGAACGATTTAATCGAACATTAAGGGATAAACTTAAAAGGTATTTCGTGCATCAGGGTAATAAAACATGGATAAATGTTTTACCAAAAATGATTTACAGTTACAATCATTCATCTCATAGAGGTTTAAAGGGATTGAAACCGATAGATGTAACTTCAAAAGATAGTTTTATTCAGGAAGAACAAATTAAAAAGCCAAAATATAATGTCGATGATTATGTAAGAATATCTAAAATATCAGAATCACCATTCATTAAGAATTTTGATAACAATTGGAGTGATGAAGTTTTTCAAATCTCAAAGATCAATACAGCTCAAAATCCAATCATGTATGTTATAAAAGATGGAGAAAATAATGAGGTATCTGGTAAATTCTACGAACAAGAGCTACAAGTCATTCCTCCACCAACAGTATTTAGAATTGAAAAGATTTTGAAAACTAAAATGGTGAATAAAGATAAACAATATTATATCAAGTGGCATGGATATCAAAACCCATCATGGATATCCTCAAAAGATCTAGTAAAATGAATTTCTACATGATTTTACCGAGCAATAGTTGTCCAACAATTCATCCAGACAATCAAGCCAGTAAATTTATGGTCAATCTTCAAAACCCGATTTATTTACAGGGTAATTGGGAAGTAGCTTTGCAAGATTTTACATTTGTATATAGTACGTTTCCATTTTATAGTAAAGCAAAGATTGAATACAAAGAAATTGTATCAATATCAGTTAGCAGTCTTTACTTTATTGAACCGGAAAAAGAAGAAATGCCAATAAAAGAATTCAACAAGCATAGTTACATGAACATAACTAAAGGAGTTTTACATATTTATTGTAATTTCTATCCATTCCAAATATCATTTGAAGATATGCAAAGTGCAAAACGAATGGGTGTATCTGAACCAATAATTACAAGTCCCAGTGAGACAATTCAAATAGTAGTTCCACCAAATACAGATATGAATAATGTAGTAAAAATAAAGTTAACATATAACACTGTAATTCAATCAGTTTTCTCATTTCGTGATAATTTGTACTTGACAAATCTTATAGACTTGTATGATTATATAGTGTACAACTGTCCTCATATTTTTACATCTCTTCAAATAAAAGATAAAATATTCACATTAGGTATTCAAGATAATATTACAGAGGTTGTATTCGATAAAAACTTGGTTAGTTCACTTGGATTAGAGAAGCAAACATATAATGTGAAACAATTTGAGAGTATTTATAAAGCAAAGTTATATGATCATCATCAACAAATGTTCATCTATAGTAACATTATTGAACCAGTAATTGTTGGCGATTCTTTAGTTCCCTTATTGAAAGCAGTCTGGATTAAAAAATATGAACAAGATGAAGTTGTACAAATTGTATTGGATAATCCAATGTATTTATCGCTTTCCACGTCATGTATAAACAATATAGAAATTAATATTCGTGATGATGGTGGGAAACTTATCAACTTTCCAAAAAATTCAAAAACACATTTGACATTACATTTTCGTAAATTAAATGATTAATCCAGATATAATTTCATTGTATAGTAATAGCCAAACTGGTGGCGAAATACCATATTTTATTGGTAAGCAGTATGGGTCTGGTTGGTTACGGACAATTGGAAGATTTGCATTACCAATTCTTAAGCGTATAGGCAGTTTTGGAATGAAAACAGCAAAGGATGTGATAATGAATGATAAGAAAATATTACCATCATTAAAATCAAATGCTCTGTCTGAAATTAGTAAAGCTTTACCGGCAGTATCAACAATGTTACCTGGTGTTGCAAACATGTTTAAGAGTGAGGAACCACAGCCTGAATATACTGCATCAGGTGGATCCATGCCAAAACGTAGAAAACATGGTAGGCATATAAACAATCGAATGAAAGGACATGGAACTATATTTCAAAAATGATTTGTGGAAAATCTGAATTATGCATTTTCGATCGTCCATCACCTCAAGCAGTAATTGAATATGGTGCATTTGAAGAAGTATTTCCGATGAATTCAATTACTGAAAATAGAAATGATGTTGAATTTTACTTTAATGGTTCCCAAACTGAATATTTGGATTTGAATGATACTTTATTAACTGTTCAAATTAAAGTTGTAAATGTCGACAGAAAAAATATGGTGGATACTTTAGATGTTAAGCCAAACAATTACATGTTTCATACACTTTTTAAAGACGCAATTCTTGGGTTTAATCATATTAAAATTGAGGGAGGTAACAATACTTATGCACACAAAGCATTGATTGAAACTATATTAAATTATAACGGTGATACTAAAAATACTTGTCTTACACCTATGGGATATGGAAATTCTGAAGAAAGAAAAAGTTGGATAAAAGACTCAAAGGTTTTTACAATGTGTTCCTCACTACAGTTTGATTTTATGGATCAACCAAAATATTTACTTCCTGGTGTCAATGTTCACATTAGATTAAAACGATCTGATTCTGCATTATCATTATTTTCAAAAACTGGGGAACCAACATGTCAATTACTAGATGCTAAATTAATGATTCGAAGAGTTCGTGTTGAATCGTCAGTATTAGCAGGTCATCAACTTGGTCTTAATTCAAAACATGCGATTTATCCAATTAAAACAAAAGAAATTGTTCAGTTTGCTATTGGTAAAGGTGCATCATCGTTCTATAAGGAACAGATATTTGGAGATAGAAGAATGCCTAATTTTATTCTTGTAACTTTTCAAAGTGAATCTCAATATAACGGTTCATATACTGATTCAAGCTCAAAATTCAAACATTATAATGTCACTTCATTATCTTTATCAAAAAACACAGATTATCGCGAAACATATACTCAAGATTTCGAAAATAACAATTTCTGTACCACATATATGCAAAGTATTGTGAGAAATATGGGTTATTTAGATAAAAACCTAAACTGTGGAATATCTCTTGATGATTTTAAATCAAAATATCCATTTTTCACATTTGTTTTGGCACCTGATTTTGATTTAAATCAAAGTCAATTACCTCAAAATGGAAATTTACGATTGGATATAAAGTTTTCTAAAGCTGTTGAAGAACCAGTACATGTAATAATATATGGCGTATTTGAAAACGAAATTCAAATTACTGCAAATCGAACTGTACTAGTATAAATATAGTAACTCTATGTAATCAGATTATCATGAAGTAAGATTTTAATTAATTTTATTTAATTAATTCTATTCAGGATGATAAAATTGGAAAACAGTTGTTGGGGAATGAGTTTGTTGGTGTATATCCTTTAGATAAAATTCCATATCTTGATGATAACAATGCAATAGTGATTAATACTCAATCATCTAATCTTGGCGGTGAACACTGGATTGCTGTATATGTGAAACCAAATAAAATCCATGTTTTCGATCCAATGGGATTCTATTATCCAGCTTTATTAGTTAGTAAATTACAAACAATAGGAAAGTCAATTGTATACACTAAACATCGATATCAAAATCCTTTAACAACAACTTGTGGTCAACATTGTCTTGTTTGGCTAAACTCAATGTATAAACGTATTGATTTTAAATAAATGTTTTTTAAAATGTCTAGTTATTTTATTGATATTAGTGTTTTTGAAAATGAATTTGGTGGATTAGTTATAAAAGAATTATGTATGATCAATACTAATAATATTTTAAGACCATTACATTGGGTGTTTTCGGCAAACGAATATCATGAAGATCAAATACTTAACGGACAGAATTTTTTCTGTCCAACGTGTATATTAAGTACTATCGGTTCTGATCGAAAAACAGCTATTTTCTATGTGACAGATGAAACAAAAGAAAAGATTTTAAAAATATATTTCCCATCTTTGAGAATTGTAAAGTATTCATTAAAAGAATATCAGAGTTTTCCAAGAAACATATCTTGTCCATTTTATGAGCACGATGATGATTGTGCTTATAAAAACTGTTTACTTGGTGCTTTAGATTATCTGAAATATTAAAAATAAATGTATGCAATTTACCGTGTTTTAATTGGTTAATCTGTTGTAGTGGTGATAACGTAATTATTCATATATAAGGATATATTTTTCATTTTATGGTCACTTTTTATATATACCCAATTTCGAGCAATAATCAATATGGTAAAACTTTTAATTTTAATTTTAATTTTATTATTATTTTATTTAGAATAATAATTCATCCAATATCAATAATTCCAAACAAATACCAAATACAAATCATATGGTAAATTTTAAATTTTATTTGAAAATTATTAAATTTATTTAGAATTCTAATAACGTTCCTAATCAAATGTATTGGCAGAATATGAATGCTAACTTTGTAAGATTTAAATTTAAATTAAATGTTTATTTATTATTTATTTAGAATGTGCCATATACTAACATGCCTTGGTATTATCCAAATTTCCAATTTGCCAATCCAAATTTCCAATTTGCCAATCCAAACTTTCAAAACATGCAAAATTTTAACCATAATCTTCAAAACATGCAAAATTTTAACAACAATCTTCAAAATTCATCATCAAATATGCCCCATATTAATAAAAAATTAAATGGGAAGAAAATTAAATGTAAGTATTCTTTGAATTTTAAAATTGTTTTTAAGAAATAATTTAAATAAAGAATTAAATTTTTATATTTTAAATAATATTTCTTTTAAATTCGAGTTATATTATTGATTTAAAATTATGTATATAAATTAGTGATTAAAAATCTTTAAAAATGAATAGTTTAGATTGATAATTTGATTGTAAACTGTTTATTTTTATAAATATTTAATTATAATATTAGTCATCCTTTGTATTCAAGAAAACTTGACTCAGTAATTGGTAAATTCAAAGATGAGAGTAAGGGACTTGGATATAAGGAATGGGTTTTCTTACGACCAAAATGCTATAGTCTTTTAGGTGAAACTGAAAGTAATAAAGCAAAGGGAATTACTTTGGAAGGAACTGAAATAAAGCATCTTTTTTATCTTGATTGTTATAGAAACGATATAATTTTTTCTGTTTCTCAAACGAGAATAGGGACGAGAAATCATCAGTTGTTTACTTTTAAAAATAGTAAAATTGCTTTAAGTAACAACGATGATAAACGTCAGTGGGTAGGTAAAAACAAAAGTTTTGCATTCGGGCATTATTTAGGTATCAATGCCAATGAAGATATTGAAGCTTTTATTTAAATAAATGTTGTCTTGTAAATGTGTTTGTCTTTTTATTCTATTGTTTTGTAATTATTATTAAATGAGACTTGTAACAGTCTGGTGTCGGTAATAATTCGTTGAGTCGTGGGTTCAACTCCTATAGTGGGCGAATTATTTTTTATTTTAAAAATTAAATTTTTTAATAGAAAAAATAAATATATATATTTTATTTGCTGTAAATTTAAAATTTTATAGAAATTGGTAAAGTAAATCTGGCATAATTTAATTTTTTATATTTAGTTGAAATTTTAAACTTGTTGAATTATTTTCTTAAAATATTGTAAATCCAGTGATAAAATTTAAGTTTTGAGTGACTTGATTTTAATTAAATAAACTATCAATATACTATAGTGCTTTTAAACTTAAATTTTCATGAAAATTATTAAAGTTTTATGATTATTTTGATAAAATTGTTATGTAATATACTACTAACAAAATAGTCAGTAAGCTAAATAATTTAGAATTGAACATTTATTTTTAAGACGAGTTTGATCTTAATTTATTATGTTTAATGATTATTTTATAATTTTTTATGTAATAATATAATTAACAATTGAAAATTTCATGTAAATATAATTTTTTAATATATCATATGCAAGTAACATGAATCAACGAGGTAAACGAAACTCATACGTTTATATGAAGTAAAAAGTATAATAATAATACCAATAGTACTAGTGAGTGATTTTGCTAAGTCTACGACTGTGCGGATCTGTGCGGATGGGTGTGTGTGTGTGAAATGTTTAAGAACCAAAGGTTCTAGAAGGTAGGTGTGTGGAAGGTTCTAGAAGTTAGGTGTGTTGAAGGTTCTAGAAGGTAGGTGTGTTGGTCCACAACTACGTGACATAATAGCAGTTAGGTAACAGTCTCAATGTAGTGACCAGTGACATAATAAGTGTGACCAGTAACATAATAAGTGACCAGTGGTCAAGTGATGTAATCATGAGGTCACCAAAGGTCAATTACTAGTTAGCAACTAGTGGACAAAGGTCAATCTCCAGGTAGCAACAGTGCGCTTAGAGGTCAAACGTTACGTAATAATTACGTAAGCCAAGGGGAACGTAAGCCAAATAGAAGTTGAAAATTGGAATAAAAACAATAACTTTGGATTTCTCTTCTCACACAACACGATGACGCAATCTCTTCCGATAGTGCAAGATCAATTTGCATCAAATCAATTGAATAATAGTTCGTCAGAACTTGTTATTTTCAAGAATATTCTACAAAATCAAATAATTTTTTCCCAGCAATTATTGGATTTTATTTCTCAAAGATCAAATGAACAAAATCAATTGCCACTTTCGGCGAAGCCAATTCATCCAGATCTATCGTTGGATTTAGTATCAAAGAAATCGACTCGTGATAATCAATTGCCACCTTCAACGAATGCAATGGATCCTGAAAAGTCGTTCGACGAATGTGATAAGGAAGCACTTTCAAACAAAATATTGCCACTTTCGGCGAAGCTAATGGAACTTGAAGAGCACATTTTGCGAATGAATAGTAAGTTTGATATTGTTTTGAATAGATTGAGTAATTCTGATTTTAATGATAATAATTGTAATTTAAATATACTAAATAAAATTAATGTCGATAATAATGATGACTTAAATATCTCATCTAATTATAATCTTGTTTCAGAAAATGCAGAAAATAGTCCTTTAAATCCTATAAATACACAGCTTAAAAATTTTAAAGTTACTAAAACTAAGGATGCTTTAAATATGAAAAGATTTAACTGCAATTACCTTTCACGTATTTTAAATAAAAATGAGCGTCGTAATATTATTAATAATTATCCATGCTTCATAAGTTTATTGAAAAAGAAAAATTCTAAGACCAAGTTTGATCTTATTAATTATGAACTTTCCTTGATTAATAAATCGAAACTTAATTTTAAAATAAAAGATTGTGATAGTTTATTCTATAGAAATGGCAATCTCTGTATTTCAATTAAGTTAAGTGAAATTAAAAAAACAGATGTTACTAAAAAGATAATTACAAAATCAACAAATTTTCAAATTAAAAAAATAAAACTATTATTTCGAACCTTATTAATACTGATAATTATTGTTCAAAGCTGATTAAAGCTCCATTAGCAATAAAGAAATTTTTATTTGTATTTTCACATAAATTAGCCGAAACAGTTTCTATTAAAAACGAACTGCATAAAAGAGCTGTCATTAATAAAACTTTGGATAATTTAAAATTTCAAAAACAATTACCATACTTTCTTGTAAAATCTGACTTAAAATATGCTGATGGTGACTTTATTATGAAGGATCTTATAACTTCTGAAGATACTGATAATGAATCTTTTAATATTGGGTCATCTAATTTAACAAGATCGCAGCTTGATAAACTTTATTTTGATTTTCCAGAGATTAAAGACATGTTCTTTACTGAAGGCATGCACAAAGATTCTGATAAGATAAGTAGTTTAATTAATCACTTAAAGGTAAATAAAGAATTTCCAAAAGATATTTCATTTTCTGGTGGTAAATTCATTACAAATCAAAAATCAAATAAAATAGAACCCGATTTAAGCAATGCTTCTGACGTTATGTTTAATTTTGGATTATTCGACTTATTTAAGATATCTAAAGACGATATAGAACTTGAAAGGCTTATTTCATTACCTGCTTCTTCAAATAAAATTGTTGAAATAATTTTCCATCTAAATTATTTAAACTTAAAGGGTAATATAAAATATTTTAGTAACATAACATATGGTACTTATGTTTTAAATTATTTCCGTAATGTTTTACTATTACATTCTATTATTGATAGTGAAAAATGCAATTCGTTGATAATTGATACTCTTGAAATATGGGAGTCTGAATTAACTGATCAAATTCCTTCTACTTCCTATTTTAAATTTAGTTGTCAAGAAAAACTAATTAAATATAAAAAGTGGTTACTTAATGGCAAAATTGATAAGTTAAAAAATATAATTTCACCACTTACAATTAAAAGAATAAATAATTTATTTAATTTATTTAATAAAACAATTTCGGAAAAAACTAACCGATTGAGTATGATAGACTCGCTCCTTACTTACATCAATGATTTTCGTCCTGAAAGAGACGATAATGTTACAGTTACGGCAAAAAGATTATTGTATTTTGTTATTAGAGATAAGAAAAAATTTCTACTTAAAAATAGAGACGACTTTCAGATATCAATGAAATGTCGGAAAAACTGTACTAAGGAAATGAGCTTGATTATTTTTGATCTCATTGAATCTCTTGAAAATTTGATAACTTATGAAGAACATGTTAACTCTGTCGAACTCACCGATAAAATTGATAACTTTAATAAAGGAAGTAGTTCTAACGTAACAAATAACGAAAAAAAAGTAGTTTTACCTGTTGATATTGACGAGGAAGCTGTATCTTCTTTGGAATTAAAAATTACAGAAAATAAAAAATGATGACTAGACAAAATCTAAAAGTGTCAAAGGCAATGTCCAAGTGAAGGTACGTGCCAGCATCAGTCTTAGAATCTGCCACAATCTCTGAAGAGACTGATGCAGAATGCACTAAATTAAAAAATACTAAACTTCGTGATCCAAAAGTGTGGTTTACCGACGATGACATTGACCAATACCTTGAACGGCATATCAGTAATCCTAAATTTGCACATTTACCGTGCTTTATTATTAGTATTTTATCTTCAGACATTAAAGAAAATATTATCTCAATTCCAGATGCAGTATTTAAAGCTGAGGTTATTCTTTGTCCGCTAAATATAAACAATGCCCATTGGATTTTATTTGTGTACAGCAAATCGTTGCTTGAGTCATATTTTATTGACCCAATATTTGCAAATAGAAATCTGTTTAAAAATAAACAAGCTACTCTTAAGATTAACATTGCTTTAAATAAGATTTTCAAACTTCAAGTGGCTTCATCTTGTCACCCTTTCCAAAATCTTATATATCAAGAGAACAATTTTGATTGCGGTCCTTTTATTTGTGCTTATGCAATTCTTATAAGTCAAGGTTTAGACACTTTTCCTAACAATTTTATTGATGGGATAAGACGAGAGGTGCATGATTTTCAAATTTTTGGCTCAAACAAAGTATCCCAAGTTATCGGTGGGGGCCTTCCTAAAAATAATTTGATGGGAATCAATTTTAAAAAAGCAATTGCGCTTACTCTTGAAAAACAAAAACGAAACATCAATAACAGTATTAATATTAAACCAAAATTTCAAAAGTCATGTGTGTCATTCCTCTTAAGTAAATGGTTTAAAAGCAATACTAATATACTTGTTCTTTCCCCGGATCTAACTATCAATTTAATAGCCCAAAATAATAATTATATCTTTGAGAACGTCAACTTTCGGCAGTTCAAAGACGTTCAACATGTCATTAGCATAATTCCCAATGAAAATTATTGGTGTTTACTTCTCTATTCGACCCGTCGTATGACTTGTAATATTTTCGATTTTCGAAAGACTGATATTTCTGATAGACTAACCGAAATAGGAGGAAACTTTACGGATTATTTAAATAGTTTTTTCTTGAGTATGAAAATAAAATTTCAAATAAATCATGGTATTCTCCACCGCTGCTTCATTTCAGATGATCCAACTTTTCATGCCACTGCTTTCATTGTGTTTTTGGAAAAATTGATTTTAGATCGGGATTTTCAACATGATAAAATATATAAACTACTTGACGATATCAACACTAAAGAGTGTGTTGAAATTTCATTAAATTTAAATCTAATAAATGGAAAGATTACCGACAGCATTTTAATAAAATATTTTAATAATTTAAGTTTTTCAACAGACTTCGTTCTTTTGGGTTTCACAATGTGTACTGCTATTCTTGACGATTGTACTCATTATTTGAATGAACATTTGAATTATAAGTGCCTCCAAAACGCGAAAGTTGTATTTGCCATTTTTGCTCCACCAAAGTCTCGGGAAACACTAATGGTAATTGATTATAACACTGATGAGCATTACTTTCTGGATCCAACAACACTTGATGTCAGCCTAAACTATGCATTTATTTGTAAAGTATTAGTTACTAAAATAAATGAAATAAGAAACTCACGTGGTTGTGCCATTAGAGCAGGCAAATGTCCACATGATGTTCGTGGTTCAGGTTTGCTCAGTAAAATTCTAATATGTGCTTTCATCAACAACTATGCGCATGATATGTCCCTTGAAAACATTAATTTGATAGAAATAGCAAGAATTATCAACTCTGTTCTTCCAATTGTTTCTGAGATCAATAACAAAGATAAAGAAAACATTTTAACAAAAGCAAAAGAAACAATTAAATTTGACTTACAACAGCGTAAAAATAAAGTATTTGAATTAATTATTAGTTTTGAAAATGCTGATGTTAACCAAATAGTTGAAAGCATTATTCGACAAATTCCTCACTTAAATAATTTCACTGAAATTAAATCCCACGAACCATACCTAGGAAGTAAACAAAACTCAAATATAATAAGTAAATATAAAAGTAGATCAGAATTTTTAATTAACATGAAATTAACTTTTTATAAAATTATTAATGACTTACCAGTCACTGTCAGGCCTGAAATTCAGGATATTCCTAACCAATTTAGCCACGAGGACCCAGTATCGAATTCATGGAATAAAGTTCTTAAAGATTGTCGAAGCACGACAAATGTTCTCAATCTTGTAGATATTTTACCGTTTGAAGTTATTTACGAATTAAAGAGAGCTGATAACACTTCACCGGGTATTGATGGTATTCAATACAAAGATCTTGCTCTTCTTGACCCTGAAGGTATTTTGTTAAGTTTCCTGTTTAATAAAATCATCAGTAGTAAAATCATTCCGACTAGCTGGAAAACTTTCAAGACTATACTAATTCCGAAACCTGATAAGACAGATAATTATGATAAAGTTTCATCTTGGCGACCAATAGCTCTGCTGTCTGTTATTTATAAAGTCTTTGCGTCTATTTTAAATACACACCTAACATCATGGGTGATTTGTAACGATATTTTGCATATTGGGCAAAAGGGTGGCTCTTTCCATGAAGGTTGTGTCGAGCACAATTCAATACTTTCTTCTGCACTTGAGCATTCGAAATATAGCAAGAATTCCCCATTAGCTATTGCTTGGTTAGATATTAAGGACGCATTTGGAAGTGTTCCTCATCACTACTTGTGGAGTGTTCTGAAAACTATTGGCGTTAGCGAAGAATTTATTACTATTGTCAAATTACTTTACACCGACACTCAATCTTTCTACAGCTGTGGCCCAATTGTAACACCTAATCTTTCAATCAAAAAAGGAGTTAAATAAGGATGTCCTCTTTCAATGATTCTTTTCTTGATTGCCATTAATCCTGTTCTTGAAGCAATAAGTAGATCATGTATTGAACCATTTATGATTGGTGATTTGCCCGTTCAAGTTCTAGCTTATGCAGATGACATTGCACTTGTTGCAAACAATGTCGAGAACCTTCAAAAAATTGTTGATGTTGCTGTTGAAGCTGCTACAGAAATAGGATTTGAATACCGACCGAAGAAGTGTGGCTACATGCAGCTTCCCAGAGTTAACATCAATAGTGAGATCTTGATAAATGAAAAGGAGATCAAAAAATTGTTGTCAAAAGAATTTTATCAATATCTTGGTGTTCCAGTAGGTGAGGACAATGATCAAAGTCCCTATGCAATTCTTGATAAAGTTGTTAGTGACACAAAAAAAATTGCAGATTCCGGTTTATTTGGTTGGCAAAAACTCAAGGCCTACAAGATTTTTTTTTCATTCTCGACTAACATTTGCATTCCGAACACGTGAAATTAAAACTATGGATTTATCAGCTTCTCAAGAAATACTAATCCCTGTGGCAATAACTCAAGTAAATTGCGTGGCCATCTGAGAAGAATTTTGAACTTGCCGCACAATTCTGAGACAGTTTATTTATACAACTCAACTGAAAATGGTGGAGCTTCGTGTGTCGATTTGCTTGATGAATATCATACTCAAACAATTGTGCACTTTTTCCGACTCTTTACTTCCAATTGCGATTACTCGAGAAAAGTTAATATTGACTCTCTAAAGTTTGTAACGGGTCCTCGTCTTGGAATCAAAGAGCCTACATTACAACAAAGTTTTGATTGGATTAATGGTGCTGAAACTAAATTGAATCATGGTGGAAGGAAAACGAGATTTCAACGTGCACGTACTTCAATAATTTACTTTAAAAGAGAACACTCAATCTCCGTATCTTTTCATATTGTTAAAGAGCAAGTTTTTTTATATCTGATAACAAAGAGTCATGGAACTTTCATACTTACGACTAAGTTTCGAAAAGCAATTTCTAAGATATTTCACTCTGCATTGTACGACTCATATATGCAAAAGTGGCAACTGAGTAATAAAAGCGACATGATTGCAGCGGCTATAAAATTATCTCCTCAAATAAATAAAGCAATTTTTAAAAGTAAACTTGGCGAATTTGCATGGAACTTTATACATCGAGCGCGAACTAATACACTTAACATCAATGCAAAGCCTAATAGAAAAGGGGATTCTAGACTTTGTAGACGTTGTGAGAAAGAGGATGAAACTATGTCTCATGCCTTACAGTCATGTAAGATTCACCAAATACTGACATTAGAGAGACACAATGACTGTATAAAGATAATAACGAATAATCTAAAAAATCCTAATTTTATTGTCGTGGTTGATCATTCTTGTTCTCTTGTCCTGAATTCTAAACAACGCGTCGATCTTATAATAACTGATACTGAAAGAAAAAGAATATTCATGATTGATATTAAGTGTCCAATGGATTCTGTTTCACATTTTGAGTTGACTGATAAGGCAAATATTGAGAAATATAGCTTGCTTCAGAGTGAATTACAGGTAGCCAAACTTGATTATCAGGTAGAGCTTTACACTTGTATTATTGGTGCATTAGGGTCGATTCCTCCATCAACTTATGATCTGATTTGTAAACTTGGCATTGAACCACTTCAAACAGAAGATCTGCTAAAGAATGTGCAATGAACAATATCCTGTACTCAGCTAAAATATGGTATTACCATGTGCACGGCATTCTACCAGACTTCTGCAATTAATTTAAAATAATGGATATTTAAACTAACTTAAACTTTTTCATTGAGATCAGAATTATTTTATTTGTTTGAAATGATTCAGACTACATTCCTAATTTATCTTTAAATTCAATATTATTAACCTGACTTTTGCCTTTGTAAAAGTCGTAATTGAATTTAGAAAACTTAGAAAATCAAATCAGAGCTTAGTTCGTAGTATTTATTACTGCATAATTTATATTTGCAATGCCGGATGACGACGCCGATGAATCCTCATATCAGATCAAGCAAAAGAAAATTCAGAAGACGCCAATTGCAGAAGAGACTGATTGATCAAATACTTGATAACTTACATTTGAATTCATCCTTCTCTACTACGATTGCAGTATGAATTGCATGCTTCATGTTGAGCATATTCTTTTCACTGTGAAACAAACTTGTTATATTTAATAAAATTTTGAATAGTACTAGTGAGTGATTTTGCTAAGTCTACGACTGTGCGGATCTGTGCGGATGGGTGTGTGTGTGTGTGAAATGTTTAAGAACCAAAGGTTCTAGAAGGTAGGTGTGTGGAAGGTTCTAGAAGGTAGGTATGTGGAAGGTTCTATAAGGTAGGTGTGTGGAAGTTGGTAGGTGTGTGGAAGGTTCTAGAAGATAGGTGTGTTGGTCCACAACTACGAGACATAATAACAGTTAGGTAACAGTCTCAATGTAGTGACCAGTGACATAATAAGTGTGACCAGTAACATAATAAGTGACCAGTGGTCAAGTGATGTAATCATGAGGTCACCAAAGGTCAATTACTAGTTAGCAACTAGTGGACAAAGGTCAATCTCCAGGTAGCAACAGCGCGCGTAGAGGTCAAATGTTACGTAATAATTACGTAAGCCAAGGGGGGGTTGTATCTGACGGGCTCACATCCTACTACTCAGCACTGCGTTATATACCACGATTTTTCGTGTGTGTGTTTTGACACGGTAAAACAAGGAATTTTCCAGAATATTCTTAAAATATAATTTTTTAATTCCTTTTGATTTATTATTAAATTTTTACATTTTTTATATAAAAGTTTTATTTAATTTTTATTTTTCTTTACATATTCCATTTTTCTTTGTTAAATTTAGGTTTCCCGCTCAAAAACACACAGGCAAAAAACAAACAAAAATGGGCTTAATCAGTTTTTGCCCAACATAGCCGAAAATCATATATTTTTCCTACTAAGACCAATTCAGTTAGATATTGATGAATTGTGGTCTAAAAAACAATCACACCCAAGTCAATATTTTTTACTAGTTTTTATGTATTACATCATTTATGCGACTATAGATATACATATACCATATGGAATAAAATTAATTGTTTTGATTGAAAAAATGCAAATTTATATCTTGTATGAAGTATTTAACATAGGACTCTGTAAAAATGTTTATATCAAAAAAAGTTTAGCGGGTTTACAAAGTAAGACAAATGCTGGTTAAGTTATAGTTATAATATAGAAACGATTCTTATTGGAGTATTTCACTATATCATTTATTGTATTAGTCTTTGTATCTAGTTGTTTCAATAGCGAAGAGATTCTCATTATGAAGGGTTAGTAAAATATTATTTTGTGATCTAATCAATCAAGTTGCATGTGTTTTATATAGATAGTGGATGGATTGGTAATTTGAATTTTATGGGTCATTCTAGGAACTGATTCAACATCACTTTGCATACATTATATTAAGAGTATGGTTACTTCGGTTTGTCTGTCGTGTGAATCGTTAGTGACCTAACACCTTACTGTTAACTACTGTCGCTTAACAACTCCTACAAAACATTAGCTTCAATTACTTGATATCCGATGCTAATAAATTTTAGAATTGTATCAAATGGTGCATCCAAGAAAATGTGAGCTCATCAAAAGACGAATTGCTAAGGCCTTGGCATACCTCTGTATCTATATCAGATTTAGATTCTTAGGTCCATTTGCATTTGCATTTTTCGCCTTGGCCGCTAGAATTATCACTCATCCTCTTTACATCTTTAATTCCTTATGTTCTAGTCCGTTTTCTCCTATCCATCGACACGCCTTCCAAGTTTATCATTCTCTTCAGAGGTTTTATTTTTATATGAATTTTTTTATTTAAGTTTATGTAAAAGACAAAAACAAGTAAAATTTCTTATTTCTGGCACTCTCAAGCTATCTCCATTTTCCTCTGTCAATTTTTATCAATTTCTGTTTGCCCAATGTTATACTTACAAATAGCTAAGAAAAAATATACTACTAACGCACTCACCCTAGTTAAAATCAATAATCTAATTCAATTTTTATCAAAAAACACTAACTTTCCATCAATACTCAACTAAAATAAAGAAACTTCAAACCAAATATTTTAAAATTTAAAAACAAATTCTTAATGTCATTTGGAAAATGAAAAGATATCACAAGTGAAAACCAAATCAAGTCAATTCAATACATTTTCTCATTCAAATATTTATTTGCAACTCATTTTTCTCACGATCTTTTCTCCATTCATTTGTATTCATTAGTTTCTATTTAATCTGCCAAGAGGGAAACAATAACAATCCAATAACAAGTGATTTCGATTTATTTTTATTTATTGTTTTCAATTTAATTAGACAGCAATCCGTAAGTGCTTTAATGAAAATTTATTCCGTCCTTCATTATATATTTTCTTTTTCCTTTATTATTCATATGACTTCCATAATTCATAAATCTTGAGGAAAATTCAAATCCTATCAGAATTTAATAAAAAACTCATTTCTATCCTTAATTCGAAGATTCCCGACAATTAACAAAAAGTTCCTTGAGAGCACAAAACCTCGTTCTATGAAACTATCAATTTTGATTTTTACTAGTAAGGTTACGTATTTGCTTAGTATTTTCATTTTTCAACATAAATCATAATGTCTCTTCACTGTTTCTCTCAACGTCCGGCATTTATCCAACATTTGATGAAGTTTAAAAAATAAAAGACAAAACTCATATTTATTAGACATTACCAGAGCATAAATAACAATAAATCAAGCATTCAATAAACTTTGTTCCTCTTGATCACTCGTTTCATTCACTACTTTAATAAGCTGGGCTAGAAATCTGTTGAAATCCTCCCTTAACTGATCTCCTGCCTCGTCAATGTTGGATTTAATGCTTCTAATCTGATCAAAATTCGTTGCTAGAAAATCACATTTTTACTACTGATTATGAAACGGTTTCTTAAAATGATATCAAATCAAAAAAATATTCAAATTTATAACAAATGACATTAAATGTCTAGGAGGAGAGAGGGAGGGAGCGAGGAGTGTTAGAAATGTGAGGTCTCCATGACATTACATCAAATTTCACGTTCTTAATATTTTGATTATTTCAGTTTTAATCGTTCTGATCACTGAGCACATCAGTATAATATATATATATATATATATATATATAGGCATTAATAAATATTGGCATGATAATTTTTAGGTTGGGGGGGTTGTAGAGTTTAGTCGATGTAAACCCCAGCACCACCCTTAGTTACCGCGCACTGGTTAGCAACCAACCCCCGAGTGAAAACCCATAACAGAGATTATTGATTTTCCCGATTATTGATTTTTAAGTGCAGGCAACCATTTTCAGGTGGGGTATCCAGAGGGGGGGGGCAGAACAGATATTTATAAACAGTCAATGGTAGCATTATAAAAATATTTCAATAAAATTAAATATTAATCATATCAGTTAGAAAGGAGATCATTAAAACTGTTGAGAAGATAAATATCAAAACTAATAAAAGTAAATTTTTCCACCAACTTAATTGGACAATGTCACGGTCGGCAGTATTGGGTTTTTTATGAGCAATCACGCAACACTGGAGATCTTTCATGCGCAATCGTCTCACGAAATGTGAATACCTTATTGATATTAAAACATGTGAATTATTTTTACTGGGGAAATTAGTCAAACCATTCATCTAATTTTGCATCATGATCCGATTGGTCTTGATTGTAGACAAAAACAATTCCATTTGCATTTTTAGCAATGACAGGCCAACAATTTTCGTATCTAATTATTACACATTTCAATTTTGGTATGAAGTAAATAAATTATAGCACTTTGAATCTCCACTTACATCCCAAAACTCCACGTCGGCTTTTAACTTTTTGGAATGCACAACTAGATTAGCCTCATATTCAATTATCCTATATTGTTTTGAAGTGTCAAATATAATATTTTATTAATATGTTTTTAATTAATTTTACCTGACACCTTTTGTTGGACGATAATCAAATTTAGTGGATTGTTCTATTGCTTCTGATAAAAAGTTGACAAGATATGTTTTACCAGCCTTTAAAAAAATATTAATTATTTATAATTAAAATAAAGTCGAATTTTGTAATTAACCTTTGTTGGGCCGACAACTAAAAGTTTAATTTTAAACATTTTTGATAGTTTAAATTTTGTCACTAAGGTAAATCTTTTAATTAATATAATTAAACAAATGCTACAATTTAGAATGCATTTAACTATTGCCCTTTTAAAAAATTACTATTATCATTGCCATTATATTTATTTTTATTATTAATATTGTAACATATATTATCTGTATCATCATTGTCAATTATTAAGTTGATTTTATGAAAATTGATATATTTATTACGAAAAAGCATTTGTAAAAATGTCAATTCTTATGATCACAAATACAATTAAAACACGCTCTTAACCAAACCATGCCATCGCAGATGACGATTGTCCTGTCTAGTTTGGGCGGAACCCATAAATATAAATGAGTATCTCTTGGATTAGATAAATTACAAATTCATGGTGGTGGGTTACAGGGTTTCAAATCTTGCTTATCTTCCTGGCGACCCTAGTAACGCCATACAAAATGATACTAACCCACTTGGCACCCGTTGCTAAGCAACGTTGGAAATGTGTTCAAGTGGTGGATTGTCCGCAAAAATTGAATACCATTGGCTAGTACTGTAATTGCTCGGACAAACCTCGGGTTCACGAGCTGTCGATAGAAGACCTATGCTCGCTTTGCTCTGTCCCTCATAAATAATTGTTCATGGTTAGTGCTTAATTGCCTGTGGAAAACTGAGACGTAATAGGGTTACTTATGACCGTATTGGTATGTAGTTTCAAAAGAAAACGACTCAACTAAGGCTAAACTACTCTATTAAATCAAATCACATGATAAATATCTACGGTTTGGCATTTTGGAGTTGGGTTGCTCGACGTCGGGCACGCTCCTTACGTCCCGGTCGACGATTGTTGGTGGCGGTGGGTTGCTCTGCTGTCTTAACTGCTGGTTGCGGCATTTGAGTTGGGGCGAAGATGAGCGGGTAGGTGACCGCTTCACCTTCTCGGCATACAGCTAGTGCGACTTCTAGCCCCCGGACCTGCGTTCGCAAACTCCGATTGAGCTGGCGTTCTTCGGCCCAGCCTTTTTGAGCTGCGGTGAGTCGTTGGTATAGGACTTTGGTTCGTTTAGGATCTAAGCACGTCGCTTTGATCTGCTGCATCTCACGGGTTAGTTGCAGGACTTGACTAAGTAATTCGGCATTCGCCTGCCTCGCGCGATCTAACTCCATCTGTAGAATCCGTAGAGTGGACATTACTGAAAATAGATGGATTTTACTCGTCAATTTATGGTCGGCTTAAATGTTTTAAAGATCTTTCAAACAACTCAACATTCATTTTCAGCTATATACGAAAAGAAATTCACGCGGTTCTAATTTTTATTGCTATTTAATCACTATGATGTCTCGTTCGTCAGTTTATTCATCCGGGCAGAATCTTTCTAGGCTTCTTTTGAGAGCCTCTACTGTGTATGGACGCCTAGTGTCCCGAACCGGACGAGGTGGATGGGCGACGGCGATCCGCCCAGCAAGGATGTCATCCAGCACATTTGCAAGGTACATCCTTGCCTTGACTACTTGTAAGTCCACCTGCTCCTGCACCCGCTCCCAATGGGTGAGGAGGTCCTGCGCATTTGCAAAGATTTCAGCGGCTGGGTATTCTTGTCTCACTGGTTCGAGAGGGTCGCTACTCGGATCCCGTGCTTTTCGAGGGATAGAATAAGGCCACTGTGACCGGGGTCTTCCTATTGCGTCGGTGGTTCGTAATCTCATTTCCGAGCGTTTCTTCTGAGTAGTAATCTGATTGTTGGACATACTCTGTAACGATTGAAATTTAAATCATGAAAAATGATAGTGTGGGGAATGGGTCTTTACTATATTAGTTAAAGAGAGTTTAGGTGGGTCAAGATTTGGTGCATTTAGCGACTAACATTGAGGTTTTCCTAGACTCGATTTATCTGCAATGAATAAACCAGCATACAAAACATTTTATTGTAAAGAAGGGTCAACTATTTTGTGAGATTCATAAGATTATCATTTTGGCAATAGGTATTTGGGAGGCATTAGTTTTAAAGCTTGGCACTTGGATGCTAATTTCAATTATAATTTGTTTCTGATTAGAGTTTTTAAGGAATCTGATGGGTTTATAATTTATGGATTTATTTCGAGTTTAAAAAAAAACAAATTGATAACAACGGCTTAAGCTTAAAATTAGATTTCAAAATTGGTCACTTCTATGTTCGAGACAAATATTTTCTTGCTATGTTTATGTTATCGACCAGACGGCGTGCATGAATTAATTAATTCTAGATGTTAATTGAGTCGCCTAACGAATTCCATTGTCTCGAAATTTTTAACTGTCTCTCTTAGAATATTCGGTTACGGACATATTTGCCATTTTGGGGATCCCGCAATTTTTGGAATTTATTAACTTTCTCGGATGGGGGTTTTCTCCGATCTCAAGTAATCGTGATATCATTTTATCCTCCTCGGAATTCAGCATAGAAGAATGGATGGGGGAAAACTATTCGTATTGTTTCAAAATACAATTACTCGGGTCGAGACTTATCTATTCATTCTCAGACATCCAGTGTTATTACATTCGTCTTGCTACTCAATTCGATCGTATTTTGGTTCAATCCCCACTCTATTCATTCGATTTATGTTAACACTCTCTGTCAAATTCATCATTTATTAGTCGTTAAAGATTTCAATTAATTTATGATTCTGATTTATTGGTAAATTTTTAATCTTTGCACAACTACAACACAGCCCTAACTTGTCGAACACTATCTAAATAATGTTCCAATTTTATTGTTAATTCCTAAATTTTCGAACTGAATGTTCTTCATTTATTCCACTGTACTATTGGATTTTAATTTATTATGGATCGCAATATTTGCTTACCTCACCGATATGGTCTCGGTTTGTGATTACTCCTATATCCTAGTAGGTACGATTTTTATTTTCTATGATTGTTAATTGTATCAGAGTTAACAAATAAAATTTGATTTTCGTCTCAGTTATCTACTTTACTTACTTTATCAACAAGATTTTATTTTCATTAATCGAAGATTTTATTTAATTTTTTCTTACAAACAAGATTTTATTCCTTATTAAACTTTGCCAATTTTTTGTTACAATTAAGATTTTCTTTTATATCATATTAAATCGCTTTACCGTTGAGATTCTATTTCATATTAACCAAAATTTTATTAAATTCATTTTATTTCTTATTAATCATAATTTCATTAAATTCATTTTTCATAATTTCATTTTATTTCATACTAATCATGACTTTATTTGATTTCTTTCATTTCCTATTGATCAGAACTCTATTGAATTCGTTTTATATCTTTATTAAATTTCTTTCATTTCCTTTCAATCATACCTTTATTCGTTTTATTTCATATGAATCCTAACTTTATTGAATTCATTTTATCAATCATGACTTCATTAAATTCATTTTACTTCATCTTAATCATAACTTTATTCGTTTTATTTCATCATAACTTTGTTAAATTTACTTTACTTCTATTAACCATATCTTTATAAAACTCATTTTATGGCATTGACACGGAAGTGGTTATATCAGCAATTTCAATTTACGTTACCCCATACCCTTTTCCTTTAATTGATCTTAAGGCATAGTATGTTTATATTATAGTTATTGAGTGTCCACTGGACTACTCGGTGTGGTGATTTTAAGCCGTTTGTATGATAATTTTAGGTCGATTTTACAGAATTGAGAAACGAGGAAGCAGCCAGAGACTTCTTCCTTATTTCTCGCTTCAGCTATAGGGATAAATATTTACGATCCGACCGCTGCGTTGCGCACGCTGAGTCTTCACGGGTGCATATCATTGGCGATCTTCCACGCACTTACATGCATCTGCACTATGTTGATTTTACTAACTTGCGTGATGTGTCGGCTGTGGGCCGGAAAAATTTCGACAGTTAAGATGTTAATTTTATAAATTTATGAAAACATATAAATACATATTAATAAAATTTATTAATCATGAAACAAATAAAGTTACCCATTAACCATTCCAAAAATCATCAAACATAAAATAAGGCATAAGATAGCATAACAGCATAAATACCTCTCCTCCCACATCAACGCCGAGCAGAGCTCCATCGAGATGCAAGGTCGTGATGTGGAAAGAGGGTTCCAATATAAATGATTCTCACCTAAAAATTTAAAATAGATTCGAAGTATTTGAGTTTCAAAATGGTCTAACAATTTAACAGAAATTGGTCAGTTTTCAATGGTCTTTAAGAAAAATTTCACAATTTTCGAAAAATGGTTTTAAGGTTAACTTTAATGTGAAAATGGATCAGTATTTATACCTAATTGTGTGACGTGTAAAATTTGATGCAGTAAAACAAAATTCGACCTTGTTCTTTTCTAGCAAATTCTATTTTTTAATTTTTATATTTCTTGATTTATTTTTATAATTTTTTATTTAAAGTTTTTTATTGAATTATTGCTAATTCAATTTTTCAATTTAAATTCCACTTTAATGAACTTTAATTGATTTTCCTAATTTCGTCGAATTTGTCGTGTTTTCTTGTTGTATTTGTGTAGGTATCGTGCAGATCTTGGTGCATTTTGTTATTATTTTATTTTTATTTTTAGGTTTATTATTTTATATTTAATTCTTTTATTTCTTAGATTTTATAGGGTTTATTTGGTGTTTTTCAGGTTTATTTTAAATTGCGTGTTGTATCTGCGTGTGTGTTTCTGATCCATTTAAACATTTATCAAGGCCGTTTACGTTCTGGCCCAACATAAAACACTCGGGGGTCCGTAAAATTGCGACCCGCAATTTCAATTGATAATACATACAATTTCGTTTTCAATATTCACATTCATAAAAATGTCTACTGTAAGGTTAATTATCAAGAGAAAGATGGACTTAAGGTCCGGCTACAGTACATAATCAAAAAAATTGGATAGTTCAATATCAATGTAGATCAATATTAGTTCGAATCACTGTAAGTCAGTATGAGTTAGTAAATTCAGTTCAAATCAATGTAAATTAGTTCGAGTTAGAAAAATCAGTTCAAATCAATATCAGTTACTGTAACTCAGTTGTATTTGTTTTCGAATGAATCGCTGACGGCTTGGGTTTCACTTTCGAGCTGGGTTGATCTTGAAGGGTGATTGATGGAAATCTGCGAGAGTCTTGTCATTTCGTTGGGTTTGGTAGTTTTTCGAATTTGGGTGAACATTCTTCTGACCTTTTGGATTTGGGGATTCTGCCTTTGCTTGTTGTTTGTTAGGCCGAGGATAAGACAACATATTAGGAGTATTATGTTGGATGTTACACTAATCGGTAGTATAAGTTCGATTGATAGACTTGTCATTGCATGGGGTTCATTTTTCTGTTTGATTTGTTTTCCTTGCTGCTTTTTGATTGATAGGACGATCTTTTGGATTTCTTGAATTATTTTATTATTGGGATTTGCTTTGGCTTTTCTTTGAATTTGTTTGATGATATTCTCTAGGGTTTTCTTTATCTCTCGGTTCTCATTTTTTATATTGGCTATCTCTTCATTATTTTTCAATAGGGTTTGTACCATTATTTGGGTTTTCTCGATATTCAGTTTTAACTCGTCCTTGTTTTCTTTTGTGGGGCATTGCATACATTGGAGGTTTATTTGTTGACATTCCTCATTATTGGGGTTACTACAAATTTCTTTAAAATCGGCACAGGTGCTGTCCTCTCTTCTGAAGGGTTGGGATTTCTCGCATTTTTCTAACGGGTTCTCAGTATTGCATTTTCTCATTATTATCATCATTATTATCCACAGGTTTGGGTTCATAACTTCTATTTTCGAATACATACTCAATTT
Source organism: Schmidtea mediterranea (assembly GCA_022537955.1). Lineage (NCBI taxonomy): Eukaryota > Metazoa > Platyhelminthes > Tricladida > Dugesiidae > Schmidtea > Schmidtea mediterranea. The sequence continues at coordinate 24,220,595 of CM039680.1, read as the reverse complement.
TATATTTATTTACAAGATTATTTTGTTTATTTACAGTGGAGTTTAGCCCTTTTTTACTCTTTCTCTTTTTCTGGGGTTGAGTGTATCACGCACTCCTCTTTAGTTTTATTTTCTGAGAATCTCATTATCAGGACTTGGGCTTTTATCAATCGCTCGGTTAGTTTTGGGAGTTCTTTTATTCGCTCTTGGTTTTCTTTGATTAGTCTTTGTTGCTTTTTTATTTTTATCTGAAGATTTATTTCTTTCGCTTGCTTTCTTTTAAGTTGACGTTTACTATTTATTCGTTTAGCTGTTTGCTTTTCCAGCTTTCGTCTCGCTTCCTGGAGCTGTTCTGTTAGCGTTTTAATCTCATCTTGAGCTTGTTGATGGCTCTCTTTTATCTCTCTGGCTTCTTTACAACTGTCTTCTAGTTGTATTACATATCTCTGTTCGCTCTTTCTACTATCTCTCATTCGTTCTGCTTCGGTTTTCCAATAATCTTCCAGGATTACTCGAGTCTTTATTTCTGCTAATTCTCGTCTCAATCGTTCATTTTCTCTCTTTTGATTTCTGTCCTCTCCCATGCTGGATGTTAGTTTTCGTTTTATCATATTGGTTAGTTGTTTAGATTGTATTAACTGATGATTTATCCGGGCGATTTCTGAATCTTGTTCCTCCACTAATTCTTGCCATTCTTTTCTTTCGGCTCTCCATCTTTTACTGTAATATCTCAGTGGGTCTTGCTCGATTGGTTCTACTAATTGAATTGGGCTTGGTACATATTCTCCGTCTTCTGGATTCATTCGGATTTCTACTTCGTTCAAATTCATGCTAAATATACATCGATTACCATTTTTTGTTTTTTATCGTTTTTATTATTTTTATTATCTTTTTACACTTTTTACAATGTTTCCTCTTTGATTTTACACTATCGTTTCGTCCGTCTCCCCGAATCCTTCATCGGGTTCGGCGGGTACTTGAGTTAGCATTTCCGTCGGATATAACGGCATAAGCAGGATTGGTGGTCGGTTTTGCAAGGTATTTATCTCTTCACGTAAAGCGTTTGATATTTGTATCTCTTCGTCTAAGAGATAGGCAAGATATTCCGTATTTTCTGTTAACTCTTCTACTTGTATTTCTAATCGGTGCGTGTTTTCCAACGCTTTTAACTTTTCGATCTCTGTCCTCAAGTTCTGTTCATTTTCCTCATATCCTTGCTTTATTGCTTTTATCTCTGCTTCCACTTGTCTTTTCAACTGTTCATTAACTTCATGTTGATGTCTCAACTGAATTTCTTTAAATACTGCAACTCCTCGGTGTCCATTCACCTCCTGCTGGAGTTCTGTTATTCTCTCGTTTAATTGTTGGTTTTGCCGTCTTTCATCAGTTAGTTGATTTCTCGTTTCTGCTGCTCTCTTGTCCATATCGTTGGATTGTTGTTCATATTCTTTCTCGCGTCTCCTGAGCCTTCTTATTGTGCCTTGTCTGATTTTTTCCCGAAATTCTAAGTTTTGGACCTGCTCGTTTAGTTCCTCGATTGTTTCTTTCTGCACTTCGACTTGTTCCCAAAGCTCCCAATCTTCCGTATTTAGTATCCTTTTGGGTAACAGTCTTATCTCTTTCTTGGCTTCTTGAAAGTGCTCTTTCCATTTTTTCGCTTCTCTTTTTATTGCTTTTTCTTTGATCTCCGTTTTCCATTGTTGTTTTTGTTCTTTTCGGTGAGCTTCGTCCTGCTCGGTTTGCATTTCTTTTACTCTAGTTTGTTGATACTCAACTTCTTGCTCTAACTTCACTATATAGCTAGATTGTTTTGCGTTGGCGTCTTCGAATATTCTACACTCTATTCGCCATTTTCTTGCTTGATCGGTTATCTGAGTCAGCATTCTTTCTTGTCTATCGTCTCTGGGCTCTCTAATTTTCCTTGATGGTTTTGACCCTTGATTTCTCAGCTTGTTGACTTCCTCTTTCGCATTTTCCCATTTAGCTTTGTAAGCTCTTGTTCTATCTTCCTCTTCGGCTATTTGCTGAATATAATGTCTGATTCGCGATTCCCAATTGCTTCTTGACTGTTCTCTATCTTCCGTCCATTTGGCTTTCCAATGGAGTGCTTGTCGTTTTGCCCATTCTTTGGCTTGTTCCAAATGGGTTCTCTTTGTCTTCTCTATTCGGTATTGGGTGCTAATTTGCCCAATTTCCTCTTGCATTTGCTGTATGATCTTTATCGTCTCCTCTCCTTCTTCTCGTATCTCTGCTTCTTTATCTTTTATCACTTCTCGCAATCTTTCGATTTCATTTTGTTGATCTTGCTTCTCTTGCTCTAGAGTTTGTATTTCTTTCCTTTGATTTCTGATTCTAGTTTGGTTCTGCATAAATTCCTTCATCATTTCCTCTTCTTGCTCTTGGTACGTTTTCTCTTTTCCTTCCGGGTAAATTATTTTTTGTTCTAGTTGTTTTTCCCACTTTTCTCTCATCATTTTCGTTTTTAGGGTCTCTTGTACTAATTCCTCTTCTGCTGTTAGTAGCATTTCTTTTAATTGTACCGTTCTTTGTCTCCATAATTCTACTTCCTCATTTATTATTTTTATTGACTCTGGTTGATCTTTGATTGCTGATTTTGTCTCTTCAGCCTCTTTTACAATTTCTTTTGTCTCATTTGGATTCATCATTGTTTTCTAAATATTAATAATCGGTTATTCTCTCTTTTCACTCATCACTAAATTTTATCGTAATTTTACATCATCCCGTATTTTTGTGGTTTTTGAGTTTTTATAATTTTTTATTTTTTCGTTTATCTTTATTTACACTTTTTACACATTGTTTTCCTTTTTTAATTACTGATCAGCGAAACGGAATCCTTTGATCCGCCCGTTGATCGACTTTCTACATACTGGGCATATATTGACTTTTATCCCGCATGCCTCACATGTGACCATATGTCCACAAGGCATATAAATTATTTCTACATGTTTCTGCCAACATGTCACACACTGATACTGCTCCAAAATAGCTTCTTTTATCATCGATTTGTCTCGATTCTCTTTAGGTTTTTCTTGATATCGCTTGATTGCTCGGATTATTGCTTGTGTCGAGTCGTACCATTCCAACTTATTAGCTAACCTTTCCTGGATTATTTTCCTCATTTTTTGAGTATCCACTCCTGATAATAGCATTATGGTTCTCGTTTTTGGTCGATCTAAGATATCTTCTATTTGCTGGTTGGAAATTATTATCTCGATATTCTTTGACTCTTTTTCTTGTTTATACCTACACTTTCCTTTATGTTTTAGTTGTTTGACATTCTGATCTGGTATTGGCTGTTGATTTTTACATCCTTCGCACATTATTCCTCTGGCTGTTTGGCAATATCCTTGACTCGCAAATTCTGCCGCTCTTGGGTTTCCTTTGAAAGTTTTAATTCTCTCTTCGAATGTTCTGTTTATAGTCTCTTTTTCCCATATTAATTCTGTTGGATCTTCGGAATTCTTTATTATCGTTATCTTTTTCTCACCTCCCTTTTCATCTTTGTCTGATTCTGATTGTCGAAGTCCTTCTGATCTATTCATCGCTTGGTTTCTGACGTCTAAATTTAACATAAATGGACATCTCGGGAGTTTTTCTCGATGTTCCCGTTTTGCTGTTTCTCCTTTTTTCCATTGTGCGAGTTTTCCTTGGCAGAAGATGCATGTTACTTCGTCTGGTAGTTCTGGTGTTCCCGTAAAGTAAAATCCTTGTGCAGCCATTTCTTTGCTTTGTTGGTTGGTAAACACCTTATTATCTTTAAACGTTAAGTATCTTTGTTCCTCTTTTCTCAAGTTTTCGTCTTTTACTCTCATTGGTGGGTATACTTTTGTCCTGATTTGCTGTGGTCTTTCTTCTACATCGAAATCCGCATAGTATGTTATTGCTGCTGTTAGTATTTTGGTTTTTTCCTCCTCTTCTGGTTTTTTCCATAGTCTCGTCCATATCGAATCTGATCCTTCTCTTATCTGTATTGTTATCTCTTCGCTGATTCCGCTTGCCATCTAAATATTGTCATTATTTTTTGGATTTTTGTTTTTCTGATTTTTCTGGTTATTTGTAAATTTTGATTTTTATTTGATTTTTATTATTTTATTTACATTTATTTACACTTTCTTTCTTTCTTTACAACGTCTTGTCTGGCTTCTCTACTTCTAATTTTATATATAGATTATCTTCTCGCAAGAATCCTTCTCCTCTCAATCGTTGTTGTGGATAGAAACGTGGTGTTCCAATTGCTGTATTCCAGTCAGTTGTTGGCCTTCCCATCTGTGGTTCATTTCCTGTTCTGATTGGGTTACGATAGTCCTCTTGTCCTTTCATTGTCAATATCATATTTTGTTTAAAAGGCCATGTTAATAGCTCGTCGTAATCTCCTCTTCCTACTCTGATGAAGACACTGATGTGGGTGCCCGTTGCATTCCCATCTCCATTCGGATATAATCTAATGCCCAATTTGTATCCATTTTCCCAACTGTATATTGGTGGACTGTCTAGAATTCTTTGTGTTCCATCTTTTGCTCTCTGTAGCTTTTCTGCGAATTCGGTTATTTTCCATATAAATGGTGCTGTAAGATATTTTCTGGCTATAGAATTGTTGGTTTCTAGTTCCTTTATGTTGTTGGTCATCCGTTGCATTTTCTTTTCCATTTCGACCATTTTCTTGAGTGTGTCTCCTTGGCTTTTCTCGAAATTCTTTCTGGACTCTAGTATTTCTCTTATTATTGCTTTTTGTGCATCATTTTCTGTTCGTAGGCTTTTTACCTCCCATGCCAACATTCCTATCGTTTTCATCATAATTTCGGTATGTTCGATGCTATTTTCCATCATGTGTTTTTGCATTTCCGCCATTGGTAGTTGCGTTTGACAATTGAATAATTCTAACGGGCATTTGACTGGTTTGCCGCTACATTCGTTCCAATGTTCCTTTAGTTTGACTTTATCTTTCTTGTCGCAGTTGTTTGCGCATACTCCTTCATATCGATCGCATATTTGTTCCTCTTTTGGATTCCGATGTTCCATTTCTATTTTTATCCATTCGTCGATGACTCCACAGAATTCGCATTTTTCCTCTCTCTTGATACATACTTTGTGATGGTCTTTTATCGTCTTTTTCGTTATGATGGTTTGACATTTTTCGCATACTATCTCGTTATATTCGCATTCATTTGTGTGACTTTCGGCTTCCTTCATAAGTCCTTTCCATTCACATTCTTTTACTCGGCATTGAACTAACAGATTATTGATCTCTTTATTGGTGGCTTTATCCATTGTTGTAGGATCTTCATCTTCTTCAAACGTTTCGTCACATCCGGGGCATTTTATTGTTTGTGTTTCTATCACTTCTATCGTACATTCTGTACATATTCTGCATCCACATTTCGTCTGTCTCGCTCCAATCAGTAATTCTTTACATTTACAACACTTTAGTCTTTCCTTGATATCGTTCACCGTTCTAACCTTATTTTTCATTATTCGTCTCGTAGTTTCGGATGGATTCTCGCTTCTTCTAATTCTCTCGATGATTGTCTGCATATCTACAAAATTTTTCTGATTACTTGACGTTGCTTTACTTCTATCGCTTTATTTATACATATTTACACGGTACGCTTTATTTTTACTCTACTGTTGAATCCGGTTCTGGGGTGAATTCTGGCATGGATGCTATCCATTCCACCCAACTTGCTGGGTCTACGTGCTGTTGGTTGTTACGTAGTCTTCTAATTTCGTCAGCTTGCCATCTAACTTGATCTGCTAATTGTTCGTTCATTCTCTGTAATTGTAGTATAGTTCTTTGTTGTTCTTCTAGTCTTATGGCTTGTTGTAGGCCTCTGTTCACACTTTCCGTTAATACTAGATGAGTATTTGTCCACTGCGTTTGCGCATTGTTCGTTATTAGTGTCATTAATTCGCATTGTCGTCTCCACGTTGCCTCGATTCCTTGATCTTGGTATATTCCTTGATTTAATTCCACGATCTCTATCGGTGCATTGGCAGCTGCTGGTTGTGGTATTGCTTCTGTAAATGGTGGTATTCTCACTTGATTTGGTTGATTTACGTTATTCGGATTCATCTGTTGGTTATAATACATCATTAATTCATCGCATTCATCTCTGTTTGCTTACTATTTCTGACACATTTTGTACAATATTTATAAATATACATACCATTACTACTATTATACTACATAATATTTTACACTATATACAATGTCTCTTTTTCGTTTTACACCATCGTCTCCGGGGACTCTATACTTAATGTCCGTATATCCCCATATTTCTCATTCATTATCTGGTATACGTCAGATTCGTTGGACCATTGTTGTGCTTCGATAATGGGCGGTTCTTTTAACCAGAGTCCGCTTGTACTAGAATTTCTTATGATTTCATATTCCTCAGTTCTTTCTACATCATATTGTCCTAATTCAATGTCATAATTGAATTTTTCCACCGCTGGCCATAATCTTCTCTTCGCTGGTTTCTTTTTGCATTTGGTAGTTCTTACTAATTGAATTATTATCAGCATTACTACGCTGCTTATTACTGCTGTTGTTATCCAAATCATTTTAATCATGTAATTCTTTTCATTAGGCTGCATGGTTGTATTTTCTCTTGCATTGGTTGTCTCCATTATTCCTTCTTTTGGTTGCACATTTTTGAGTGCTTTCTGGAGTTGTAATGCTTCGTGAATTGAAAGGTGGCTGTCGTCCATGATCATTCCTTTTTTCCATGTTTCGTTTTTTCCTTCAAGTGGTTTTATTATAGGTTGATCTGTCGCATTTGACTTGAGTGGTTTCCTTGTTATCGTTCTCCAATGCTCATGAGTTCCCTTTTGAATATTTATTACATATTTTCCCAGTTTTCTTTTTGTTGGGATTCGATACTTTTGATTCTTTATATTTTTGCTTGTTTCACATTGGATTCTCTTATTTACTGGTTCGTTTCTCTTAGGTTCGTATACGCAGATTTTTGTGATAGGTTTTTCACCTGTGTTCTCAATTACTATTTCTTCTTCGTTTGCTGCATTTAACTCTATGTTTATTATTACTGCTTTGCTTTCTCTGATCTGTCGTTGATACGGTTGTTCTCTTGTTTCTTTTTCCGGACGTTTTGTCGTAATTGATTTCAGTAACTTTCTGGTTATTGATTTCCAGTAATCATCTCTTCCTTTCTGAACGTGTACTATGTACTTTCCGCGCTTTCTTTTAGTTGGGATGCGGTATTTTTGATTTTTGATATCCTCGTTTGATTGACATTTGATTCTTTCATTTACCGTTCCGTTCCTTTTGGTTTCGAATACACAGACTTTTGTGATGGGTTCTTTACCCGTATTTTCGACTATTATCTCTTCTCCACTCTTTGGATCTGATTCTACTTTTATCGTTATTTCTTTCTTTTCTCGTGCTCGACGTTTGTATGGCTCTTCTTTTGGTGTTGTGAATTTTTCTCCAGGGTTTTGGCTAGTGTGCACGTTATTATTATGTCATTGTTGGCACATATTATATATTCTGCATTTCCTTCTAGGCTATCCCATTCACATTTCTTTCCTGCTTTCATATTCATTTTCCAACAATCGATAATTTTGTTTTGTATACATACTTGTTCAATCGTTTCTATTCCTCCGTTTATTATTCGCAATTTGCCTATTCCTGGCTTTACTTGGATTTTTACATTTCTATCCTCTGTAGCATCTCTACATACATCTTTGGTGGTTTGACATGATGATGAGTTTTCGGATCGTATTTCCATCTTTCCCGGTTTTCCTATGGAATCAAATTGGCAACTTAAGCTTGTATTCATTGTCAGTTGTAAGCATATTCCTTTACTTGAGATTCCTTTCTCATTTATTGTTCGTATTCTGAACGATTTTATTTCCTTGGTGATGTTTTCGTCAGCTTCCGTTAACTTGATGAACGTGATTAATATCATTATTTTTTGTAGCAGGGTCGGTCGGTTTTGATTTTTCCTTTGTTGTAGTAACCTCATCCCTTTGTTTCGTTTTCCCTTGTTATTGCTGTTGTTGGTTTCTTGACGTTCCTCGTTGGGTGATTCCTTTTTCTCTTGTTGTGCGGATTTATTTTCGTCTCTACCATTTCGATCGTCTTGGCTTTTGCTGTTGTCACTTCCTCCTTCTCCATTATTATTTCCATCTGGGGTTTCCTTTGAAATGTCGTCCTCGACATTTATTATTTCAATTATTTCCTCGTATACTTTTATTATTCTCGCTTTTATATCGTCCATCTCTTTTATTTCTTGTTTGCTCGCTTGGAATCTTATTTGCTTTCGATGCCATCTATGTATTATCGTTAATAGTTGTTCCTTTCTATCTCCGATTCGTACTGCTTCTTTTGGATGATTGGTGAATTTCAGTCCTTCCCACTTCAACATTGCTTTTATTGTTTTTGGGAATGGGTAGTGAGCATATATTGTTTCTTTTAATAGCACGTTTCTGTTTCTTACCATATAATTTACGTTGAATACTTTAAGTGGTGAACTTTCGTAGGTCCATTTCATCAGGTTGGCTGCTGCTTCGTCTTGTTTGGCGTCGATAGCTTCCCATAATGTTTGGATTGTTTTACCCATCATTTCTCTTTCTCTAATTGTCGCATTACTGGTTATAAATTTTATTGCACTTGCTTGTCTCGATTTCAGCGCGTAATGTAGTACATTGTTTTCTCCATTGTCTTTTTCTTTGAACGTTGATCCCGTTTTTAGTAATTCTCTCAGAACTGTTGTAGAAGCATCTGCTGCGACTGCGAACATTAGTGGTGTTTGTCCCTCTTCGTTGGGTATGTTTGAGGCGTGTCCGCATTTCTGCATAAGTTGAATTATATCCATTATCCTTTGAGTGTTTCTGTGTTGTACTGCAATATGTAAAGGTACGTTTCCTTCTACATCTGCCATAGTGAAGATCATGGGTATGTTTTCCTTGATACGATCCATTTCTGGTGGACTTCTAGCTCCTTTCGCATAATCCATTGCGATTTTTCCCGCTTTGTTTACTATTCTCATCCATCCTTTTCCTTCGACCCATTCTGGCATTATTTCTCTGATAGCTTTCACTATTATATCCATCTTGTCTACATTGTCTTGAGTCGCGTTTAGCGTTATTTTTGATTCATCCGGTTTAGGTTCCTCTACGGTATTATTTGCTGTCGCTTCTATTTTTCGACTCATCGTTAGTCCGTTGATACTCAGTTGTTGAGTTTGTGATCTGGTTTGCATACCGCGATTTTCCGGTTCTCTTGTTATTGTTCTTGGTATTGCTTTGCATCTGCTCACGTTTACGTAGATAGGTCTAGTAAGTGGGTTGTTGACCAATTTGACTCGCGCGTTATTCTCGTTTACGTACATTATCTCGTAAGGTCCTTTACCACATCTTTGTAATTTTCTGGCTACTCCTGGGATAATTTCTGGCGTCGCAATTATTACCCAATCTCCCACCTGAAAGTTGTGCTCACGCACATCCCGCTTTTTGTCATGTAACTCTTTGTAGCTCTCTTGATTAAATCTAATATTCATACCTGCCGTTTTCCAGATCTCCTGCATTCGCTCTTTGAACCCTGTTACATAATCATCAATTTCCATATATTGTGATATTGGCGGTTGATATTCTAGGTCTATTGGCATATTACATTCTCTGCCGTACATCAATTTGAATGGACTCATTTTTGTTGCTGAATGTATTGACATTCTATAAGCCATAAGGCATAGATTTATATATCTATCCCAATCTTTTTGGTGTCTGCTTACATAATTGGACATCATTTCTATTAATATGCCGTTAAATCGTTCGGTTTGACCATTTGTTTGCGGATGGTACGGTGATGTTCTCAGTTTCGCAATTCTGAAGTAATTCGTTACTTCCTCTATTATTTCGCTCATAAAGTTGGTTCCTTGGTCAGTTAGGATCTGTTTGGGTGTTCCATATCTACAACATATCTCTTCTACTAGGATTCTCGCTATTGTTCTAGCTTTTTGATCTGGTATTGCGAATGCTTCCGGGAATTTTGATAAATAATCTGTCACTACCAATATGTAAATATTCCCATCGTTGGTTTCTGGTAATGGTCCTACTACATCCATTGCAATCATCGTCATAGGTTCTGGTGGAATTGGCATTGGTTTTAGCGGTGCTTTCAATTTACTTCCTGTGCTTTTTCTGGTTGCACATATCAGACAATTCTTTATCCATCCCTTTACGTCTTCTCCGATATTTGGCCAATAATATTTTTGACGCAGTCTTGCTTCCGTCTTTTTTGCTGACATGTGTCCTCCAAGTTTTCCATCGTGATATTGCATCAATACCTCTTTTCGTCTGCTTTCCGGTAAACACATGAGCCGTTTTTCGCCATCCATTAGTAATAACCATCCCTTTTCCATGGTATATCGATGTCTGTGTTTTTCCATATGTTCTCTCAATTTATTATTGTTGTCGAAGATTTTCATATCATTAGTTTCCATAAATTCGATTATTGTTTTCAACTCATCGTCTTCTTTCTGCTCATTTCTCAGTTTTGTGAAATCGATATCTTCTGCGATGATCATGCATATTCGTCTTACATCCTGATCCATCAGTTCCTCAAATACAAATCTTGACATACAATCTGCGTTAGCGTTGGCTTTTCCTGATTTGAACTTTATATACGGTGAGTATTCTTGTAGCTGCATCGCCCATCTCATTAATCTACTAGAGGCTTCTTTATGTTGGCCTAGCCATACTAATGGTTGATGATCAGTCGTGATATATATCTCGTGACCCCATAATAAATATTTGAAATGTTTAATAGCTTGGATTATTGCTAATGCTTCTCTCTCGGTCACCGAGTAATTCTTTTCGTGTTTCTTGAACGTTCGACTATAATATCCAATGACTCGTTCTCTTTTCTCGTCATCCCATTGTCCTAGGACTGCTCCAGACGCATATCCACTTGCGTCTGTTGCTAACAAAAACGGTTTCTTAAAATCTGGGTGTACGAGTATTGGTGCTGATATCAGTTTATCTCTGAGTGTTTCAAAGGCTGTTTGTTGTTCCTCTTCCCATATAAACGGGGTATCTTTTTTGGTTAACTCTTGTATTGGTTTCGCAATAGTTGCGTAATTCTTGATGAATTTTCGATAATAACCACATAAGCCTAAGAATTCTTGCACTTGTGTGACTGTCTTTGGTGCAGGGCAATTCTTTATCTTTTCGATGTTCCTTGGATCTGGTTCTTTGCCTTTCGCCGATACAATGTGTCCTAAGAAGGTGACTTTTTCCTTTGCCCAATCGCATTTTGATGGTTTCAATTTCAATTTCCATTGTCTCAGTCGAACGAATACATTACGGATATCTTTTAAATGTTGCTCGAAGGTGCTAGAATAAATTAGTAAATCATCAATATATACCATACATTGTTTGATGCCGTGAGTTACAAAGTTCATACATCTCTGGAATGAAGCTGGTGCGTTGGTTAGTCCAAAAGGCATTTTCTTAAATTGATATAGATCTTTTCCAATTGTAAAGGCAGTTTTCTCCCTGTCCTCCTCTTTGACTTTTATTTGCCAATACCCACTTTTTAAATCTAGCGATGTAAAATAAGCTGCTCCGTGTAACGTTTGTAACATTTCATTTATATCTGGTAGTGGGTATGTATCCCGTTTTGTTACCGCGTTGAGTCGTCGATAATCTATACAGAACCGTTGTGTTCCGTCCTTTTTCTTTACCATGACCACTGGGAATTGCCATGGCGAGCAACTTGGTTCGATTACTCCTGCGTCTAACATTTTTTGCACTTCTTTCTCTGCTTCTGATTTTTGAGCTTCCGCCAATCGATATGGCCGTAGTGTTATTGGGGTATCGTCTGTTAGTGGTATCGTGTGTTGCGTTACATCGCTTGTACCGAGATCTAAGTCGGATGCTGCAAATATATCTTTAAATTCCATTAGCAGTCTTTGTAGTTGTTCTTTCTCGTTTTCGTTTAGTAGCTGACTGTCGATTGTCCATAGTTCTTCCTCAGTTCCTGCAGTTTTTGTTGTTGGAAGTTCAATGTCCATCATTGGTGTTAGCTTTCCCAGTCTTTCGTTTTCATAGATAACTTTATCTTCCTCGTCAAAATTTGTAATGTTGATCGGAATTTCACTGTTATCGTTTACATACACTATTTCTCTGGCTAATGGCAGTTCCTTCTTTTTCTCGAATTTGTGATTAGGTTCGAAAATCATTTCACCTCTAGTTTCCTCGTTTACTTTTACGTAACAGATCATTTGTGTGCGTCCTGGCACTACGATTTTCTCTGAGCATCTCACTTCTGATTTCAACGTACATATTCGTCCGGTTTTATCTCTCAGCTCCATTGATCCTAGATCTATTATTATCTCTTTTAGTAATTCTGGCATGAGATCAGTTCCAATTATACAATCTGCGCTCAGTTTCCTGATAACTGCTAAATACGTATTGATCTTTACGTTTTTATATTCTATTATCGACCAGATTTTTCCGATGACTGCTACCGATTCTTTGCTGCAAGTTATTACATCCATGTTGGCTTCTTCTATACATGGCCACAATCTTCCTGGTATTTTATCCATTTTTATCGCTGAGATGTTTGCTCCCGTATCAATCATTGCTTTTATTTCTACCCCATTTATTTCTATTGGTACCGTTAATGTTGGTCCAGCTAATGTTTGTAACATGGCTATAGTTCGAGTTTCTGGGTCCTGATCTACACTTCTTGACCTTTGGCTAGTTCTTGGCACTAAGTCTGCCCAATTTGGTTCGTATGGTACTGGATAAATATTTCGTAATGTTGTTGATCTTGGTATTGGTACGTGTCTTTTTTTTTTTTTTTTTTTTTTTTCAGAATTTGTTTTTATCTCAAAAGCGGCCTTTCGGCTAATATGCGAGCTGGGCTCAGCATTTCAATCACACTATGGTGTTTTTATCATACTCTCACAAGTCTGCAATACCGATTCGATTACCAGTATTGCCTCGTATACATTCTGATTTAAATGGAAAATGGTAGTGCCATTGTACTCTTTGTATATGATATGTGCTCTCGGTATATATGATAGCACGCAATTACCGCTCTGGAGCATGCTATCCTAGCAAGAGACACAATCTCAGGTTTAGACAGGCCAATCTTTGATAATGGGGCATTGTTTTTCTTGTCCCATGTACCTAAGCATCCGATCACCACTGCGGATATTGTAGCCTTTTCACCAAATGCTTTACCTATTTCAATTGCCAAATCTTTATATTTCACATAGTTGTCTTCCCGCGCTTTTTCAAAGCCTTCCACCGAGTCATAGGGCACTTTTAGGTCCAGGACGTGTATTTCTTTATTCCTATTGGACCTAATTACCATGTCAGGCTTCAGCTTTGTTGGTACTGAGATGTATTTGGGAGATTTTTCAACATCAATCTCAAAACCAATTTTCTCTAGGAAGGCAACTATGCTTATTAGAACGTTCTCATGTTTAATTCTTCGTGCGTTTGGTTTTGCTAGACAGTGGTTAAATACATGTGCCTGGGTCTCAGCATCCAGGTGGCACAGTCTGCACATTGTGTCTAGGCTGAATTTTAGGCGGTACGCATTGTAATTCAAATTCAGCAGGTTATTCCTAGCTTTTATCAAGAAACAATATTGCGCATCATTAAGGATGTCGCTGGCTATTAGGTATTTAGCCGTAATACTGTCTCCAATGGCGTTTCCAATATGTCCCTGTACTCTCATTTCATACCATTTCTCAGCATAGTGAAGACCTACAAAGTCGTGTAGGTCTTTTGAGAGGGTTCCGAGGTTACGATAACCAATGTATGAAATGCGATTTTTATATCTCATCTCTAATTTGAAACTATTATCCTCGAATTTCAATTTGATGTATATTTCGAATTTACGTTTGAGAGCAAATACCGATTTCTGGAATTTCACAAAGAAAGAGGTGTTTTTGAAAGGCTTGTCAATCTCGCAGTTGATCCACTTAAGCGCAGCCTCAAAGTTCTCTTCTCCTCTAGCATGTGCGAGTTCTTTCTTCATCATCTCTCTGAAGTCAGTGTTGTATGAATGAAAAAGTCTCGTTATTCCAGTAACGCTCTGTATCAAATATTCATCTATGGATGAGGATATTCCAAGTCCTCCCAATTTACAATGGGTATAAAGAAAGTAATTATTCAGAGCATGAAATTTATCCCCAACCATTGTCTTCAGAAGCGCCTTAACCTTTTGGTCATAACCAAGCTGTTTCTCTCTTCCCTGCGTAATCCGATTTCTGTCACAATCAAGAATTCTGTGTCCAATAATACAGTTGCGAAATGAAAAAATGAGTTTTGAATGTATGAAAGTTTTGTAGGCATTTAGCTTCTGTGCCGGATGTAAATATGACTTAAACAGGGTGTTAGTCAGCGCAAGTGCCGATTGAAGTCTTCCGTCAATATCCTGATACTGTTTATGTGAGAAGTCAATCCCAAGGTATTTGTACTTATTCTCATTGGTTATTATCGGTACCTCTTCATTATATAGATACAACTTGTAGATATCGTGGTTATTGTTATTTATTGACAAGTATCCTGATTTTGAAGGTTTGAATCGGAGATTCGCATGAGATGCCAATCTCACGGTCCTCCCCAAGGCCATCTCAATCTTTTTGAAGGAGTCAGAGACAAGGACAATATCATCTGCATAAGCCAGGATGCTGATGTTCATATCATGTAAATGAAATGGACAGTCATTCAGCACTGACTTAAGGATGTAGTCTATAGACAGACAAAAGAGTGTCATAGACAAAGGGCATCCTTGTTTGACCCCTTTTGTTATGTTCACAGATTCCGATATCATCCCTTGACAATCAAAGAAGGTACTGACGTCTCTATATAGCTCTTTTATTAGGTAAACGGTTTCCTTTTTCATTCCCATGCCTTCAAGCGTGTACCATATGAGGTCATGGGGCAAAGAGCCAAAAGCATCAGTGATATCTAACCACACTACATGGAGCTCCTCTTTCCTTCTCCTAGCATGATCGATTGCCAGATGCAACGTAGCACTGTGCTCAGCACAACCATCAGGAATTCCAATCGCCTTCTGGTTTTGGCTTATCAGATTACCCTTCTTTATCCAAGCCAGGAGACGGTTATTCAATAGCGTCGCGAAAATTCTGTAAGCTGTGTCCATGATCGCTAGAGGTCTCCAAGAGCTTGTTTTAAAACTTTCATCCTTTTTCCCTGGTTTTAGGATTAGCACCGTTCTAAATAGTTTCCATTTTTTAGGACACACACCATTTCTCAGCACGTTGTTGCAGATTGCAGTTATCAGGATGTGCTTTGGAGATATAATCTTCCAGTCTGCAACTGTAATTAAATCCATCCCTGGTGCAGTGTTGTCGAGTTGTTTCATTACATGGGACATGTTTTCGTTGTCTGTTGTAAGATTAGACTCATTGTCAGAATAAAAAGGTAAGGTAATTGATTTAGTGTCTGAGATTGGACATTCAGAACTTGCAAAAGTTTTTAGAAATGCATTTATAGGTGGTGTGTGTTTTATGCCATCATCTTCCCAAATTTTCGCTATTTCTTGCCCTTGGTTAGCTTGGAACCTCAATCTCCTAACACATAGCAGTTCGGCGGATTTCTTGAAACGTAGGTGTATGATGTCAGATTTAGGTTTTTCCTTTTTGAAATACCTCCCAGGGTTCAATCTACCATTAATTCGTTCAATTTCGCACAAGGTCTCATCGCAAGTAATAGCATCAAGATCCAACTGATACACGAGATCATCAATTAGTATCCGATACTTCCTTGCATCATTGTCTTCGAACTTTGTACAGTTATATTTATTTATTATTGGTCTCATCAGTATCCTCATGCCTGATATATCAGGAATTGTTACTGCAGAGCCAAGCATAAGGCATTGTATGAAATGGCATACATATAAAGAAGACAGGCCAAACTCACGACATATCGGGTATTCGATTTCAGTGAGTCCAAATTTCAACCTGCCAAATATATTTTCGATATTAAATATCGTTCTAAGTATGTCATTTGCCAAATCAAAATGTAGAGCATGACTATCATCCGCGGTCGGATCAATAATCATGGCCATGCGCCTTCTCTTGTCCAAAAAGAAAAAAGACCAGGAAGAGTTTTTGCCGTATATTGGCATAAAAATCTCATTCCAATCAGCAAAATCTCTAAAAGGAAAAGTCTCAAAGAAAGTCTTATAATTGCACTGAATCAAAGCACTGCAAGTAATAGGGTCTATATAAATTGTGGAATGTCTTATCGCAAAAGTATATACAAATGCTTTGATTAAGTGCTGGGACCATCAACTAAGTTCAATATCCAAGTTTTTTCCAAATGCCAAATTTTCAGGCAGGATTCTTGGTTTTAGAGATAAATCTACATCAGGAATATTTTGGGTCTCACAAGAGGCCAACACTCCATCAAGATTCATAGAGATGCTGTTGATACAGTTTGAGACCTCATGCTCAGTGGTTTCAACTGAGTTTATAAACTCGTTCATGTGAATGATCTTGATATGTTTGATCAATTCATCGAAGGTTTTCCACATCCCGCAGTAACACATTATTTTTTTCTGTTGCTCGAAGCAATAATCAGTGTGTACCGCCATGTGCTCAAGCACATCATTCATCGTTGAGTTAATATTAAATACTTTTTTGCACAATATTTTCTTGTTATTTGTGCGAAATTTGCAGTGCAGCAGGTTTTCCTTTGTAAGGTGTAGATATATCTTCTTTTGGTCATGTCTGGCAATATCGACCTTATGCTCATTGATCATGATGTGGTTAAAAATATCAGCGAATCTGATTAAGGTCATTCTGTGCATATTTTTACCCTTTTTTGGGTGACATACCAGACAGTCAATGAGGGTTTCTTCGTTAAATGTTGAGGCATGATTCATCATGGCGTGCTCAACTAATCCCTCATAATCATATACGGGAAATTCGCCACACATTTTTAGTAGAGGGATATGAGGACTATGCCCCGTGGATATTTGGCTTGAAAAAATCCTGAGACCCCCCCTAAAAAAAAATTAGGGGGAGGGGGGGGTGTTAAATTTTATTTTAATTATTTGTTTTAATGAACGATTTTTTTTTAAAATAATTTTTTGTTTTAATGTTCAAATTTAAAATTTTTAAAAAATTTTAATTCATGATAAAAAACTTTAAGTATTTTTTTATCGATTTAAAAGCCTAAAAAATAAAAATTGGCTATTTAGCCTATGATTGATCGTACTGATGATTATTTTCGAATAAAATTGGTTCAAACCCGATTAAAGAACCTAAAAATATTATATAAAAGCCTAAGTATTTTTTCATTACCCATCAAAAATGGCTCAATTCGCCTGTCGACTAAAAAGCCTAAATATATTTTCTCGAATAAAAATCATTATTATTTTTATTTACTTTAATTATTTGTTTAGTCAATAATAATATTTATTTATATTTTAATTATATTAAATTTAATTATTTGTTTAAGTCAATAATATTATTAAATTATATTTTAATTATATTATTATTTAATTATTTGTTTAAGTCAATAATATTATTTATATATATTTTAATTATATTATTATTAAATTTAATTGTTTGTTTTAATCAAGTCAATTATTTATTTTTTAAATAATATATTTTTAAATTAAATTGTTTGTTTTAATGAAGTGAATTAAATAATTATTTTTTATTTTCATTTAATTATATATTATTATTATTATTATTTTATATCAATATTATTATTTTATTATTATTAACATTTTATTTTTAAAATTTAATTGTAAGTCTAAGAATAAAAAATCATCGATAAATTTTGAATTGTAAAAAAAAAAAAAACTTTTAATCCATACAAATATTTTTATTGACAAGATTAAAAAAGATTAATTTTTATTTCAAATCAAAAATATCCGAGTTATATGTTTTGCGCATTTCGGCCAACAATTTATGGATTTACCTTTTGACATTTTTTAATACTTAATAAAAAATTATACTAACTTAAAAACATAAAAATTATAAACATCAACAAAACTATACAAAAACAAAGAATATTTTCAAATAATTTATTCTTTCAAAATTCTTCATAATCGTCATATTCTTCATTAAACTCAGAAAATTCTTCTGGACTGTTACCTAAAACCACATCACCTCCTCTATAATGACCATATGCCACACTTATATTTTTCCCCACCCAAACCCTTTTATCATCCTTATTTGTTAATGCAGTTTTACTGTTTTTAATTGTAAATAATTGACGCCACAGTCTTTCTACTGGCATGTTTCTCTCTACCGATGATGTTGCTTTCTTTAAACATTCATATACTGGTGGTGGATGATTATAATGTCCACTATGTCTTGTCTTTCGATTTTCCCATTGTTTGAGTTGTTCTTGAGTTAGCATCTGTGTTCCTCCTTGGTTTTCGTCGTTGTCGCTGTTACTATCATCTCTGAAATTTATCCATCGTTTCCAATTACTCGTTTTTTGTCGCTTCATTCTGGTTTTCTCGGCTTCTAGTCTCATTATTGCTTTAAATTTTCGTCCGACTTCTTCATCGGTACCATTCATTTTCGTTAGAATTCCTACTAGTCTTTTTATCTTGTGAATATCTTTTGAGTGTCCATGTAATACCATTGTCTTTGCTAAAAACGGCAAAAATCCAATTGCCATTTTCCAGTTAATTTTCCTCTCTCTTTTATAAATATCGAAACATGCTAACATTTGTGTTATGATTACTCTTACGATTTGAATGATAAGTATTATTCCCAAAATTCCTGCCATCATCTGTCCGAAGATTAAGAATCTTCCCCACATGGCTTTCATCATATTTGCTGTAGCGTGTTGAAAATGATCCGGCGATAGTAACAATTCGTAGTTGGGTTTCTCTCCATAGTTGTTACCTCCCGTTATAGTTACAATGTTGGATAATATTGCTTGCCTTTGTGCTGGAAATAATAGATGTTCTCTGGCTCGTTCCAGATCTTTCGTTTGGTATATTCCACTCTGTGATATATCCACTGGTTTGAATTCTGCTTCGCTAGCCAATTCTGTTAATCCAAATATTTTTGGTGGTGCTACGATTACTCGAGTGGGAAACTGTAACCAACTTCCTTCTCTTATTTCAAATAACGGTCCATATACATTACTGCAACTGAACATGTTGGGTACAAATTTCTCTGGGTTTATCATCCTTGTCACCGGTTGGGCGAATCTGATTTTTCCTTTATGCATTATCTCTAATTCGTTTATGCATTTATCTCTCGGGATTGTTGAATTCTCTGGCAGTTTCGCAATTGTCTTTTCGCATTTATACGTATACATAACTTCTCCAACGATTCTTCCAAAATATCCCTCTTGGAGTGGTAATAATGGGATTGCATTATCCGGGTTTGTGATTGCCATTGCCAATTTTGTTTTTAATATTTCTCTGTTCAAGATACAGTCATTTTTAACCAAATCGTAGTATATTTTCTCTGTTGATGCCAATCCTTTATGATATAAGAAATCCATCTTGTTATTTATATATAGATATAATTTTACATCCTTGGGATCTATTTGCGCTTTTGCGTTCGGTATTGCTGTTCGCGATAAGAATATTCCTTTATAATTCGTACTGGCTACCATTTCGTCGCATTTACTCACCATCCGTCCTTTTATGAATCTCATTCCGATTGTAGTATCTGTTGATATTACTACTGTTGGTGTGACCTCTGATCCGATAGTTGTGGTTATCGTTGGTTTTCCGATTCTTCCGGTTCTCCGTATTTCGTCTAATGCGCTTTTTTGCGTATTAGTTTCGGTTTCTCTGTGCACTTGTCCTTGCACTTCATCAAATATTGCACTTTTCAATAAGGTGAGTCTACAAGTTCTGGTATCGGCGTGATATACAATCGTTGACATTCCCGTATTGCATGATCTATCTGTTGCTAGACATTGAGGGTACTTTTTCATTGCTTGCGTATCTGGATCGAAATATCCTTGGTATTTCTCCAACTTTACTTGATAGCTTTCAATCACTACAACTCCTTTGACTAATTGATTCAATAGGGTGTACTCTCCTCCTTGACACGTCCCGTCTCCAGCCGTTATTCTTCCCGCAGCGTATACTCGGGTAGTTTTTATCTTCCCTTCCTCGGCTGCTACATTTACTCTTCCAGCTATTGAGATACGTCCTGTCGTGAATCCTTCTTCACATTCGCTCCGCGTTACTGATACTACTGTTGTTTCCGTTCCAGCTTCTATAATTGTTGAGTGTGAGTGATGTCCGCAATGAAATGCTACAATTTTCCTTGTTACCGAACATTCCTTGATTTCCGTTTTTATAAAGTCTACCTCCTGATATACATTATACGATACTGCTGTTGCCGTTGTCTGTAATTTACCGGGGTTCGCTGCTTTGCACTCTTCCGTTTCTTTTAGTGAGTATTTATCACCAATCTTTATGTTGTCACAATCATATACTACAAACGGTTCTACCCCTTTCACGCACATCATCCATATGAGTATTGTAGTGATTATCGTATTCATCCCTTTTCTAGCTGTTTTTGGATCGCTTGCATTAATGGTCGTCTCGAATTCCGTTAATAACTCTTTTAACTTTGCTTGCATTATCTCGGTTTGATCATCTTTGCTTACCAACTTTATAAAGGCTTGCCATCCACCTTGAGTCAGGATGAATGGTTCAATTACTTTCCTGATAATGTCTGTTATTGCGAATTCATATCCGTTTGGATTGTATTTTGGAGTTCGCTTTCTGTATATCACTATCGTATTATACATCAGATAGGCCATTCCTACTAAATATCTGTTTGGGTCATCAGATCGTTTCGTTAAATGATTTATTATCAACAGTAATTCCTCGGGATCTTTGGTTGTGGTTCGTACCTTGTTGTCCATAATTTTATTTATTATTGGCTTTATTGCTGTCCAAAGCTGTTTTGCTTCTGCTCCGATATTATTGAGTTTCAAATTTCTCTTTATTTCTGGGTTTGCTAATCCCAGCATATCAGTTATCAATCTGTTGATCCATTTTGCTCCTTGTTCTTGACCTTTTAATTTTCCTTGTAACTGCTTCGTCACTTGACTAAGCTTGTTCAATTTCGTTGTCAGTTGATCCATCTGCATTTGTTCTTTAGTTTTCCTTTCTGGAGCTGGTTTATCAATTTTTGGTCGTCCTCTGGATTTCTTTTCCATTGCCGTACCTGTTTCTTTTCGTTTGGGTTGTTCGCCTGTTGTTTCCTTGGATGTTGTAGCTCCTCGTTCATTTATCCAATTATCCCATTCGTCTCCTGTCGAGCTTCGGCGTCTTCTCTCTTTCTTTTTATTTTCCTCTTCGGTATCTGGCTCTATAATTTCGACTGGCTGTCTTTGACCACATACTAGCTCGTCTGGTTCATCTGTTATCAGATCGTTTTCATCTTCTGTCATAAACAAATCTCTTGATTCCGGTATTCTCCGGGTTGTTTCCTCGTCCACAATATCATTTAGATCATTTAATATCTCTTCATCTCCTGTTGTGATAACGATTACTTCATCTGCTGCAGGTGGAACTTCTGGCGTATTTAGACTCTCTTGTCGTCCTATTGGCGTTTTCGTTCTGATTTCTCTTTTATTGAGTTCTCTACCCGCGATCTTTGCTACTGTTAATACATTTATTGCTCCCAATTGCATTTGCGTAACTCCGATTTCGAGATCGTCATCTAATGATCGTCCTTGGTATTGTAAATGAAATGGCGGTTCATATGGTATTCTCTTTTTCACTTCACTCACCTTGGCTGTGATATAAAATTCTCTTTCGATTGGTTCGAAATCTGGTGTCATAATTTTTAAAGTATACTTCTCTATCGTTTCGGCTGCCCATTCAGTGTGTTTCCATTTTCGGATAATTTCTCGGAATTGTTCTGGGTACCACGCATACATTCTCCTATACTCCTCTATTTCCTTTACTATATTTCGCAGATTCTCCACTCTGCTACAAGAATCGATTATCCAATTTGCTAAATCTGTTACAGTTCGTCTTTGATTCTTTGCTCCGGTTCTCAATATCGCTGCTAATTCTCTACATTTTTGCGTTTCCGTTAATCTTGTTAATCCTTCCTCCACAGGGTCGTCTATATCTGTGGGCAAGTATTTTGTTCCTGGTATTCGTTTTTCGAGTACACTGATTCGCGGTCTCGCTTGTTCTTGTTGGATTCGCAATTTCATTTCTCGTTCTGTTTCTACTTCGATCGTAATGTATATCGTGTCGTCTTTTACAAATTGAGGTGTTACATATTTTTTCAGCAGAAAGTGTGGTACTCCTCCCGCAACATTTTCAGTGGATTTTGGCTTTTGACTTATCACTGATCTTGGATCTACTCCCAATTTTTCGCTGTGTCGCTCTTCCCATTTTCCGGGTTTAGCGATTGAAATCGTGACTTTTCGATTAAATGGCCATTCTAACTTGCCGTCATATCTGCCTCTTGCTAATAGAAAATACACTGATAGATATTTCCCTTTTCCTACCCCATCTCCGTTTGGGTACACTCTCAATTTCATCCGGTATCCTCCGATTTCTGTATAGAATTGATGACTTGTGATACCGATGATTTTCTCTTCTTCAGCCGATTTTACTTTTTCAGCCCATCCACTTATCTTCCATGTGTATGGGGCTAGTCGAGCTTTATCGTTTATTTCCTCGTCTTCTTCTGGTTGCCATTCCATTTCGTCTATCATTTCTTCTGGTAGGTTTTCATATGGCTCATCTTCATATAATTCTAAGGTTATTTCGTTAGCTGCGTCTTCCGGCGCTTCCCCTGGTATATATTTTCTCCATTTTGGTTCAGTTTTCTCCATTTTCCATTTCCACTCTTTCGTCTGTTCATCATACACCTTTTTCCAGGGTGTTGATCGGCATCTTGAGTCGTCTATTGGTTGTAATTTTGTGCTTAATTTCGCATCTTGTCTCCATAACTGGTAGATGGTTAGTATTTGGTCCATCTTTCTTTTCATTTCCTCTTGAAACTCTTGGATCTGTTGCTCCCTTTTTGTTGTATTTTTTCTCTCTGGTTCATCCATGGCTATGATATTGATGGTTTGTCCATCTTCCCATATACCTAATTCGTATATCGGGGTTCGTTCTCGCGGACTTATTTGCCGTTTGTGGTACATTATTGCCACGTCTTCCACCATACCGTCGTCACTATTTTCGATTATTGGTTGGATAATTTCTCGATTTATCCGTCGGTATAATTCGTGCATTTGACAATCGGGATCTACCGATATTTCTTTTATTTCATCATTTGGTAGCTTTATTCTTATCTTTATTGGTTCATCTCCTCTCATATCTCTTTGATGTTCTCCGTATTTGGCAATCAACTCATCTGTTCTCTCATTATCGAATCTCATTATGTCTGTATCCCGTACAGCTTCTACAAATATTTTCATTGAGATCGGTCTCGTTAATGATAATCGATTAATATATTTTCTAGCCTGGTCTATTGCTTGTTCTGTCATTTTAATCTGGTTTTGTCTCATTATCTTTTGTCTCTCTTTTTCTAATCCAGGTTTTATTTCTTTGTTGTATAATATTTGAATTTTTTGCCATATTTCTGCTGTCGTTTCTTCGCTTTCATTTTTATTTAATGTTACCACATTTATTCCTTTTGGCCATATTAGAGCATCCGCTAGGTGTATATCTCGCTTTATTTTTCTTCCTTGATAATATAAGGGTTTATTTCTGTAGCTGGGTCCTAGCTTTTTCACTACCCAATCATACAACTCGTTTGTGCTTTCGCCTCTTGTGGCTATTATCTGTCTTGGTATCTCTGGAAAATCAATAATTACCTGATATTCTTCTCTATCATATTCTTTCAAATTCTCTTGGTACTTTCTTATCATATCTTTCCATGATGTCGTGAATGTACCATTATCTTGTTGATATCCTTTCGCAATTAATTTCATTATTCTGCTGTATGCGGTTGTATCTCTGAGGTTTAGGAACATTTGATTTCGATCTACTTCTTCTACAATCTCGTTGATTTCTTTTAATATCTCGGTTTCGTCTTCTCTTGGCACGTTCGTCTCCATTTCCTCTAATTCGGATTTTGATTCGTCTCTATATGGTTTATTTTCCTCGCATGATTGAAATATTTCTCCGCCCAGACTGCTTATCTCGCTTTCATCTTCGTCTGTTTGATCGTCTGGTATTTGTCTCAACATATTGATGTGTGGTTGTTCCTCCTCTTTCATTATCTTTGTTGGCCCTTTTATTTGGAACCATATCTCTTTTATTTTATTCTCGATTTGAGCTTTACTCCACGTGGGCTTTTCTTTTCTGATTCTTGTTTCTATTTTTTGTAGCAGTACCCTCTGGATTCGATTTTTTGTTATTATTGGTTCTGATATCTTTTCTTTTCCTTGTGACGTTGATGCTTCCTGCTCATCTCTTTGTAGTTCTAATTTTTGCTCCTCCATTTCTTGAGATAGCACTTTCTTTGTCATCACTTCTATTTTTTGATCTAGTGCTTGCTCTTGTTCTACATGTTTCAACGCTCCGTCTATTTTTAATATTAGTGCCTTCTTTCTTAGTTCCGCTTTCTCTTGTTTCAGGATTGCTTCTTTTTCTTTTAACTGATCCTCCTCTTGTTCTAAAGCTTCCTCTTGCTTTATTTTCTCGAGTGTACTCTCTATTGTTTGTGTCATAATTTCGTTTTCGAGTTCGTCTATCTCGTACATTAGTGTTCCCTCGTTTTGATCTTCCGTTATCATCATCTCTGCTCGATTACTCTCTTGAGTTTCTGGTTCGTCTGATTTCTCAGTTGTCATTTCTTTCAGTTGTCGACGTCTCTGTTTTTCCTCTTCTGTAAATTCTTTGATGGCTTCTATTTTCTCCATCGTATTTAATTCAACTGTTTTCTCGTTATCAGTTATCATATTTCCTCCCCCTTCGTTCTCAACACACTGCTCCGCAGTGTGAATTTCATCTGGAATTTCCATTCTCATCATATTAATTCTTTTCGGGGTTTGCTTTCGATTTTCCCATCTTTGCTGGATTTCCTGAGCTTCCTCTGTTTGTAGTCTTTGCCATTCAGCTTGTTGTTGCTCTTGATATTCTCTAGTTCTCAGCTCTTGAATCTCCTCATTGCTTCTCATTACATTGATTCGTTGTTGTTGTATATTGGTGGGCATCTGTTGCATCATCTCTTTTAATTCCATGGGCATTCGTTGTAATGTTTCTCGTAACATGTCTATCTCTTGCATCACGTTAATCTGTGGATTTCCCATAGAGTTGTTTAATCTTGACTGGTTTGGTTCTCTTCTTATGTTACATTGCCTTGCGAAATGTCCTTGTTGTCCACAATTGTAACATGCTTTGTTACTAGGTTGTCTACATATTTTCTCAGTATGCCCTCGTCTACCACATTTTTGACAAGTGTAATTTCGGAAACAATTTTCTGATCGATGTCCTATTCTTTGACATATGGAGCATTTTTCATTTGTATTTGGATTGTTCCTGAAATTATTATTATAACTTACTTGGTTATTACCTCTATCCTCCGGATTTCTCGTTGTTGGTGGCTTGAACATCTGTTGTGCTCTTGGAATGAATTGATTCATAGCTGGATTGGTATTGTTGTTTTGGTTGTTGGCATTGACTGTTGATGTTGTTGGTTCTGTGGCCAAGACTGCCACTTGATATCCCAGTCCTAGATGGGCTTCACATCTATTTGCGATTGCTACTGCTTTATCTAACGTTTCTGGTGCCAGGCATCCAAGGTTGGCTCGTATGTCTTCTCTTTTGATTCCTCTTATGAAGACGTCTACCATTTTGTCTTCGGGCAAATCTGTTTCTCCGAAGGCTTCTTTACATAATTTCTTTAATTCGCATGCGTACACTGCATTTGATTCATCTCGTCTTTGTTTTCGATGTAGGAAGTCCAATATCTTCCTATTCCCCTTTTTCTCTATCCCAAATATCTTTATTAAGAACTCTTTAATTTCTGTCCATGTTGTCAATTTTGTTACATCTCTTGCTTCTTCTACAAATACATCTTGTGCGCTCCCTTTCAGATACAAGGGTAGTCGCTCTTTTACTTTTTGATCTGTCCAGTGACAGATATTTTTATACACTTCAAATTCCTTTATAAATGTATCCAATTTGTTGAGACTACCGTCAAACGGTTCTCCTCTAAACTTTTCTCTGAATTCTCCTGTCATCACATTATTGTTATTCAACATTGTATTTGCATCTGGAATTGAAGTCATGTTGGAATTTGTGGAATTTGCCATGTTTGAGTTAATGTTTGAGTTTTTTAATCTCTCTTCCTCGTTTTCTGCTTCTATTATTGGCAACCGGTTTTCTATATCGTTTATTTCGTTTTCTTCGCTACTGTTGAATTCAACGTCGGTTAATCCACTATCTGTGCCGGTTCCTGTCGCTGCTGTAATTGATACTCCGGTTTTGGCACTTCTACCGTTGCGAACTTTTTTCTTTTCTTCCGCTTTTAATAAACTTTTTTTCTCTATTCTCTTGGCTTTTGCTTCTCGTGTGATTGCTGATGCTATCAATGTTTACGGTTATTCGTCTGCTTGACTGGTTTCTCTTCTCTTGTTTTGGTTGCTTTGAAACTTCTGGTTGCTTATCTGTTTGTAACTACTCGAAATCTTTTCTGCTCGTTTATTCAAATTCCTTTGTTATCACTTTGCTTTGTCGTTTGCTCTGAAATATTTTCTCTTTGCTTTGATTTGCACTTGACTTGGATTGCTTTGCTTGACTATCGATTCCTAAAAATAAATAACACTCCAATATTCTATACTCTATACTAATTTCTCCTCCGTTTACCATACTATATATGTTATCATCCCCTGTTCGCATTTATCGTGGTGGTCTTCTTTATCTGACTCACCCCCCTCATTTTAAGTCCATTTTTAATTATCTATACCTCGTAATAATTATCTATTATTCTCGTATCAATTATCTATATAGTCTTATCAGTTATCTATATAGTCGTACCAATTATCTATATCATAATATCAATAGTCATCATACTCATACTTCCATTCATTCCATTAATTGTTTTTCCTATGTCCCCAAAAATTCATTTACTTAATCCTCAATCGCTGGCGCTCTATGCCCTCTGTGATTTCCGTCGGCTCGTCGGCCTTCGGCTTTAACTCTTTTACTGGTCATCTGTGACCTTAATATCTATTCATACTCATATTTCATCTTTACTCATATCATATCTTATCTGGTACTCTATGGCCTCCAGTATCTGATCATAATCATCCGGCCCTCTATTGCTTCAAGTATCTGATCATGATCATCCAGCCCTCTATTGCCTCAAGTATCTGATCATGATCATCCAGCCCTCTATTGCCTCAAGTATCTGATCATGATCATCCGGCCCTCTATTGCCTCAAGTATCTGATTATAATCATCCAGCCCTCTATTGCCTCAAGTATCTGATTATAATCATCCGGCCCTCTATTTCATATTATCTCTTATATCGGACTTGAGCTCAATCAGTGACTTTTGGGTATGTTTGAGGCCTCACACTGACTCTCAAGCCATGGCGTCTTTTGGCCGCGCATTCTTCCGGTTACGCTTTACTCACCGCCATTCGGATATTTGGTACTCGGTGTGGGATCCGGGTTATTGTACCAAACTCCTCGCTGGGCAATAAAAAAAAACATTCCCTCGGTACTCGGTGTGGGATCCGGGTTGTGTACCTCGAAGAATATAAAAGTATGGAAATGCCTAGACGTTCAATCAAGTTCCAAAAGCGGTTTACTTGATTTCCCGAATAGTGAAAAGAAAAGGAAGTGCTCAAAAGTGGGAGCGGGAAATAAACTATCAAATCTCTGCCCGCTCCATCCATCAGATTTCTCGGCTCGATTCGAGCGCTCTCATCTGGCTTTAGTAGGACATTTTGAGTATGAACCATTTACCGGTTAGTTCACATCTCACCTACCGTTTGGCCCCGATACTCGGTGTGGGATCCGGGTTGTTGTATCGAGTGCCTCCCAGCGAAAAAAAGAATCGTCCGATACTCGGTGTGTGATCCGGGTTTTTGTATCGAACGGCCCAGCGTCATCAGTCCCTTGGCTGATAACAACCTGAGCACGACAGTCCGTAGCTGTCCTCTGGTGCCTCACCACCAGCTAGGGAAAAAAGAAGTCATCTCTAGGTACCTTTACTCTAAACTATTAATTCTGTTCCGTGCGCACTCTTTCTCTCACCCCTCGGTCTATCTCTTCACTCCCCCCTTCAAAATTTGTGGTAATCGCATCAACAAGCTCCCCAAAAGAGGTGATCAATCTCTCGCCGGTTACTTGCTGACATACGCGACTTCGCCTACCAGTTCCTTTCTCAGTAGGGTTGATCAGGGTTTCCCTTGGGTGAGCGTACTATCATTAGATAGCTCAGGTTTAACCATTTTTCCTCGTCCTATCTCAATATAATATCAATAAATATAATATCAATAAAACAAAAAGAATTCTACACTAGGAAAACTCGGTTGTCGAAATTTTTCCGTCCAATATTTTGTGTCTCTGTGCATGTGTTTTGATTATTTCCCTAATTCGGCTTTTATGTTTTCGGTCTATTACCTTTGTTTATCGTTGTCAGGTGGTTTTATTATTTATAAACATTGCATATTTCTTTTATATTCTTAATAATCCAAGTAATGCATAATATACATTTATTTTATTTCATCATAACAATTCATGGAAAGTAAACCGTTAGTCTTTCCTTTATCTTTCGCTGGCATAACATACAGTGCGACTCTTGTGCGCATCCATGACAATAACTCAGGTGTCCGCAAGGTATCACCATTACTCGTGCTTCCTCTGTTTTGCACGCATAACACTCCACATAAGCCTTAGTTTGCTCTTTCATTGTTGTTGCAATCTCGTCTTCAATATTCTTGACTTTTTCCATTAACTTGTACCAGCTTTTCCCAAATTTGGTTATCTCTAATCTCATAGATAGAATTTCATATATTCTCTCAGTAGTTACATCTTTATCAATATCGATCAATTTTATTAATATGCAATGTTCATCGGAGTATAGGTTAGAGATTGCTGATATATCCTCTTTAGCTCGTTTAATTAACTTTTGTTTATTAATTAGTTCCTCAAGATTGTCATTTTCGATGTTTAGAATCCCCTTTAGTTTTTCTATAATTTTTGCTGGTTCCATCTAAAATTATCAAATTACCCTTTAAATTTATCTAAATACTAATTAACTAAATTCATTCACCTCTTTAATATATTTTGATTCATTTTATCTATCACTATTTTAATCATTACCTGTTGTGCTTTATTCTATTACCGTTGGCGTCCTCTTGTTGGGTTCGGTTGCTTTCTCTTGTTTATCATTACCCCCCTTACTTACCCCATTTCATTTTATCCCGAATTTTGCCCTTTTAATTACTTATGCGTCTTGTCATTGTTGTTGGTGTCTTACAAGGGTGTCATGTCGTCAAGTATTGATGGATGTTGAGTGTCTTGGCGTCTTAATTTGTAGTCGGGTTGTTCATTTTCCAACAGTTGTTCTCTGGGTTTTATTTCATGGCGTTCTCATCTCTCTGGAGTTTGCAACATATCATCTCCACGTCTCTGTTTAAACTTTGACCATTTGCTTATATTTCCTTGGGTTCTTTGTAAAAACAATCCTTTATGAGCCCCTAAATTGGTATCTCGTAGTCAGGTTTTTATTGCTGTTTCTATTTTCTCCTCGAACTTTATGCTTTCTCATCGATTTGTTTGCACACAAAAATCATTCAATCCCGGCTGAGGGTGCACTGACAGAATTTTCTGTTGTTTCTTAACTTGGTTGTCCTGGTCTTTCCAACTAACAAAGCTTCAATCCGGCTGAGACCCCAAATTTGTGCTTGGTGGGCCAGTCGTCTGTTATTTGCCCTCTTGTTTTGTAGTCAGGTTGTTTGTTTTTCATCGATCTTTACAATTTCCCATCAATCTTTACAATCGATCTTTACAACTGTTAGGTTTCACATATTTCATCCCCCCGGGGTTCGGCAAAATGTCGTCCCGACATTTTCAATTTAAACCTTAACCTATGTCCATATTTCCTTTGGTTTTTCGCGAAAACAAAGCTTCAATCCCGGCTGAGCCCCCAAATTTGTACTTGGTGGGCAAGCCATTCGTTTCTCATTTTGTAGTCGGGTTACTCGTTTTTTATCTTTCTGTATTAAGCTCTCTTCTTTTTCATTGTTATTACATCTCTCCGCGGTTTGACAAAATGTCGTCCCGACATTTTCAATTTAAACCTTAAACATATGTCTTTATTCCTTTGGTTTTTTCGCAAAAACAATCATTCTATCCCGGCTGAGCCCCCAAATTTGTATGGTGGGTTACAGGGTTTCAAATCTTGCTTATCTTCCTGGCGACCCTAGTAACGCCATACAAAATGATACTAACCCACTTGGCACCCGTTGCTAAGCAACGTTGGAAATGTGTTCAAGTGGTGGATTGTCCGCAAAAATTGAATACCATTGGCTAGTACTGTAATTGCTCGGACAAACCTCGGGTTCACGAGCTGTCGATAGAAGACCTATGCTCGCTTTGCTCTGTCCCTCATAAATAATTGTTCATGGTTAGTGCTTAATTGCCTGTGGAAAACTGAGACGTAATAGGGTTACTTATGACCGTATTGGTATGTAGTTTCAAAAGAAAACGACTCAACTAAGGCTAAACTACTCTATTAAATCAAATCACATGATAAATATCTACGGTTTGGCATTTTGGAGTTGGGTTGCTCGACGTCGGGCACGCTCCTTACGTCCCGGTCGACGATTGTTGGTGGCGGTGGGTTGCTCTGCTGTCTTAACTGCTGGTTGCGGCATTTGAGTTGGGGCGAAGATGAGCGGGTAGGTGACCGCTTCACCTTCTCGGCATACAGCTAGTGCGACTTCTAGCCCCCGGACCTGCGTTCGCAAACTCCGATTGAGCTGGCGTTCTTCGGCCCAGCCTTTTTGAGCTGCGGTGAGTCGTTGGTATAGGACTTTGGTTCGTTTAGGATCTAAGCACGTCGCTTTGATCTGCTGCATCTCACGGGTTAGTTGCAGGACTTGACTAAGTAATTCGGCATTCGCCTGCCTCGCGCGATCTAACTCCATCTGTAGAATCCGTAGAGTGGACATTACTGAAAATAGATGGATTTTACTCGTCAATTTATGGTCGGCTTAAATGTTTTAAAGATCTTTCAAACAACTCAACATTCATTTTCAGCTATATACGAAAAGAAATTCACGCGGTTCTAATTTTTATTGCTATTTAATCACTATGATGTCTCGTTCGTCAGTTTATTCATCCGGGCAGAATCTTTCTAGGCTTCTTTTGAGAGCCTCTACTGTGTATGGACGCCTAGTGTCCCGAACCGGACGAGGTGGATGGGCGACGGCGATCCGCCCAGCAAGGATGTCATCCAGCACATTTGCAAGGTACATCCTTGCCTTGACTACTTGTAAGTCCACCTGCTCCTGCACCCGCTCCCAATGGGTGAGGAGGTCCTGCGCATTTGCAAAGATTTCAGCGGCTGGGTATTCTTGTCTCACTGGTTCGAGAGGGTCGCTACTCGGATCCCGTGCTTTTCGAGGGATAGAATAAGGCCACTGTGACCGGGGTCTTCCTATTGCGTCGGTGGTTCGTAATCTCATTTCCGAGCGTTTCTTCTGAGTAGTAATCTGATTGTTGGACATACTCTGTAACGATTGAAATTTAAATCATGAAAAATGATAGTGTGGGGAATGGGGTCTTTACTATATTAGTTAAAGAGAGTTTAGGTGGGTCAAGATTTGGTGCATTTAGCGACTAACATTGAGGTTTTCCTAGACTCGATTTATCTGCAATGAATAAACCAGCATACAAAAAATTTTATTGTAAAGAAGGGTCAACTATTTTGTGAGATTCATAAGATTATCATTTTGGCAATAGGTATTTGGGAGGCATTAGTTTTAAAGCTTGGCACTTGGATGCTAATTTCAATTATAATTTGTTTCTGATTAGAGTTTTTAAGGAATCTGATGGGTTTATAATTTATGGATTTATTTCGAGTTTAAAAAAAAAAACAAATTGATAACAACGGCTTAAGCTTAAAATTAGATTTCAAAATTGGTCACTTCTATGTTCGAGACAAATATTTTCTTGCTATGTTTATGTTATCGACCAGACGGCGTGCATGAATTAATTAATTCTAGATGTTAATTGAGTCGCCTAACGAATTCCATTGTCTCGAAATTTTTAACTGTCTCTCTTAGAATATTCGGTTACGGACATATTTGCCATTTTGGGGATCCCGCAATTTTTGGAATTTATTAACTTTCTCGGATGGGGGTTTTCTCCGATCTCAAGTAATCGTGATATCATTTTATCCTCCTCGGAATTCAGCATAGAAGAATGGATGGGGGAAAACTATTCGTATTGTTTCAAAATACAATTACTCGGGTCGAGACTTATCTATTCATTCTCAGACATCCAGTGTTATTACATTCGTCTTGCTACTCAATTCGATCGTATTTTGGTTCAATCCCCACTCTATTCATTCGATTTATGTTAACACTCTCTGTCAAATTCATCATTTATTAGTCGTTAAAGATTTCAATTAATTTATGATTCTGATTTATTGGTAAATTTTTAATCTTTGCACAACTACAACACAGCCCTAACTTGTCGAACACTATCTAAATAATGTTCCAATTTTATTGTTAATTCCTAAATTTTCGAACTGAATGTTCTTCATTTATTCCACTGTACTATTGGATTTTAATTTATTATGGATCGCAATATTTGCTTACCTCACCGATATGGTCTCGGTTTGTGATTACTCCTATATCCTAGTAGGTACGATTTTTATTTTCTATGATTGTTAATTGTATCAGAGTTAACAAATAAAATTTGATTTTCGTCTCAGTTATCTACTTTACTTACTTTATCAACAAGATTTTATTTTCATTAATCGAAGATTTTATTTAATTTTTTCTTACAAACAAGATTTTATTCCTTATTAAACTTTGCCAATTTTTTGTTACAATTAAGATTTTCTTTTATATCATATTAAATCGCTTTACCGTTGAGATTCTATTTCATATTAACCAAAATTTTATTAAATTCATTTTATTTCTTATTAATCATAATTTCATTAAATTCATTTTTCATAATTTCATTTTATTTCATACTAATCATGACTTTATTTGATTTCTTTCATTTCCTATTGATCAGAACTCTATTGAATTCGTTTTATATCTTTATTAAATTTCTTTCATTTCCTTTCAATCATACCTTTATTCGTTTTATTTCATATGAATCCTAACTTTATTGAATTCATTTTATCAATCATGACTTCATTAAATTCATTTTACTTCATCTTAATCATAACTTTATTCGTTTTATTTCATCATAACTTTGTTAAATTTACTTTACTTCTATTAACCATATCTTTATAAAACTCATTTTATGGCATTGACACGGAAGTGGTTATATCAGCAATTTCAATTTACGTTACCCCCATACCCTTTTCCTTTAATTGATCTTAAGGCATAGTATGTTTATATTATAGTTATTGAGTGTCCACTGGACTACTCGGTGTGGTGATTTTAAGCCGTTTGTATGATAATTTTAGGTCGATTTTACAGAATTGAGAAACGAGGAAGCAGCCAGAGACTTCTTCCTTATTTCTCGCTTCAGCTATAGGGATAAATATTTACGATCCGACCGCTGCGTTGCGCACGCTGAGTCTTCACGGGTGCATATCATTGGCGATCTTCCACGCACTTACATGCATCTGCACTATGTTGATTTTACTAACTTGCGTGATGTGTCGGCTGTGGGCCGGAAAAATTTCGACAGTTAAGATGTTAATTTTATAAATTTATGAAAACATATAAATACATATTAATAAAATTTATTAATCATGAAACAAATAAAGTTACCCATTAACCATTCCAAAAATCATCAAACATAAAATAAGGCATAAGATAGCATAACAGCATAAATACCTCTCCTCCCACATCAACGCCGAGCAGAGCTCCATCGAGATGCAAGGTCGTGATGTGGAAAGAGGGTTCCAATATAAATGATTCTCACCTAAAAATTTAAAATAGATTCGAAGTATTTGAGTTTCAAAATGGTCTAACAATTTAACAGAAATTGGTCAGTTTTCAAAATGGTCTTTAAGAAAAATTTCACAATTTTCGAAAAATGGTTTTAAGGTTAACTTTAATGTGAAAATGGATCAGTATTTATACCTAATTGTGTGACGTGTAAAATTTGATGCAGTAAAACAAAATTCGACCTTGTTCTTTTCTAGCAAATTCTATTTTTTAATTTTTATATTTCTTGATTTATTTTTATAATTTTTTATTTAAAGTTTTTTATTGAATTATTGCTAATTCAATTTTTCAATTTAAATTCCACTTTAATGAACTTTAATTGATTTTCCTAATTTCGTCGAATTTGTCGTGTTTTCTTGTTGTATTTGTGTAGGTATCGTGCAGATCTTGGTGCATTTTGTTATTATTTTATTTTTATTTTTAGGTTTATTATTTTATATTTAATTCTTTTATTTCTTAGATTTTATAGGGTTTATTTGGTGTTTTTCAGGTTTATTTTAAATTGCGTGTTGTATCTGCGTGTGTGTTTCTGATCCATTTAAACATTTATCAAGGCCGTTTACGTTCTGGCCCAACAATGGTGTCAAGGTACAGATAGCTGACTGAAAACTCGCTAAGGGTAAGCAATGATTCCGGGGTTCTTTCGTTTCGCTGGAGTCTGTAGCTGCATTGCCTGTTTTTTAATCTGCCTGTCTCGATACGTGATCTAAATTTTTAACAGATTTAATTTAATAAATTACGTTATTCTCATTTTTTATAATTTTCTGGTCCGTGTATATTCTTTAATTAGATATTAACAATAATTAATCTAACTTAAGGTTTTATTGGAATGTTAACAATGGCAAGTTTTCGATATTTTCAATATTTTATTGTCAATCACAATTACAACTGATTTGACGTTTGATAAAAAAATTACACAAAAGATTTACTACCCAAGATTGGTAACCAGTGACTTATTATGACACTCAATGACTAGTAGTTTAAATTGGTGGGTTTCCGGGTGTTGAGATTTTTGGAAACTATATGGTTGTTACCCAGACAACACCATACAAATATCTTCGGTTATCACTCGGCACCTGTTGCTAAGTAGCGTTTGCACTGTGTTGGAGTGGGTGGATAGTCCGCAAAAAGTGAGCGCTATTACTAATGCTACAATTTACTGAACGATTCATGGGTCCAACAAGCTGCCAATAGAAGGCCTGTGCTCGATTTCGATTTTTAGGTCTCATTCTTCTCCTATTTCTTTCAAATGTTAATCTATACTCTTATATCATTTATCATTAATCCATTCCGATAGTCCTCCTTGTAGTTGTTCATATTGTTGGGCCAGAACACATATGGCCTTGGAAAGTGTTTAAATGGATCGGTAACATACATGCAAACATAACATGCAAAATTCAAAATAAAAGCTATTAAAACACCAATTAAACCCTACCAAATATGAGAAAAAGAGAATTAAATATAAAATGATAAACATAAAAATAAATTAAAATAATAACAAAATGCAACAAGATTCGCACGATACAAACACAAATATAACACGAAAACCCAACAAATTCGACGAAAATTGATAAATTAATAAAAGTTCATGAAAATGAAACTTAAATCAAAAAATTTGAATTAGAAATAATTCAATAAAAATTATAAATAAAAAATTATAAAAATAAATCAAAAAATAATGAAATTAAAGATTAGAATACACTAGAAAATAACAAGGTCGAATTTTGTTTTACTACATCAAATTTAACACGCGAGGTTAGGGACAGAAAATAGGTAGAAATACCGATTCATTTTCACATTAAACTTAACCATTTTGAATCAAAATTTGATTTTGAATTATTGATTAAAAATCTATCACGAAGCCTTACTTTTAGGTGAGAAATGTTTTATTTTGGAGCTCTCTCTCCACGTCACCTCCTCGCAACCTCGACAGAGCTCTGCTTGGATGTCGGCGTGGGGAGAGATGAAATTTTATGTTTTGATGAATTGGTTTGTTGTACAAGTAATTTTGTATTTTGTCTTTAATATGATAATAAACATTTATATTATTCATAAATTGTTTTATATATTTAACTAAAGTAAACTGTCGAAATTTTTCCGGCCCACAGCCAACACCTATCGCAAGTTAGTAAAATCAACATACAATTCAGATTCGTGTAAGTGCGTGGAATATCGCCAATGATCTGTGCCCGTGAAGATCCGGCGTGCGGAAAGCAGGGTTGGAACGTCAATATTATCCATATAGAAGAAACGAGAAATAAGGAAGAGGTCTTTTGGCTGCTTCCTCGTTGCTCATTTCTGTAAATTCGACCTAAAATTATATCACACACGGCTCAAAATCACCACACCGAGTAGTCCAGTGGGCACTCATTAAATATAATATGAATATAAAGTGCGTTTAAGGCTTATTAAAGGGAAAGGTTACGGGGAATAAATCAATATGAAATCGATGCTATAAAAATTAAATTACTAATGAATTCACTTAACTTTGAATAAAAATTTTTTTGTAATTTAAACCAATTGACCCAAATTTCTACTAACTTTGAATTAGAATTTTAATCAACTCAAATTTCTAATAAAATGGAGAATTTAATCAGGTTCTGAGTCAAAGCATAAACGCGTTTTTGTTGATTACCGTGTAATGAATGAAATCACTTAGAATAAATCCCCTATAGTACGGTTTATAGAAATAATTCTAACCCTTAAGCGATCATACCACCCGAATGATTGGTTTTAGTATAAAATCTCTAAGGTAGTCATCGTAAGCTATTAAAAATCCCTAACACTCTTTTATTATATTCAGCATAAACATTGTAAAGAGATCACTTTAATATTAAAAACGAAAGTAAAGCCATATAAAATTTATTTTATTAAAATGAAAATTCTCGCTTACTAAAATTTGGCATAAAATGACGAAGATAAAATCCGGATGATAAGCAGAGTAGTTTGATGTCAAAAGTTAGGATCCCGTCAGAACCCGAACCAATTCTCATTTTGGTGAACAATGCTTGGCAGAATAAGGTAAATAAATCCGACGAAATAATTTTGCGAACGAGGAAAATCCCCTGAAATTTGCACCAAAATTAATTAATTAAATATATATGATAAATTACCGAACGACCAGAAAGAGCTAGCGAATCGGCCAAAACTTCCCAATAAATCAACTGGGCGATCAATAGCGAGAAGATAAATCCAATGACATGAAGCTCCGCGAAATCCCAGCGTGATCCGATCCCCTAAATTCACCCGCATGATACGCTAAATAAGAAATTTATTATAATAAAAGCTAACCCATAAAACTTACCTGATAATTCACAAAATCGAAATCCAAAAGTCCAACTCGCCTAAACGGTAATTCGAAAAATTTCAAGTTACAAAATAAACAACATTACCTTAACCAAAACTCGCTGACATTTCCGTCGATGTAAACATTCACCCATCGTGGTCGAGTTGCGATTGACATTCATTTCCTGTCCATCTGATTCAATACGCACATTCATCAATATATCCATCGACGATAGCAGAATATACATCATTTTTCACTTGACAAAAATCATGCATTCACTAAATGTCTCGGGCGAAGATTTAGAACTTCAATCTCTGAATGTTGCAGAAACCCCTCTGACGAGCAAGTTTTAATTATTTTTAATGACGAAATTATGATCGTGTTCGAGCCTTAGAAACAACCCAGAATCAAAACCATATCATCTTTTCCGCCAAGTGAAAACCCGAGTTAGTAAGTAAACCCTCCAGACTAAAGGCAATGACCAAATAAGCCCATACCTGCTGATGCATCGTAGTATTTCCGCAACAGACAAATCACAAAATCCTGACATTCCACCGTTAAGCACAACAATCATTTTTTTCTTTGTTGCTATGCACCTTCGTCAATTCCATTGGTCTGCAGTGTCACAAGTATTCGAGTTAACAATTACTACGCGAAAATTCCGGTCCTGATCACATAAGAAAATCGTTCGACGATTAATTTTTGGGGAAACGAATTTCTTGGATATTTTGCTTCAGTAATCTAGGTTAAAATCAAATCTCGTGGAAATAAAGATACTGGCTTGGCGATCGTTCCAAGTACTTTTCTTTTAAATTCTTCAGTCGAATCGTTAGATCATTCTATGATTATCATTCCCCACTCGACCCAGGTATTTTTAATTGATCAATGACCCACACATTAAGCATGAATTTTGTAACCTTTGTAACTGTTTTATTTTGAATAGTTAAATGGTAATTGTTAAAAATCACTTTATTTTATAGTTCGACAAAAGACATATAAATTCTTAATTGTCAAGTTGTTGCTTCATAAAAAGATAGACCACTTTATTTCTGTTCTATTCAGAAAAATAATAAATGTTCAAAGAAAATTTTGTAAAGTTCTCTTGAAAATTATTTATTCATTTTCCTTTTATCTTATATTAATATTTGAATTTATATATACCTAGTTGAATATTATAAATATATACAAATTTTAAAGGTTAGTAATGAATGAACAATTGGTAATCTAAATGAGATAAAGCTATAAATGATTTGCATTTTTTTTGTTGTTGTTAAACATGCCATATTTTGACATCAGTAAGGATTTTCCCGAATGGACCTTCGCGGCATAGGAACGTGTACCCCAGTAGCTTTGAAGTACCGATTTTCCTTGTTTCCAAATACACTGCCAGACCTGTCAGTGACACACGTTCAATTTCGAGTTCCGTGAGAAAAGTAGTTAATTTAGTTTTTGAGCAACGTTCTGCCTATATTTTACAGTTTTAATGATAAAATATTCTAATTGTTTCGGAAAATTTGATCAGCGTTCCACCCATATTTTTCATCTCAATTCAAAATAATTTTTTAGTTTTTATATATTATTTAAATTATTCCTTTTTCATGATTTTGGTCGTTCGGATTAATCTTTTTCCGATGGCTATTCATTTTAATTGTTGCAACAATTTCGCAATTTTCCCCGGTACCCTTTCCCTTTCTTTGTCTTTATGATCTATTTGTGTTCACATTATATATTATGAGTGCCCACTAGACGACTCGGTGTTAGTGATTTTGGGCTGAATGTTGTTTAAATGTTTATGTCAATTTTTCGAAATTGGGTGCAAGAAAGTTGAGCCAAAAGACATAGCCTCGAGGTACTTTTTTCGCTATTTAGTTTAATGATTGGACGTTTGGGCCCGTCGTTACTCACGACTTATGAAATTATAATTTGACCTTAACCTTGGGTGCTATTTTTATTGCGATAAAACAAATTTTGACCTCGAAATTATTTGTTTTATCTAAATTTAATTTTTATTATTTTCTTAATTTAAATTGGCAATTTATTTCTTAAATTTTTTCAATTGAATTTATCCAACTAAAAATATTTTATTTAAACTCATTTAATTCATTAATTTAATACTTTTATATGAATTCTCGTTTTTCGGTCAAATTTTCTTGTTATTATGTTATTTTTTATGTAAATTTTGCGCGGTTCTTGATGTACTTTGTATTTATTTTATTTTACTTTTGTTTTTGATTTTATATTTATTTATGTTCTCTCAAATTTTAGAGTGTTTAATTGATGTTGTATGTTGTATTTTAAGTTATCTTGGTGCTGGGTTTTCGTGCTTTATTACTGATACATTTAAAAAATTTTCAAGGACGTTTGTGTTCTGGCCCAACAATATATGCAAAGGTTATATATGAAAAGTAATAAATATGTGCTGTAAAATAATATAAACTAGTTATTTCATATTATCTCCAAAAAGGTAATATTTTGCCATGTAAGTTTTATTCAGTGCAGACTTCATTATTTTAATTGAAGTGCAAAATAATAATAACATAATATTCAACATATTAAAAATATCACTTAATGTATCCTATATTAAAAAATATATTTAGAAAACTTTTAATATAAACTTTTAAATAGATCCAAAGTTATTTATTTTAACTTTAAATTGCTAAAGCTACTATACTCAAGTGAACGTTTAAAAACGATTTAAATTATATTATAAACTATTAATAATTTTAACTTTGTTTGTTTCTTGCAAATTTTACAATATCTAAGGACGCTTTTAAAATCGTTTAAAAAACAATTTTTAACGAAAATATAAAAATAATTCGAATAATTTCATAAATGAAGGTTTTATTATAATTTTTAGGTTAATTTAAAATATTTTAACAAATAGAAAGTTTTCACGATTAAAGAACAAATTAGTGAAAATCATGTTGTAAATTTTGAATGGCAAAAAACTCACGGAAATTATCTTGCTATATTCGGGTAAAATAAAATAGAAATTTTATTTTAAGTTTAATTTTTTATTTTAGATCAAATCCTAAAGTTTCTATATACGATAGACATGGAAACTTAGTTAATCAAATAAATTTAGAGTGGTATTTATTACAAAAATTATAGAGAAATTATAAAATTAAATAACTCATATTTATTGATAATCCTATTATTAGAAATATTATTTAAAAATATTTGCTAATAAAAAAGTTGAAAAAATTCAATTTTATGGTTTATGATTACAAATATAAAATTTAATAATATTAAAATATTTTTTATAATAAATATTATTAAATTAATAAGCATTTAAATTCTCCCGAAAGTATTTTATTTGTTACAAAACAGCTTAGCCTATAATAATATATGGTCAAACGATCTATTAGAAGGATAATTTCATGGGTTATCATATTTTATTACCCATATTGTGTTATGATTTATTATATTCATTATATCTTTATTATCCGCTGTTGTGAATAAGTGATTGTCGAGCCCAGGCAAGCAGGGCCCAAAATAGCACCAGTTGTTCTATCTCGTGAAATGAGTTTCCGCGCACCTGGTCAATATTTTAAAGCGTGTTTGGTCGATAAGTTATTCGCATATATTGATTTTTGGGTGTAACTATTGATTTTTAAGTGCAAAATGTGCAAAGGGCATTTTCTACTATAGCCAGATGTGATTTTTGGGTTTTCAGACTTTATCCAGGTACAGTTGTGTTTTGCACAATAAAAAAAATATAATTATTGATTTAAAAATGCAAAAAATTGCAAAGTGCAATTTTAACTGTAGTCAGAAGTATATCTTGGTTATTCTTAATATTTTTTCGAGACATCCTATATGAAAATTGCAAATAAACAAAGATTTGTTTTAATTTTTCTAAAATCTAACGAAATTTTTAAAATTTCAACTGTATGAAAGCAATTCTTCAACGCTTTAACAAGAATTTGTTGTACGTGTACTGCAGTTAGATAAGTATCCATAGAAAAATATAAAAATGTTACTGCAAAACTGTAAAAATTTTCACTATCAGATGAACTAAGAAGCGAATTTGATAGAAATGGTGTGGATATGCTTGACAAAATCAAAATTGTTCAAGTACTATTTGAGTCTGTAACAAAATGGAACCAGAGAATATTCCTAATTACCCTAAATTCCGGTGTATAACCCGCACCTCATTATATAGCCCACACTTACATTATGGTTAATATAATTTTAGTGTTGCTAACTATATTAAGAGAATGCTTTGAGTTAACTCACTTTTTTTGAGTTATAACCTATTTTGGACTATTGTTCATTCAAAAACACTCGCTTTTATTTATATATTTCATTTTAAAATTATTAGCTTAGGTTTGTACTTTATTATTCTGTAAACTGAAATACAATATCAAAACGAATATCAAAACGGCCGAATTTAAGTTAAATGTAGTCAAATATGTCGAAGAAAACGGCAATCGAAGTGCTGGGCGTGAATATAATTTGGAAAAGAGAACTGTTAGAGAATAGAAGAGTGTTTTAAATGCTATGGATCGACGAAAACATAGCGAAGAGGACTTTTGCATTGGCCTGAATTGGAATCAGAATTGAGAAAATTAGAGCTAAACTTGACGAATTCAGTGATAATTATATTAAACAGTCAAATGAAGATAATACTGATAATGATTCTGAAGAAACAGATTGTAATAATGAAGAATTAGATCTAATTTCAGTTCTATATAGTGATAAACTCGAAGCTTTTCGTATTGAGCCTGATGAAGAATTTGATGAATTTGAATAATATTTAATTATCAATATTTAGGATTTTTTTACTTTAACCCCCCCTAAAAAATAAAAGTAGTGTAAATAGGACTATTTTTGTTAATTAACACATGTAAATATTTTTTTGAAACATAGGAAATTAAGCACTTTTTTTACTTTCCTTTCTTGGTGAAATATTAGCCTTTATATCATTATTAAGACATTTCAACCGTGGAGCTCTCGATTAATTGATTTATGTTTAGAATTACACTAAGTTATTTTTAAGAAATAATTCAATTTAAAAAATTTTTTAAAGTCACGAATCAAAAAATTGCTATTTTAGTAAAAAAATTCCATGTCAAACCAGCATCCCTCGCATAACCCACGGGTTATACGCCGAAATTTAGAGTATATGGTGGAATATGCAATCTATGTTCCCAAATCTGTGAGTAGTTTTAATCGCATTTTATTAACATTGCGCCCGGAGAAAGATTGTTATCCAAGTTGCGGTCGATAAAGCCTTTACCGTGCATTTATGTGCGGGCCTGGAGCCGAGTCTTTGATAAAAATCTCGGGTTACTTGTTATGTTCAAAAGTGTTTTTTTATTTAAGACTGATAGAAACTAAAAATAATAACGAAATAATATAAACAAATTATTATTCTACACTAATAAAAACAATAATTCAATAAAAAAATCATTTTTCTAATTGTTGTCAATATTCATTTAGTTCAGGGGTCGGCAACCTTTTAGACTCTAAAATTTAGAGAAAAAGAGCCAAAACCGTAAAATAAAATAATTTTTTTCTTATAAAGAGACATACAATTTTTTTAATTTTTATAATATAGAAATATTATTTTATTGGCTTTTATTCACAATATAAATAACTTTGAGTATTTTTACAGATGCAGCAGTAAAAAATATCTCCGACTAATTTATTATTACGGAAATACACGTAAAATACAAATATTCGGTAATAAATAATAATAAAAAACAAAAAGTGTAAATTCGAATGATAATAATTCATTATAAATTATATGACCCTTGATCTAGTTCATAAATTTAATTATTTTTTGAATTTCTTCTTTTGAATTTTTTAAATTTGTTTTTGGTATTTAATTTTCTTAATTTTTGTTTATTTATTTCCCGTGATATTTCAATTCTCCTTCACACAATTTTTTAATTTTTGAACTTTACTGTAATTTCATTACTATTTACTTTAGAGCAGTGGTTCCCAACCTGGGTGATATCGTCCCATTTGAGGCGAACACTACTGGAAGGGGGTGGCTGGATTTTATAGAAACATACTAAATTATTAAAAATATTATGTCACTTATAAAGAAATCTGAGGTGAAACACAAAAAAGTCCTTATAAAAAATGCATGTTATGATTTACTATAAAATGATATTGTTTAAGTATATTTTAGTAAATAACAATATAAATGATTTGACCGAATTTTGTCAGCCTAAAGGATCTCACTGACTTAATAATAAATGTCATTAAAAGAAATTATTTGATAGTCAAGCTATTTTTACTAATGTAATTTTGAATAAAAATGTTTTGATTATCCTTACTTTAAAATTTGAGAAAATATGCTTAAAAGGGGGCACTGGCCTGAAAAAGGTTCGGAACCACTTCCATAGATAATTATTAACATAATAATAATACAAAAAATAAATCTCACAATAAAACAAGTTTAATTCGCGATATTTACACCAACTGATAAAAACAAAAAATAACGCACATTAAAAACCATTTCCTTAACCTTATAATCAGGAGCGGCGCTACGGATTCAGATCTTGTGTGAAAAATTCATATTGCTGCCTTTTTTGACAGTATGATTTTTTTTTAAAAAACTTAAAATTAGTGTCTTTGTTAATTCAATTCCTGCTAAACCTTTCATCAAGTGGAATCCAAGAAAACTTCTATGTATATGAATTTCCTTTTTATTATTCACGTCTACATATCGAATCAGCCTTGACATTTGTTCATGGTGACTGAAGTCACGGATTTTTGGGCCCTCTCTTAGATTTTGCTTTTGATCTTCGGATTTCTTTTCCTAAATATTGCATAGAATTCGGTTTTTCATTTACTCTTAA
Organism: Schmidtea mediterranea; assembly: GCA_022537955.1. Classification (NCBI taxonomy): domain Eukaryota; kingdom Metazoa; phylum Platyhelminthes; order Tricladida; family Dugesiidae; genus Schmidtea; species Schmidtea mediterranea. The sequence continues at coordinate 24,176,406 of CM039680.1, read as the reverse complement.
ACAATGCTTCTCTAAAACAGGGTCGAATTTGCCTAAGTGTCACCAATCATTAACACCATTTCGAGCCACCGTAAAAAGTTAGTAGAAAATATTTTGCAGCAAAAATAAAAAAAAATTGTTAGTCTTTTTTGAATAAACTAACCATGATCTTTGAATTTCACCATTATCCATAATTCGGTGAAAATAATGATTAGAAAAACATTGGATATTGTTGGCTCCTTTGATGACACTATGCTGAATGAAATCTTTGTTAATATTTTCTGGCCATTCACTGATGCCATTAAAACACAATGATTCAATTGCTGGATATACTTCAATTGGATCGACAGAGTCAGTCAATAAAGTCAGTAGTTTGTATTAATTTTTCCGATTTGACTTCAATATCTTGATTTCTGTTGGTCAAATCATCTTGATGAGGTTTAAACCAAATAAGTGTCCAACGATTTTTGATTATTCTTCTTTATCTCCTCTTAACGCTGTTGTCTTTGTTTGTATTCTCAACCAGAAAGTTCTCTTTCATTGTTTTCTTATTTAGGAAATAATAAAAAATAAACGTAAGCTCTAAATATTTTAAATGTTTCCAATAAAAAATTATTATTATCAATTATTATCAGAATTTACCAGTATGTTTAATTGAATAAGAAAAAACAAAATATATTTCAAACTATTTTAACAAAACCTACTTGATAGAATTAAATTAAACTAAAATGGAAATTGCAACGCGATTAATCCTACTGAAAATATTATTTTATTAAAATTTAGATTTCATGACTGACTCACTTCGATGTATTTTAATTAACTTAATTCCATGCGGGATCGAACTCAGTGAGCCAAAGTAATTAACCTTCAAGCCACATAAAAGATCACAGTTGTACTGTCTTTATCAAAACATTTAAATACTTTTGAAGTCGGTATATGTTTGCTCAATAGTAAAATAATAAGATAAATAAGCAGAGGCGTAACTAGGGTATGGCAGGCATGGCACGTGCCATGGACGCCAACTGAAGGGCGGCGCAAAAAAGCGCCTAACGTATAAATACTCAAATGAAAATAAAAAAATATTTTTATAGATATAAATGTGTATTAAAAATCTGTGTAGGAAAAAGCGGTTTCTATTGCCAGTTGCGAAAGATCATTTAGCAAATTAAAATTGATACTTTCATATTTGAGAGCCTCGATTGGTCAAAGTCGATTATGTGATCTTGCTTTACTTAACATAGAACGAGAAATGGCCGAAGAAATTTACTTTGATAATATAATTAAACAATTTGCGTCAACTAAAGCAAGAAAGATAAATTTGTAATAAAGTGTTAATAGATTTAACTTGTGTGATTTTTTACCCAATTCTAAAGTATTTTTTTAGAAAATTAAACTTAAGTAGGTGCCATTTACCCTAGGTACGCCACTGTAACTAAGGCGCGCGCATTCCTGCCTCATGCCGAGAGAACTCATAACAATTAAACCTGCTTTTATTTATGCATTTGCGCGTCACGAAACCATAAGAAAACGTAACTCTTTATTAACTACTGACTTTATAAAGTAGTTAAGTTTATTTTAAAGAAATAATTAAAAATTAAATTAAATAACCTAATTAATTTGAAATAAATTGAAATTATTAAAAGATTAATTAAAAAAATCCAAGATCTGAAATTAATTCTAAATTTATTTTATAATTAAATATAAAATTAAATCACAATATAAATATTGAATTCTTTTAATTTCATCTTTAATTCTCTCTTATTTACAACTTAATTAATGCAATAATTAAAACAAAATTTCTATATTAAAATAAATTAAGCATACAAGTTGATAAATTACTATCTTGCGATATAATTTGTGTTAATTCTCTCAATATTTGCCACAATTTAGGTTACGATTATCACATCCTTGCTTTATAATAGTTTCCACAAGAGGGGGGGGACATGGCTCAACCAAAATATCTACAGTTTAACCTAATGCAAACCAAACGTATGAGAGACTCATCACATCATACTATCAAATATTATTTGTAGTGTGCAAAAAATTTTGTGTCCAGTATTTTTACATTATCTATTTTACTATTTTATTTATATAATAACTTTTAATTATAATAATTCTGAAATAGTTTAAAATTAAGTTACAAATATTTCATTTATTTCGTTGTTATTTATCGAAAAAATATTTATAAAAGTATTCTAAATTTTAAAATAATAATGAAAGCCCAGTGGAGAAAAGCTGTATAAATTAATGAAAAAGTAATTTAATAATTAATTTAATTAATAAAAGAATATTAAATTTGCTTTATGGGAAATTAATGACATCAAATAATACCAAAACATCGTTGAGCATTCATATGAATAATTCTAATTCATTTATCATTAATATATATTCCAATTTTATTAACTATGGAATTGAAATTCATACATTTTATTACAAAGAATTGTGAATAAACTTAATGACGTATAACTTACTAACGAAAACAAAACATTTAGCAAATGCGTTATGCTGGACTGGGATCAACAAGGCGACGTTTTAGCTATCATAGATAACAAATCGCCAGCTGTTTACTTATGGGATGTCCATCTCGATAAAATGTCAAAAATAGAAACAGGGTTTAAGTAACATAAAATATATTTTCTTTCATCAAATCATCTCAATTTATTAGAGATTCTTTAAGTTTTGTTAAGTGGTCTAAATTTCAAACACAACTAGCTGTAGGAACATCAAAAGGCAATCTTCTTCTCTATAATCACATGAACTCAAGAAAAGTTCCAATTCTTGGGAAACACAGTAAAAAAATTACCTGCGGAGCATGGAGTGAAGAAGGATTATTGGCACTTGGTTCCGAAGACCGAACGTTTACTTTGAGCAATGATGAAGGTGAAACCATTAAGCAAGTTCCATTGAGAGATTTTCCTTCCAATATTCAATTCTCAGAAATCAAAGAAGATGAAAAAAGCAGTATTAAAGAAAACACCGTACGTTTTGGTCTTATTATTATTATTTATTAATATTATTATTATTATTTATTATTATTATTATTATTTATTAATATTATTATTATTTATTATTATTATTATTTATTATTATTATTATTTATTAATATTATTATTTATTAAAATTATTAATATTATTTAGTATTATTATTTATTATTCGATACATTACGTGATATCCAGTGCAATTCCCAATAGTAGATTAGTTTCGAGCTAATGGCTCTCATTAGTACTATGCGGGAGGCGCTCAGATTTCTCTGAGCCCCAGGTAAGTGTAAAAACAGTGTCAAATTAACACCGTTATACACTTATCCTGATGCACTGGACATCAAATAAGTTTGCAAAGTTTGGCTTTAAGGCAACACAATAAGACGAATTTATTATTATTATTTTTAAATTTTAATATTATTTAGTTGACCTGTACACTAGCCAATCAAACTTTGTTTTTGTTTAAATTGATTGATATGGAAAATCCGGCAGAAGTAGCTTTTCAGGAAAAATATGGAAATATTGTCGATTACAAATGGTTTGGAGATGGGTATATTATGGTCGGTTTCTCCCATGGTTATCTAGTTGTCATTTCAACTCATAAAAAAGAAATTGGCCAGGTATGATATATTTCTATATTTTAATATTATTTTCATTGTGCTAAATGCATTACTCGGACAGATTATACTAATTCTTTATTAATAATAATTAATTTTATCTATCATTTTATTACAAATTTATTCCAATACTTGATTATATACAATGTTGATGGATTATTCGCCGTTGATATCCTCACAGTCAGCTGTTTATGCGATAAGCACTCATTTGTTTAATCAAAGCCTGATATTGACCGTGATTGAAAACAGCTCAGTTGACCTAGAAATGACAGCCTCATTAACATGTGCATATACAACATTTCTACAGTTCATTGTCTCAAAGAGTTCTTGTCACAGACAAACAGATGAATTTTCTATTTTATACTTTACATCAGCATTGCCCGATTCTTTAGCTCTGGAATTGACTAAGAAATTAAATTAATATTTCCGGAAATCGCTAACTACATCAATGATAGAAAAAATTATAACAAAATTAACACTTTTAGTTACCAAAATTTGTTTCTAGTGGTTTCCTTGACAACCCGAAGTTGGAACCGATATGGTAAGCGCAGAGCCCAAATGTCATCCATTCGGTTTCTATGTGTTAAAATAGATGTTAAAATAGAATAGACTACGTTTTAGTTACATGGCCAACTAAAAGGTAAAGTATTATTAAGTTTTTTCAACTTACGAAAAGAAATAATCCCATTTTTCAATGAAAAAGATCATTTAATTCCTGAACTTGATTTCTGGATGTTGAAATTTGCATTGCTGTCGGATTTAGTTGATCATATAAACAAATATATTAATAAAATGCAAAGCAAGATGAATGTAGTAAGTGAGCTTTAATAAAACGTGTAAAGCTTTACAACAACATTAAAACTATTTCACAGACATGTCTACGAATATTTTAAAATTTGCTATAATAAAAAAAATCCTGTATAGCATTTTATTTATTCGCCGATACATTAAAAATGTTGATAAGAAAATATGAAAGAAAGAATTTCAGATTTCAACACTATAAGATGAAATAACATTATTTGAAAATCCTTTCACAGTTGACGTGGGTAACAATTGAAGAGTAACAAAGCTTGAAAACAAGTTTCATAGAGGAATAATTGGTAGAGTTTTATAAAGGATCTAGATTTTCCAAACTTCAGGAACTTTGCAACAAAAATGTTGTCAATTTTTGGCAGCTCACGCACACACACACACACACACACACATATATATATATATATATATATATATATATATATATACTAGGAAACTTATTCTTAAAGGAAAAATAGAAAACTAAGAGCAGAAATACTCATTTGCAGGATATTTTAAGAATTGCAATCCCAAAAATTGGACCAAATATTACAGAGCTGGCAACTACTATCCAACAGCATTCAACTCACAAAAATGTAAAACGTAAATAAATAACTTTAATAAAACTATAATAATAAATTTAAAAAGAACATAAATAAGTTTTAAGTTAAATTATGGAATGATGAAATTGATAAAAAAGAAAGCGCCATTCAAAAACTCGTTTTACGATATATTTATATATTTAACAAATTATTATTTTTTAATTAAATATTTTAATAAATAAATATTTCAATAAATGTTTAAACACTTTTTCACTAATTTTAAAATTCTAGATTTTATAAATAGATAAAAATTTTCTACTATAATAAAAATTTTAAATTAATATTAAAAATTAAAATACTTAATCATTTTATTTAAAATAATAAAATAATATTAATTTTTTTTATAAAATAAAATCATTATACTTAATATATTAAAAAAAAATTAAAAAAAAAATTTTTTTTAACACAAATAAAACATCAATTTATCACAATTTTCAAAATATTCAAAACATTCGTTGTCAAATCACTTTGAAGATTAATCTTTGGATCCAATGACCTTGTCAACAATACTTCAGATATAACACGTTGCAAATAATTATTAAATTTTTCAAAACAATTTTAATATCAGACATTCATATTTTACTTAAAATCTACTATTACTGGTTAGGCTATGTAGTTGCGGCTGTTACCTGAATTATTATCATTTAATTATTTTTTGTTAATAGTAAACACCATAAAAATTAAGCTTCACAATTTAAAACCATTTTAAACTTTTAGGCATTACTTCATTTAATCTTTCAAATTGTTAATTATTATTTGATTCTAGCGTCTCATCCTACTAGTATTTAGAGAAGGTTTAAAAATCTCTAACTACCTAATTTTCCCATCAAATTCTAAGGGTAAAAACTGATCAATGGTGAACAAACGATAAATGATTTTTACTAATTAAAATACATAATTACTTTGTTGAGATATACACTTAATCATCAATGTTTCAAATTAAACTCTGAATAATTATCAAAATATTTAAAACCTTTTAATGTTTTCTAGGAAATTAATCAAATTCAAGATTATAAAGACAATCTTGCTAGCATAGGCATTTCAAAAAGCTTGTCTAGGGCGGTAACTGTCGGCGATAGATGGTAATTATACATTATTTTAAATTATGTCATTTTTATCAATAAGTAAACTGTGTTTCAGACTTCAATACGAATAAAGTTTTTAAGGCGATTTTTAATGGCAGACCATTTATCAAACTTATTGATACCATGTAACTCTTCTTAAATGCACTTGACAACTATATACGACTCACAGAATAATACTTTTACATTTCATTAGCGATTATTATGCTAAATAAATATCCATGCGTCTGTCTGTCTGTGTGCCACAGCTAGAGTTTCCAACCATCCTTTTTTAAAAGAGCTGTCCTTTTTTCAGGACTTGAAATTACATATTAAAAGAGCATGCCCTTTAGAATTAAGTTAGAAATAAGGATAGTTGAGGTTATTTTTCGGAAAACATTCTAAAAGACAAAAATTTCCAGAAAAATGCTAAATCAACTTTGAAATATTCATTTAAAAATAAAGATTAATGTTAGTTTAAAACTTTTTTAAAAATAATACGTAAAAATAATCACTTGAAAAAGGCTGTGCCGAAAATTTGTGAATACCTTAAATAAATCTAATTCATAGTCAAATTTTGTAGAAAATATTATGTCACTTATAAAGAAATCCGAGGTGAAAAACAAAAAAATTCCTTATAATACGTTTTTTATTTTTTATAGTATCGATGATGCAAAAAATTTGGTAACGGAAATGTCCTTTTTAAAAAATAGAATTTATGGATAAAAGTTGGCAACTCTAGTCACAATACAAAACTTTGCTAATTTAACTAATTTTCCTAATTAAATATATACTACTGGCTACAGAGAGTAGTTTAATTTTCAATTAAGCATTTTCAATAAAGGTCTGAATTATAATCAAACTTGACATTTGCTATCTTTCTCACATCATACATTTAACGTGCACCAAGAAAGAAAAAAGGCTGCAAAGTTTTTATTGTTAGTAATAAATATCAGTGTACATTGTGATTATATAAGCCCTACTTATTATTTAGCTGGCATTCCGAAGTAAACTAGAATATTTTATTAGTAAAACCAATGTAGTGCGATTTCAAATGTTTTGTCATAAAACATTTTTTAAAATTAAGTTTGGACTACAAATATTTGAACAATAAAAACCACATACTAACGGCTATGATTTATTGGCTGTGTAATAATTAAATGAAAGATTTTTAGTCGTTAGCAGACTTAAGGTATGTAAATTTGTACGTTGAATTCGAATATTGACACCTTTGTTTCAAAACTCAAAGCCTGTTGTAACATAAATATATATCTCATTGTAAGTTATATTTCTCATTCTCTATTTCACCCTGGAAATAATTTTGACTTTTTTCACATTGTGCTAACATGAAGCTAGTTCATCTGCCAAATTCTAGATGCATTTTTTTGTTATCACTAAGTGAAACCTTTTCCATTACTAAAATCAAAATCTTTTGCTTATTAAAATTTGTTAATAAAGACTTCATTTGGGGAAATACAAAGATTTTAAATTGTTTCGGAAATTTCAAAATGTTTCCGATATTTTATTAGTAATGATATTTAGTTACAATTTTTCATCAATTTTGTCTTCAATGTCATTTTACCAGAGGTTTTTTTGGATGAAGAACCGTAAAGGAAAAATCTTTAAGCTTCTCACCAGCATCTAAAAGATGATCCTATTTATTACATGTTGATAATTACAATAAGAAGCAAGTGATTTTTGACTTTGATTTAATTATTCTTGTATTCAATGAAATCTCTTCATGCTACATGTGTATACAAAGCACGTTAAGTTCAACCCTTAAATACCTCTCGTATCTTAAAAGATACAACTGTTAAAATTTATATTTCATGTACATATTCAAAATTTCCCACCCAAACCAATTTTATGAAGCGCAGCTAACCTTATATTTTGAGTATTAGTATTCAAAGAAATTAATTTTTAAAGTGTACATTATAATTTTTAATAAAATGACCTTGAGTTTTTAAGGGTCATGAAATATTTGACTTAAAACACGTCTTATAAATATATAGCTTGGATCAGGACTATTATTTAAATTTATTTTTATTATTTAATTTTTATAATATAAAATTCCCGTTAATATAACTGCACAAAATCTTCTAGCGCGTCAAAATTTTCATGTATAATCTATCTCAGAAAAAAACTTTCATAAAAAGTGAAAATTACTTTTTTACAGATTTAACAACTTTTAGAAAATCCATTGAAATTATTCCCCGCAGCTAAAGGATTTAAACAGTTGTATGCGTATTTACATACATTGAACCTTTAGTATATAATTTGGGACCTTATGCTAATTCTCAACCCTATATAAGATATACCACAAATAGTAATTTTTTTCCTATCATCCTTGTGTTATATTGTGCTGTACCTCGCTTTTAATGTAATACTAGTGATCTCATCTATCGATTCCTACAGTAACTTTGTTATGACAGCGGCCAGTATATAAGTAAATTTAAGCGAGAATTTCTAATATGGTACCGACTGGATTCAAATATTTCTTAATATTTCATAGAGTTAAATGACATCAAAATATTTCATTTTTAAATATTAAATTTTAAATAATATTTTTTGTAAAATATTTATAATAATTTATGTGAATAGCGTGAAAATTCACGATTTGAATGCATTGAAAGAATTAACTGCTATAATTCAATTGGACGAAGACGGAGAAGCGAAAAAGTGTAATTGGTCGGAAGATGGTCAATTATTAGCAATATCTACGATTACTGGACATGTACACGTCTTCTTGACCCGTTTGCCTATGTTAGCCAGTGTCGATATTAGTGGAACCAAAATTGCCCATTTAACATCTTTAAGAGAAGTTTCCGTGGATAATTTAGACAATAACGTGAGAAATTTTTATTCGAATATTTTTCTATAATTTTCCTACAATCTTAATCCATATCTTTATTTATCTTCTTTTTAAATAGTTTTCTAGTAAAGTTTTACCTATTGAACTTGAACCAAAGTTCATTGGAGTTGGAGCAAGTCATCTTGGAGTTGGGATGAACAATCAAGTTTGGTATTATCGAGAAAATGCTGAAAGTTCGTATTTTAGTTATTTAATAAATGCCGATTAATTAATATATAACCAATAAATAATTAATGGAGAATTAATAAATGATTTGGAGGATTTTTTAAAACTATGGTTCTCTATTTTTTGAAATGCTGTATCGTTGTAAATATAAATCAAATTAGTCGCCTAAGCAACAGAAATTTTCGTCACTTCCTTTTTCAAGTATTGAAGAAACCATTAATAATAGATTGGTTAAATAAATTAAAAAACACTTGAAAAAGACAGCGTTAAAAGTTATTCCATAAATTCGTAATGAAATGAAATAATATAAACCAGGGGTGTTTAACCATGCGGCCATTTTAAGAAATTTGGCGCCGATGGGCTACTGAAAATAATGCGCCTCTCTTCGAAATAAAATTCACAGAATAGCAAATATGGCGGGATAATACAAATTACGTTTAGATAAAGAAATATATCCGGGTGACGAGTATTTTATTATTTTAATGAAACTAAATAAAACATCAAAATTGACTGATGGACTCCTTAAAAATACATTGCAACTGGTTTAGAATATAGCAGACATATTAAAAAAAAGCACCAATTTCAAAAATCACATTAAGTTCCAGTTCGAGTTACCATATCACACTGTATACCAACATATATATTACATACATTATACATTATACATTGTATTTTTCATTTTCATAATAAAAATAAACTTTTAAATGTAGTTGGCTTTTTACAGAATTTAAATTTCTAATGATTTCGATTACAAAGTCACAAACATTATTAATTTTAAAGTATTTGTTATTAATTTCTTCTATGAATGGCCATCTACCCCAAGACTGCTTGAAAGCTCTTAATTGCCTTTTAATCTGCTAGCGCATTCTAGAAAGTTTCAACGCCCATTGGGGATCGTACCGCCAACTTTTGGAACAACTGAATTAGATGATTAACCCACCCTTTAACGGGGATGGCATGTTACAGATTATAATTTATCAAATTATTATTGTCAAAATTTATTCTCAAAATATAAACTGAAATTGTATTCGTATATATTTTTTAGCTTATCATCTGGTTTCGGAACAAGAATATATGAAAACTGTTACAAAATTGCAACTCAATGACGTTTATTCCGCTGCTTATTTTGATGGGAAAATTATGCTACAAATGGTAGTTCAGTTTGTTTTCTTTTATTAAAATTAATTTATTTTTTTGTCCATTTTTTTTGTTTTTTTATTATTTTTTTTATTTTTTATATTACTTTTATTATTTTTTACTTAAATATTTAAAAAGTTATCTGTAAGTCTTTTGATTTACACTTCGTTTTTAGCATTCAATCTGTTTTAAAATAAAGTTTCCCTTTCAAAGCTGAAGATTTTAAATTACAAAATCACTATTTTAAATTCTTTAACAAAAAATAAAATTTGGGAATTAATCAATCTCACCTCATAGAAAGTATTTAGTAAGTAAAGTGATATTAATTGTAAAGTTAGATCATAATTGAACAACATTTAGAAGTCCCCTATTAGTAATAAAGATTTCCTATAAGACAAAAGGGACATATTAATCACAAAATCAAAGACTTCTGTGGTAAACAAGTTTCTCTGATAAAACATCATACACGGAATATCACAACAGATCATACAAACCGACAACATTTCAGTGAAAATTTTGACAAACTTTACGAAATTAGCCATACAAACTCGCAGAAATTCATTAAAAAAAGAAAATACACAACAGGATTCAACTGTCGGCACTATTGTTCCTGTAGACAAGAATCCATTTGGCGTGGCCTGCTGAAAGAAAAATGTCATTTGATAAGCAACAGGCTACTGTTGGTCCTACTACAACTGCGTCTCAACATTTTATAATTAAATTCATAATAAGTCCAATAAAGATATAATCAATTATATATTATTCATCAAGTTCCTTATAGTCATCAGTGGATTAACCTAGAGTTTAGAGTCTTGCTACTAAAAAAGATTTGCTATAGCATTTGGTTTTGATTATGTAACTGATTAATTTTGAGTATAACAATTAGAAAAGGAAAATTCTGAAAAGCGTTTTGTATTTGAAATATCCTCAAAGATAACAAAATCTCATTATTAGAATGAAACGGCATCAAATGGGAAATTACAAAAATCAATAAACTATCAAATTTGAATTTAAAACTAGTCAGAATACGTTTAGAAAGAGTCGAAAAGCAAAGGAATGTGTAAAAAACAGAAAATCGTTAATTAAGGCAAATCCGAAGTGAATAAACACCAAGAACTAAAACAAACAAAAAACCAAAAAACAATCATTATCATGACAACATGATTAATGGAAACAAATAAGAAAGGAGGATTATTAGAGGGTAGGTGCATGTCGTGTAGTAAATTATTTTTCCACAATGGTAAGACGCTAAGCGAAGGCTGCCAAATAGATGGAAATTGGTCTGAAGATAATTAATTATTTAAAGGGATTATTTCTACTATATAAGGAAAGTCGAAATTAGAAAAAACCAGCGGTATTCTGCATCAGGTACGAACGAAGAAAATGAAAATAGGTTTAAGAAAATTAGTTTAAATAAGAAAACTGGAATATTAATAAGATCAAAGAATCAAGTTGAATCGAATCAAAGTTGGAAAATCAGATACTTTATTATTCTCCTAAAGTGCGCATAGTCAAGACAGAGTGGTCCATCGGATAGTCAGGACGAATATTTCTTTTTATAATAATATATGCTGGCACGAATAATAGTTTTCAAAAACAAAATATACGCTGAATGAAGCTTTCATAGCAAAATATCTTAGACTCAGTGGACTATTTATATGCAATTTAAATAAATTGTATTATGTTTTTACCTGCTATACAAACTTATTACATTACTTTAACATTATATGTATAAAAATGTATAAAATGTCATTATGGTATCAAAATTTAAAATTACGATTTTTAAAAAACACTGTGTCAATATCTAATAAAAAGACTGGAAACTGTTATTAACGACAATCAGGATGGTTCAAATCGGCGTTTCTTAATATTATGTAATGTAAAATTCAAATGACAGAAACTTGATTAAGACACTTACAAATTTGATCGTGGTTAAATTTGTACCTAACGCATTAGTTACGATCATTGTGCGCATATACTCGCTTAGAGCAGTGACTGCCAAACTGTGCACCGCAGCCACTGGCTTAGAGGGGACATTGGGACTTCAGATTCATTAATATTTGTACTTTTCCGTATAAAAGCCCTGTCGATAATTTAATAATAATAATATTAGTTATAATAATAATAATAATAATAATAATAATAATAATAATAATAATAATAATAATAATAATAATAATAATAATAATAATAATAATAATAATAATAATAATAATAATAATAATAATAATAATAATAATAATAATAATAATAATAATAATAATAATAATAATAATAAAATAAAAATAATAAAAATAATAATAAAAATAAAAATAAATAATAATAATAATAATAATAGTAATAATAAAAATAAAAGTAATAATAATAATAAAAATATAAATAATATATCAGACAAGTAAATAACAAAATAAGCCCTTGCTGCAAAGTAATAACTATATTGTTGAAAAAATTTCGATTATTAAAAACTGAAGAGGATTATTTAATAATCGAAATTTTTTTCAACTACATAATTAATACTTCGCAGCAAGGGCTTATTTTTTTATTCACTTATCTGATATATTAATTTATGCTACTACCAAAGAATCACCGTTTTATACTTATACAATAAAATAATAATAATAATAATAATAATAATAATAATAATAATAATAATAATAATAATAATAATAATAATAATAATAATAATAATAATAATAATAATAATAATAATAATAATAATAATAATAATAAATAATAATAATAATAATAATAATAAATAATAATAATAATAATAATAATAATAATAATAATAATAATAATAATAATAATAATAATAATAATAATAATAATAATAATAATAATAATAATAATAATAATGATTACAGATTGAAAACAGCTACGAATCGGACGGTAAAGAAACCAAGTCGAGAAAGCTATTTCCTGAACAGCCTCATCATTTTGAATATATTACTAGTTTTGAATTGACATCGAATTTTTTAATATTTTCAACAGATGTAAGTGCTTATAAATTTATGTTTAAATGAATGTAAAAATTAAACGATTATATTTCAAATTTTATATTCCAAATAATGCAAAAATTGATGTAAGGATAATATTTGTAATCGGATAATATATAATTTGTAATTTAAATAATGTGCTATTAATAAATTAATATATTAAATAATGCATTATTAATATTTTATAAAAAAAGATACTTTTTTAAAATAACATTTTCCAATAAGACTTGCTATTTTAGAATTAGTTAACAATTGATAAAAAAATGCGCATTTTTTTGGCCCTTGATGTTATGAAGTCTGTGCTTTCCTGATTTAGAGGCATATTATTTACATCCAATTCATCCTTCAATTATTTACAGATTTGGTGCGCATATAATTCAGTTGCCAGTCACAAATGCAATGTTAAGTCAAACCAATAGATTATCTTTTTATTTAACTACAACTCTAAATACTAAACATACTTCCAGTTTATTAAATAAAGTTTTCTTACAAAATGCCTTTTATCTAGCTTATTTATCTAATTACAAATTTTATGATATAAGATTTAACACTAGATTTACCAGCATATTTGATATACCTAGTTCTACCGAATAAAAACCGTCATTTTGACGGTCTCGGTAGTTCTAGTGTTAAGAAAAATATCATTTATCGTCTTAGATCGGTTATCTCATCACGTCTAGATTTTTGTCCTCTAATCTACAAATACAAAGTAAAGGGTCATGGTTTATAGAATGCAGCAACTGTTAGTTGAAGAAATAATGATAATACCTCTTGGAATGGAAAGGACAGTGAAACCATAGCGCATAGGTAGAGGATATATTCGTCTTTTTTAGCCGAGAAAATTATTTACAGATATTTCTGCCACAGTGAATAATATGCAAAAATAAATTCACTTTAAACTTTTAGAACTATTTAGATATTTTCCATTTTAACATTCAATTAAGACAAAATAGCCTGTGGAATGACAAGTTTTCTTTTCTTATGAAATAACCGGTCGCAAAGTGTTAATATGGGGATAATATGTTAATATGTTCTAATATGGTAATAGGGAAACTCTTCAACAAGTCTAGGTGTGTCAATTACACATCAATGATCATTTAAAAGTCTACTTCATATGCAATAAATATATAATACTTTTCATTAATATCGAGTGATCATACATATAAAGGGTTTAGATTATAATTTTTTTAATATCATGACTCAAAAAGAAAGTACCCCCATACCGCCTTCCCCCTGGTTGGTTCTGACATTTGCAACTGAAATTAACCTATCTGAAAACATTAATCAAAGTCATTATTAGATTTTTCTTTTAAGTTTGGAATCGTTTTAATTACGATTTAATTATTTCAGAAAGGATATCTTAACATTTTCTTCATAGAAGATTGGAACTATGCTAGTGAATTCAAGCACGAATGCGGTATTTCCAAGATATTCTCCAATGAAGTTGGAACGGCAATTATGTTCATTGATAATAAATCAAATGCTTTTTTCTATTCACCGGTAATGTCATTCTTTTTTTCTTTTTTGAGCACAAACCATTTATATAAAATAAAAATTTTCTAGTTAAACATAAAATATTGATGAAACCAATTAATTTTTAATTAAAATTTATTAGCTCGAAGAGGAAGTTGTTGAAATCCATGAATTTCCGGGTGGTACCAATAAAGTTCTTTGGGATTACAAAAATGATGAAAATGTAAGTCTATACTTAGCTTTTTTAAATCATAAATTAAATAAAATATGATGAATATTTTAATAAACTATTTTTTTTTTTTGATAATTACTTCCTCTGATAACTAAAAACTGTCCGAATTTTGTAATACAGAAGAATACAAAGAAAAAGGATAAAATGATAGAGATGTGATAAACGATTTTACGATGGTTTTAAGTTTATCTGTCTATACAGCTTGTAGTGCCTGTAGCATTTAATTTTTAATTAATTAAACTAAATTTTAATTAAATTACAAATGCGTTATTAAAAATAACACATTTAATTTTTGTTTAAATATTTGCACTTTTAACATGATCGCCATCTTTTTTCAATTTAAAACTTTACAAACATTTCTTGAAGATCATCAACCATTCATCGATGATTTTTCACATTAAAATTCAATCGTGGAAATTGGTATTTTGCTTAATGCTAGTTTCCACATATTTAAGTCAACTTGGTACTAAACCAACTGATTTCAAAATCGAAACTGTTGGAACTGATGCAGATAACAAATTATTGTTTTCTCCTAAAAACTTTGGAAATGGAAGAAATGTCATTGATATAAAATGTTCATACTACAATGTTATTAAAGGCAAAACTCAAGAAGTAACCTTAAGGATTTCAAATTAAAAGATATTGGAAAATATATTTACAGATCAAGCGAACAGAAGAATCACGATTTATTGATGAAAAAAATTCGTACGTAACTAATCAAGAACAATTAATAGCAGATCAAGAAAGCATTCTTCACATTCTCATTTCTTAACTCGATTCTACTCACAACACTATGAGATTTGAAAAATCGCAAAATCTTGATATTAAATACTCCGTGACCAACTGGCCAACAAAATAAATACAATGTTCAACTGATAAAATCAACTTATTGGATTTATTTCGAATATATTTTTGATGCTATTTTTGTGTTCCGAGACAGCTTAATTGGTTCTTTCGTCAAGCTTAATATATTTTTTCGTTATGAACGTCATTTGAGAATTAAAATATTTTCAAAATTTATTAATTGTTATATATAAATAGTATATTGATAAATGAAAATTAAATAGTCACTACTTTTTTTATAAATGTTACTATTTATGTGACTATGTTGATTACTGACTTAGGACAAGTCAATACAATTGTAATTATATATGTCGATGGAAATGTAAATCAAATAAAATATAATGATTTTTTTTAATAATTATAATATCAATTATCTAATTTACTTGTCGATAGCTGAATTATTTATTAAAATATAATTCATATAAATAGGTAAGCTGTTTCAGCAAATAAAACTCAATTCAACTAAGACAATTCTACTAATTCAATTTGACTGAATCAGCTTATTTACAAATGTTTAATATATCTCTTAAACCCATCATCATTGTAAAAGTATAATAAAATCAAATATTCAAATCAAATAGGTTTATTTAAATAAAAAACCATGAAAAGTAACACGTTAATATGAAAATAACAAAAAATTATAAATTTTAATCAACAAAATCAATTTTTGTTACAATAAATATTTGTTATATATATATTAAAAAAAATCCATTTTATCAAAATTCTTACTAAATATTCAGCTGATTTTTTATACCTTTTTTCTTGTGGTATTCTGGTTTTCTTTGGCTTAAAAGCAATTCCTTTTGAAACTCTATTTCATTCTGTTTTTCCTTTAATACTTTATTTAGTTGCCATAGATCTGGATTACAAATATTTACAATTTTATTTAGTGCATTATTGAAATATTCCGAAATATTGTTTGTTTTATGTCCTTTATCTCGTGCCTCGTCCTAAAAATTCCACAATTCCCTTTCAAATCGTGTAACCCTACGTACAACATCAGGTCGAAGAGTTTCCAAATAATTTATTTAAAGAACTTTTTTAAAAAGTAAAATGTTTAAAATATATAATGCAAATTTAAAGTTTAATTGCTAATTAGTTGAATTGTTTTTAGTCAAATTGTCCTAGTTTAGTTTTTTAAGTCGAATTGAGTTTTAGTCAAAATGTTGTTAGTTGAATTAGTTAAGTTAATAAATAAAATATTTCTACCTAAAATAGATTGTGATAGTTCCAATATAAAATTTTAATAATTTTTCTCTTAAAATCTTCTTCATCACTAATTGAATCTTTCAGATTTTTTGTTTTTTAACTTCATATTTTTCCAAAAATTCGAACTCAAAATATTTAGTCTTTTTCAATATTTTTATCCAAATAAATTTATTCATTTTAAAATTTTTTCGAATTAGCTTAATATTCTGATTGGTTTAGATAAACTTTTAAATAACTTGTTGATATCGCAATTATTTACTCATCTAAATAAATTTTAATATAATTATGTAATGAATTCAAATTTAGCAAATTAGTATCTATATCTCATTATTCACCTAAACATTGGTTTTTTACACTTAATTCTCAAATGAAATATAAAAAAATTACACTTATTTAAAATTACTGTTAAAAAAATAATTAACAGTTTTTGGGAATGTTTTGGCATTTTGCTTTGAGAAGTAAAACAATTTTTATTTTATGTTTTTTAACATATTATTATTAATAAATTATTATTAATAAAAAATATTTACTAACAATTTTAGCATGTTTCTACTCAGTAGTATAATAAAATATTTATTTTAAATTTTAAGAAAAATTAGAGTTTATTTATAAATTATTTTCTTAACATGTTTTAGAAATTATTGATTTTTTGAAATTTGTAAATTTTTCATATTGAAATTGCTACAAATACAAGAATTATTTTTTTAACTTTATAAATATTTTAAATTTATTTGTTGTGTAAATAAAATTATTTTCAGTTTTATAATAATTTTTCATTATTGATTTTATCCCTCTTTTTTCAGCCTGTAGATAGAAAAAAAGGTCTGTCGAAAATTAATCATAAATAAAAACAACTATAGATATGTAGTTCGAAATGAAGATTAAACGAATTGACAATGATGCTTATGAATCAGTGGTTCTCATCCTTTATTAGGTGATGGCAACCAAAGACAAATATGAAAATTTTGAGTTCTTATATAATTTAAAAATGCATTTTTACATAACAAACAGTTTATTATAAAGTTGTAAAATGTAAAACAAAAATGTAATAATTATACACTTGCATTTATTCGAAAATATTTAAACACGATAAATTTACATTAATACAGAACGATATTAAAAAATTGAATAAACTGAAAAATGTATGGAAAATCGTCAATATCATTGTTATGTAAAGTAAATACTACGGTAACATCTAGTCCTAGAAATTAACGTCAAAATAAATATGTTCTCGGCAATTTGGTTGAGAATCACTGTTATAGACCAATGATGGAAAGAATAAAGGATTTCAATATTCTAACGTTTCGCTAAAACAATTTTTTGATAAATTTTAAACAATGATGGCATCCATAATGAAAAACAAATAATGAATATAATTTATTAAATTTATGAAAAAGTGTATACAATTGAATAAAATAACATTTTTCATATATTTTCTTTTCGATATATTTTATTTAATTGACATTAATTTACAGTCGATGATTTTGGTTTGCACGGATGATAAACTTTATACGTACACCATTCAATCTCTTTATGTTAATACTAAAAAAGGAGATGAAGATGAATTCGAAACGGAAAATAATCGGCCGAAATTTGAAATTCCAAAAATCTACGGAGATAATAACACTAGAGGAGTTTCGAGTATTCATTTCTTTAATTAATTTCATTGATTATGTCACCAATTTTAACATCAGTCAGACTTTGTTGATTTCTACGTGTCAAATTTAATCCTTGTTTTAATGAACCTATGTCGTAACCGCCATTTTGAAATTTGTGAAATATGCCTTTGCCACGTAATATTCATTTGTTCTGGAATGCATAAATCTGTCTACTTTTTATGTGGATCCATTAAAACTCGATTATTGTCATTCCTATTTTTTAATGAATTCTGACAAATTGATTGACCACTTGTGGCACTTATCGAGAATTTACTGTATTAAAAGTTTCTGTTCATGTTTGTAATGGTGTTTAAGAAGAACATATGTAATTTATTATTTAAAAACAATAAATTCTTTGAATATTTTTAAAATTATAAACGATTGCGATTACGACTAAATTTTCACGTATTTAATAATAATTAACTCATTAAATCATAACTATTACATCTTTTTTTGTTTTTGTATATATCATTCAGCATTGTCAGAATGTTATTTTACAAAGTCTAGATGTTGTACGGTGTGGATTTGAAAATCCCGGGGTTTAGGCGTAAATAGAGACAACCAAAAATGTGAAATATTTAAAAATGTTTATTTCTGTGAAATCAATAGACATGTCACAACACAATCTATAAAATTAAACTATCAATAATAAAATTTATTAAATAGTTAAATTTTGATTTTATAAAATTTAATAAAATAAATTTTTAAAAATTGATATTTAGAAAACAGAATTTAAAATTTTTAATATATATTTTTAAAATATAAAAGATCAACGAAGAAATTGGTTTGAATAAAGCAGTTTAAATCGATATATTTTCAAATTCGAATTTATCTGACGAAGACAGTGAGTCTGTCGAAATATATTGTAATAAAATATATATATGTTGGATTGGCGATTTCTTTTTTCTAATTCAATGACAATGTTTTGTGATTCCTTTAATAATAAGATTGAATACAAAATAATAATAATAATAATAATAATAATAATAATAATAATAATAATAAAAATAATAATAATAATAATAATAATAATAATAATAATAATAATAATAATAATAATAATAATAATAATAATAACTAAGTAAATATTTTCAGAAATCCGTATATTTATTCTTGACTGAAGTTTATTAGAAATTCTGTTTCTTGCATCTGACCATTTAAATTAATATGAGAAGCTATCATTCGGCATATGAATGAGATGCTAGTATTCTTTAACTTTTTTCCTGAGTATGACGAGTATGTCTCGTCATAAAATTCTAATCCCAAAAGAGGATGAATAGTAGGTCTCGTAATAAATATTTATTATTCTATATATATGTATATGTTAGTTAATAAATAAATACATGATCATAAGATAAATTCTAAAAAATGATGTTAATTTTTAAAATATATCAATAATTGTCTATGTATTTATAGAAATTTACTACGAATTGGGTAACAAATAATCAAAAATCTAACTAATATTAATAAAATAATTAAGAATTTATCTTATGATAATGTATTTATTTATTAACTAACATATATATAGTATAATAAAATAATTTTCTATAAATATCCTCACATTTTTACATATAAAACATCAATAAGCCTACCTGGATAATTTTCGTATTGTTTATTATAATCTTTTTTTTAATTACACGTATTGTGCCGAAAATAGGATTAAAATTCGATAATATAATTTTATATATGTTTGATAATATATAGATGTTGTTATATTATGTCATTTAGCGCTGATGTTATTCATTGTTTCGCCATGTGTTAAAGCATACGACTATAATTCTATAATATAAAAATTGTGCGGTTTTCATAATATATAAAATAATGTTATATTATGGCATGACCTATATTTTAAATTAGAAACTTTGAAGCAAATTTCCGTGGGAACTAAACATTTTTTTGTATATAAACACCATATATTTTCGTGACCTACATAAAATTCTCAGTTGAAATAGAAATTTTTCAGGGGTAGGGGTGTTGTGGATGCGATATAACCATTTACTCTTTCCTAGTCTTACCAAAAGAACCTATTATGTTATGAACGAAAAGCAAATATGCGAGAGTCTTGGTTTTCTCTTGTTTTCTGATTGGAAGATTTTTTCATTTATTTTTGGGAAATTTCTTTTTCTGATTCCGGTAAAATACACTTTAAAGGTCGGTCAAACAATTATTATTCCCTCGTCAACAGAAGATATGGACATAAATCGTATTTGAACATGTGTTCGACATTCTACATATTAAATTTCATTGCTTTCGAATATTTCCTTTAATTCTGCCCGTCGTTGAGCTGAATCCTAGAAATAACTGTAACAAAAGATAGTTTTTGCTTTTTCTTCAGTTAAGCTCTTTTCGATCCATTCCATTGCTTACCTTATTTCATTTTCTGTTGTTACCACAATATTTGGTATTACATAAAGTAAACATTGTATTTTTTGAAAAACGTAAATTTATTTACCATATGGGACAACTTATTTTTTCTCTAAAAATGGGACCTCTTGCAACGCTCATAGCATTTAATACATAATATGCTGACAGAGTGATGAGGAGAATGATATATTCCATTTGTTTGGTGTATTATATATTACTTAGGGCAAAGGTAACGATGTAATGGGATTGGTGTCACAGCAATCTAAAGAATAACTCTTATATTTTTAGCGGATTGAATATTTACTAACAAGAATTCCCTTATAACCAATAATGCTTCACATAATATATTTTAGAACATTTTGAAAACCCATCACAACACTTGAAAATTTGTTATTCCTTAGGAACTATTTCTGTGTTTATTATTTTCCTCAAACCTTTCAATTGACTGCTTACCTAATCTATGGTGCATAGGTGAAATGAAGTTTTTCTAATTTCCCACTGACTTTTGATTATCCGGAGTTTATTAATTATCCAAGGATTATAAAAATTCGAACTTTTGAAAAATTAGATATAAAAAGTAAATTCAGGAAAAATAATTTTGATATCATAATTAATTAATATATAAACTTAACCAAAGTTTTATAGCTGCTATTGATAGGCTACTGATTCGTCGATCATTCAACTCGATCAGTGATGGCAAAACTTTTTTGACTGCTTGCCAATAAAAATGATTTTTATAAAATGAAAATACATTCCAGCCGTGTTTTATCGAAAATTATATATACTATATATACAACGAAAATTTATTTGCGTGCAACTATGGGCACGGTGCCACAGGTTCGCCATCCTAGATTTATTAAGCTTAATAAAATATAAATTTTTGAAAGTATTTATTTTGAAATATTATTCTGGATTATTCTGCCTTACATATTGATTATTAGTCTAAAAACAATGGAATATAAAAGAAATTTTAAAAATTATTGAAAATGTCTGTCACAGTAACAATACATCAAACCAAGTTTCGCAAGTTTGTGCTTGTTTTTAACTTGTCAAAATTTACATTTTTACTATTTAATAAATTTCTATTTTATCAAATAAATTAATTTTAGCTACAAAAATAAAGTTAATTGGATTTACAAAGGCTCCATTTGGACATTTGCCATTGTTTCTAAAGAATGGTGATATTATTCTATTGAATCAAAATGGAAAACTTGTTACTAATGTCCTTGGTACTCATGCATTTAAACAAGCACTAAATAAACTTGAGAGTGTGGAATATAAAGAGGTAATTTATATATATGTGTTAATTATGTTATTGCAAATTTTAAATATAAATCGTATTTACTAAACAAAATTGTTGACACAGGAAACCATATTATCCATTAATGACTGACATTTATTTTTATTGTAACAAATATTCTACTATTATACGAATAACTAAAACATTTATTTTTGTTTATTTTATAATTACACAAATGAATACTAATAGATTAGACTACTTTTTGGAAAATATTTTACAAAAAATAAATAAATAAACGAATTGTTTATGATCACATTTTCCAAAATAAAGCTTTGAAATATCATGAAATCGTTTTTTATTTTAATATTTTTAACATCTCCAGTTGTTTATTTATTGTTTTCAAACGTATGGGTTCGATAGAAAACAAAATAAACAATTTGAATAACCGTCTATTTAAATCAATGGGGCCCAACCCCTAGGCCGAGGAATAAATGGTACCGGGCCGCCCAAGGAACAATAAATTATTTCCATTTTATTTATAAATCACATTATATGTTGTATCTAGCATTTCTAACTTTTTCTCATCGGTAAAAATCTCAAACTGGCGATTCTTATCTATATTTATTACAGCCATACACTATTAAAAGAAAATATGACTTTATTATGACTTTAATAAATCCAATTATTACTAAATTTTTATTAAAATTCATAATAAAAAAATAATAATAAAATTTCCCGGCATATACCCGACAGACGCGTATAACACTTATGTAAAAAAATGTTATGTAAAGATTCTTTCAAATAACCCGAACCATCTTACAGTTTTCACCATCTAATGGTCTTCACTCTCTTTTTATAGTATTTTTATACTATTCAACCTCTCATAGTCTTGATCGTATTATAGGCTTCACTTTTTCCTTCGTTTCTCAAATCTAAACTCGAATTTTCTTTTGTAACTTATTAAATCAACTAATTAAAACAACCTTTTAAGCATTTACTTAAAATATTACAAGAAGTTACCATTTTTTAAGATTAGGTATCGGAAACAATAAATACTGCATCATGACAATCAACAATACAAAACATTAATTGATATTTAAAATCAAAACTAAGTGAGTTTATGAATCATGATTAAACATATGGTCGAGAAATAATAAGATTGTGCGTTTTCTTTTAATATTACAGTTCGATTTTGACGATCATTAACTATGGTCAAAATTCTATTTTCTCTTTTTATGTTTATTTCTTGGTTCACCACGAACAAAGCACTATAATTTGCTGTTCCTTTCGAAATTCTTCAATTTTACGATACAGCCCTACATGGGTATATACTACTAAATTTGATGTATATTCATATGTAAATTGATTTGTCGGGAACTTTGCTATCGGGAAATTGATTGTCGGGAAGGTAATTTGTCGGGAACTTGATTTTCGGACAATCTATTGTCAAGAAAACATACTAGACCTGTTCTAAGCATAAAATTCAACCTTAGAAGAGCGAAAACCGAAAAAAAGAATAGTTCTGGGTAAAATATTTTGATATACCCTATACACAAGTGCTATAGACCAGTGGTTCTAAACCTTTTCATCGCCGCGGACCGATCAACGTTCGATAATTTTACCGCGATCCGCTGAAAAAGGGGGGACGTTGTTGTTTATATTTTAGATTGTTTTGATTTAATCATTTTAATTTAACGGTATTTATAGGTGGCATCAAAGTAAAATACAATAACACAAAAAAATGAAAAAGTGATTTAAAATTTTAATTCATTAATACTCTAAATCAAAGAGAGGAGCTTGAGCTTGTTTCTTTGCAACTAGACAGTTCCATCTGTGGTTAGCATGAGACAATGACACCCGAAATGTCTTGCTTTTATCCAGTTTTTTCCGTTGTTTTGGTTTTGGTTGCTATCAATGCAGAAAACCACGCTTTACACAGACTGGTGGTCATAAATGCAATAAAGATTAAAGTTCTGTGGTGGCAATCTCAGGATATTCCACCATAACTTTCATCCAGAACACTGGTAGAGTTGTTGTCTCTAACGTATATTTAAGGCCGCCGTCATTTGCAATCTCCGGAAACTGATCTGCTTGCACAGAAATAATAGATTTATTGATAAATGGGTCGCGGATCCATTCCTTACCATTTTATGGGTCTTTTATCGTTGGAAAGTAGCGCTCAAACTCTTTTAAAAGCAAAGAAAAGTGATAGTGCCTCAACTGGGAGAATTAATGTTCAGGCTCAGTCTCACAAAAATTCCATTTAATATATAAAACATCTCCAAATTACTTCTGTTTACGTTTATAGTAATATTTTTGTTTTATTATTGACGAGTTCCATCTATTTGAAATTTGTAATATTTGATAATGTTAATGTTATTATAATTTTAATGTATAAATGACGTTACGTTTATTTATTGTTCAATATAAAACTAGGTTATTCTCTATCAGGAAAGCGCATTTATTTTCAATCTTATGACTGCAATTTTAATTCATAATCTTGAAATGTTTGATAAACAAATAAATTAATTTTAAATATTTAAAAGATTTCTTCTGTTACAAAGGTATAAATTAGCACAATCCTGAGAGAAATACACCACAGTAAATAAAATGGAAACAATTTATTGTTGCTTGGACGGCCTGGCCTTATTTAATCTAAAATATTCATTTTATATACCTTTTGTTGTCAATTGCAACAATTTTTTTCCAATCTCAACATTTTACCTTTATTAATTTTTTTAAAAAAAATTTTAAATGCAAATTTTTTTTGATTTTTGTTGACCTCTATTTTTTGTGACGATAATTTTGGATGATAATTTCAATGTTTATTATAGTTTTTTTTGTAATTTATCTTAACTATTATGTATTATTTCAAGTTACTTCAATATTTCCATCAAGCAATAATGGTGAATTACTTTTCCGAAGCTTGGCAGTTGGCTGAGAAATTAACTTCTTTTGATAAAGCCAAATCAACGGAAAATTGGAAGGAGTTGGCTAAATCCTCTTTAAAATGTTTGGATATTGACTTTGGTAAAATTTTTATTTTGACAGCAGATTAAATTTAATATTTTAATCTTCATAAATTATCATTTAGTTGGAAATAATAGTTTTATATATAAAAGTTTTAAATAAAACCGTTTAAAATAATAATAATAAATTCTTTTTATTATTATTATTATTATTATTATTATTATTATTATTATTATTATTATTATTATTATTATTATTATTATTAATGAAAAAATGATGGCCCATTATTAATATAAACACAAGAAAGCAAAATAAAAGAAATATATTTAAACGAAATTATCCTCGTTATCAGTGTGTCATCATAATCTTTTTCAAATGTTAAATACTGAAACAGTAATGACGTAATAGTTACAGTTTAATGATTTAATTAAATAATCTCAATTAATTTGTTGCTGATTGAACGTACATTTTAGGGGATTGTGATTTAATCACCAAAGCATTATATGAAATTATTTTCACTTATTACTGAATTTTTTAAATAAACTTTTAAAATATTTTAAATCAGTTGTTGCTTTGCTCATTTTTTTATGCTCAATAATATTACTCACGCCTCTCAATCGTCTATGTTCCTGAACTCATGTGCGAAGATGACTTTACGAAACTCAATAACAAGATTTGTTCGGTGCATTAATATTAAAATTTCCAGTCAAACAGTTATTTATCAATTTTCTATAGTCAGTTTTCATTCGTTTTTCCCGACAATATCTTTAAATTTTTAATTAAAATGAAAATTTTACTTTGATTTTATATCAGTTAAAAAACAAGAAAATATTAATGTTTTGATCTATAATAGTGGTGATAATTTGGAGCCCCCCTGTCCACCTCTCTGATTGATACTGTTCATGTTATTTGTTTAAAAATTCGTTATTAAAATTGTCTATGTCAATTAAAAATTTAAGATTTTTATTTTTTGACCTTCTCTAAACATTCGCATTTCCCATTTGATTTCATTGCAAATTTCAGCAATAAGAGTATATCGGCGATTAGGAAATGCCGGCATGGTGTTTTCCTTGTTGAAAATCAAGCATATTGAAGACAAAAACCTTTTAGCTGGATATATAGCAATGTTTTTAAATGATTTCAATCTCGCTCAAGATTTCTTTCTTAATTCATCAAGTCCTGGAGCAGCTCTTAATGTTTGTAATATTTGGTCTTCACATTATATTACCAGAAATGTAGATGAGAAGAGATTTATTACATTGGGATTCGGCTTTACAATTGGCTAAAGCTTTGGAACCATCTCAAATCCCATTTATTAGCCGAGAATATGCTGGACAATTAGAATTTATTGGTGATTACGTAAACGCCATGTTGAATTATGAGAGGGGTCTTTGCAATAATGACGGAGATGAAATAGGAGGCAATAAGGATCTCAGTGAACACATTAATTCATGCACGACCGGGATTGCACGAATGGCAATACGATTAGGCGACACAAAACGGTACGATGATAATACTAATAAAAATTAAATAATTAATTTCAAGAGGTGTCATGATGGCAGAACAGAGCAACAATAGATTGCTAATGAAAGAGTGCGCAATGATTCTAGAACAAACAAAAGTAAAATGATATATTTATAATCATTTTTATTTCTTTTGAAATGTAACAGCAAATGGCTGAAGCGGGAGCTTTATTTGAGAAAGCCCAATATTTTGAAAAAGCTATTACCGCGTATATAAGATTGAAAAATTGGAATAAAGTTGGCCAGTTACTGAAGCATGTTTCATCACCTAAGCTTCATTTACAGTATGCCAAGGCTCGTGAAGCGGAAGGTCTCTATAAAGAGGCTGTAGCCTCTTACGAGTTAGCAAAAGATTATGACTCAGTCATTAGGTAATAATCTATTTATCATATTATAATTATTATTATTATTATTATTATTATTATTATTATTATTATTATTATTATTATTATTATCAATTTTTTATTTATATTATTGTTTATTTAATGGTTTAATGAATATTAATTTTAATGACTCTAAATTTGCAACCATTATTCCAACTATTAAGAAATTAATTTAATTTAATCCGTAAGCATTTTCACAATTTGCAATTAATGCAAATCAATTAATAATTAAATTTTTACAAAATATTCTGAAAATATCTGAATAATTTCAGACAAAAGGAAAAATAATTTAATAAAATCTGCTATAAATTTTTTAAGAAAATTTTTTTAAAAACTTAAATTGATTAATATTTTTAATTTAATACGAATATTTAGTTAATTTATCTAATTTAATGCAAGAATTTCTTTGTATTTTTAATCTTTATGTTCTATTTCTTTTTAGACATTTAATCGTTAAGTTGTATTATTTTAAATGTAAAACCAAATATTCATCAAAAATGACGAATATAAAAGAAGTTATTAACAATTTAATAAATTCTTAAGGATTTTCATATTCTCAGAACTAATTTTTAAGTGTTGCCCTAATACTTTAATGTTTCATATTTGTACCAAAAATAATTAAATTTTTATTAATTTTTTGTTAGTTTATAAATTAAATGAATATTATCGTATTATTAAATTATAAATAATAATAAATATAAGCTTGAAGAAATTGCTAAATACAAAAGAACGAAGAAATAGCTCGAGTTTCTAACATTGCACCAGTGAATTTCGATTAATCTCAAAACTAGTTTGTCATTAGATTTTACATTCGATGTCACATTAAATTTTTTATATTCATTTAAAGAAATACAGTAAAATAAATTATTTGGCTCAGCATTAATTACTATGTAAAATTTATAGATGTTCATGAATACTTCAAATATCCATCTTTTAAATTAAGTCTAAAGTTACCGTATTTAAATTTATTTTTTATACATTTGAATCATAATCGAATCTCTTATATTATTGCCTATTGGTGGGTTACTGGGTTTTGATATTTTGAAACTATATGGTTGTTACCCAGACAACCCCATACAAATATTCTTTTGCTTACCACTCGGCACCCGTTGCTAAGCAACGTTGGAACTGTGTTCGAGTGGGTAGATCGTCCGCAAAAAGTGAGCGTTATTGCTAATGCTATAATTGACCGAACGATCTCTGGGTCCAACGAGCTGTCGATAGAAGACCTGTGCTCGCTTTTGATTCTTAGGTCCCATTATTCTCCTATCTCTTTCAAATGTTAACCTATACTCTCATATCATCTATCTTTATGTCCATTTGCTTAGTCCTTCTTATTATTGTCCATGCTTATGATTATTCTTTGGCCTGTACACCCTTTGTTATGTTAAATACACCAACATTATATCTTTCACCCTTATCCCTATTATAACTACAATGTTTCCCATTATTATTTTTCCCCACTACCCATTCCCTCTCTTTGTCCTTAAGATCTATGTATGTTCATTTCATAATTAATGAGTGCCCACTGGACTACTCGGTGTTAGAGATTTTGAGCCGATTGTTGTTAAAAATTTATGTCAATTTTACAGGAAACGGATGATGAAGGAGCAGCCAATAAACTACTCATTTACCCTCCAATTTCCCCTATGTACGGATAATATTGACGTTCCAGCTCCAGCGTTCCGCACGCCGGAACCTTCACGGGCACGAATCATTGGCGATATTCCACGCACTTACATGGTTCGAATAATATGTTTGATTTCATTACCTTGTGATGTGTCTTTGGCTGTGGGCCGGAAAAGGAATAACAAATAATATTTTACCATAGCATTTGGAATAAAAGTTTCGATGCACTAAGGCTGTAGATAGAAAATATTTATTCAGCATATTACATCGGCCACATACATTTGAAATTCATTGTATCCATTCCATAAAATTTACTTTGAAAATCCCATAAATTTAATTCGATAAACCATCCATAAATTCGATTTGAAAAACAAAATTATCTGAAAAATCATCCATAAATTCAATTAAGAAAATCACCCATAAATTTGATTCGAAAAATCATCCATAAATTCAATTGGAAAAACAAAATTATCCATAAATTCGATCTGAAAAGTCATCCATAAATTCAATTGAAAAATTACCCATCAATTCCCTTCGAAAAAATCAATTAATAATATTGCACCAGTTGAGAGTGATCGTGTTCAGGCAAAACACTTACCCGTGTTAATTACCAGAATGCACGGCTCTCAACCAGTTATACAACCAGTTATACAGTTCTGTAATGAAATTTTTTCTCCGAAAAATAAGACTGAAAATTTGTGAAAACACATCGGTATTTATACCTATAATTTGGCCTTAACCTTGCGTGTTAGTTTTACTGCGATTAAACAAAATTCGACTTTGAAATTATTTATGTTATCTACATTAAATTTTTATTTATTTCTTAATTTAAATTGGTAATTTATTTTTAACATTTTTAATTAAATTTATTCATCCAAAAATATTTTATTTTTATTCATTTATTTTTTAATATAAATGGTCATTTTACGGTCGAATTTTCTTGTTATTATGTTATTTTTTATGTAAATTTCGTGCGGTTCTTGATGCATTTTGTATTTATTTTATTTTAATTTTTATGTTTTTTGATTTTATATTTATTTATATTCTCTCAGATTTTAAAGTGTTTAGTTGATGTTGTATAATGTATTTTAAGTTATCTTGGTGCTGGGTTTTCGTGCTGTATTACTGATGCATTTAAACAATTCTCAAGGCTATTTGTGTGCTGGCCCAACACTATGAATCTTTAATTCAAATTCCTTTGTTTTTATTTCTTTTTCTTAAAATTATCAATTATTACTCTTATATTTAATACGAATATAAAACATTAATTTTTTTTACTTTCGAAAATTCTTAATAAATATTAAACAAAATGCTATATAATAATATCAATAAAATTCTTTATTAATTTGTTCACCTTTGATCTGTTTTTGTTTTGAGAATTTATTTATTATTAATGTTACTATAGATCAATTTTCCTATGTAACACAAATTTTCAATTGTTATTAATCCGATTATCCTAAAAACGAAATCTAAATAAAAGAATCATATTTAGTTTTCTAAAATAACAGCAATAAGATTTCTCACTTACATTTCTCTAGTACTTTATTTTATTTAGAGTTAATTTGGAGCATCTTAACAATCCAAAGGAAGCTGTGAGAATTGTTAATGCTACAAATAGCAAAGAGGGTGCTCATTATGTTGCTCAATTTTTCATTAGACTCGGAGATTTTGCAAGTGCCATTCAATTTCTTGTTTTGAGCAAATGCCACAGCGAAGCTCTGCATTTCGCTCAAGAACATGGCCAGATGGAAACTTATGCAAAAATTATTGGTTAGATTTATTAAATTTATTACAAAAGGCTTAGATTTTGTCGTTATCTATGAATTCTACCCAATATCTCAAAGATTAGAAACATTTTATTGAGATTTTCTTATTAAGTATTAAATTGGTCACGCTTTCAGCATGTCTTCCTCAAATAGCTAGCTAACTAAAATATGCCCCAAGACTTGCTTTCTGCTTCTTGGTTTGATCTTTTCTGTCACTCATTTTATGAATAAATATAGCGGGAATTAGCTTATATAGTTATTTTTAAAAATTATTATTATTATTTATTATTGTTAATTATTATTATTTTATTATTATTATTTATTATTATTATTATTAATTATTATTTTAATTATTAATTAAAATTAATTACTGTTTTTTAAAAAAAAAATTTATTGTAATTATTCTATTCAATATCTCAAAGATTAGATACATTTTAATGAGATTTTCTTTTTAAGTATTAAATTGGTCACGCTTTCAGCATGTCTTCCTCAAATAGCTAACTAAAATATGCTCTTATCACTCACAAATAAACTTTTACAAGACTTGTTTTCTGCTTCTTGGTTTGATCTTTTCTGTCACTCATTTTATGAATAAATATAGCGGGAATTGGCTTACATAGTTATTTTTAAAAATTATTATTATTATTTATTATTGTTAATTATTATTTTTATTATTATTATTTATTATTATTATTATTAATTATTATTTTTATTATTATTATTTAATAAAATTAATTACTGTTTTTAAAAAAAAAATTTATTGTAATTATTCTATTCAATATCTCAAAGATTAGATACATTTTAATGAGATTTTCTTTTTAAGTATTAAATTGGTCACGCTTTCAGCATGTCTTCCTCATTTTATGAATAAATATAGCGGGAATTGGCTTACATAGTTATTTTTAAAAATTATTATTATTATTTATTATTGTTAATTATTATTAATTATTATTTTTATTTTTTAATAAAATTAATTGTTATATACACCCGAATAGTATAATTACTGTTTTTATGGGTAACTATTTTTAAAAAAAAGTTTTATTAGACGTAATGTATAATTACGATTGAATATATAATAAACACAACTATAATAATGTCTAATGATTCACTCAAAAGTAGTCTATCATTATAAATTACATTCAATACCACATCACACTTTATTTTTATATCGTATTTTACTATTAGGCTGTATATGAGAGGCTTTTGATTTAACCCTTAAATGCATGACTTAATTTTTTTCGTTTTTTTTAATTTGACGCTTAATTTGACGAATAAGAAGAAATAACCTATAGCTGCTATATTCACGCTGGTCACATCATGCGCATGCGCAGAACTATGTAGCCTGTCCACTGTAACATGTATTGCATCAATATTTTATTTCTGTGCAATGTATGAGCTTCAATATTGGTATGTTGCCAAATGGCAACACGATGCATTTAAGGGTTAAATTTACTTTTTATGATGGTAAATTCTATTTTACTCACTTTTTAATCTATGTAAAATGTATTTGAAAATATAATAATATGTGAATGCGGTATATTAAAATTTAATGATGACATTGCTCAGGATATTATTTCTTCAATACCTTTCTCTTTAGTATTATTTCATTACATTTGATTTTAGCTTTGACAAATATTTTGTAATTACTGTATATTATAAAACTATAATTTTATATATTTTATTTTATTGGAAATAATTTTGTTTTAAAACCACAAGGAAAATAAAATATTCCATTTATTCATTTATCAAATGGGTATGTGTAGGTGTGCATACACCAAACTGCAAGATTAGTTTTCTATACTATAAGTTGATTTGAAAATCAACTTAATGAATATATATATTTTTAAAAATCACGTGGATTTCAGCCATTTTTGAGATATAAGTTTAAGTATTTTATCAAAAACTCGGGAAAAACATCATGTATAACGTAGTTCATGAAATTTCTATAATCTTCTTTCGAATGTTGAATTTGATTGATAAATAATCGATTTAATTGAATAATTTTTTTATAACTTATAAATAAAGTTTACAAATAATCACTTCAAAATATGGAAGGGTTTTGAAATAAATAAATGAATCTTACAATGACATCTCCTCATTTACAAGAAAGTTCAGATTGGATTCTTCAGAATTTAAATTCAAATATTTTCCGAGATTTTTTTTCTCTTAAAACGTATATAATTAAATTATTATAAGAGTGTATCTCAACTCTGTTTTTTTCAATCAATTTTTCATTATATATAGTGTAAGCTAGACTCTACATTCTACAGTGTATATCTCCGAACTTCCAAAGAACAACATCAAAATTAGTTTTTATGTGTTTATATTACAAGGTTATTAACTTTATTATAGAAAGTTTATCTCAATACAGTTTGGTGTATGTGCAAAATATTGATTAATATCATATGTATGTAGTTGTTTGTATGTATTTTTTATATATTATTATTTGTGGTATGTATGCCAAAGAATTATGTGGAATTGAAAAGATTATGACAGATCGTTTCACTTTTTGTCATAAAATTATGAAAATCTTAGTAGATGCTCCTTGTAATGATTTCTTCAATATCTTGCTCTCTCTTTTATTACAAATTTTATTTATGTTAATCTTTTACTATTAGTATTTTTGAAGAAACATTATTTTAGGATCTGACGCAACAATTGAGGATTATCAAAACATTGCTGGCTATTTCGAACAACATAAAAATCACTATCTGGCAGGGAAATTCTACCTTTTAGCATGTCAATATGAAAAGGTATTTTCCACACGTTCTGAATTGAGCTTAACAATATTTATCATCAATAGGCCATAAAACATCTCCTTAAAGTAACTTATGTTGAAGACAGTCCAGCCGTCGATTTGGCAATTGAAGCAATTGGCCGGGCTAACGATGACAAACTGACCCATTATTTAGTCGAATATCTAATGGGAGAATATGACAATATTCCAAAAAATATGAAATATCTATTCAAAATGTATATGGCTTTAAAACAATATCGAGAAGCCGGCAGAACTGCCATTCTCATTGCTAAAGACGAACAGGGAAATGGAAATTATCGCATGGCTCATGATTTATTATTTAGCATGATGCAAGAACTGAAGCAGAATAACATTAAAATTCCATCAGAAATGAGCAGCAATCTAATGCTTATACATTCTTATATAATCGCTAAAGTTGTATAATATCAGTTATATTTGATAATGTATTATCTATTCCAGTTGCATATTAAACGCGGTGATCATCTAAGAGGGGCCAGGATGTTGATTCGTGTTGCAGAGAGCATCAGTAAATTTCCATCTCGTAAGTCACTTTAATTTCGTTTTTTCTAAGACTTTTATTTTATTATTTATTAATATTTATTTATTAATAACATTGAACTTGTATTCTGCATTGCTTTATAATGAGATTATTCTATTACTATAATGGTCACGCTTCGCATGTCCTTCCCAATAAGCTAACTAAATATGCTCTTATCACTCACAAATAAACTTTTACAAGACTTGTTTTCTGCTTCTTGGTTTGATCTTTTCTGTCACTCATTTTATGAATAAATATAGCGGGAATTGGCTTACATAGTTATTTTTAAAAATTATTATTATTATTTATTATTGTTAATTATTATTTTTATTATTATTATTTATTATTATTATTATTAATTATTATTTTTATTATTATTATTTAATAAAATTAATTACTGTTTTTAAAAAAAAAATTTATTGTAATTATTCTATTCAATATCTCAAAGATTAGATACATTTTAATGAGATTTTCTTTTTAAGTATTAAATTGGTCACGCTTTCAGCATGTCTTCCTCATTTTATGAATAAATATAGCGGGAATTGGCTTACATAGTTATTTTTAAAAATTATTATTATTATTTATTATTGTTAATTATTATTAATTATTATTTTTATTTTTTAATAAAATTAATTGTTATATACACCCGAATAGTATAATTACTGTTTTTATGGGTAACTATTTTTAAAAAAAAGTTTTATTAGACGTAATGTATAATTACGATTGAATATATAATAAACACAACTATAATAATGTCTAATGATTCACTCAAAAGTAGTCTATCATTATAAATTACATTCAATACCACATCACACTTTATTTTTATATCGTATTTTACTATTAGGCTGTATATGAGAGGCTTTTGATTTAACCCTTAAATGCATGACTTAATTTTTTTCGTTTTTTTTAATTTGACGCTTAATTTGACGAATAAGAAGAAATAACCTATAGCTGCTATATTCACGCTGGTCACATCATGCGCATGCGCAGAACTATGTAGCCTGTCCACTGTAACATGTATTGCATCAATATTTTATTTCTGTGCAATGTATGAGCTTCAATATTGGTATGTTGCCAAATGGCAACACGATGCATTTAAGGGTTAAATTTACTTTTTATGATGGTAAATTCTATTTTACTCACTTTTTAATCTATGTAAAATGTATTTGAAAATATAATAATATGTGAATGCGGTATATTAAAATTTAATGATGACATTGCTCAGGATATTATTTCTTCAATACCTTTCTCTTTAGTATTATTTCATTACATTTGATTTTAGCTTTGACAAATATTTTGTAATTACTGTATATTATAAAACTATAATTTTATATATTTTATTTTATTGGAAATAATTTTGTTTTAAAACCACAAGGAAAATAAAATATTCCATTTATTCATTTATCAAATGGGTATGTGTAGGTGTGCATACACCAAACTGCAAGATTAGTTTTCTATACTATAAGTTGATTTGAAAATCAACTTAATGAATATATATATTTTTAAAAATCACGTGGATTTCAGCCATTTTTGAGATATAAGTTTAAGTATTTTATCAAAAACTCGGGAAAAACATCATGTATAACGTAGTTCATGAAATTTCTATAATCTTCTTTCGAATGTTGAATTTGATTGATAAATAATCGATTTAATTGAATAATTTTTTATAACTTATAAATAAAGTTTACAAATAATCACTTCAAAATATGGAAGGGTTTTGAAATAAATAAATGAATCTTACAATGACATCTCCTCATTTACAAGAAAGTTCAGATTGGATTCTTCAGAATTTAAATTCAAATATTTTCCGAGATTTTTTTTCTCTTAAAACGTATATAATTAAATTATTATAAGAGTGTATCTCAACTCTGTTTTTTTCAATCAATTTTTCATTATATATAGTGTAAGCTAGACTCTACATTCTACAGTGTATATCTCCGAACTTCCAAAGAACAACATCAAAATTAGTTTTTATGTGTTTATATTACAAGGTTATTAACTTTATTATAGAAAGTTTATCTCAATACAGTTTGGTGTATGTGCAAAATATTGATTAATATCATATGTATGTAGTTGTTTGTATGTATTTTTTATATATTATTATTTGTGGTATGTATGCCAAAGAATTATGTGGAATTGAAAAGATTATGACAGATCGTTTCACTTTTTGTCATAAAATTATGAAAATCTTAGTAGATGCTCCTTGTAATGATTTCTTCAATATCTTGCTCTCTCTTTTATTACAAATTTTATTTATGTTAATCTTTTACTATTAGTATTTTTGAAGAAACATTATTTTAGGATCTGACGCAACAATTGAGGATTATCAAAACATTGCTGGCTATTTCGAACAACATAAAAATCACTATCTGGCAGGGAAATTCTACCTTTTAGCATGTCAATATGAAAAGGTATTTTCCACACGTTCTGAATTGAGCTTAACAATATTTATCATCAATAGGCCATAAAACATCTCCTTAAAGTAACTTATGTTGAAGACAGTCCAGCCGTCGATTTGGCAATTGAAGCAATTGGCCGGGCTAACGATGACAAACTGACCCATTATTTAGTCGAATATCTAATGGGAGAATATGACAATATTCCAAAAAATATGAAATATCTATTCAAAATGTATATGGCTTTAAAACAATATCGAGAAGCCGGCAGAACTGCCATTCTCATTGCTAAAGACGAACAGGGAAATGGAAATTATCGCATGGCTCATGATTTATTATTTAGCATGATGCAAGAACTGAAGCAGAATAACATTAAAATTCCATCAGAAATGAGCAGCAATCTAATGCTTATACATTCTTATATAATCGCTAAAGTTGTATAATATCAGTTATATTTGATAATGTATTATCTATTCCAGTTGCATATTAAACGCGGTGATCATCTAAGAGGGGCCAGGATGTTGATTCGTGTTGCAGAGAGCATCAGTAAATTTCCATCTCGTAAGTCACTTTAATTTCGTTTTTTCTAAGACTTTTATTTATTATTTATTAATATTTATTTATTAATAACATGTGAATCTTTAATTCTTGAATCCATATCGAATTTATGTCCGGATTATTGTATTTTTATATTAAAAGATAACGCCAATAAAATATTCTAAATAATAGTAAAAATGGATATAAACTAATTGAGCCTAAATGTGTGTTAGTATTGCCGTACTCTGAAGGTTTTACAAATTATAAAAGGAAGTTAAGTAAACAGATGGGAAATTTAGAGTATAAGATTGTCTCTAATTTGTGTAAGGTATGCAATATGTTTATTAATAAATCAAAAACTCCGATTGGATTGTGTTCTGATCTCGTTTATCAATTTACATGTAATGGGTGTAATGCCACATACATTGGAGAGACTTCCCGTCATCTCTGTACTGTAGTTCTAGAACATTGTCGATTGAATGGTTTGACCAATATTAGTGAGCACAATAGAGGCTGTAAAAGTGATATAGGAATGTCTGATTTTAGAATTTTGTTGAAAAGTTTTAATAATTATTGGGAACGCGTTATATGTGAAGCATTGCTGATAAGATCATTGGATCCAAAGATTAATGTACAAAGTTCTATGACTACGAATGTTTTAACTGTTTTTAAATAGTTTACGTATGTATTGTTTTTTTAAAAAAACTTTTTTAATATTATTAAAATAATTTAAGTTATAAATTACATTATTTTTTTAAAAATTATAATATTTATATAAATAACATTTTAAATTAGTTAAAAGTATTTGAACATTTTTTAAATGTTTATTTATTACAAAATTAAATTAATATAAAAAAAATAATTTGTTTAAATTAAAAGTTAATTCATAATATTTTTAGTTGGTTTTGTGTACCTGAAGATGACAGTTATGCTGTCGAAATATATCGTACGAAGAGTTTTTTATTGGCGTTATCTTTTAATTAAATCATCGCCGAATTTATTTAATTATGTATTTTTATATATTCCGATCAGTCTCTTGGCATAGAAATTCTTATTGTTGGGGTTCCCCATGTCTCGATTTTTTGTGGCATACCCGATCAATCGTTCTGTATCTGTAAATGCAACGTAATTGGGAGTTGTGTGGTTTCCTTGATCATTATCTCAGCGGACATTTCTCATTCGAACAATATATCCAATTTTTATCGATAATAGAAAACAGCAATAAGGTTATAATAAATTCCCAGACCAAAACTCACAATTCACAAGAAAATTTTATAATTATACATTACAATTACATTATTAAAGAAAATTCTTTTGATGGAGA
This sequence comes from Schmidtea mediterranea, assembly GCA_022537955.1. Lineage (NCBI taxonomy): Eukaryota > Metazoa > Platyhelminthes > Tricladida > Dugesiidae > Schmidtea > Schmidtea mediterranea. Next base: position 24,138,360 of record CM039680.1, on the reverse strand, counting down.
ATGGGAAATACTAAAGGAAGGAGAAGGTAGTGACAGACTCCCAGCTCATGTTATATTCAAAGATGTGCCATGTCCAACTGATATGTTAAAAGAAATATTGTGCTTGGAAATGTACGAAGCGCATTTCAACTGACCATTGATGAAAGCATGATAAATCATATCAAAAGGTGTACGGAAGAAGAGGCATGTAGAGTTTTTGGAAAATAATGTAAAAGTCACGATTATATGCTTTTCTATCAATTCTGTATGCCCAAGGAGCATGTGATTCAAAATCGTTAAAAGGCATCGTATTTATAGTCGAAGAAATGGGGGCCCAAATTCTTTACAGATACAATGCCCAGAGTCAAATTTATGGAAATTCTTCGATTCATACGATTTGACAAAAATATGAGAGGAGTCAACGTTTGAAAACAGATAAATTTGTTGAAAATAGCCAGAATTGATATAAGCCTTATGCGCATATAACAATTGATAAACTATTGCTTCCAACAAATGCCAGGTGCCGATTCACTCAATATATTCCTCAGAAACCAGATAAATTTGGAATAAAATTTTGGCTAGCATCGGATGTCAGAAGTAAATATTTTATAAATGGTTTCGCATACTTGGGGAAAGATGAAATACGAGCGTCAAGCATACCTCTGGGTGAATTTCGTCGTCCTCCAACTTATGAATCCATATTTTGGCTGCCGACAAAATGTAGCCACGTACAATATTTTCACGAACCTTCCACTTTCCAAAAAATTACTTGCAAAAACCACTCTTGTTGGGATTATACATATATATACCAACAACATCAAAAGCTAAAAAAGATAATATTCAGACATTTTTTACTCAACTTTATAAATCGGGAAGCTGTGTTCTCACAGTTTACAAGAGCAAACCAAAACCGAAGGTACTTCTACTCAGTACAAAACATAAATCTGTAAAAAATTGATGACTATTGCATTGCCGGGGACTATTGCATTTTATAATCAAACCAAATATGGAGTGGACGTTGTTGACCAAATGGCACGAAAGTATAGTGTGAAAGCCGGATCCCGCCGATGGCCTCTTCAAGTCTTCTACAACATATTGGATTTTTCTGCTATCAACGCATGAATATTGTATAAGAAGAGCAACGGAATAAAAATATCAAGAAAAAAATTTATTTTTCAATTAGTTGAAGAACTAGCCAGTGGTAATGAGGATACATTCAACTGTCATTCCAATCTCCAGTCAGACACACAAAAATATACTATTTGAAACTTAACAAGCAACTAACAAAATTCTACAATCATCCTTCTATGAATTACTACATCAAAATTCAATCAGTTAAATTACTAATTATTCTAATGATCGTTTCCGCGAATTTCTGTCTCCTCAAATCTAGATCGATTTAATTCAAATTCGAAACCGTTGAAATTTATTCAGATAAAATACAAAATCCTGATATCAAATACTCGGTGATCAATTTACAAACGAATGAATACAATCATCAATTGTTAAAATCGTCTTATCTAATGTATTCACAATATATGTTTGGCTCTAATTTTGTGTTCCTACACCTGCCAAATCGGATTTTGCACAAAGAACAGATCAAACAATATTTGTGTTATTTGTAATAAATACGTTTGTAGGGAATTTTCATCAAAAATTTCATATAAATGCAAAAATTGTAATGAATAAACATTAATATATGTATATAAATATTAGTTTGACATTAAAAATAATGAAAATTTACCAAAAACCTCAATTTACTGATACCCGTCAATATGACGGATTTCAGTAAAATTAGGTATACAATCAATACCCGTAAATTAGTGTTAAATAAATAAAATCAAGATTTAAAAATTTATTGTCCTTAATTTTCTCTTTTCTGAAAGGTTTAGTAAGAAAATTGATTATTGGCCAGTTTTTTTATAAAATTTTGGAAATTCCACAATTTATATTCTTTTTTTATTTCTATTTAATTTAACCTTTTCATTTGTATAAAATAATATTATTATTATTCAAATATCATTTATTATATCAATTTGCAATATCAATATCGATTTAATTTTTATATTTTTGTTTAATTTCGATTTGTAATTTTAATTGTTTGCATATTGTTTTTTTAATTTTTATCTCGTATGTAAGTATTTTGCTCATTGGTCGCTAATTGAAAAAACTAGTATAGATTGTAGGGTGGGGCTTTCGTCGTCAATACATTAATTCTTTACATGGTATAAATCCTCTTTTATTTAATTTGATGGATAGTTTTCAGATCCACTAGTAATTTTTCGAGATTATATTCGCATTTTAATAAAACTGTTAATACAATACAAGAACTGTAAAACTTTATACTGTTAGTGAAATGCCATTGGTCTATTTATTATTGATACACGATGCATATATTTATACATGCAAGCAGCATTACACTAAAACATTTACGAATTACATCTTATTATTTTTCTAATTATGAAAAATTATTCGTAATGGGTTCTCAGGTCTCTAATATTTATGAGCATATTAATATTACAAATGAAATATGGAACTTATTATTATAAAAACTAACTTGTAGATGTTGTACCAATATTGACAAGCACTGTAATCGAATGTCATAGATCTGGTCTAAGAGACTCAAGTTTCAGTTATGCAGCAATGTTGTTGAGGCCTGATTATCGAGACCAAATTGATCCTAAATATGTTAAGAAAATGGAAACAATTGTTCGAAGACCAGATAAAACTCAAGAGGAAGAACCAAAAACCGAATGTCCATTTTGTTCGAATCTGGTATTGGAAACAACCCTTCAGTGTAACGAATGCAAAAGTTCAATCTCCTATTGTATAGCATCTGTAAGAGCAAATATTTAATTAATTGAATTTTACTCGAAATATTTCTAAAATATTTGACTTTGGAATTTGAGAATTATTAATTTATTCCTAAAAATCTTTTTAAAATTATTTTAAGAATTTGTAAAATTTTAAAATTAATATTTTTTTATTACTTTCAAATTATAATTTTTTAACCATAATGTTTTAAATAATATTGCTAAATGACTTATTTATCATTTTTCTATTTTTTTTGACAACAAAACCGTTTCTAACACAAAATAACAATAACTAATTGCACAATATTTGAATTGCAAAAGAACAAATTAACTAATTGCAAATTATAAGAGATTTTGTTGTGATGTTCGATGTAATTTCTAATGGCAGGCTAACTTTGAGGTTATTTGACTCTCTTTTGCCCATCTTTTGGTCTCTATTCAACATGTGATTGAAGTCAATGATTTCCAAATACATTTGATTTACGTACAAATTGTCGCATGAGAAAATCTAAAAATTCTTGTATCAGCAAATTTATATAAACCCAATTAAGTACTAATGACACTTAATGATGATGGTAAGTGGAAATAAAATAAAATAAAACAGTTTATTGAATGACTGACTTAGTTAAAACAAAATGCGATGTGATATTTGATTTGATTTCTGTGGTGAAATTATTTTAATATGTTATATTATCATTATAAAGTTTATTATTATTTATATTATTATTATTATTATTTAAACTTTAAAATCTTTTTTATTGTCGATAGCATAATCATTTATATATATCAAATTTAGATAAATAACTGTGTAAGCTAATTTCCGCAATATTTAATCATAAAATGTTATATGTTGACCTAAAATATGCCATATAATACTCACAAATAAACTTTAACAAGACTTGCTTTCTGCTTCTTGGTTTGATCTTTTCTGTCACTCATTTTATGAATAAATATAGCGGGAATTGGCTTACATAGTTATTTTTAAAAATTATTATTTTTATTTATTATTGTTAATTATTATTAATTATTATTTTTATTATTTAATAAAATTAATTGTTATATACACCCGAATAGTATAATTACTGTTTTTATGGGTAACTATTTTTAAAAAAAGTTTTATTATACGTAATGTATAATTACGATTGAATATATAATAAACACAACTATAATAATGTCTAATTATTCACTCAAAAGTAGTCTATCATTATAAATTACATCGAATACCGCATCACACTTTATTTTTATATCGTATTTTACTATTAGGCTGTATATGAGAGGCTTTTGATTTAAGTAACACATGTTATGCTATATATTATAAAAATATTACTTGTCTGATATTTTAATTTATGCTGCTACTAAGGAATCACCGATTTAATATTACTTACTGTTTATAGATATGCAAAACCATCAAAAACAGGCATTTTTTATCATTTTCGTAAACATCTTCATAGCTATTCGTTATTCCAACATTAATTTCTCGTTCGTACTTAAAAATTAATTTTTTTTCAAAAACTCGCTTTGTATAAATATCCCATGCGCAGTGCATTATAAGAACATTCATAATTGTCTAGAAATGTCTGTTTTTGTCAAATAAAACATTTTAATATTTATTCTCTTTTCAAAAATAATTTTTAATAGGTCGGTTTATACGCGGGTCATCTATTTTGGAAATATTTTTCAACCAAATTTGGAGCGTCGGCTTATATGCGAGTGTATACGGTAATTTTATCCCAAAAACTCCTAACTCAATTAGCCATTTTAGCATAGAGGTCTTTACAAAATTTACATGTTTTTTTGTAATCATCCATTTTATTAAAGTTTAAACTAATAAAATCGCCAAGTTACTAATACTTTAATTAGTATTACTTTCATTTTGTAATAGAAACAGACAGGTGCTCAATTTCTGTTCACAGCATAACCTATATTAAGGTTTTTGGAAAAGGGGCGGAAAATTGTTAAATTCGTCGATGTACACAAAAAGTATGTTTCTTTATAAAATCCTGTAATAATTTTGATATGTTATTCTTCAATTATGCCTATTTTATAATCCAATGACATTAAAATGTTTTTTTGATTATGAATCAGTAATGATTTTGATTAGTGATTTCAAATTAATCGAATTTAGAATAATCGGTAAGTTGATTACTTTTTTTTATCAACTAATCGGTTAATCGGCTATATTGAAATGTTCAAAAACTTACAAATGTTCTATTCAAAAAGCCTGAAAAAGAGTAGGTACTAAAAAAATAGAATAATTTGTAATCAAAATTCTAATTTAATCTTTATTGAAGTAGAATTTCGAAAAAAAATAAATGTATTTAATGTATCCGAATTCATTCGATTTTTAATTTTTGTCATAAAATTTCCAGAAATAGAAAAGACACGTTCACTATTTGTTGAAGTTGGCTGAAGTCATTAGAGTTTGGAAAAGATTTTCTAATTGTTTGGATTTTACACCAGTTCCTTCTACAATTTTCAAATCTTTTTTGATGTTGTACAATGTATTTTGTTTTGGATTTGGAACCATCAAAAAAGAATCAATTGTTTGTTGCATTTTTGTAAATTCAGATTCAGGTTCAGATTCACCAGATTCTTCTTCAACTTTTAACACTTCTTCTTCTGGTATATTTATATTATTTTCTCCAAATGTAAATAATTTTATGTATATTTCACTGGCCAATAAGCTTATATCAGCTTTCGAAGCATATGAAAAAATTCATTCTTTTGGAATAAGTAAAATTTTTCAAAAAGTACATATATCAATGCTCTTCGATACGTCTTTTTAATATTTCAAACAAATTAACTGACATTTCTGTATTTATATTCTTTAAATTTTGTAAGATGTACATAAGAATTGTTTCTGCCTTTAATAAATTCTCATTATTTTTCCCCAATTCATTTACACCAAGTTCCATAGGCTCAAGAATCAAGAGCAGTTCTTGCAATATCTTGATGTTCTCATTTGTTTTGGTGGTACCAAATTCATCTAATGCTTTATTAATGCAATCTTTTACTCTTAGAACGCGCTTGATCATTGCTATTTGAGAATTCCATCTAGTTTTACAGTCTAATAGCGAGCTTAAAGACTTTCATTATTGAGCTTTAATATTCTTTTGAAGAATGCTATATATTATATAATATACAAACAATCATGTGCTTCGCTAAAATATTTTATGGTTCTTTTTACTCATAAAGTCATGCATGATATTATCATAATTATATGGAGATTTAAATGAGATTTTAAAGCATTCTACAAAATAATTTTGGTAAAGAGATAATCGGAGATAATTGTGAAAATGTTTATGATTACCCGATTGATCGTAAACTAATTTTTATATCATTACTTATTCATAGTCAATAAAACTTTTAATTTCATTCGAAAATGAAAAGAAATCAAGGAAGAAAACCAAAAGGAGTTCTTATAATATTTTATAATCAACCGAATAACTTTTTCTACTTTCTTACATAAAATATTAAGAAACAAATAAATTAGTAACGAGAGGACTTTGTGAAGCTTCGAGGAGCTCCACTTGTGTAATAAATTTGTAAATTAATGTAATATTGTATCTGGTATTTTCAAATATTTCCTCATATTTGATTTTTCCTAATGTGAGAAAAATGTTTTTGGAATTTAAAAAAGAAACAATAAATATTAGTTCAAAATTATTTTTAGGGCCGACACATTATCAGAGATGATTGCGTAATCTGTCCAAAATGTGAATTTCCTGCTATTGGTTCTGAACTTAGGAAGTAAGTTTTGTTTCAATTATCAATAATGTTTCTCAAATTTATGTTCAGAAATATTTAGAATAACTTTAGATAAATAACTAATTAACAGTTAATTTATTTTCATTATGATTATATATAATTTTCTTCCGAGATGCAAATTTTCTGTATTGTTTCGAAAATTTGTGTTACTGGTAAAATAAATTAAATATTGAAATAAAAAATAGATAAAACACAAAGAAAAAATAAAGATTTTACTTTAAAAACAGCAATTCCCCCTATTAGCAGTTTGATTTCGTAAATTTAACACGTCCATTAAAAACTAAATTATAATCAATTCCAAACTTTATGAAAAAAACTGCAATATTAAAACAATGATCTAGAGTTGTTTTTAATCATAAATGTTTTTTAGTATTCCTTTTGAGAATATTTTAGCAAGTATGAATTAATAATTGAATAGGGAATAATAATACACAAACATTCAATAAATATTTAATATATTTAAATTACAAACATTCCTAAATATTAATTTTTTAATCAAGCAATTTCATCATTCCATAATTTAACCCTTAAATGCATGACTTAATTTTTTTCGTTTTTTTTAATTTGACGCTTTGTAATAAAGTAACTACCTATAGCTGCTATATTCACGCTGGTCACATCATACGCATGCGCAGAACTATGTAGCCTGTCCACTGTAACATGTATTGCATCAATATTTTATTTCTGTGCAATGTATGAGCTTCAATATTGGTATGTTGCCAAATGGCAACACGATGCATTTAAGGGTTAACTATTAAACTTATCATTATAATTTTATTAAAATTCGTTACATATTTTTAAAACGAGAATTAAATCTTCGCTTTAATTATCTTCACATCCCCACAATTGAGTTTTGATGTGAAAAATCATTGATGAATGGTTGATGATATTCAAGAGTTGTTAGTAAAATGTATAAAGTGAAAATATTCAAGCAAAATTAAATATTTGTTATTTTTAATAACGCATTTGTAATTTAATTAAAATTTAATAAAATTAATAAAAAATAATTAAAAATTAAATATTGCAGACACTACAATAGTTATAATTAACATTTTATTTAACGAGTTAAATGTATTTATCATAAGGTTTTTAAGATTTGATACCGTTTTTCTGAAAATAAATTTAAAATTAAAAATGTAAAACTCTTAAAATTTTGTAAAAAATTAATTAAAATCTGTTATAATTGAAAATACTGGAATATGAAAGATTTGTTGCCAGCAGAATTTATTATTACAATTCATGAGCTGATAAAGTCTTTATTTAAATTAGTAATCTTATATTTTAGATTTTATTTAGCAAATTGAATTTCCATACTGATTTTTATTAATTAAATTCCCTCTAAATGTTTGAATTCATTCAAACTAATTCAATTAATATTGTTTAGTTTTAACTCTATTTTTAAATAGTATAAATTGAATAAATTATGAAATATTCATTAGAAAAAAATCGATTTTCAGATAATATTGAAATAAAAATATTATGCTGTCGATTGAAATTATAATTAAATAATGTGACAGACATTATTTAATTTTTAGAAAAATAAATTTTGTCATCATTTCAAAATTCTAATAGTGATTATTTCTAGTCTCCTTAATGAACCGAATTCCGTCTGTCCAATGTGCTCTGAGCCCGTGTCAGCTAACGAACTGAAAATGATCCTCGATATCACAGAATATATCCAGAAATTTAACCAAAGCATAGAATAAAATTCTAAAATAAGAAAAATATGATTCAAAGTCCCTTGGAAATGATTTTTAAATAAATGAAATGTTGTTTGATACTTTCTAAATGTTATTATTGCTAGAAATAATATATATTTTGTTGATAATTAAATGTTTTAATGTTGTTTTCCAATAAATATCACAATAAATATTTTTCTAAATATATTTTTGATTGATAACCAAATATTAACTTTTTGGTTAGTTAATATTGAAAAAAAACATTTTAAAAAATTATTGATTTCTATATTAAATTTAATTACCCCGCTGTGTCTGCGAAATTGGAGTTTTTGACGAAATTATGTTGCAATGTAAAGAAGAAGTTCCAAATTGAAACAGCTAACACCCTATGAACGCAATGGTATATTACAAAAATTGTTAGCCCTGAAAAAGGCGACAAATTGGAACACGGCTGATTTTGGAGTTGCATGTTTGACTGTATCAATAATTTGGCACGCGACACTACTAAAGGTAGAATCTGTTCAAATATTTCATCAAATAAGAAAAATAAATGCTGAAGAAAACGCAAGGATTATTCAGGAAATTTAGCTAAAATTAAAGATATCTCTATTAATCGTCATGGAACGATTCGTAGCTTCTCTTTTGCTATCGGTATTCCTAGGTCTACAATTTTTAATATAATTTATTTAATTATTAAAATTTATTATTTATACAATCTTTTAATTTAAAATAACAAATTAGTATTCATATAAAATCAAATTTCAAATGTACATCATAAACTTGGACAAAAACCCGTAAATGTATACCATATTTTTTGACAGAGAGGAGTAATAAAATAAAATAATAATAAAAACGAGAAAAATTATTTGGTTTATTTGAACAATTTTTTAATTGTTTACTAATGTTGCTTGAAGTCATATTTGTAATTGTCAATTTACTATTTCACCTGCAAACCTAACAAAAAAACGGCGTTTGTTCATAAAAACAAATACTAATAGCTAGTATATATATATATATATATATATATATATATATATATATATATATATATCTAGCAGCGAATCAAACAAAAAAGGAAAAAATAAAGTTGCAGTTTCTATTGGTCTTACCATCTGAAAATTTTCATAATCATGTAAGTATTATAAAAAAAAAATGGTAGAAATCCCATAATATTTATCTTTCGAATTTTCTGTCTTATAAACAATTCAGATAAAATATCATAAACTTTTAATCAAATCGAATAACCCAACTCAATAACATTATTTCGATATATCACAATCGATTACAAATTCTCCGCGCAATATCTATACAATCACAACTTTCAATGTAAATCTAAACAATTTTCAATAATGATTTGGTTTAATTGATTTTTGTTCTGCTTTCGAATAAGTTTTCCCAATGGGATATCTCCCTTCTGATACTTTATATTGAAATAAAGCTCTCTTAACTCTGTTCTAACATTTGCATAATTTTAACTTCTGAATTTGTCTTCGACCAAACGATTAATTTTGTTAACTTTCCCTCTCTTTGTATATTTGCCCTCTAATTTGATTCTTAAACAATTAGCTATTTTATTTTCATCCTTTCCCCGGCTACTAACCCAATTTGTGTAAATACTTTTGGTGGGTTACAGGGTTTCAGACCTTGCTTGTCTTCCTGGCGACCCTAGTAACGCCATACAAAAAGATACTACTCCACTTGGCACCCGTTGCTAAGCAACGTTGGAAATGTGTTCAAGTGGTGGATTGTCCGCAAAAATTGAATACCATTGGCTAGTACTGTAATTGCTCGGACAAACCTCGGGTTCACGAGCTGTCGATAGAAGACCTATGCTCGCTTTGCTCTGTCCCTCATAAATAATTGTTCACGATTAGTGCTTAATTGCCTGCGGGAAACTGAGACGTAGTAGGGTTACTTATGACCGTTCGGGTATGCGATTTCAAAAGAAAACGACTCAACTAAGGCTAAACTACTCTATTAAATCAAATCACATGATGCATATCTATGGTTTGGTATCTTGGAGTTGGGTTGCTCGACGTCGGGCACGCTCCTTACGTCCCGGTCGGCGAATGTGGGCGACAATGGGTTGCTCTGTTGTCTTGATTGCTGTCTGTGGCATTTGAGTCGGGGCGAAGATGAGCGGGTAGGTGACCGCTTCACCCTCTCGGCATACAGCTAGTGCGACTTCTAATCCCCGTACCTGCGTTCGCAAACTCCGATTGAGCTGGCGTTCCTCGGCCCAGCCCTTTTGAGCTGCGGTAAGTCGTTGGTATAGGACTTTGGTTCGTTTAGGATCTAAGCACGTCGCTTTGGTCTGCTGCATTTCACGGGTTAGTTGCAGGACTTGACTAAGTAATTCGGCATTCGCCTGCCTCGCGCGATCTAACTCCGTCTGCAGGATCCGTAGAGAAGCCATTGCTGAAATTAAATGGATTTTTACTCGTCAATTTATAGTCAGCCTAAATATTTTAACTCTTTTAAACAACTCAACACTCATTCTCAGTTATATAATAGAAGAAAAGAAATACACGCGATGCTAATTATAATTATTGTTTTTAATCACTATAACGTTTTGTCAGTTCATTCATCCGGGCAGAATCGTTTGAGACTCCTTTTGAGAGCTTCTACCGTATAAGGGCGCCTAGTATCTCGGACCGGACGAGGTGGATGGGCGACGGCGATCCGCCCAGCAAGGATGTCATCCAGCACATTTGCAAGGTACATCCTTGCCTTGACTACTTGTAAGTCCACCTGCTCCTGCACCCGCTCCCAATGGGTGAGGAGGTCCTGCGCATTTGCAAAGATTTCAGCGGCTGGGTATTCTTGCCTTACTGGTTCGAGAGGGTCGCTACTCGGATCCCGTGCTTTCTGAGGGATAGAATATGGCCACTGTGACCGGGGTCTTTCTATTGCGTCGGAGGTTCGTAATCTCATTTCCGAGCGTTTCTTCCGAGTGGTAATCTGATTGTTGGACATGCTCTGCAATGATTGAAATTTAAATCATGAAAATTAATAGCGTGGGAGATAGGGTCTTGGCTATATTGTTTAAAGAGAGTTTAGGTAGGCCCGAGATTCGGTATATCTTAGTGACTATCACTGAGGTTTTTCTGGGCTCAATCTGTCTGCGATACGTACGTGCACCTATAAAATAGTTTAGGGTGAAGGCGAATTAAACGTTCTGTGAAACTCATGAGGCACCTCATTTTCAATTATAATTTATTTATAATTCAAGCTTTTAACAGTTTAAATTTTTGAAGTTAATTCGAGTTAAATTTCCTTGATTAAATTTGCAAGATTGACTTAATTCCAATTTGATCGATGTTTACCTTAGTCACGTCGAGAAAATGTGTTGTTTATATTATTGACCGGCGAGTACTTGGTCGATTGGAATTTATCACGGTTCTATGCTAATTATTTCGACAAACGCATCGAGTTAATTTATTCCGACCGTCTCGGAATTTTCAAATCATCACATTTCGAACATTAGTGTAATTATGCACATAATTGTCATTCGTTCTCGTCGAAACATTGGACTACCCCTATCTTGGATTTTATTAACATTCCTCGAATGGATCTTTTCCAATATCATGGAACTTTGGGGAGCGTTGGTGTCGTTAATAATACATCTCATCGAGGCGACTTTTTCGTGGTGAACATGGATTTTTGCTATTTTCAGATTTTTATTTCCTGACGGTTCAGTTCACAAGTCATGCTACGTCGGATTAATTTGGATTTTATGGAATATCCCTGTCTAATTTCGCAATTAATTTGGCTAAAACACGATTCTGATCTGTTGGTCAATTTCAAAATCTTTGCACAACTACTCATAATCCTAACTTGCCGAATGATATCTAAAATGTTCCAAATTTTATTGTTAATCCTACAATTCTCGAATTGATTGGTTTTCATTTATTCCACTGTACTATTTACTTTATTATGGATCGCAATTTTTCTTACCTCACTGATATGATCTCAGTTTGTGGTTAATTCTATATCCTAGTAGGTACGATTTTTATTCCCTATGATTGTAAATTGTAGCATAGTTAACAAATAAAATTTTATTCTCGTCTCAATTATAAACTTCACCTACTTTATCAACAAGAATTTATTTTCATTGACCGAAAATTTTATTAAATTTTTCATTACAAACAAGATTTTATTCTTTATTAACTTTACCAATTGTCTTTTGTTTCAATTAAAATTTTCTTTTATATCTCGTATATTATATCAAATCACTGTACAATTGAGATTTTGTTTGTTACTAATCCTAATTTTTTTAAATTCATTTCATTTAAATTCATTTTGTTTCCTATTAATCATAATTTCATTGAATTCATTTAATCCCCAATTGATCATTACTTTAATAAATTCATTTTACTTCCTGTTAATCATAATTTTATTAAACTCATCTTTCATAATTTCATTTTATTTCATACTAATCATAACTTTATTTAATTTCTATCATAGCTTTATTCAATTCGTTTTATAACTTTATTAAATTTATTTCATTTCCTATTAACCCTATCTTTATTTCGTTTCATATTAATCCTAACTCGATTAATTCATTTTATAGCATTGACACGGAAGTGGTTATATCAGCCATTTCAATTTACGTTGTCCCCGTACCCTTTTCCTTTAATTGATCTTAAGGCATAGTATGTTTATATTATAGTTATTGAGTGCCCACTGGACTACTCGGTGTGGTGATTTTAAGCCGTTTGTTAGATAAATTTTAGGTCGATTTTACAGAATTGAGAAACGAGGAAGCAGCCAGAGACTCCTTCCTTATTCCTCGCTTCAGCTATAGGGATAAATATTTACGATCCGACCGCTGCGTTGCGCACGCTGAGTCTTCACGGGTGCATATCATTGGCGATCTTCCACGCACTTACATGCATCTGCACTATGTTGATTTTACTAACTTGCGTGATGTTTCGGCTGTGGGCCGGAAAAATTTCGATAGTTGAATGTTATAGTTTATAAAAACATATAAATACATATTAATAAATTTTATTAATCATGAAACAAATAAAGTTACCCATTAACCATTCCAAAATCATCAAACATAAAATAAGGCATAAAACAGCATAACCGCATAAATACCTCTCCTCCCACATCGACGCCGAGCAGAGCTCCATTGAGATGCAAGGTCGTGATGTGGAAAGAGGGTTCCAATATAAACGATTCTCACCTAAAAATTTAAAATAGATTCGAAGTATTTGCAAAATAATTGAAAGTTTTCAAATAGTTTTAAAGTTTTAACACTTTCAAAATGATTCTCTGCCTTCAAGAAAACTGGTGTTTTGAAAAATGGTGTTGGTTTTGTTTAATGTGAAAATGGATCAGTATTTATACCTACCTGTGTGACGTGTAAAATTTGATGCAGTAAAACAAAATTCGACCTTGTTCCTTTCTAGCAAATTCTATTTTTTAGTTTTTATATTTCTTGATTTATTTTTATAATTTTTTATTTAAAATTTTTATTGAATTATTGCTAATTCAATTTTTCAATTTAAATTCTACTTTAATGAACTTTAATTGATTTTTCTAATTTCGTCGAATTTGTCGTGTTTTCTTGTTGTATTTGTGTAGGTATCGTGCGGATCTTGATGCATTTTGTTAATATTTTATTTTATTTTTATGTTTCTTAATTTTATATTTAATTCTTTTATTTCTCAGATTTTATCGGGTTTACTTGGTGTTTTTTATGTTTTATTTTAAATTGCGTGTTGTATCTGCGTGTGTGTTTCTGATCCATTTAAACATTTTTCAAGGCCGTTTACGTTCTGGCCCAACATAAAACACTCGGGGGTCCGTAAAATTGCGACCCGCAATTTCAATTGATAATACATACAATTTCGTTTTCAATATTCACATTCATAAAAATGTCTACTGTAAGGTTAATTATCAAGAGAAAGATGGACTTAAGGTCCGGCTACAATACATAATCAAAAAATTGGATGGTTCAATATCAATGTAGATCAATATTAGTTCGAATCACTGTAGATCAGTATGAGTTAGTAAAATCAGTTCAAATCAATATAAATCGGTTCGAGTTAGAAAAATCAGTTCAAATCAATATCATTTACTGTAACTCAGTTGTACTTGTTCTCGAATGAATCGCTGACGGCTTGGGTTTCACTTTCGAGCTGGGTTGTTCTTGACGGGTGATTGATGGAAATCTGCGAGAGTCTTGTCACTTCGTTGGGTTTGGTAGTGTTTCGAATTTGGGTGAACATTCTTCCGACTTTTTGGATTTGGGTACTTTGTCTTTGCTTGTTGTTTGTTAGGCCAAGGATGAGACAACATATTAGGAGTATTATGTTAGATGTTATACTAATCGGTAGTATTAGTTCGATTGATAGATTTGTCATTGCATGGGGTTCATTTTTCTGTTTGATTTGTTTTCCTGGCTGCTTTTTGATTGATAGGACGATCTTTTGAATTTCTTGAATTATTTTATTATTGGGATTTGCTTTGGCTTTTCTTTGAATCTGTTTGATGATATTCTCTAGGGTTTTCTTTATCTCTCGGTTCTCATTTTTTATAATGACTATCTCTTCATTATTTTTCAATAGGGTTTGTACCATTATTTGGGTTTTCTCGATATTCTGTTTTAATTCGTCCTTGTTTTCTTTTGTGGGGCATTGCATACATTGAAGGTTTATTTGTTGACATTCCTCATTATTGGGGTTACTACAAATTTCTTTGAAATCGGCGCAGGTGCTATCCTCTCTTCTGAAGGGTTGGGATTTCTCGCATTTTTCTAACGGGTTTTCAGCGTTGTATTTTCTCATTATTATCATCATTATCATTGTGATCCATAACATTGGGTTCATGGTTTTCATTTCTAATATATTTCAATTAATTTTCACGTCTATTTACAATTTTATTCAACTATATACAGTGGAGTTTAGCCCTTTTTATTCTTTCTCTTTTTCTGGGGTTGAGTGTATCTCGCACTCCTCTTTAATTTTGTTTTCTGAGAATCTCATTATCAGAACTTGGGCTTTTATTAACCGCTCGGTTAGTTTTGGGAGTTCTTTTAGTCGCTCTTGGTTTTCTTTGATTATTCTTTGTTGGTTATTTATTTTCATCTGAAGCTTTATTTCCTTTGCTTGCTTTCTTTTAAGTTGACGTTTACTATTTATTCGTTTAGCTGTTTGCTTTTCCAGCTTTCGTCTCGCTTCCTGGAGCTGTTCTGTTAGCGTTTTAATCTCATCTTGAGCTTGTTGATGGCTCTCTTTTATCTCTCTGGCTTCTTTACAACTATCTTCTAGTTGTATTACATATCTCTGTTCGCTCTTTCTACTATCTCTCATTCGTTCTGCTTCGGTTTTCCAATAATCTTCCAGGATTACTCGAGTCTTTATTTCTGCTAATTCTCGTCCCAATTGTTCATTTTCTCTCTTTTGATTTCTGTTCTCTCCCATGCTGGATGTTAGTTTTCGTCTTATCATATTGGTTAGTTGTTTGGATTGTATTAACTGATGGTTTATCCGGGCGATTTCTGATTCTTGCTCCTCCACTAACTCTTGCCATTCCTTTCTTTCGGCTCTCCACTTTTTACTATAATACTTCGGTGTGTCTTGCTCGATTGGTTCTACTACTTGAATTGGGCTTGGTACGTATTCTCCGTCTTCTGGATTCATTCGGACTTCTAATTCATTCAAATTCATACTAAATATACATCGATTACAATTTTTTGTTTTGATCGTTTTTATTATTTTTATTATCTTTTTACACTTTTTACAATTTTTCTCTTTGATTTTACACTATTGTTTCGTCCGTCTCCCCGAATCCTTCATCGGGTTCGGCGGGTACTTGAGTTAACATTTCCGTTGGGTATAACGGCATAAGCAGGATTGGTGGTCGGTTTTGCAAGGTATTTATCTCTTCACGTAAAGCGTTTGATATTTGAATCTCTTCGTCTAAGAGATAGGCAAGATATTCCGTATTTTCTGTTAACTCTTCCACTTGCATTTCCAAGCGCTGCGTGTTTTCTAACGCTTTTAACTTTTCAATTTCCTTCCTCAGGTTCTGCTCGTTTTCCTCATATCCTTGCTTTATTGTTTTTATCTCCGCTTCGACTTGTTCTTTCAACTTCTCATTGACTTCATGTTGATGTCTCAACTGAATTTCTTTAAACACTGCAATTCCTCGGTGTCCGTTCACCTCCTGCTGGAGTTCTGTTATCCTCTCGTTTAATTGTTGGATTTTTCGTCTTTCATCTGTTTGTTCGTGTAGGGTTTCCGTTATCTTTTGATTTAGCTGGTCAATCCATTTTCTAAGGTTCTTGTCAGTTCCCCTGAGCCTTCTTATTGTATTTTGTCTGGCTCGTTCATGATATTCCATTGTTTGGATTTCTTCGTTTAGTTCCTCAATTGTTTCTTTCTGCACTTCGACTTGTTCCCATAGCTCCCAATCTTCCATATTCAATATCTTTTTGGGTAACAGTCTTATCTCTTTCTTGGCTTCTTGGTACTGGTTCTTCCATCTTCTTGCTTCTGATTTGATCCACTTTTCTTTGTCTTCTGTTTTTATTTGTTGTATTCGTCTCTGTTTAAGAGTCTCTTCTTGTTCTATTAGCATCTCCTTCATTCTCGTTTGTTGCCATACTATTTCGTGATCTTGTTTTTGTATATGTTCCCATTGTATCGTGTTCTCGATTTTCGATAATCTATACTTGTCTTTCCATTTTCTCGCTTCCGCCGTTGTTTGGATCGCTATTCTTTCCTGTCTATCGTCTCTGGGCTCTCTAATTTTCTTTGATGGTTTTGACCCTTGATTTCTCAGTTTATTGATCTCGATCTTTGCGTTCTCCCATTTAGCTTTGTACGCTCTGGTTCTGTCTTCCTCTTCGGCTATTTGTTGAATATAATGTCTGATTCGTGCTTCCCAATTGCTTCTTGATTGTTCTCTATCTTCTGTCCATCTGGCTTTCCAATGGAGTGCTTGTCGTTTTGCCCATTCTTTGGCTTGTTCCAAATGGGTTCTCTTTGTTTTCTCTATTCGGTATTGGGTACTAATTTGCCCAATTTCCTCCTGCATTTGCTGTATAATTTTTATCGTTTCTTCTCCTTCTTCTCGTATCTCTGCTTCTTTATCTTTTATCACTTCTCTCAGTCTTTCTATTTCACTTTGTTGATTCTGCTTCTCTTGCTCTAGGGTTTGTATCTCTTTCCTTTGATTTCTGATTCTAGTTTGGTTCTGCATAAATTCCTTCATCATGTCCTCTTCTCGCTCTTGGTACGTTTTCTCTTTTCCTTCCGGATAAATTATTTTTTGTTCTAGTTGTTTTTCCCACTTTTCTCTCATCGTTTTTGTTTTTAGGGTCTCTTGCACTAATTCCTCTTCTGCTGTTAGTAGCATTTCTTTTAATTGTAACGTTCTTTGTTTCCATAATTCTACTTCCTCATTTATTACTTTTATTGATTCTGGTTGGTCTTTGACTGCTGGTTTTGACTCTTCCGCTTCTTTCACAATTTCTTTTGTCTCTTTTGGATTCATAATTGTTTTCTAAATATTAATAATCGATTATTCTCTCTTTTCAATCATCTCTAAATTTTATCATAATTTACATCATCTCGTATTTTTGTGGTTTTGAGTTTTTCTAATTTTTTGGTTTTTCGTTTATCTCTATTTACACTTTTTACACGTTGTTTTCGGTTTCTATCTACTGATCAGCGAAACGGAATCCTTTGATCCGCCCGTTGATCGGCTTTCTACATACTGGGCATATATTGACTTTTATCCCGCATGCCTCACATGTGACCATATGTCCACAAGGCATATAAATTATTTCTACATGTTTTTGCCAACATGTCACACATTGATACTGCTCCAAAATAGCTTCTTTTATCATTGATTTGTCACTATTTTCCTTTGGTTTCTCTTGATATCGCTTGATTGCTCGGATTATTGCTTGTGTCGAGTCGTACCATTCTAAATTATTAGCTAACCTTTCCTTGATTATTTTCTTCATCTTTTGAGTATCTACTCCTGATAATAGCATTATGGTTCTCGTTTTTGGTCGATCTAAGATATCTTCTATTTGCTGGTTGGTAATTATTATTTCGATATTCTTTGACTCTTTTTCTTGTTTATACATACATTTTCCTTTATGCTTTAGTTTTGTGACGTTCTGATCTGGTATTGGCTGTTGATTTTTACATCCTTCGCACATTATTCCTCTGGCTGTTTGGCAATATCCTTGACTCGCAAATTCTGCTGCTCTTGGATTTCCTTTGAAGGTTTTAATTCTCTCTTCGAATGTTCTATTTATAGTCTCCTTTTCCCAGATTAGTTCTGTTGGATCTTCGAAATTCTTTATTATCGTTACCTGTTTCTCACCTCCCTTTTCATCACTGTCTATTTCCGATTGTCGAAGTCCTTTTGATCTGTTCGTCGCTTGGTTTCTTACATCGATATTAATTCTAAATGGGCAGGTTGGAAATTTCCTCAGGTGTTCTCGTTTAGCTGTCTCTCCTTTTTCCCATTTTGCGAGTTTTCCTTTACAATAGATGCATGTTACTTCGTCTGGTAGTTCTGGTGTTCCCCGTAAAGTAAAATCCTTGTGCGGCCATTTCTTGACTTTGCCGTTCGGTAAACACTTTATTATCTTTAAAAGTTAGATATCTCTGTTCCTCTTTTCTCAGTTCCTCGTTTCTCACTCTCATTTGTGAGTATATCGCTTCTATGATTTGCGTTGGCCGTCTTGTTCCGTCGTAGTCTTTATAGTATATAATTGCTGCTGCAAGTGTATTAACTTTCTCCTCCTCTTCCGGTTTTTTCCATAGTCTCGTCCATATCGAATCTGGTCCTTCTCTCATCTGTATCATTATCTCTTCACTGATTCCGCTTGTCATCTAAATATCGTCATTATTTTTGAATTTTTTGTTTTTCTGGTTTTTCTGATTATTTGTAATTTTTGATTTTTATTTGATTTTTATTATTTTATTTACATTTATTTACACTTTCTTTTCCTCTTTACAACGTCTTGTCCGGCCTCTCTACTTCTAATTTTATATACAGATTATCCTCTCGCAAGAATCCTTCTCCTCTCAATCGTTGTTGTGGATAGAAACGTGGTGTACCTATTGCTGTATTCCAGTCGGTTGTTGGCCTTCCCATCTGTGGTTCATTTCCTGTTCTGATTGGGTTACGATAGTCCTCTTGTCCTTTCATTGTTAATATCATATTTTGTTTAAAAGGCCATGTTAATAATTCATCATAATCTCCTCTTCCTACTCTGATGAAGACACTGATGTGGGTGCCCGTTGCATTCCCATCTCCATTCGGATATAATCTAATGCCCAATTTGTATCCATTTTCCCAACTGTATATTGGTGGACTATCTAGAATTCTTTGTGTTCCATCTTTTGCTCTCTGGAGTTTTTCTGCAAATTCGGTTATTTTCCATATAAATGGTGCTGTAGGATGTTTTCTGGTTATGGAATTGTTGGTTTCTAGTTCCTTTATGTTGTTGGTCATCTGTTGCATTTTCTTTTCCATTTCGATTATTTTCTTGAGTGTGTCTCCTTGGCTTCTCTCGAAATTCTTTCTAGACTCTACTATTTCTCTTATTATTGCTTTTTGTGCATCATTTTCTGTTCGTAGGCTTTTTACCTCCCATGCCAACATTCCTATCGTTTTCATCATAATTTCGGTATGTTTGATGCTATTTTCCATCATGTGTTTTTGCATTTCCGCCATTGGTAGTTGCGTTTGACAATTGAATAATTCTAACGGGCATTTGACTGGTTTGCCGCTACATTCGTTCCAATGTTCCTTTAATTTGACTTTATCTTTCCTGTCGCAGTTGTTTACGCATATCCCTTCATATAGATCACATATTTGTTCCTCTTTTGGATTCCGGTGTTCCATTTCTATCTTTATCCATTCGTCGGTAACTCCACAGAATTCGCATTTTTCCTCTCTCTTGATACATATTTTGTGATGGTCTTTTATCGTCTTTTTCGTTGTGATGGTTTGACATTTTCCGCATAATATCTCGTTATATTCGCATTCATTCGCGTGACTTTCCGCTTCTTTCATAAGTCCTTTCCATTCACATTCTTTTACTCGGCATTGAACTAATAGATTATTGATCTCTTTGTTGGTGGCTTTATCCATTGTTGTCGGGTCTTCATCTCTTTCAATCGTCTCGTCGCATCCAGGACATTTTTCTGTTTGTGTTTCTATCACTTCTATCGTACACTCTGTGCATATTCTGCATCCGCATTTCGTCTGTCTCGCTCCAATCAGTAATTCTTTGCATTTACAACACTTTAATCTTTCTTTGATATCGTTCACCATTCTAATCTTATTTTTCATTATTCTTCTCGTAGTTTCGGATGGATTCTCGCTTCCTCTAATTCTCTCGATGATTGTCTGCATATCTACAAAAATTTTCTGATTACTTGACGTTGCTTTACTTCTATCGCTTTATTTATACATATTTACACGGTACGCTTTATTTTTACTCTACTGTTGAATCCGGTTCTGGGGTGAATTCTGGCATGGATGCTATCCATTCCACCCAACTTGCTGGATCTACGTGCTGTTGGTTGTTACGTAGTCTTCTAATTTCGTCAGCTTGCCATCTAACTTGATCTGCTAATTGTTCATTCATTCTCTGTAATTGTAGTATTGTTCTCTGTTGCTCTTCTAGTCTTATGGCTTGTTGTAGTCCTCTGTTCACACTTTCTGTTAACACTAGATGAGTATTTGTCCACTGAGTTTGCGCATTGTTGGTTATTAGTGTCATTAATTCGCATTGTCGTCTCCATGTTGCCTCGATTCCTTGATCTTGGTATATTCCTTGATTTAATTCTACAATCTCTATAGGTACATTGGCAGCTGCTGGTTGTTGTATTCCTTCTGCGAATGGTGGTATTCTCACTTGATTTGGTTGATTTACGTTATTCGGATTCATCTGTTGGTTATAATATATCATTAATTCGTCGCATTCATTTCTGTTTGCTTACTATTTCTAACACATTTTGTACAATATTTATAAATATACATACCATTACTACTATTATACTACGTAATATTTTACACTATATACAATGTCTCCTTTTTCGTTTTACACCATCGTCTCCGGGGACTCTATACGTAATGTCCGTATATCCCCGTATTTCTCATTCATTATCTGGTATACATCAGATTCATTGGACCATTGTTGTGCTTCGATAATGGGCGGTTCTTTTAACCAGAGTCCGCTTGTACTAGAATTTCTTATGATTTCATATTCCTCAGTTCTTTCTACATCATATTGTCCTAATTCGATGTCATAATTGAATTTTTCCACCGCTGGCCATAATCTTCTCTTCGCTGGTTTCTTTTTGCATTTGGTAGTTCTTACTAATTGAATTATTATCAGCATTACTACGCTGCTTATTACTGCTGTTGTTATCCAAATCATTTTAATCATGTAATTCTTTTCATTAGGCTGCATGGTTGTATTTTCTCTTGCATTGGTTGTCTCCATTATTCCTTCTTTTGGTTGTACGTTTTGGAGTGCTTTCTGTAGTTGTAATGCTTCGTGAATTGAAAGGTGGCTGTCGTCCATGATCATTCCTTTTTTCCATGTTTCGTTTCTTGGTTCTCTCTTAGATTGTTTTATAGGTTGATCTGTCGCATTTAACTTGAGTGGTTTCCTTGTTATCGTTCTCCAATGTTCATGAGTTCCTTTTTGGATATTTATTACATATTTTCCCAGTTTCTTTTTCATCGGTATGCGATACTTTTGGTTCT
This sequence comes from Schmidtea mediterranea, assembly GCA_022537955.1. Classification (NCBI taxonomy): domain Eukaryota; kingdom Metazoa; phylum Platyhelminthes; order Tricladida; family Dugesiidae; genus Schmidtea; species Schmidtea mediterranea. The sequence goes on along the minus strand of CM039680.1, from coordinate 24,116,360 downwards.
TTATAGTTTTGCTTATCTCACATTGGATTCTTTTATTTACTGGTTCGTTTCTCTTAGGTTCGTATACGCAGATTTTTGTGATAGGTTTTTCACCTGTGTTCTCAATTACTATTTCTTCCTCATTTGCTGCATTTGACTCTATATTTATTATTACTGCTTTACTTTCTCTGATCTGTCGTTGATACGGTTGTTCTCTTGTTTCCTTTTCCGGATGTTTTGTCGTAACTGATTCTAACAACTTTCTTGTTATTGATTTCCAGTAATCATCTCTTCCTCTCTGAACGTGTACTATGTACTTTCCACGTTTTCTTTTAGTTGGGATACGATATTTTTGGTTTTTGATATCATCATTTGATTGGCATTTAATTCTCTCATTTACCGTTCCGTTCTTTTTAGTTTCGAATATACAAACTTTTGTAATAGGTTCTTTACCCGTATTTTCGACTATTATCTCTTCTCCCCTCTTTGGATCTGATTCTACTTTTATCGTTATTTCTTTCTTTTCTCGTGCTCGACGTTTGTATGGCTCTTCTTTTGGTGTTGTGGATTTTTCTCCCAGGGTTTTGGCTAGTGTGCACGTTATTATTATATCATTGTTGGCACATATTATATATTCTGCATTTCCTTCTAGGCTATCCCATTCACATTTCTTTCCTGCTTTCATATTCATTTTCCAACAATCGATAATTTTGTTTTGTATACATACTTGTTCAATCGTTTCTATTCCTCTGTTTATTATTCGCAATTTGCCTATTCCTGGCTTTACTTGGATTTTTACGTTTCTATCTTCTGTAGCATCTCTACATACATCTTTGGTGGTCTGGCATGATGATAAATTTTCAGATCGTATTTCTATCTTTCCTTGTTTTCCTATGGAATCAAATTGACAACTTATACTTGTATTCATCGTCAGTTGTAAGCATATTCCTTTGCTTGCGCTTCCTTTCTCATTTATTGTTTGTATTCTGAACGATTTTATTTCCTTGGTGATGTTTTCGTCAGCTTCCGTTAACTTGATGGACGTGATTAATATCATTATTTTTTGTAGTAGGGTCGGTCGGTTTTGATTTTTCCTTTGTTGTAGTGACATAATCCCTCTGTTTCGTTTTCTCTCGTTACTGCTGTTGTTCGTTTCCCAACGTTCCTCGTTAGATGATTCCTTTTTCTCTTGTTGTGCGGATTTGTTTTCGTCTCTCGCATTTTGATCCTCTTGGTTTTTGTTGTTGTCACCATCTCCTTCCCCGTTATTGCCTCCATCCGGGGTTTCCTTTGAAATGTCGTCCTCGACATTTATTGTTTCAATTATTTCCTCGTATACTTTTATTATTCTCGCTTTTATATCGTCCATCTCTTTTATCTCTTGTTTGCTCGCTTGGAATCTTATTTGCTTTCGATGCCATCTATGTATCATCATTAGTAGTTGTTCCTTTCTATCTCCTATTCGTACTGCTTCTTTTGGATGATTGGTGAATTTTAGTCCTTCCCACTTCAACATTGCTTTTATTGTCTTTGGGAATGGATAGTGAGCGTATATCGTTTCTTTTAATAAGACGTTTCTGTTTCTTACCATATAATTTACGTTAAATACTTTAAGTGGTGAACTTTCGTAGGTCCATTTCATCAAGTTGGCTGCTGCTTCGTCTTGTTTGGCATCGATAGCTTCCCATAATGTTTGAATTGTTTTACCCATCATTTCTCTTTCTCTTGTTGTCGCATTACTGGTTATAAATTTTATTGCACTTGCCTGCCTGGATTTCAGCGTGTAATGTAGTACATTGTTTTCCCCATTGTCTTTTTCTTTGAACGTTGATCCCGTTTTTAGTAATTCTCTCAGAACTGTTGTAGAGGCATCTGCTGCAACTGCGAACATTAATGGTGTTTGTCCCTCTTCGTTGGATATGTTTGAGGCGTGTCCGCATTTCTGCATAAGTTGAATTATGTCTATTATCCTTTGAGTATTTCTGTGTTGTACTGCAATATGTAGCGGTACGTTCCCTTCTACATCTGCCATAGTGAAGATCATGGGTATGCTTTCCTTGATACGATCCATTTCTGGTGGACTTCTAGCTCCTTTGGCGTAATCCATAGCGATTTTTCCCGCTTTGTTTACTATTCTCATCCATCCTTTTCCTTCGACCCATTCTGGCATTATTTCTCTGATGGCTTTCACTATTATATCCATCTTGTCTACATTATCTTGAGTCGCGTTTAGAGTTATTTTGGATTCATCCGGTTTAGGTTCCTCTACGGTATTATTTGATGTTGCTTCTATTTTTCGACTCATCGTTAGTCCGTTTATACTCAGTTGTTGAGTTTGTGATCTGGTTTGCATACCTCGATTTTCTGGTTCTCTTGTTATTGTTCTTGGTATTGCTTTGCATCTGCTCACGTTTACGTAAATAGGTCTGGTGAGTGGGTTATTGACTAGTTTAACCCGAGCATTGTTCTCGTTTACATACATTATCTCATAAGGTCCTTTACCACATCTTTGTAATTTTCTGGCTACTCCCTGGGATAATTTCTGGCGTTGCGATTATTACCCAATCTCCAACCTGAAAGTTATGCTCACGCACGTCTCTCTTTTTATCGTGCAATTCTTTATAGCTCTCTTGGTTAAATCTAATATTCATACCTGCTGTTTTCCAGATCTCTTGCATTCGCTCTTTGAATCCTGTTACATAATCATCAATTTCCATATACTGTGATATTGGTGGTTGATATTCTAAGTCTATCGGCATATTGCATTCTCTGCCGTACATTAATTTGAATGGACTCATTTTTGTTGCTGAATGTATTGACATTCTATATGCCATAAGGCATAGATTTATATATCTATCCCAATCCTTTTGGTGTCTGCTTACATAATTCGACATCATTTCTATTAGTATGCCGTTAAATCGTTCGGTTTGACCATTTGTTTGCGGGTGGTATGGTGATGTTCTCAGCTTCGCAATTCTGAAGTAATTCGTTACTTCCTCTATTATTTCGCTCATAAAGTTGGTTCCTTGATCAGTTAGGATCTGTTTGGGTGTTCCGTATCTACAGCATATTTCCTCTACTAGGATTCTCGCTATTGTTCTAGCTTTTTTGATCTGGTATTGCGAATGCTTCCGGGAATTTTGATAAATAATCTGTCACTACCAATATGTAAATATTCCCATCGTTGGTTTCTGGTAAGGGTCCTACTACATCCATTGCGATCATTGTCATGGGTTCTGGTGGAATTGGCATTGGCTTTAATGGTGCTTTCAGTTTACTTCCTGTGCTTTTTCTGGTTGCACATATTAGACAATTCTTTATCCATCCTTTTACGTCCTCTCCGATATTTGGCCAATAATATTTTTGACGCAGTCTTGCTTCCGTCTTTTTTGCTGACATGTGTCCTCCAAGTTTTCCATCGTGATATTGCATCAGCACCTCTTTTCGTCTACTCTCTGGTAAACACATAAGTCGTTTCTCACCATCCATTAGTAATAACCATCCTTTCTCCATAGTGTATCGATGTCTGTGTTTTTCCATATGCTCCTTTAATTTACTATTGTTGTCGAAGATTTTCATATTGTTCGTTTCTATGAATTCGATTATTGTTTTTAGCTCCTCGTCTTCTTTCTGCTCATTTCTCAGTTTTGTGAAATCAATATCTTCTGCGATGATCATGCATATGCGTCTTACATCCTGATCCATCAGTTCCTCGAATACAAATCTTGACATACAATCTGCGTTAGCGTTGGCTTTTCCTGATTTGAATTTTATATACGGTGAGTATTCTTGCAACTGCATCGCCCATCTCATTAATCTGCTCGATGCTTCTTTGTGTTGGCCTAACCATACTAATGGTTGATGATCTGTAGTGATGTATATCTCGTGACCCCATAATAAATATTTGAAATGTTAATAGCTTGAATTATCGTAATGCTTCTCTTTCAGTCACGGAATAATTTTTCATGTTTTCTTTGAACGTTCGACTGTTTAATATCCAATAACTCGCTCTTATTTTCTCGTGATCCATTTCTAGGGACTTGCTCCAGATGGCATATCACTTGATCTGTGCTAACAAAACTGGTTTTAAATCTGGGTGTACGAGTTATTGGTGTGATAATAGTTTATCTCTGAGTGTTTCGAGGGCTGTTTGTTGTTTCCTTCATTAAACGGGGGTGTCTTTTTTTGGTTAACTTTTGTATTTGGTTTCGCGATGGTTTGCATAATTCTTGCGATGAAACTTCCGATAATATCCACATAAGCCTAAGAATTTTGCACTTGTGTGACTGCTTTGTGCTGGGCATTCTTTATTCTTTTCGATGTTTCTTGGATCGGGTTCGGTTGCCTTTCGCCGACACAATGTGTCCTAAGAAAGTGACTTTTTCTTTTGCCCAATCGCATTTTGATGGTTTCAATTTCAATTTCCATTGTCTCAGTTCGAACGAAATACATAGATGCTTTAAATGTTGCTTCGAAGTTACTAGAATAGATTTAATAAATCATATATATCCATACATTGTTTATGCGTGAGTTACAAAGTTCTACATCTCTGAATGAGCTGGTGCGTTTTGGTTAGTCCAAAGCATTTTTCGTTGAATTGCGTATAAATCTTTTCCAATTGTAAAGGCAGTTTTTCTCTCTTCCTCTCTTTGACCTTTATTGCCAATAGCCACTTTTAAATCTTAGCGATTGTAAAATAGGCTGCTCGGAGTTTGTAACATTTCATTTATATCCGGGTAGTGGTATTATCCCGTTTTGTTACCGATTGAGTCTTCGATAGTCTATGCCAGAACGTTGTGTCCGTCTTTCTTCTTTACTATGACCACTGAAATTTGCATGGCGAGCAACTTGGTTCGATTACTCCTGCGTCTAGCATCTTCTGCACTTCTTTTTCTGCTTCTGATTTTTGAGCTTCTGCCAATCGATATGGCCGTAGTGTTATTGGGGTATCGTCTGTTAGTGGTATCCGTGTGTTTGCGTTTACGTCGCTTGTACCGAGATCTAAGTCGGATGCTGCAATATATTCTTAAATTCCATAAGTAGTTTTTTGTAGTGTTCTTTCTCGTTTCGTTTAGATTCTGACTTCGATTGTCATAGTTTTTCCTCAGTTCCTGCAGTTTTTTGTGTTGGGAAGTTCAATGTTCCATCATTGTGTTAGCTTCCCAGTCTTTTCGTTTCATAGATAACTTATCTTCTCGTCAAATTTGTTATGTTGATCGGGATTTCACTGTTATCGTTTACATACACTATTTCTCTGGCTAATGCAGTTCCCTTCTTTTTCTCGAATTGTGATTTAGGTCGAAAATCATTCACCTCTAGTTTCCGCGTTCACTTTTACGTAACAAACATTTGTGTGGCGTCCTGGCACTATTATTTTCTCTGACATCTCACCTCTGGATTTCACATAATTATTCGTCCGTTTTATCTCTCAGCTCCATTGATCCTAGATCCTATATTATCTCTTTAGTTAATTTCTGCATGAGAATCTGTCCATTATACAATCTGCGCTCAGTTTCCTGATATGCTAAATACGTATTGATTTTCACATTTTTTATATTCGATTATTGACCAGTATTTTTCGATAACCGCTACCGTTCTTTTGCTGCAGTTATTACATCCATGTTAGCTTCTTCTATACATGGCCACAATTTTCCGGTATTTTATTCCATTTTTATAGCTGAAATGCTTTGCTCTGTATCAATCATTGCTTTGATTTCTACTCCATTTATCTCTATGGGTATCGTTAATGTTGGTCCAGCTAGTGTTTGTAACATGCTATAGTTTCGAGTTTCTGGGATCTGATCCACATTCTTGATCTTGGCTGGTTCTTGGTACTAAGTCTGCCCAATTTGGTTCGTTATGGCACTGGATAAAGGATTTTTCGTAATGTTGTTGATCTTGGTATTGGTACGTGTCTTTCTACTGGCATAATTTCTCTTAGCGATGATGTTGCTTTCTTACGCGCCATTCACTATACTTGCTGGTGGCATGATTGTAGTGTCCCACTATGTTCTTGTCTTCTCATTCTTTCCATTGCTGAGTTGCTCTTCGGAAGTTTAGCATTTGTGTTCCTCCTTTGGTTTTCGTCGTTGTCTCGCTGTTACTATCATCTCTGAATTTATCCATCGTTTCCAGTAACTCGTTTTTTGTCGCTTCATTCTTGGTTTTCTCGGCTTAGTCTCTATTATTGCTTTAACATTTCGTCCAACTTCGTTCATCAGTACCATTCATTTTAGTTTAGAATTCTACTAGTCTCTTTATCCTAGTGGCATATCTTTTGAGTGTCATGTAACACCTGTCTTAGCTAAAAACGGTTCAAGAATCCAATTCCATCCATTGATTTTCCTTCTCTTTTTGTAGATATCGAAACATGCTAACATTTCGTGTTATGATTACTCTTCACGATTGACATGCATGGAATCTATTCCTAAAATTCCTGCCATCATCTTGTCCAAAGATTAAGAATCTTCCCCACATGGCTTTATCCATATTTGCTGTAGCGTGTGAAAATGATCTGGTGATAGTAACAATTCTAGTTGGGTTCTCTCATAGTTGTTACCTCGCGTTTAGTTACAATGTTGGATAATATTGCTTGCCTTTGTGCTGAAATAATAAATGTTTACTCTGGCTCGTTCCAGGATCTTTCGGTTTGGTATATTCCACTCTGTGATATATCAACTGCGTTTGAATTCTGCTTTCACTGGCAAATTTCTGTAATCCAAATATTTTGGTTGTGCTACTATTACTCGAGTGGAAACTGTACAACTTTCATCTCTTTATTTCGAATAGGTCCATATACATTACTGACTGAACATGTTGGTAACAAATTTTTTCGGGTTTTATTCTTGTTACTGGTGAGCGAATCTGATTTTCCTTTTGGATTATCTTCTAATTCGTTTATGCATTATCTTTGGGGATTGCTTGAATTTTCTGGCAATTTTCAATTGTCTTTCACATTTGTACGTGTACATAACTTCTCCAACGATTCTTCCAAAATATCCCTCTTGGAGTGGTAATAATGGGATTGCATTATCCGGATTTGTGATTGCCATTGCAATTTTGTTTTTAATATTTCTCTGTCAAGATTACAGTCATTTTTACCATCGTTTAGTATATTTTCTCTGTTGATGCCAATCCTTTATGATATAGAAATCATCTTGTATTTATATACAGATATAATTTTACATCTTTGGGATCTATTTGCGCTTTTGCGTTTGGTATTGCTGTTTCGCGATAGAATTATCTTTATAATTCGTACTGGCTACCATTTCGTCACATTTGCTCACCATCCGTCCCTTTTATAATCTCATTCCGATTGTGGTATCAGTTGATATTACTACTGTTTGTGTGACCTCTGATCGATAGTTTGGTTATCGGTTGGTTTTTCGATTCTTCCGGTTCTTCGTATTTATCTAATGCACTTTTTTGCTGTTAGTTTCTGTCTCTCTGTGCACTTGTCCTTCACTTCATCAAATAATTGCACTTTTCAATAGGTGGTCTACAAGTTCTGTATCGGCTGATATTACTATCGTTGACATTCCCGTATTAACATGATTCTATCTGTTGCTAGACATTGAGGGTCTTTTTCATCGCTTGTGTGTCCGGATCAAAATATCCTGATATTTTTTCCAAAACTTTACTGATAGCTTTCAATCACTTACTAACTCCTTTGACTAGTTGATTCAATAGGGTTGTACTTCTCCCTCCTTACACGTCCCCTTCCGTCTCCAGCCGTTATTCTTCCCGGCAGCGTATACTTCGGGTAGTTTTTATTTTTCCTTCCTCGGCTGCTACATTCACTCGTCCAGCTATTGAGATGCGTCCTGGTCGTGAATCCTTCTTCACATTCCGTTACCGCGTTACTGATACTACTGTTGTTTCCGTTCCAGCTTCTATAATTGTTGAGTGTGAGTGATGTCCGCAATTAAATGCTACATTTTCTTGTTACGAACATTTTTTATTTCCGTTTTAATAGTCTACTTCTGATATACGTTATACGATATGCTGTAGCTGTTGTCTGTAATCTTCCGGGGGTTTGCAGCTTTGCACTCTTCCGTTTTTTTATGGTATTTATCACCAATCTTATGTTGTCACAAATCATATACTACAAATGGTTCTTACCCTTTCACGCACATCTCCATATGAGTATTGTATTGATTATCGTATTTCATCTTTTCTAGCTGTTTTTGGATCGCTTGCATTTATCGTGTTTCGAAATTCCGTTAATAATCTTTAACTTCGCTTGCATCATCTCGGTTTGATCATCTTTATTACCAAGTTTAATAAAAGCTTGCCGATCACCTTGAGTCGGATGAATGGTTCATTATTTCCTGATAAGTCTGTTATTGCGGATTTCATATCCGTTTGGATTCGTATCTTATTGGAGTTCGCTTTCTTATATCCACTATGTATTTAACATCAGTAGGCCATTCCTTACCAATATCTATTTGGATCGGTCTGATCGTTTTGTAAGTGATTTATATCAACAGTATTTCCTCTGGATCTTCTGGTTGTAGTTCGTACCTTGTATGTCCATGATTTTATTTTTATTGGCTTATTGCTGCCCAAGTGTTTCGTTCTGCTCCGATATTATTGATTTTAATCTCTTTATTTCTGGATTTGCTTTAATCCAGCATATCATTATCAATCTATTGATTCCACTTTTGCTCCTTGTCTGGCCTTTCAGTATTCCCTGTAACTGCTTCGTTACTTGCCTAAGCTTGTTTAATTTCGTTGTCAGTTGATCCATCTGATTTGTTCTTTCGTTTCTTTCTGGAGCTTGGTTTTATCAATTTTGGTCGTCCTCTGGATTTCTTTTCATACCGAACCTGTTTCTTTTCGTTTGGTTGTTTCATCTGTTGTTTCTTTTGGGTTGTAGTCCTCGTTCATTTATCCATTATCCCATTCCGTCTACCTGTGAGCTTGCGGCGCTTCTTTCTTCTTTTTATTTTCCCTCTCTCGGTATGGCTCTATAATTTCGACTTGGCTGATTTGACCGCTATTAGTCGTCTGGTTCATCTGTTATCAGATCGTTTTCATCTTCTGTTCATGAACAAATCTCTTGATTCCGGTATTCTCCGGCAGTGTACTTCCTCGTCACAATATTATTAGATCATTTAATATCTCTTCATCTCCTGTTGTGATGACGACTTACCTTCATCTGCTGCGGTGGAAACTTCTGGTTCGTATTAGACTTCTTGTGTCCTATTGGCTGCGTTTTCGTTCTGATTTCTCTTTTATTGAGTTCTCTACCCGCGATCTTTGTACTGTTAATACTTTATTGATCCCAATTGCATTTGCGTAACTCCGATTTCGAGGATCTGTCTAATGATGTCCTTGGTATTTGTAATGAAATGGCGTTCTACGTATTCTCTTTTTCACTTCACTTCACCTTGCAGTGATAATAAATTCTCTTTCGATTGGCTCGAAATCTTTGGGGCCATCCATTAAAAATTTTTTTTTACACCTATATCTTCTTATCGTTGTGGCTGCCCATTCGGTATGTTTCCATTTTCGGGATAATTTCTCGGATTGTTCTGCGTACCACGCATTACATTCTCCGATACTCCTCTATTTCCTTTACGATATTTCGCAGATTTCACTCTGCTACAAAGAATCGATTACCATTTGGTTAAAATCTGTACCGTTCGTCTTTGATCTTTGCTCCTGGTCCTCAATATCGCTGCTAATTCTCTACATTTTTGCGTTTTTCGTTATTCCGTTAGTCCTTCCTCCACAGGGTCAGTCGATATCTGTGGGCAGTATTTGGTTCCTGGTATTGGTATTCGCTTCTCGAGTACACTGATTCGCGGTCTCGCTTGTTCTTGTTGAATTCGTAATTTCATTTCTAGTTCTGTTTCTACTTCTATCGTATAGTATATCGTATTCTTTTTAAATTGAAGATGTTACATATTTTCTTCACAGAAATTGTGGTACTCCTCCCGCAACATTTTCAGTGGATTTTTGCTTTTGCACTTATCATAGATCTGGTCATTCCCAGTTTTTCGCTGTGTCGCTCTTCCCATTTTCCGGGTATTGGCGATTGAATTCGTGACTTTTCGATTAAATGGCCACTCTAATTGTCGTATTTCTGCTCTTGCTACAGAAATAAACTGATAGATATTTTCCTTTTCCTAACCCCATCTCCGTTTGGGTTACACTCTCAATTTCATCCGGTATCCTCCGATCTCTGCTATTAGAATTGATGACTTGTTGTACGATGATTTTTTCTTCTTCAAGCCGATTTTACTTTTTAGCCATCCACCTATTTTCCATGTGTTATGGGGCTAAATCTCGAGCTCTATCGTTTATTTCCTCGTCTTCTTCTGGTTGCCATTCATTTCGTTTAGGCATTTCCTCTGAAATTTTTCATATGTCGTCTTCATATAATCTAAGGTTATTTCGTTAGCTGCGTCTCTGGCGTTCTCCTGGTATATATTTTCTCCATTTGGTTCACTTCTCTCCATTTCCATTTTTCACTCTTTGTCTTTTATCTACACCTTTTCCATGGTGATTGATCGGCATTTTCTCGAGTGTCTATTGGTTGTAATTTTGTGCTTAATTTCGATCTTGTCTCCATAACTGGTAGATGGTTATATTTGGTCCATTTTTCTTTCATTTCCTCTTGAATTCTTGGATCTGTTGTTCCCTTTTTTGTTGTATTTTTTCTCTCTGGTTCATCCATGGATGATATTAATGGTTTGTCCATCTTCCCATTATACCTGATTCGTTATTGGGGTTCGTTCTTCGCTGACCTTATTTGTCGTTTGTGAACATTATTGCCACGTTCTGTACCATCCGTCGTCACTATTTTCGATTATTGGTTTGGATAATTTGTTTATTCGTCGGATATAATTCGTGCATTTTTGACAACGGGTACTCTACCAATATTTCCTTTATTTTCTCATTTGGTAGCTTTATTCTTATCTTTTATTGGTTCATCTCCTCTCATATCTCTTTGGTGCTCTCCATTATTTGGCTATCAATGATCTGTCTCTCGTTATCGAATCTCATTATGTCTGTATCCCGTACAGCTTCTACAAATATTTTATTGAAATCGGTCTAGTTAAATGATAATCGGTTAATTATATTTCCTGGTGAATCTATTGCTTTTCTGTCATTTTTATCTGGTTTGCCTCTTATCTTTTGTCTCTCTTTTTCCTATCCAGGTTTTATTTCTTTTGTGTACAGTATTTTGATTTTCTGCCATATTTTCGCTGTCGTTTCCTCGATTTCATTTTTGTTTAATGTTACTACATTTTTCCTTTTGGCCTATTAGACATCCGCTAGTGTATATCTCGCTTTATTTTTCTTCCCTGATAATATAAAGGTTTATTTTTGTAGCTGGGTCCTAGCTTTTTCACTACCCAATCATACACGTTTGTGCTTTCGCGCTCTTGGGGCTATATCTGTCTCGGTATTTCTGGGAAAATCACAATTACTGATACTCTTCTCTATTCATATTCTTTCAAATTCTGCTTGGTACTTCCTTATTATATCTTTCCATTTGCGTGATGTACCATTATCTGTTGATGTCCTTCTTTAATTATTCTGCTGTATTGCGGTTGTATCTCTGAGGTTTAAGAACATTTGGTTTCGATCTACTTCTTCTACGATCTCGTTGATTTCTTTTAATATCTCAGTTTCATCTTCTCTTGGCACGTTCGTTTCCATTTCTTCTAATTCGGATTTTGATATCCTTATATGGTTTGTTTTCTCGCATGACTGAATATTTCTACCGCCCGGACTGCTTATCTCGCTTTATCTTCGTTCTGTTTGATTGTCTGTATTTGTCTCCTCATATTAATATGTGTGTTGGCCTTTTATTTGACACCATATCTCTTTTATTTTATCTACGATTTAGCTCTTACTCCAACGTGGGCTTTTCCTTTCTGATTCTTGTTTCTATTTTTTGTAGCAGTATCCTCTGGATTCGATTTTTTGTTATTATTGGTTCTAATATCTTTTCTTTTCCTTGTGACGTTGATGCTTCCTGCTCTATCTCTTTGTGTTCAGTTTTTGGCTCCTCCATTCTTTGCGATAGCACTTTCTTGCCAGCACTTCTATTTTTTCATCTTATTACTTGCTCTTTTTCTAAATGTTTTAACGTTTCGTCCCTCTCTATTTTTTATTTTTTAATATTATGCCTTCTTTCTTAGTTCGGCTTTCTCTTGTTTCAGGATCGCTTCTTTTTCTTTTAACTGATCCTCCTCTTGTTCTAAAGCTTCCTCTGCTTTATTTTCTCAAGTGTCTCTCTGTCTTTTGTTGTCATAATTTCATCTTCGAGGTTTCGTCTATCTCTACATTAGTGTTCCCTCGTTTTGACTTCCGTTATCATCATCTCTGCTTCGTTTCCTCTTTAGTTTCCGGTTCCATTCGGTTTCTCTATTATCGTTCTTAACTGTCTATCGTCTTTGTTTTTCTCCTCTGTTAAATTCTTGATGGCCTCTATTTCTCATCGTGTTTAATTCAACTGGTTTCTCGTTAGCAGTTATCATATTTCCTCCCCCTTTGTTCTCAACACACTGCTCCGCAGTGTGAATTTCATCTGGAATTTCCATTCTCATCATATTGATTCTTTTCGGGTTTGTTTTCGATTTTCCACTTGCTGGGATTTCTGGTTCCTCTGTGTAGTTTTCATTCAGCTTGCTGTTTGACTCTTGATATTCTCTAGTTCTCAGCTCTTGAATCTCTCATGCTTCTCATTACGTTGATTCGGTTGTTGTTGATATATGGTGGCATCTGTTGTATTCATCCTCTCTTTAATTCCATGGGATTCGTTGTAGTGTTTCTCGTAGATGTCTATCTCTTTGCATTCACGTTAATTTGTTGATTTCCCATAGAGTGTTTGACTTGGCTGGTGGTTGGTTCTCTTCTTATGTTACATTGCCTTGCAAATTCCTTGTTGTCCACAATGTGTAACATGCTTTGTAAAGGTTGTCTACAGTATTTTCGTCAGTATGGCCTCGTCTACCACATTTTTACAAGTGTAATTTCGGAAACATTCTCTGACCGATTGTCCTATTCTTTGGCATATGGGATTTTTCATTGTATTTGGATTGTTCTGAAATTATTATTATAACTTACTTGGTTATTACTCTATCCTCCGGATTCTCGTTGTTGTGCTTGAACATCTGCTGTTGCTCTGTCAGCCTTGGAATAATTGATTTACATATGCTGATTGGTATTGTGTTTGTGTTTAGCGTTGACTGTTATGTTGTTGTTCCGGTGGCCAAGACTGCACTGATATCCCTCCTAGAGGCTTCCAACTTTTGCGGCATGGCTTACTGCTTTATCTAACGTTTCTGTGCCAAACATCCAAGTGTTGGCTCGCTATGTCTTTCCCTCTTGATTCCTCTTATGAAGACGTCTACCATTTTATCTTCGGGGCAGAATCTGTTCTCCGAAGGCTTTCTTTACCACAATTTCTTCAATTCGCATGCGTATACGGCATTTGATTCATCTCGGTCTTTGTTTCGATGTTAGGAAGTTCCAATATCTTCCTATTCCCGTTTTCTCTATCCCAATATCTTTATTAAGAACTCTTTGATCGTGTGTCCACGTTGTCAATTTCGCTGCGTCTCTCGCTTCCTTCTACAATACATCTTTGTGGCGTCCCTTCAGATATAAGGTAGCCGCTCTTTTACTTTTGATCTGTCCGTGACAGAATATTTTTATTACACTTCGAATTCTTTTATGAATGTATCCAATCTGTGAGACTACCGTCAACGGTTCTCTCTAAAATTTTCTTCTGAATTCTCCTACTGTTGCATTATTGTTTATTTATCGTCAGGTTTGGATCCGGAGTCGAAGTCGTGTTGGGATTTATGGAATTCGCCATTTTGAGTTAATGTTTAAGTTTTAATCTCTCTCCTCGTTTCACTGATTCTATCGTTGTCAACTGGTTTTCGATGATTACGTAATTCGTTCTCCTCGCTGCTATTAAATTCAAATCGGTCAATCGTATCTGTGCCGGTTCCGGTGCAGTTGATACTTTAGTTTAACACTTTTTACTGTTGCGAATTTTTTCTTTTCTTGCTGCTTTTAATAAATTTCTTTTCTCTATTCTTGTGTTTGCATTCTCGTTGTGGTGTGCTGATGCTCTCATGTTATACGGTTATTCGCTGCTCGGATGGTTTCTCTTCTCTTTCTTTGGTGCTTTAGAAGCTTCTGGTTGCTTATCCTTGTTTGTAACTACTCCGACGTTTATTCCAAAAATCTTTTCTGCTCGTTTATTCCAAATTCCTTGTTATCGCTGCTTTGTTCGTTTGCTCATGAAATATTTCTCCTTTGCTTTGCTTTGTATTTTGACTTGGATTGCTTTGCTTGATATCGATTCCTAAAAATAAATAACACTCCAATATTCTATACTCCTATACTAATTTCTCCTCCGTTATGTTTCATTCCCCCTGTTCGCATTTATCGTGGTGGTCTTCTTTATCTGACTCATCCCCCCTCATTTTAAGTTCCCATTTTTAATTATCTATACCTCGTACTAATTATCTATTAATCCGTATCAATTTCTATTATAGTCTTATCAGTTATCTATAAGTCGTATCAAGTTATCTATATCATAATATTATACTATACTTTCATTCATTCATTAATTGTTTCTTCCTATGTCTCAAAAAAAATTCAGTTTACTTTATCCTCAATCGCTGAGCGCTCTATGCCTCTATGATTTTCCGTCGGCTCGTCGGCCTTCGGCCTTTACTCTTTTACTGGTCATCTGTACCTTAATATTTATTCATAATCATATTCATCTTACCTTCATATCATATCTTATTGGTCACTCTCTATGGCCCTCCAGATTGATCATATCATCCGGCCTCTATTGCCTAAGTATCTGGATCATGATCATCAGCCCTCTATTTGCCTCAAGTATCTGATCATGTCAGTTCAGCCCTTCTATTGCCTCAGTATCTGATCATGATCATCCGGCCTCTATTGCCTTCAGGTATCTGATTATAATTCAGTCCAGCCCTCATATGGCCTCAAGTATCTGATATAATCATCCGGCCTCCTCTCTATTGCTTCAGTATCTGTTATAAATCATCCAGCCCTTATGGCCTCAAGTATCGATTATAATCATCGGCCCTTATTTATATTATTCTCTTATATCGTGAGCTCACATCAGCTGACCTTCTTGGGTATGTTTGAGGCCTCACACTGATCTCAAGCCATTCGCGCTTTGGCCGGCATTTCCGGTTACGCTTTACTCACCGCCATTCGGATTTGTACTCGGTAGTGGGATCCGGTGTTATTGTAACCAAATCTCCGCGTGGGCAATAAAAAAACTTCCTCGGTACTCGGTGTGGGATCGGTTGTGACTCGAAGAATATAAAAGTATGGAAATGGCCTCGCCCGTTCAATCACAGTTCCAAAAGCCGGTTTACTCTGACTTTCCCGAATAGTGACACAGACAAAAGGAAGTGCTCCAACAGTGGAGCGGAACAAACTATCAAATTCTCCTGCCCGCTCCATCCATCCAGGATTTCTCGGCCTCGAGGTGTCGAGCGCTCTCATCTGGCTTAGCTGGCACATTTTGAGATGAACCATTACCGGTTAGTTCACATCTCACCTACGTTTGGCTCCCGATTACTCGTGTGGGTCCGGGTTGTTGTATCGAGTACCTCCAGCGAAAAAAAGAAAATCGTCGATTACTCGGTGTGTGATCCGGTTTTTGTATCGACACGCCATGCGTCATCAGTCCCTTGTGGCTGATAACACCTGAGCACGACAGTCCCGTAGCTGTCCTCTGGGCGTGCACCACCAGCTGGAAAAGAAGTCATCTCTAGGTACCTTTACTTAACTATTAATTCGTCCGTTACACTCTTTCTTCTCCTTCTCGGGTCTTATCTCTTCACTCCCCCCTTCAAAATTTGTGGTTAATCGCATCAACAAGCTCCCAAAAGAAGGGATCAATCTCTCGCGCGGTTACTTGTGACATACGCGGATTGCGCCTACCAGTTCCTTTTCTCAGAGGGTTGGATCAGGTTTCCCTTGGGTGAGGGTACTATCATTAAGATAGCTCAAGGTTAACATTTTCCTCGTTCGTATCTCACTATATATCAATAAATATTAATATCAATAAAACAAAAAAAAGCATTATATACTAGGAAAACTCGGTTTCGAAATTTTTCGTCAATTATTTTGTGTCTCTGTGATGTGTTTTGATTATTTTTCCCTAATTCGGCTTTTATGTTTTTGGTTATTTACCATTGTTTATCGTTGTCGGGTTAATTTCTATTATTTCATAAACTCTGCATATTTCTTTATATTCGTCTGGTGTCTAATAATTCAAGTAATGTAAATACACATTTATTTATTCATCTGAACAATCATGGGAAGAAAACGTTAGTCTTTCCTTTATTCTTTCGGCTGGCATAACATACAGTGCGATCTTGTGCGCATCATGACAATAACTCAGTGTCCGCAAGTTATCACCATTACTCGTGCTTCCTCTGTTTTGCAGCATAACATTCCACATAAGCCTTAGTTTTGCTCTTTCATTGTTGTTGCAATCTTGTCTTCATATTCTTGTCTTTTTCCATTAACTTGTACCAGCCTTCTTCCCAAATTTGTTATCTCTAATTCATATGAAGAATCTTCATATATCTCTCAGTAGTTACGTCTTTATCAAATATCGATTAATTTTATTTAATATGCAATGTTCGGCCAGTTACAGGTTTTGGAATCGCTGATATATCCTCGTTTAGCTCGTTTAATTAACTTTTGTTTATTAATTAGTTTTCCTGCAAGGTTGTCATTTTCGATTGTTTAGAATCCCTTTAGTTTTTCTTATAATTTCTGCTGGTTCCATCTAAAATTATCAAATTACTTTAAATTTATCTAAATACTAATTATACCATATTTCTCTTTCTCTTGTTGTCGCAATTACTGGTTTTATAAAATTTTATTGCACTTGCCTGCCTGGATTTCAGCGTGTAGATGTAGATACATTTTTTCTCCATGTTCTTTTTTCATTTGAACGTTGATCCGCGTTTTTTAGTAATTCTCTCAGAACTGTTGTAGAGGCATCTGCTGCAACTGCGAACATTAATGGTTGTTTGTCCCTTTCGTTGGATATGTTTAGGCGTGTCCGCATTTCTGCATAAGTTGATAATTATGTATTATCCTTGAGTATTTCTAGTGTGTACTGCAATATGTAGCGGTACGTTCCCTCTACATCTGCCATAGTGAGATCATGGGTATCTTTTCCTTGATACGATCCATTTCTGGTGGACTTCTAAGCTCCTTTGGCGTATCCATAGCGATTTTTCTCCGCTTTGTTTACTAATTCTCATCATCCTTTTCTTCGACCCCATTCTGGATTATTTCTCTTTGATGGCTTTCACTATGTATACCATCTTGTCTTACATTATCTTGAGTCGCGTTTAGAGTTATTTTTGATTCACC
Source organism: Schmidtea mediterranea (assembly GCA_022537955.1). NCBI lineage: Eukaryota > Metazoa > Platyhelminthes > Tricladida > Dugesiidae > Schmidtea > Schmidtea mediterranea. The sequence continues at coordinate 24,098,963 of CM039680.1, read as the reverse complement.
GGTTTAGGTTCCTCTACGGTATTATTTTTGATGTGCTGTTATTTTTCGACTCAGATCGTTAAGTCCGTTTATAGCTCAGTTGTTGAAGTTTGTTCTGGTTTGCATATCCTCGATTTTTCGGTTTCTTGTTATGTTCTTGTTGTATTGCTTTGCATCTGCTCACGTTTTCGTAAATAGGTCTGGTTGAGTGGGTATTGACTAGTTAACCCGAGCATGTTCTCGTTTACATACATTATCTGTCATAAGGTCCTTACCGACAGCTTTGTAATTTTTTCTGGCTACTCTGGGATAATTTCTGGCGGTTGCGATTTACCCAAGTCTCCAACCCTGAAAGTTATGCTCACGCACGTCTCTCTTTTTATCAGTGTCCAATTCTTATAAGCCTCTGGTTAAAATCTAATATTCATACCTGCTGTTTGCCAAAGATCTCTGCAATTCGCTCTTTGAATCATGTTATACATAATCACAATCCATTATACTGTGATATTGTGGTTGATATTCTAAGTCTAATCGGCAATATTGCATTCTCTGCCGTACATTAATTTGAATGGACTCATTTTTGTTGTGAATGTTATTGACTCTATAATGCCATAATAGCATAGATTTATTAAGTCTACTATCCCAATCCTTTTGGTGTTGCTTACATTAATTCGACATCATTTTTAATATCCGATTTAATTCGTTCGTTTGACACATTTGTTTTGCGGGTGTTGGTGATGTTCCGAGCTTCGCAATTCCTGAAGTAATTCGTTACTTCCTCTATTATTTCGCTCATAAAAGTTGGTTCCTTGAATCCATTAGGATCTGTTTGGGTGTTCCGGTATCACAGCAATATTTCCATCTACTAGGATTCTCGCTATGTTCTAGCTTTTTGATTTCTGGTATTGCGAATGCTATCCGGGAATTTTATAAATATATCTTGTTCAACTACCCAATATGTATGATATTCCCATCGATTGGTTTCTGTAAGGGTCCTCACATTCCATTCGGATCATTCATGGGTTCTGTGTGGAATTGCATTGGCTTAATGGTGCTTTTCCAATTTACTTCCTGTGCTTTTTCTGTTTGACTATATTTATCATATTCTTTATCCATTCCTTTTACGTCCTCTCCGATATTTGGTCCAATTAATATTTTTGACGCAGTCTTGCTTCCGTCTTTTTTGCTGACATGTGTACTCCAAGTTTTCATCGTGATATTGCATCAGCACCTCTTTTTCGTCTACTCTCTGGTAAATCAATTAAAGTCGTTTCTCTCTCACACCATTAGTAATAACCATCCTTTCTCCATAGTGTATCGATGTGTCGTGTGTTTTTCCATATGCTCCTTTAATTTACTATTGTTGTCGAAGATTTCATATTGTTCGTTTCTATTGAATTCGATTATTGTTTTTAGCTGCCTCGTCTTCTTTCTGCTCATTTCTAGTTTTTGTGAAATCAATACTTCTGCGATGATCATGCATATGCTCTTACTCCTGATCCATCAGTTACGCTCGAAGTACAAATCGTTGAACATACCAATCTGCGTTAGCGTTGCTTTTCATTGATTTGAATTTTATATACGGTGAATATTTCTGGCCAACTGCATCGCCATCTTCATTAATCTGCTCGATGCTTCTTGTGTGTTGGCCTAACCATACTAATGGTTTGAGATCTTGTATGATGTATATCCTGTGACCCAATAATAAATATTTGAAATGTTTAATAGCTTGGAATTATCATGCTAAATGCTCTTCTTTCAGTCACGGAATAATTCTTTTCAATGTTTCTTTGAACGTTCGATCTGTAATATCCAATAAAACTCGCTCTCTTTTCTCGTCTATCCATTGTCTAGGAACTGCTCAGATGCATATCCACTGCATCTGTTGCTTAACAAAACGGTTTTCTTAAGAATCTGGGTGTGAACGAGTATTGGTGCTGATATCATGTTTATTCTCTGAAGTGTTCGAAAGCTTGTTTGTTGTTCTCTCGTCCCATATAAACGCGGGTATCTTTTTTTGTGTTAACTTCTTGTAATGGGTTTCGCAATGGTTTCATAAATTCTTGATGAATTTCGATATATCCACATAAGCCCTAAGAATTCTTGACTTGTGTGATGTCTTTTGTGCTGGGCAATTCTTATCTTCTCGATGTTTCTTGATCTGGTTTCGTTGCCTTTCGCCGGACAACAATGTGTCCTAGAAGGTGACTTTTCCTTTGCCCCTAATCGCATTTTTGATGGTTTCATTATTTCCAATTTCCATGTGTCTCAGTCGAACGATTACATTACGTGATGTCCTTTAAAATGTTGCTCGAAGACTTAGATATAGATTAATAAGTCATTCAATATATACCATAACATTGTTTAATGCCGTGAGTTACTAAAGTTCATATCATCTCTGAGAATCCAAAGCTGGTGCGTTGAGTTATGGTCCAAAGGCAATTTATTTTGAATTGGTATAATATCTTTTCCAAATTGTAAAGGCAGTTTTTCTCTCTGTTCCTCCTCTTTGACCTTTATTTGCCAATAGCACTTTTAAATATCTAAGCGATGTAAAAATAGGGCTGCTCCGTGCAACGTTTGTACATTTCATTTAAATCCTGTGTATGTGGGTATGTATCCCGTTTTGTATACCAGCATTGAGTCGTCGATTATAAGTCTATGCGAACGTTGTTGTTCTCGCTTTCTCTTTACCATGACCACTGGAAATTGGCCAATGGCGAGGCAACTTGGTTCGTATTAACTTCCTGCGTCTAGCATCTTCTGTCACTTCTTTTTCTGCTTCTGGTTTTTGAGCTTTGCCATTCGATATGGCCGTAGTGTTATTGGCGGTCATCTTGTTAGTGGTATCGTGTTGTTGCGTTACTCGCTTGTACCGAGATCTAAGGCGATTGCTTGCCAAATATATATCTTTTAAATTCCATTAAGTTTCCAAAGTTTTTGTAGTTGTTCTTTTCTTCGTTTTCGTTTAGTATCTGACTGTCGATTGTCCATAGTTTTTCCCTCAGTTTCCTGCAGTTTTTTTGCTGATGGAAGTTCAATGTTCCATTCATTGGTGTTAGCTTTCACCCAGTCTTTTTCGTTTTTCATAAGATAACTTTATATCCTTCCTCGTAAAACTTTGTAATGGTTGAATCGGAATTTCACTGTTATCGTTTAACATACACTATATTCTCCTGGCTAATAGGCAGTTCTTCTTCTTTTTCTCGAATTTGTGATTAGGTTCGAAAATATTTCACGCTCTAGTTTCTTCGTTCACTTTTACGTAACAAAATCATTTGTTGTCGTTCTGGCACTATTATTTTCTCTTGAGCATTCACCCTCTGATTTCAACATACATATGTTATATTCGTATCGGTCCGTATTACGTTCTCTAGCTCCATTGATCCTAGATCTATTATTATCTCTTTATAGTAATTCCTGGCATGAGACTGTTCCATATTATACAATTCTGCGCTCCAGTTTCCTGATATAACTGTAAATACGTATTGATTTCCTCAATTTTTTATATTCGATTATTGGACCACAGATTTTTCCCAGATGACCGACAGTACCGATTCTTTGCTAGCAAGTTATTAGACACCAAGCTATGTTAGCTTTCTTCTTCCATACATTGGCACACAATTTCGAAGTATTTTATAATCCATTTTTTACTAAGGCTGAATGTTTGGCTCCTTGTATTCAATCATTGCTTTGTGATTTCTACTCCATTTATCTCTATGGTTACCGTTAATGGTTTCCAGCTAGGTTGTACATTACTATTAGTCGAGTTTCTGGATCCTGATTTCCACATTCTTGATTCTTTTGGCTGGGTTCTTGCACTAGTCTGTCCAATTTGGTTGCGTTATGGACTGGATAAATATTTCGTAATGTTGTTGACCTTTGGTATTGTTGTGCGTGTCTTTTCTAACTGGCATTGTTTCTCTTACCGATGATGTTGCTTTCTTTAAACATTCATATTTACTGGTGGTGGATGATTTAATGATCCACTATGTTCTTGTTTTTTCGATTTTCCCATTGCTGAGTTGCTCTGAGTTAGCATTTGTGTTCCTTCCTTGGTTTCGTCGTTGTCGCTGTTTACTTATTCATCTCTGAAATTTATCCATCCAGTTTCCAGTCTATCGTTTTTTGTCGCTTCTTCTGGTTTTTCTCGGCTTCTAGTCTCATATTAGCTTTAAATTTCCGTCCAACTTCTTTCATCAGTACATTCATTTAGTTAGAATTCCTACTAGTCTCTTATCTTGTGGATATCTTTTGAGTTGTCCATGTAAACACCATTGTCTTAGCTAAAAAACGGTAAGAATCCCAATTGCCATTTTCCAGTTGATTTTCCTCTCTCTTTTGTAGATATCGAAACATGCTAACATTTGGTTATGATTACTCTTACGATTTGAATGATGAGAATTATTCCTAAAAATTCTGCCATCATCTGTCGAAGATTAAGAATCTTTCCCCACATGCATTTCATCATATCTGTTAGCGTGTTGAAAATGATCTGTGGTGATTAGTAACAATCGTAGTTGGTTTCTCTCCATTAGTTGTTTACCTCCCGTATAGTTACAATGTTGAGATAATATTGCTTGCCTTTTGTGCTGGAATAATAAATGTTCTCTGGCTCGTTCCAGATCTTTCGTTTGGGTATATTTTCCACTCTGTGATATACTCAAACTGGTTTGAATTCTGCTTCACTGGCCTAATTCTGTTAATCCAAATATTTTGGTGGTGCTACTATTACTCGAGTTTGGAACTGTAACCAACTTTCCATCTTCTTATTTTCGATAATAACGGTCCATATACATTACTGCAACTGAAAAATGTTGGGTTTACAAATTTTTCGGGGTTTTATATCCTTGTTACGGTTGAGCGAATCTATGATTTTTTTCCTTTATGCATTCTCTTAATTTCGTTATGCATTTGATCTCTGGATTGTTGAGTCTCTGGCAGTTTCGCCAATTGTCTTTTTGCCATTATACGGATACAATAACTTCTCCGACCGATTCTTCCAAAATATCCCTCTTTGAGTGGTAATAATGGAATTGCATTATCCGGATTTGTGGATTGCATTGCCAATTTTGTTTTTTTAATATTTCTCTGTTCAAGATACAGTCGTTTTTTAAACAAATCGTAGTAATATTTTCTCTGTTGATGCCAATCCTTTATTGATATTAGAAATCCATCTTGTTATTTATATAGGAGATATAGTTTCCACATCTTGTGGAGTCTATTTGCGCTTTTGCGTCGGTATTGCTGGTTCGCGATAAGAATAGTTCTTTATAATTATACTGGCTACCATTTCGTCACATTTTGCTCACCCATCCGTCCTTTATTAAATCTCATTCCGATTGGTATCAGTTGATATTACTACTTGTTGGTGTGACCTTCTGATTCCGATAGTTTGTGGTTATCGTTGGTTTTCCGATTTCTTCCGGTTCTTCGTATTTCATCTAATGCACTTTTTTTGCGTGTTAGTTTCTGTCTCTCTGTGCACTTGTCTTGCACTTAATTCAAATATTGCCACTTTTCAATAAAGTGCAGTCTACAAGTTTGTTATCGGCGTGATATACGATCGTTGACATTCCGTATTGCATGATCTTATCTGGTTGCTAGACTTGAAGGTACTTTTTCATTGCTTGGTGTATCTGGATCGAAATATTCCTTGGTATTTCTCTAACTTACCTTGATAACTCAATCACTACTACTCCTTTTACTAGTGATTCTAATAGGGTTGTACTTCTCTCCTTGACATGTTAAACGTCTCCCATCCGTTATTCTTCCCGCAGGCGTTACCTCGGGTAGTTTTTATCTTTTCCTTCTTCGGGCTGCCACATTCACTCGTCCAGCTATGAGTACGTTCCTGTTCCGTGGAATCCTTTCTCACATTCGCCGCGTTACAGAAACCACTGTTGTTCCGTTCCAGTCTTCTATAATTGGTTGAGTGCGAGTGATCGTCCGACCAATGAAATGCTACATTCCTTGTTTATGAACATTCTGTTGATTTCCGCGTTTTAATGGAAATCTACTTCGTTTGATATACGTTATATACGATACTGCTGTAGCTGTTGTCCTGTAATTTACCGGGTTTGCAGCTTTGCACTATTCCGTTTCTTTTAGTGAGTATTTATCACCAATCTTGTTATGTTGTCACAATCATTATAACTACAAACGGTTCTACCCCTTTCACGCACATCATCCATATTGAGTATTGTAGTGATTATCGTATTCATCCCTTTTTTCTAGCTGTTTTTGATCGCTGTGCATTTATCGTCGTCTCGGAATTCGTTAATAACTCTTTTAACTTCGCTTGCATCATCTCGGTCTTGATCATCTTTACTTACAAATTTATAAAGGCTTTGCCATCCACCTTGAGTAGGATTGATTGGTTCAATTACTTTCCTGATAATGTCTGTTATTGCGAATTCATATCCGTTGTGGATTGTATCTTGGGGTTCGCGTTTCTGTATATCACTATCGCTATTGTTACATCAGTGTAGGCCATTCCTACAAATATCTATTTGGATTCGTCTGATCGTTTTTGTTAAATGATTTATTATTCAACAGTAATTCCTCTGGATCTCTTGGTTGTGGTTTTCGTACTTATATTGTTCCATGATTTTATTTATTATTGGCTTTCATTCCTGCCCAAGCTGTTTCGCTTCTTGCTCCGATTTACTGAGTTTTTAAATTTCTCTTTATTCTGGATGTGCTAATCCCACGTTCATATCAGTTAATCAAAGTCTATTGATCCACTTTGCTCCTTGTTCTTGGCCTTTCAGTTTTCCCTGTAACTGCTTCCGTTACTTGGCTAAGCTTGTTTAATTTCGTTGTCAGTTGATCCATCTGCATTTGTTCTTTCCGTTTTCTTTTCTGGGAGCTGGTTTATCAATTTTTGGTCGTTCCTCTGGATTTCTTTTCCATTACCTGTACCTGTTTTCTTTTCGTTTGGGTTGTTCATTCTGTTGTTTCTTTGGATGTTTGTAGCTACCTTCGTTCATTTATCCAGTATCCCATCGTCTCTGTCGAGCTTCGGCGTCTTTCTCTCTTATCTTTTTATTTTCCTCTTCGGTATCTGGCTCTATAATTTCGAGCTGGCTGTCTTGACCGCTATTAGTCGTCCGGTTCATCTGTATATCAGATCGTTTTCTCTTTCTTGTCATGAACAAATCTCTGATTCCGGTATTTCTCTCTGGTTGTTTCCTCGTCCACAATATTATTTATGATCATTTAAGATCTCTTCATCTCCTGTTGTGATGCGACTTCTTCATCTGCCTGCAGGTGAGAACTTCTGGCGTATTTAGGACTTTCTTTTCGTTCCTATTGGCGTTTTCGTTCGATTTTCTTTTTATTGAGTTCTCTACCCGCGATCTTTGCTACTGTATACATCATTTATGATCCCAATTGCATTGCGTAACTCTCGATTTCGAGATCGTCGTCTAATGATCGGTCCTTGGTATTGTAAATGAAATGGCGTTCATACGGTATTCTCTTTTTCACCTTCACTCACCCTTTGGCAGTTGATATAAAAATTCCTCTTTCGAATTGGCTCGAAATCTGGCATTCATAATTTTTTAAACTTATTACTTCTCTATCGTTGTGCTGCCCATTCGTATGTTTCCATTTTCGGATAATTTCTCGGATTGTTCTGGGTTACCACGCATACATTCCTCCGATATCCTCTATTTCCTTTACGATATGTTCGCAGATTCTCCACTCTGCTACAAAGAATCGATTATCCATTTGGCTAAATCTGTTACCGTTCGGTCTTTTGATTCTTTTTGCTCCGGTCCTCAATATCGCTGTAATTTCTCTACATCTTTTGGGCGTTTCCGTTTAATCTCGTTTAGTCCTTCTCCACAGGGTTCGTCTATTTCTGTGGTGGCAGTATTTTGTTTCCTGGTATTCGTTTTTCTCGAGTACACTGATTCGCGGTTCTCGCTTGTTCTTGTTGAAATTCGTAATTTCATTTCTCGTTTCTTGTTTCTACTTCCGATCGTAATGTATATCGTATCATTCTTTTACAAATTGCAGATTTACATATTTTTCAACAGAAATTGTGGTACTCCCCCGCGAACGATTTTCAGTGGATTTTGGCTTTTGGACTTAATCATAGATCGTTGGGTCTCGATTCCCAGGTTTTTTCGCTGTGTCGCTCTTCCATTTTCGGTTTAGCGATGAATCGTGTGACTTTTCGATAAAATGGCACCTAAACTTGTCGTCATATCTGCCTCTTGCTAACAGAAAATACACTGATAGAATTTTTCTTTTCCTACCCCATCTCCGTTTGGGTATTACTCTCGATTTCATCCGGGTATCCTCCGATCTCTGTTATAGATTGATGACTTGGATTACCGATGATTTTTTCTTCTTCAGCGATTTTACTTTTTTCAGCCCATCCACCTATTTTCCATGTTATGGTGCTAATCGAGCTCTAGTTCGTTTATTTCTCGTCTTCTTCTTGGTTGCCATTCCATTTCGTTATCATCCTGGTAAATTTCATATGGTTGTCTCATATAACTCTAAGGTCTATTTCGTTAGCTCGTCTTCCGGCGCTTTCTCCTGGTTATATATTTTTCTCCATTTTGGTTCAGTTCTCTCCATTTTCCTTTCCACTCCTTTTGTCTTTTCATCATAACACCTTTTTCCATTGGGTGTTTGTCGCATCTCGAGTCGTCTATTGTTGTAATTTTGTGCTTAATTTGCATCTTGTCTCCATAACTGGCGTGAGGTTTAATATTGCGGTCCATTTTTTCTTTTTCATTTCCTCTTGAAATTCTTGTATTGTTGTTTCCCTTTTTTGTTGTATTTTTTCTCTCTGGTTCATCCATGGCTATGATATTAATGGTGGTCGTTCTTCCCATATTACCTAATTCGTATATCGGGTTCGGTTCTCGCTGACTTATTTGTCGTTTGTGATACATTATTGCCACGTCTTTCTCCATACCGTCGTTCACTAATTTTCGATTATTTGGTTACTTGGATAATTTCTCTGTTTATTCGTCGGTTATAATTCGTAGCATTTTGACAATCGGGGACTCTACCAATATTCCCTTTATTTCCATCATTGGGTAGCTTTATTCTTATCTTTATTGGTTTCATCTCCTCTCATATCTCTTTGGGTGCTTCCCTATATTTGGCTATCAACTTCATTCTGTTCTCTCTGTGTATCGGAATCTCATTATGTCCTGTATCCGTAAGCTTCTACAAATATTTTCATTGAATCGGTCTCGTTAATGATTAATCGGTAATAATTTCCTGGCTTGATCTATCTGCTTGTTCTGTCATTTTTTATCTGGTTTTGCCTCAGATTATCTTTGTCTCTCTTTTTCTATCCCAGGTTTTATTTCTTTGTTGTTACAATATTTGAATTTCTGCCATTATTTCCGCTGTCTTTTCCTCCGATTTCATTTTTGTTTAATGTACTAACATCTTATCCTTTCGGCCATATTAGAGCATTCGCTAGGTGTAATATCTCGCTTTATTTTTCTTCCCTGGACAATTATAAAGGTTGTATTTTTGTAGCATGGGTCCTAGCTTTTTCACTACCCAATATACAACTCGTTTGTGCTTTCGCCTTTTGTGGCTATTATCTGTTCTCGGTATTTCTGAAAAATCAATAATTACCTGTACCTCTTCTCTATCATATTTCTTTCAAATTTCTTTGGTACTTTTTTATCATATCTTTCCATGATGCCGTGAATGACCATTTTATCCTGGTTGATATCCTTTTCGCAATCAGTTTCATTATTCTGCTGTATTCGCGGTTGTTTATCTCTTTGAGTCTTATAGAACATTTGGTTTCGATTACGTCTTCTACAATCTCGTTGATTTCTTTATATTCGGTTTATCTTTCTTGTTACGCTTCGTTTCCATTTCTTCTAATTCGGATTTTGATTCTATCTTATATGGTTTGTTTTCCTCGCATGACTGAAATATTTCTCCTCCCAGACTGTTATCTCGCTTTCATCTTCGTCTGTTTGATCGTCTGGTAATTGTGTCTCATCATATTAATTATGTGGTTGTTCCTCCTCTTTCATTATCTTGTTGGCCCTTTTATTTGGAACCATTAATCTCTTTTATTTTATTCTCGATTTGAGTTGACTCCACGTGGGCTTTTCTTTTCTGATTCTTGTTTCTATTTTTTTAGCAGTATCCTCTGGATTCGATTTTTTGTTATTATTAGCGTTCTAATATTCTTTTTCTTTTCCTTGTGACGTTGATGCTTCCTGCTCATCTCTTTGTAGTTTCTAATTGTTTGCTCCTCCCTTTCTTGAGATAGCACTTTCTTTGTCATCACTTCTATTTTTTTGGATCTATTGCTTGCTCTGTTTCTAAATGTTTTAACGCTCACGTCTATTTTTAATATTAAGCCTTCTGTTTTTAGTTCGGCTTTCTCTTTGTTTCAGGATCGCTTCTTTTTCTTTTAAATGATCCTCCTCTTGTTCTAAAGCTCCCTTGCTATTTTTCTCGAGTGTACTCTCTGTCTTTTGTGTCATAATTTCTTCTTCGAGTTCGTCTATCTCGTACTATTAGTGTTCCCCGTTTGATCTTCCGTTATCATTCATCTCTTGCTCCGTTTCATCTCTTTAGTTCCGGTTTCATTCGGTTTCTCTATTTATCGTTTCTTTTAACTGTCGACGTCTTTGTTTTTCCTCCTCTGTAAATCTCCATTTTCTCTATCGTGGTTTAATTCAAACTGGTTTCTTCGTTAGCAGATATATTTCTCCCCCTGTTTCAAACACACGCTCCGCCCTCCTATGTGTGTGCATTTCATCTGGAATTTCCATCCTCATCATATTAATTCTTTTTCGGGGTTTGTTTTCGATTTCCCATCTTTGCTGGATTTCCTGGCGCTTCCTCTATTTGTAGTCTTTGCATTCGCTTGTTGTTGCTTCTTGGAATATTCTCTAGTTTCGCAGCTCTTGAATCTCCTCATTGCTTCTCATTACATTGATTCGTTTGTTGCTGTATATTGGCGGGCATCTGTTGATCATCTCTTTTTAATTCCATGGATTCGTTTGTAATGTTTCCCGTAACATGTCTCTTTGCATCACGTTAATTTGGACCCAATAGAGTGTTGAATGTTCTGGTTTGGTTCTCTTCTTATGTTACATTGCCTTCGAAATGTCCTTGTTTTCCAACAAAATTTTGTTACCATGCTTGTTATTAGGTTGTCTACATATTTTCTCAGTATGCCCTCGTCTACCACATTTTTGACAATTTGTAATTTCGGAACATTTCTCTGACCGATGTCCTATTCTTTGACATATGAGTCATTTTTCATTTGTAAATTGGATGTTCTGAAATATATTATACTTACTGGTATTTACCCTTCTATCTCCGGGATTTCTCGTGTGGCTTGAACATCTTGCATGTGCTCTTGGAATTGATTTGTTTCATAGCTGGATGGTATTTTGTTTTGGGTTCGTTGGCGTTGACTTGTTGGTGTTGTTGGATTCTAGTGGCCAAGACTGCCACTTGATATCCAGTCCTAGATGGGCTTCACATCTATTTGCGATTTGCTACTGCTTTATCTAACGTTTCTGGTGCCAAACATCCAAAGGTTGGTCGTATGTCTTCCTCTTGATTCCTCTTATGAAGACGTCTACATTTTATCTTCGGGCAAATCTGTTTCTCCGGAAGGTCTTCTTTACACAATTTCTTCAATCGCAGCGTATACGGCATTTGATTTTATTCGTCTTTGTTTTCGATGTAGGAAGTCCAATATCTTCCTATCCCTATTTTCTTCTTATCCCGAATATCTTTATTAAGACTCTTTAATTCTCTGTCCCACGTGGTCAATTTCGCTGGTCCTCGCTTTTTTCCTACAAATACATCTTGTGGCGCTCCCTTCAATATAAGGAGTAGCCGCTCTTTTACCTTTTGATCTTGTCCAGTGAACAGATATTTTTATACACTTTCGAATTTTTTATGAATGTGTTCCAATTTGTTGAAGGACTACCGTCAAAACGGTTCTCTTCTAAAACTTTTTCTGAATTCTTCCTATGTCACATTTATGTATTCAACATTGTATTGCGATCCGGAATCATGTTGGGAATCTGTGGAATTTCCATGTTTTTGAGTTAATGTTTGAGTCTTTTAATTTCTTTCTCGTTTTCTGCTTCTATTTATGGCAAACCGGTTTTCTATATCGTGTTATTTTCGGTTTTCTTCGCTTACTGTTGATTCAACGTCGGTTAGATCCACTATCTGTGGCGTGTTCCTGTTGCTGCTGTAATTGCTACTCCGGTTTTGGCATTCTACTGTTGCGAGCTTTTCTCTTTTTTTCCGCTTTTAAAAACTCTTTTCTCTATTCTCTTGGCTTTTGTTCTGTGCGGTTGCTGATGCTATCATATGTTACGGTTATTCGTCTGGCTTGACTTCTCTTCTCTTGCTTTGGTTGCTTTGAAACTTTGCGTTGCTTATCTGCTTTTAACTACTCTGACGTTTATTTTCCAAAATCTTTTCTGCTCGTCCTATTCAAATTTTACACATCGTCTTCGGGGGACCTCTATTACGTAATGTCCGTATATCCCGTATTTCTCATTCATTATCTTGTATAACATCCAGATTTCCATGCCATTGTTGTGCTTCGATATGGGCGCGGTTCTTTTAACCAGAGTCCGCTTGCTACTAGAGAATTTCTTCATGATTTTCATATTCCTCAGTTCTTTCTACCATCATATTGTCCTTAATCGATGTCATAATTGAATTTTTTCACCGCTGGCCATAATCTCTCTTCGCTGCGTTTTCTTTTTGCATTTTTGCGTAGTCTTACTAATTGAATTTATTATCAGCATTACTTACGCTGCTTATTACTAGCTGTGGTTTACCAAATCATTTTAATCATGTAATTTCTTTTCATTATGGCTGCATGGTTGTATTTTCTCTTGCATTGGTTGTCTTCCATTATTTCCTTCTTTGTTGTACGTTTTGGAGTGCTTGTCTGTAGTTGTAATGCTTCGTGAATGAAAGGTGGCTGTCGTCCATGATTCTTCCTTTTTTCCATGTTTCGTTTCTTTAGGTTCTCTCTTAGATTGTTTTATAGGTTGATTCTGTCGCATTTAACTTGAGTGGTTTCCTTGCTTATCGTTCTCCAATGTCAATTGAGTTCCTTTTATGGATATTTATTACATATTTTCCAGTTCCTTTTTCATCGGTATGCGAACTTTCGATTCTGGTTATCGTTTTACTTGTTCGCATTGGATTCTTTTGGTTTACTGGTCGTTTTCTTTTAGTTCGTATACGCAGATTTTTGTGATAGGTTTTTCACCTGTGTTCTCAATTTTACTATTTCTTTCCTCATTTGCTGCATTTGACTCATTATTTATTATTACTGCTTTACTTTCTCTGATTCTGTTCGTTGATACGGTTGTTCTCTTGTTTCCTTTTCCGCGATGTTTTGTCGTAAACTGATTCTTAACAACCTTTCTTGTTATTGATTTCCAGTAATCATCTCTCCTCTCTGGAACGTTGTACTATTGTACTTTCCACGTTTTCTCTTTAGTTGGGATACGATATTTTTGGTTTTTGATATCATTCATTTGATTTGGCATTTAATTCTCTCATTTACCGTTTCCGTTTCTTTTTAGTTTTCGAATATTACAACTTTTGTAATAGGTTCTTTACCCGTATTTTCGACTTTATCTCTTCTCCCCTCTTTGGATCTGATTCTACTTTTATCGTTATCTTCTTTTCTCGTGCTCGCGTTGGTATGGCTCTTTCTTGGTGTTGTGGATTTTTCTCTCCAGCGTTTTGGCTAGTGTGCACGTTATTATTTATATCATTGTTGGCACATATTAATATTCTGCATTTCCTTCTTAGGCTATTCCCATTCACATTTCTTTCCTGCTTTCATATTCATTTTCCAACAATCGATAATTTTGTTTTGTAACATACTTGTTCAATCGTTTCTATTCCTCTGTTTATTATTTCGCAATTCTGCCTATTCCTTGGCTTTACTTTGGATTTTTACGTTTCTATCTTCTGTAGCATCGTCTTTACATACATCTTTTGGTGTCTGGCATTGATTGATAAATTTTTCAGATCGTATTTCTTATCTTTCCTTGTTTTCCTATGCGAATCAAATTTGACAACTTATTACTTTGTATTCATCGTCAGTTGCAAGCATATTCCTTTGCTTGCGCTTTCCTTTTCTCATTTATTGTTGTATCTGAACGATTTATTTCCTGTGATGTTTTCGTCGGCTTCCGTTAACTTGATGGACGTGATTATATCATTATTTTTTGTAGGTAGGGTCGGTCGTTTGATTTTTTCCTTGTTTGTAGTGACATAATCCCTCTGTTTCGTTTTCTCTCGTTACTGCTGTTGTTCGTTTCCCAACGTTCCTCGTCTTAGATGATTCCTTTTTTCTCTTGTTGTGCGGATTTTTTTCGTCTCTCGCATTTTGATCCTCTTGGTTTTTTGTTGTTGTTCACCATCTCCTTCACCGTTATTGCCCATCCGGGGTATTCTTTGAAATGGTCGCCTCGACATTTATTTGTTTCAATTTATTTCCCGTATACTTTTATTATTCTCGCTTTTATATCGTCCATCTCTTTTATCTCTTGTTGCTCGCTTGGAATCTTATTTAGCCTTTCGATGCCATCTATGTATCATCATTAGTAGTTGTTCCTTTCTATCTCCGATTCGTATTGCTTCTTTTGGTATGATTGGTGAAATTGCAGTCCTTCCCATTTCACATTTGCTTTTATCGTCTTTGGGAGATGGATTAGTGAGCATATATTGTTCTTTAATAGAACGTTTCTGTTTCTTACGCATATAATTTACCGTTAAATACTTTAAGTGTGATCGTACTTTCGTAGGTTCCACTTCATCAAGTTGGCTGCTGCTTTCGTACTTGTTTTGGCATCGATAGCTTCCCATAATGTTTGATGTGTTGTTTACCCATCATTTTCTCTTTCTCTTGTTGTCGCATTAACTGTGTTATAAAATTTTATTGCACTTGCCTGCCTGGATTTCAGCGTGTAATGTAAGCTACATTGTTTCTCCATGTCTTTTTCTTTGATACGTTGCATCCCGTTTTTAGTAATTCTCTCAGAACTGTTGTAATGAATTGGCATCCTGCTTGCAACTGCGAACATTAATGGTGTGTCCCTCTTCGATTGGATATGTTTGAGGCGTGTCCGCCATTCTGCATAAGTTGAATATATTCTATTATCCTTGAAGTATTTCTGTCTGCTGTGTACTGCCAATATGTAGGCGGTAACGGCTTCCCTTCCTACAATCTGCCATAGTGAAGATCTGGGCTATGCTTTCCTTGATACGGATCCATTTTCTGGTGGACTTCTAGCTCCTTTGGCGTAATCCATAGCGATTTTTCCCGCATTTTGTTTACTATTCTCATCTCATCCTTTCCTTCGACCCTTCTAGATTTATTTCTCTGATGGCTTTCACTATTTATATCCATCTTGTCTACATTATCTTGAGTCGCCGTTAGAGTTATTTTGGGTTCAATCCGTTTAGGCGCTTCCTCTACGGTATTATTTGATGTTGCTTCTAATTTTTTCGACTCATCGTTAGTCCTTTATACTTCAGTGTTGAGTTTGTGATTACTGGTTTGGCATACCTCTGATTTTCTGGTCTCTTGTTAATTGTATCTTCGCGTTTATTATGCTTTTGCCATCTGCTCACCGTTTCTTGACTCACGTTAAAATAGGTCTGCTGTGAGTGAGGTTATTACTAGTTCTAACGCGAGCATTGTTCTCGGACTTACATACACTTATCCTCAATTAAGCGTCCTTTACCAATCTTGTAATTTTCTGGCTACATCCTTGGGATAAAATTATCTGGGCAGTTGCGATTATTACCAATCTCCAACCTGAAAGTTACTGCTCACGCACGTACTCTCTTTTTATCGTGCAATTCTTATAGCTCTCTTGGTTAAATCTAATATCCATACCTGCTGTTTTCCAGATCTCTTGCATTCGCTCTTGAATCCTGTTACATAAATCATCAATTTCCATATACTGTGATATTGCGTGGTTGATATCTAAGTCTATCGGCATATTGCATTCTCTGCCGTACATTAATTGAATGGACTCATTTTTGTTTGCTGAATGTATTGAATTCTATATGCCATAAGCATAGATTTATACTATCTATCCAATCCTTTTGGTGTCTGCTTACATAATTCGACATCATTTTCTATTAGTATTGCCGTTAAATTCGTCGGTTTGACCATTTGTTTGCGGGTGTATGTGATGTTTTCTCAGCTTCGCAATTCTGAAGCGTTAATTCGTTACTTCCTCTATTATTTCGCTCATTAAAGTTTGGTTCTTGATCAGTTAGGATCTGTTTGGCCGATGTTCCGTATCTTTACCAGCATATTTCCTCTAACTAGATTTCTCGCTATTGTTCTAGCTTTTTGATCTTTGGTTATTGCGAATGCTTCCGGGAATTTGATAAATAATCTGTCACTACCAATTATGTAAATATTCCCATCGTTGGTTTCTGGTAAGGGTCCTACTACATCCATTTGCGATCATTGTCATGGGTTCTGGTGGAATTTGGGCATTGGCTTTTAACGGTGCTTTCAATTTACTTCCTGTGCTATTTTCTGGTTGCACATTATTAGCACAATTCATTTATCCATCCTTTTACGTCCTCTCTGATTATATTGGCAATAATGAACTTTTTCGCACGCTCAGTCTTGCTTCCGTCTTTTTTGCTGTACATGTGTCCTACCAAGTTTTCCATCGTAGATATTGCATCAGCACCTCACTTTTCGTTCCTCCTACATCTCTCGGTAAACACATAAGTCGTTTCTCACCATCCATTAGTAATAACCATCCTTATCTTCCATAGTGTATCGATGTCTGTGTTATTCTCCATATGCTCCTTTAATTTACTATTGTTGTCGAAGATTTTCATATTGTTCGTTTCTATGGAATTCGATTATTGTTTTTAGCTCCTTGTCTTCTTTCGCTTTCATTTCTCAGTTTTGTGAAATCAATTATCTTCTGCGAGATCATGCATATGCGTCTTACATCCTGATCCATCAGTTCCTCGAATACAAATCTTGACATACAATCTGCGTTAGCGTGATGCTTTTTCCTGATTTGAATTTTATTTATACGGTGAGTATCTTGCAACTGCATCGACCCATCTCATTAATCTGCTCGATGTTCTTTGTTGTTTGACCTACCATTAACTAATGCGTTTGATTGATCTGTATGCTGATGTATATCTCGTGACCCATAATAAATATTTTGAAATGTTTAATACTTGAATTATCGCTAATGCTTCTCTTTTCAGTCACGGAAATAATTTCTTTTCATGTTTCTTTGAGCGTCGACTGTTAATATCCAATAACTTCGCTCTCTTATTTCTCGTCATCCCATTTTTCCTTAGGACTGCTCCAGATGCATAATCCCCACTTTGCATCTGTGCTAACAAAAACGGTTTCTAAAATCTGGAGTCGTACGATATTTGGCTGTGCAAAATATCAGTTTATCTTCTGAGTGTTTTCAAGGCTGTTTTGTTGTTTCCTCTTCCCATATAAACGGGGTGCTTTTTTGGTTCAACTCTTGTTATTGGTTTCGCGATGTTGCATAATTCTTGATGAACTTCCGATAATATCCACATTAAGCCTAAGAAATTCTGCACTTGTTGTGACTGTCTTTGGTGCTGGGCAATCTTTATTCTTTCGATGTTCTTGGATCGGTTCTTGCCTTTCGCCGACACAATGTGGTGCCTTAAGAAGTGACTTTTTCTTTTGTCCCAATCGCATTTTGATGGTTTCAATTTCAATTTCCATTGTCTCAGTCGAACAATACATTACGGCATGTCTTTTAAATGGTTGCTCGAAGGTACTAGAATAGATAAAATAAATCATCAATATATACCATACATTGTTCTAATGCCGTGAGTTACAAAGTCATACATCTCTGGAATGAAGCTGGTGCGTTTGGGTTAGTCAAAAGGCCATTTTCTTGAATTTGTATAAATCTTTTCCCAATTGTAAAGGCAGCTTTTCTTCTTCTGTCCTCCTCTTTGACCTTTATTTGCCAATAGCACTTTTTAAAATCTAAGCGATGTAAAATAGGCTGGCTCCGTCAACGTTTGCTTAACATTTCATTTATATCCGCGTAGCTGCGTATGTATCCCGTTTTGTTACCGCATTGAGTCGTCGATAGTCTATGCAGAACCGTTGTGTTCGTCTTCTCTTTACCATGACCTGGAAATTGCCTGGGGGCAACTTTGGTCGATTACTCCTGCGTTCTAGCATTCTTCTGCCACTTCTTTTCTGCTCTGATTTTTTGAAGCTTCTTGCCAATCGATATTGGCGTAGTGTTATTGGGGTATCGTCTGTTGTGGTATCGTGTGTGCGTTACGTCGCTTGTACCGAGATCTAAGTCGGATGCTGCAAATTATCTTTTAAATTTCCCATAAGTAGTTTTTTGTAGTTGTTCTTTCTCGTTTTCGTTTAGTATTCCTGACTGTCGATTGTCCATAGTTTTTCCTCAGTTCCTGCAGTTTTGCTGTTGGAAGTTCAATGTCCATCATTGGTGTTAGCTTTCCCAGTCTTTCGTTTTCATAGATAACTTTATCTTCCTCGTCAAAATTTGTAATGTTGATCGGAATCACTGTTTATCGTTTACATTACACTATTTCTCTGGCTAATTGGCAGTTCCTTCTTTTCTCGAATTTGTGATTAGGCTTCGAAAATCATTTCACCTCTAGTTTTTCTTCGTTCACTTTTTACGTAACAAATCATTGGTGCGTCCTGGCCACTATTATTTTCTCTGGAGCCATACTCACCTCTGATTCAACATACATATTTCGTCGGTTTATCTCATCCAGCTCCATTGATCCTAGATCTTATTATTAATCCTTTTAGTAATTCTGGGCATGAGATCTGATTCCAATTATAACCAATCTGCGCTTCAGATTCTGATAACTGCTAAATACAGTATTGATTTTTCACATTTTTATATTCGCATTATTGACCAGATTTTTCCGATAAACCGCTACCGATTCTTTGCTGCAAGTTATTACAATCCATGTTTAGCTTCTTCTATACATGGACCCACAATTTTCGGGTATTTTATCCATTTTTATAGCTGAAATGTTTTGCTCCCTGCTATCAATCATTGCTTTGATTTCTACTCCATTTATCTCTATGGGTATCGTTAATTGTTTGCGTCCAGCTAGTGTATGTAACATAGCTATAGTTCGAGTTTCTGGATCCTTGATTCCACACTTCTGATCTTTGGCTGCCGTTCTTTGGTACTTAAGTCTGCCCATTGGTTCGCTATGGCCACTGGAATTAAATATTTCGTAATGTTGTTGATCTGGTATTGGTACGTGGTTCTTTCTACTGGCATATTTGCTCTCTACCGATGATGTTGTTTCTTTTAGGCATTCATATACTCGGTGCGTGGATGATGTTAGTGTCCACTATGTCTTGTCTTTCGCATTTTTCCATTGCTTGAGTTGCTCTTGAGGTTAGCATTTGTGCTTCCTCCTTGGTTTTCGTCGTTTGTCGCTGTTACTATTCATCTCTGAAATTTATCCATCGTTTCCAGTTACTCGCTTTTGTCGCTTCATTCTTGCGTTTTCTCGGCTTCTAGTCTCATTATTGCTTTAAATTTCCGGTCCAACTTCTTCATTCAGTTACCATTCATTTTATTTTAGAATTCCACTATTCTCTATCCTGTGGATATCTTTTGAGTGTCCATGAACACCATTTGTCTTAGCTAAAAAACGTTAAGAATCCACATTGCCCATTTTCCAAAGTTGATTTTCCTCTCTCTTTTGTAGATATCGAACATGCTAACATTTGTGTTATGATTACTCTTACGATTTGGAATGATGAGAATTATTTCCTAAAATCCTGCCATCATCTGCTCCAAAGATAAGAATCTTCCCCACATGGCTTTCATCATATTTGCGTGTTAGCGTGTTGAAAATGATTCTGGGTGATAGTAACAATTCGTAGGTTGGCGTTTCTCTCCATAGTTGTTACCTTCCCGTTATAGTTACATGTTGGGATATTATTGCTTGCCTTTGCTGCTGGAAATAATAAATGTTCTCTGGCTCGTTCCAGATCTTTTCGTTTGGTATATTCCACTCTGTGATATATCAACTGGTTTTGAATTCTGCTTTCACTGTGCAATTCTGTTAATCAAATATTTTGGTGTGCTACTATTACTCGAGTTGGAAACTGTAACCAACTTCCATCTCTTAATTCTCGGAATAACGCGCCATATACATTCTTGCAACTGAACATGTTGCGGTACAAATTTTCGGGGTTTATCATCCTTGTTACTCGTTGAGCGAATCTGATTTTTCTTTATGCATATCTCCTAATTCGTTTATGCATTTATCTCTTGGGATTGTTAAATTCTTCATGGCAATTTTGCAATTGTCTTTTCACATTTGTACGTGTACATAACTTTCTCCAACGCATTCTTCAAATATCCCTCTTTGGAGTTGGTAATAATGTGATGCATTATCCGGATTTGTGATTGCCATGCCAATTTTTGTTTTTAATATTTCTCTTGTTCAAGATACAGTCATTTTTTAACCAAATCGTAGTTATATTTTCTCTGTTGATGCCAATTCCTTTATGATATAAGAAATCCATTCTTGTTATTTATATACAGATATAATTTTACATCTTTATGGCGATCTATTTTGCGCTTTTTGCGTTGATATTGCCTTTTCGCGATAAGAATATTCCTTTTATAATTCGTACTGGCTACCCATTTCGTCACATTGCCTCACCATCCGTCCTTTTATAAATTCTCATTCGGATTTGGTATCAGTTGATATTTTTTACTACTGTTGCGTGTGACCCTCTGATCCGATTAGTTGTGGTTATCGTTTTGGGTTTTCCGATTCTTCCGGCTTCTTCGTATTTCATACTAATGCACTTTTTTGCGTTGTTAGTTTCTGTCTCTCTGTGCACTTGCTCCTTGCACTTCATCAAATATTGCACTTTTCAATAAGGTAGTCTACAAGTTCTGGTATCGGCGTGATATACGCATCGTGACATTCCCGTATTGCATTGCATCTATCTGTTTGCCTAACATTGACGGGTACTCATGCTTGTGTATCTGTATCGAAATTATTCCTTGTTATTTTCTAACTTTACTGATAACTTTCAATCACTACTACTCCTCTTGACTAGTTATTCAAATAGGGTGTACTCTCCCTCCTTTGACATGTTCCGTCTCCAGCCGTTATTCTTCCCGCAGCGTTATACTCGGTAGTTTTTTATCTTTCCTTCTTCGGCTGCTACATTCACTCTCCAGCTATGAGATGCGTCCTGTCGTGAATCCTTCTTCACATTCGGCGCTCCGCGTTTACAGAAACCACTGTTGTTTCCGTTCCAGCTTCTATAATTGTTTGAATGCGAGTGATCGTCCGCAATGAAATGCGCTACAATTTTCCTTGTTACTGAACATTCTTTTATTTCCGTTTTAATTGAAGTCTACTTCTTGATATTACGCTTATACGATACTGCCTGTAGCTGGTTGTCTGTAATCTTCCGGGGTCAGCTTTGCACTCTTCCGTTTTCTTTTAGTGAGTATTTATCACCAATCTTTATGTTGTCACAATCATATACTACAAATGGTTCTACCCCTTTCACGCACATCATCCATATGAGTATTGTAGTGATTATCGTATTCATCCCTTTTCTAGCTGTTTTTGGATCGCTTGCATTAATCGTTGTTTCGAATTCCGTTAATAACTCTTTTAACTTCGCTTGCATCATCTCGGTTTGATCATCTTTACTTACCAAGTTTATAAAGGCTTGCCATCCACCTTGAGTCAGGATGAATGGTTCAATTACTTTCCTGATAATGTCTGTTATTGCGAATTCATATCCGTTTGGATTGTATCTTGGAGTTCGCTTTCTGTATATCACTATCGTATTGTACATCAGGTAGGCCATTCCTACCAAATATCTATTTGGATCGTCTGATCGTTTTGTTAAGTGATTTATTATCAACAGTAATTCCTCTGGATCTCTGGTTGTAGTTCGTACCTTGTTGTCCATGATTTTATTTATTATTGGCTTTATTGCTGCCCAAAGCTGTTTCGCTTCTGCTCCGATATTATTGAGTTTTAAATTTCTCTTTATTTCTGGATTTGCTAATCCCAGCATATCAGTTATCAATCTATTGATCCACTTTGCTCCTTGTTCTTGGCCTTTCAGTTTTCCCTGTAACTGCTTCGTTACTTGGCTAAGCTTGTTTAATTTCGTTGTCAGTTGATCCATCTGCATTTGTTCTTTCGTTTTCTTTTCTGGAGCTGGTTTATCAATTTTTGGTCGTCCTCTGGATTTCTTTTCCATTACCGTACCTGTTTCTTTTCGTTTGGGTTGTTCATCTGTTGTTTCTTTGGATGTTGTAGCTCCTCGTTCATTTATCCAGTTATCCCCATTCGTCTCCTGTCGAGCTTCGGCGTCTTCTCTCTTTCTTTTTATTTTTCCTCTTCGGTATCTGGCTCTATAATTTCGACTGGCTGTATTTGACCGCATATTAGCTCGTCTGGTTCATCTGTTATCAGATCGTTTTCATCTTCTGTCATGAACAAATCTCTTGATTCCGGTATTCTCCGGGTTGTTTCCTCGTCCACAATATTATTTAGATCATTTAATATCTCTTCATCTCCTGTTGTGATGACGACTACTTCATCTGCTGCAGGTGGAACTTCTGGCGTATTTAGACTTTCTTGTCGTCCTATTGGCGTTTTCGTTCTGATTTCTCTTTTATTGAGTTCTCTACCCGCGATCTTTGCTACTGTTAATACATTTATTGATCCCAATTGCATTTGCGTAACTCCGATTTCGAGATCGTCGTCTAATGATCGTCCTTGGTATTGTAAATGAAATGGCGGTTCATACGGTATTCTCTTTTTCACTTCACTCACCTTGGCAGTGATATAAAATTCTCTTTCGATTGGCTCGAAATCTGGCATCATAATTTTTAAACTATACTTCTCTATCGTTGTGGCTGCCCATTCGGTATGTTTCCATTTTCGGATAATTTCTCGGAATTGTTCTGGGTACCACGCATACATTCTCCGATACTCCTCTATTTCCTTTACGATATTTCGCAGATTCTCCACTCTGCTACAAGAATCGATTATCCATTTGGCTAAATCTGTTACCGTTCGTCTTTGATTCTTTGCTCCGGTCCTCAATATCGCTGCTAATTCTCTACATTTTTGCGTTTCCGTTAATCTCGTTAGTCCTTCCTCCACAGGGTCGTCTATATCTGTGGGCAAGTATTTGGTTCCTGGTATTCGTTTCTCGAGTACACTGATTCGCGGTCTCGCTTGTTCTTGTTGAATTCGTAATTTCATTTCTCGTTCTGTTTCTACTTCGATCGTAATGTATATCGTATCATCTTTTACAAATTGAGATGTTACATATTTTTTCAACAGAAATTGTGGTACTCCTCCCGCAACATTTTCAGTGGATTTTGGCTTTTGACTTATCATAGATCTTGGGTCCATTCCCAGTTTTTCGCTGTGTCGCTCTTCCCATTTTCCGGGTTTGGCGATTGAAATCGTGACTTTTCGATTAAATGGCCACTCTAACTTGTCGTCATATCTGCCTCTTGCTAACAGAAAATACACTGATAGATATTTTCCTTTTCCTACCCCATCTCCGTTTGGGTACACTCTCAATTTCATCCGGTATCCTCCGATCTCTGTATAGAATTGATGACTTGTGATACCGATGATTTTTTCTTCTTCAGCCGATTTTACTTTTTCAGCCCATCCACCTATTTTCCATGTGTATGGGGCTAATCGAGCTCTATCGTTTATTTCCTCGTCTTCTTCTGGTTGCCATTCCATTTCGTTTAGCATTTCCTCTGGTAAATTTTCATATGGTTCGTCTTCATATAACTCTAAGGTTATTTCGTTAGCTGCGTCTTCCGGCGCTTCTCCTGGTATATATTTTCTCCATTTTGGTTCAGTTCTCTCCATTTTCCATTTCCACTCCTTTGTCTTTTCATCATACACCTTTTTCCATGGTGTTGATCGGCATCTCGAGTCGTCTATTGGTTGTAATTTTGTGCTTAATTTCGCATCTTGTCTCCATAACTGGTAGATGGTTAATATTTGGTCCATTTTTCTTTTCATTTCCTCTTGAAATTCTTGGATCTGTTGTTCCCTTTTTGTTGTATTTTTTCTCTCTGGTTCATCCATGGCTATGATATTAATGGTTTGTCCATCTTCCCATATACCTAATTCGTATATCGGGGTTCGTTCTCGCTGACTTATTTGTCGTTTGTGATACATTATTGCCACGTCTTCTACCATACCGTCGTCACTATTTTCGATTATTGGTTGGATAATTTCTCTGTTTATTCGTCGGTATAATTCGTGCATTTGACAATCGGGATCTACCAATATTTCCTTTATTTCATCATTTGGTAGCTTTATTCTTATCTTTATTGGTTCATCTCCTCTCATATCTCTTTGGTGCTCTCCATATTTGGCTATCAACTGATCTGTTCTCTCGTTATCGAATCTCATTATGTCTGTATCCCGTACAGCTTCTACAAATATTTTCATTGAAATCGGTCTAGTTAATGATAATCGGTTAATATATTTCCTGGCTTGATCTATTGCTTGTTCTGTCATTTTTATCTGGTTTTGCCTCATTATCTTTTGTCTCTCTTTTTCTAATCCAGGTTTTATTTCTTTGTTGTACAATATTTGAATTTTCTGCCATATTTCCGCTGTCGTTTCCTCGATTTCATTTTTGTTTAATGTTACTACATTTATTCCTTTTGGCCATATTAGAGCATCCGCTAGGTGTATATCTCGCTTTATTTTTCTTCCCTGATAATATAAAGGTTTATTTTTGTAGCTGGGTCCTAGCTTTTTCACTACCCAATCATACAGCTCGTTTGTGCTTTCGCCTCTTGTGGCTATTATCTGTCTCGGTATTTCTGGAAAATCAACAATTACCTGATACTCTTCTCTATCATATTCTTTCAAATTCTCTTGGTACTTCCTTATCATATCTTTCCATGATGCCGTGAATGTACCATTATCTTGTTGATGTCCTTTCGCAATTAATTTCATTATTCTGCTGTATGCGGTTGTATCTCTGAGGTTTAAGAACATTTGGTTTCGATCTACTTCTTCTACGATCTCGTTAATTTCTTTTAATATCTCAGTTTCATCTTCTCTTGGCACGTTCGTTTCCATTTCTTCTAATTCGGATTTTGATTCATCCTTATATGGTTTGTTTTCCTCGCATGACTGAAATATTTCTCCGCCCAGACTGCTTATCTCGCTTTCATCTTCGTCTGTTTGATCGTCTGGTATTTGTCTCATCATATTAATATGTGGTTGTTCCTCCTCTTTCATTATCTTTGTTGGCCCTTTTATTTGGAACCATATCTCTTTTATTTTATTCTCGATTTGAGCTTTACTCCACGTGGGCTTTTCCTTTCTGATTCTTGTTTCTATTTTTTGTAGCAGTATCCTCTGGATTCGATTTTTTGTTATTATTGGTTCTAATATCTTTTCTTTTCCTTGTGACGTTGATGCTTCCTGCTCATCTCTTTGTAGTTCTAGTTTTGGCTCCTCCATTTCTTGCGATAGCACTTTCTTTGCCAGCACTTCTATTTTTTGATCTATTACTTGCTCTTGTTCTAAATGTTTTAACGTTTCGTCTATTTTTAATATTAATGCCTTCTTTCTTAGTTCGGCTTTCTCTTGTTTCAGGATCGCTTCTTTTTCTTTTAACTGATCCTCCTCTTGTTCTAAAGCTTCCTCTTGCTTTATTTTCTCAAGTGTACTCTCTGTCTTTTGTGTCATAATTTCTTCTTCGAGTTCGTCTATCTCGTACATTAGTGTTCCCTCGTTTTGATCTTCCGTTATCATCATCTCTGCTCGTTTCATCTCTTTAGTTTCCGGTTCATTCGGTTTCTCTATTATCGTTTCTTTTAACTGTCGACGTCTTTGTTTTTCCTCCTCTGTAAATTCTTTGATGGCCTCTATTTTCTCCATCGTGTTTAATTCAACTGTTTTCTCGTTAGCAGTTATCATATTTCCTCCCCCTTTGTTCTCAACACACTGCTCCGCAGTGTGAATTTCATCTGGAATTTCCATTCTCATCATATTGATTCTTTTCGGGGTTTGTTTTCGATTTTCCCATCTTTGCTGGATTTCTTGGGCTTCCTCTGTTTGTAGTCTTTGCCATTCAGCTTGCTGTTGCTCTTGATATTCTCTAGTTCTCAGCTCTTGAATCTCCTCATTGCTTCTCATTACGTTGATTCGTTGTTGTTGTATATTGGTGGGCATCTGTTGTATCATCTCTTTTAATTCCATGGGCATTCGTTGTAGTGTTTCTCGTAGCATGTCTATCTCTTGCATCACGTTAATTTGTGGATTTCCCATAGAGTTGTTTGATCTTGGCTGGTTTGGTTCTCTTCTTATGTTACATTGCCTTGCAAAATGTCCTTGTTGTCCACAATTGTAACATGCTTTGTTAATAGGTTGTCTACATATTTTCTCAGTATGCCCTCGTCTACCACATTTTTGACAAGTGTAATTTCGGAAACAATTCTCTGACCGATGTCCTATTCTTTGGCATATGGAGCATTTTTCATTTGTATTTGGATTGTTTCTGAAATTATTATTATAACTTACTTGGTTATTACCTCTATCCTCCGGATTTCTCGTTGTTGGTGGCTTGAACATCTGCTGTGCTCTTGGAATGAATTGATTCATAGCTGGATTGGTATTGTTGTTTTGGTTGTTAGCGTTGACTGTTGATGTTGTTGGTTCCGTGGCCAAGACTGCCACTTGATATCCCAGTCCTAGATGGGCTTCACATCTATTTGCGATTGCTACTGCTTTATCTAACGTTTCTGGTGCCAAACATCCAAGGTTGGCTCGTATGTCTTCCCTCTTGATTCCTCTTATGAAGACGTCTACCATTTTATCTTCGGGCAAATCTGTTTCTCCGAAGGCTTCTTTACACAATTTCTTCAATTCGCATGCGTATACGGCATTTGATTCATCTCGTCTTTGTTTTCGATGTAGGAAGTCCAATATCTTCCTATTCCCCTTTTTCTCTATCCCGAATATCTTTATTAAGAACTCTTTAATCTCTGTCCACGTTGTCAATTTCGCTGCGTCTCTCGCTTCTTCTACAAATACATCTTGTGCGCTCCCTTTCAGATATAAGGGTAGCCGCTCTTTTACCTTTTGATCTGTCCAGTGACAGATATTTTTATACACTTCGAATTCTTTTATGAATGTATCCAATCTGTTGAGACTACCGTCAAACGGTTCTCCTCTAAACTTTTCTCTGAATTCTCCTATCATCACATTATTGTTATTCAACATTGTATTTGCATCCGGAATTGAAGAGTTTATTGAAGTCGTCATGTTTGGATTGTTGTCCAGATCTTCTTCGTTTACTGATTCTATCGTTGTCAACTGGTTTTCGATATTACGTAATTCGTTCTCCTCGCTGCTATTAAATTCAAAATCGGTCAATCCGCTATCTGTGCCGGTTCCGGTTGCAGTTGATACTTTAGTATTAACACTTCTACTGTTGCGAACTTTTTTCTTTTCTTCTGCTTTTAATAAACTCTTTTCTCTATTTTCTTGGCTTTTGCTTCTCGTGTGGTTGCTGATGCTATCAATGTTTACGGTTATTCGTCTGCTCGACTGGTTTCTCTTCTCTTGCTTTGGTTGCTTTGAAGCTTCTGGTTGCTTATCTGTTTGTAACTACTCCGACGTTTATTCCAAAATCTTTTCTGCTCGTTTATTCAAATTCCTTTGTTATCGCTTGCTTTGTCGTTTGCTCTGAAATATTTTCTCCTTTGCTTTGCTTTGTATTTGACTTGGATTGCTTTGCTTGACTATCGATTCCTAAAAATAAATAACACTCCAATATTCTATACTCTATACTAATTTCTCCTCCGTTTACCATACTATCTATGTTATCATCCCCTGTTCGCATTTATCGTGGTGGTCTTCTTTATCTGACTCACCCCCCTCATTTTAAGTCCATTTTTAATTATCTATACCTCGTACTAATTATCTATTAATCTCGTATCAATTATCTATATAGTCTTATCAGTTATCTATAAAGTCGTATCAATTATCTATATCATAATATCAATAATCATCATACTCATACTTTCATTCATTCCATTAATTGTTTTTCCTATGTCTCCAAAAAAATTCATTTACTTAATCCTCAATCGCTGGCGCTCTATGCCCTCTATGATTTTCCGTCGGCTCGTCGGCCTTCGGCTTTACCTCTTTTACTGGTCATCTGTGACCTTAATATTTATTCATAATCATATTTCATCTTTACTCATATCATATCTTATCTGGTATTCTATGGCCTCCAGTATCTGATCATAATCATCCGGCCCTCTATTGCCTCAAGTATCTGATCATGATCATCCAGCCCTCTATTGCCTCAAGTATCTGATCATGATCATCCAGCCCTCTATTGCCTCAAGTATCTGATCATGATCATCCGGCCCTCTATTGCCTCAAGTATCTGATTATAATCATCCAGCCCTCTATGGCCTCAAGTATCTGATTATAATCATCCGGCCCTCTATTGCCTCAAGTATCTGATTATAATCATCCAGCCCTCTATGGCCTCAAGTATCTGATTATAATCATCCGGCCCTCTATTTCATATTATCTCTTATATCGGACTTGAGCTCAATCAGTGACTTTTGGGTATGTTTGAGGCCTCACACTGACTCTCAAGCCATGGCGTCTTTTGGCCGCGCATTCTTCCGGTTACGCTTTACTCACCGCCATTCGGATATTTGGTACTCGGTGTGGGATCCGGGTTATTGTACCAAACTCCTCGCTGGGCAATAAAAAAACATTCCCTCGGTACTCGGTGTGGGATCCGGGTTGTGTACCTCGAAGAATATAAAAGTATGGAAATGCCTAGACGTTCAATCAAGTTCCAAAAGCGGTTTACTTGATTTCCCGAATAGTGAAAAGAAAAGGAAGTGCTCAAAAGTGGGAGCGGGGAATAAACTATCAAATCTCTGCCCGCTCCATCCATCAGATTTCTCGGCTCAATTCGAGCGCTCTCATCTGGCTTTAGTAGGACATTTTGAGTATGAACCATTTACCGGTTAGTTCACATCTCACCTACCGTTTGGCCCGATACTCGGTGTGGGATCCGGGTTGTTGTATCGAGTGCCTCCCAGCGAAAAAAAAGAATCGTCCGATACTCGGTGTGTGATCCGGGTTTTTGTATCGAACGGCCCAGCGTCATCAGTCCCTTGGCTGATAACAACCTGAGCACGACAGTCCGTAGCTGTCCTCTGGTGCCTCACCACCAGCTAGGGAAAAAAGAAGTCATCTCTAGGTACCTTTACTCTAACTATTAATTCGGTTCCGTGTACACTCTTTCTCTCACCTCTCGGTCTATCTCTTCACTCCCCCCTTCAAAATTTGTGGTAATCGCATCAACAAGCTCCCCAAAAGAGGTGATCAATCTCTCGCCGGTTACTTGCTGACATACGCGACTTGGCCTACCAGTTCCTTTCTCAGTAGGGTTGATCAGGGTTTCCCTTGGGTGAGCGTACTATCATTAGATAGCTCAGGTTTAACCATTTTTCCTCGTTCTATCTCACTATAATATCAATAAATATAATATCAATAAAACAAAAAAAGGATTATATACTAGGAAAACTCGGTTGTCGAAATTTTTCCGTCCAATATTTTGTGTCTCTGTGCATGTGTTTTGATTATTTCCCTAATTCGGCTTTTATGTTTTTGGTCTATTACCATTGTTTATCGTTGTCGGGTTATTTTATTATTTATAAACATTGCATATTTCTTTATATTCGTCTTATCATCTAATAATTCAAGTAATGTATAATACACATTTATTTCATTTCATCATAACAATTCATGGGAAGTAAACCGTTAGTCTTTCCTTTATCTTTCGCTGGCATAACATACAGTGCGACTCTTGTGCGCATCCATGACAATAACTCAGGTGTCCGCAAGGTATCACCATTACTCGTGCTTCCTCTGTTTTGCACGCATAACATTCCACATAAGCCTTAGTTTGCTCTTTCATTGTTGTTGCAATCTTGTCTTCAATATTCTTGACTTTTTCCATTAACTTGTACCAGCTTTTCCCAAATTTGGTTATCTCTAATCTCATAGATAGAATTTCATATATTCTCTCAGTAGTTACGTCTTTATCAATATCGATTAATTTTATTAATATGCAATGTTCATCGGAGTACAGGTTTGGAATCGCTGATATATCCTCTTTAGCTCGTTTAATTAACTTTTGTTTATTAATTAGTTCCTCAAGGTTGTCATTTTCGATGTTTAGAATCCCCTTTAGTTTTTCTATAATTTCTGCTGGTTCCATCTAAAATTATCAAATTACCCTTTAAATTTATCTAAATACTAATTAACTAAATTTTTAATATGTTTTGAGTCGTTTTATCTACTACTATTTACTCATTACCTGTTGTGCTTTATTCTATTACCGTTGGCTTCCTCTTGTTGGGTTCGGTGTCTTTCTCTTGTTTATCATTACTCCCCTTACTTACCCCATTTCATTTTATCCCGAATTTTGCCCTTTTAATTACTTATGCGTCTTGTCATTGTTGTTGGTGTCCTACAAGGGTGTCATGTCGTCAAGTATTGATAGATGTTGAGTGCCTTGGCGTCCTAATTTGTAGTCGGGTTGCTTGTTTTTCAACAGTTGTTCTCTGGGTTTTGTTTCATGGCGTTCTCATCTCTCTGGGGTTTGGTAAAATGTCGTCCCGACATTTTCTATTTAAACTTTACGCATGTCTATGTTCCTTTGGTTTTTCGCAAAAACAATCATTCAATCCCGGCTGAGCCCCCAAATTTGTATGGTGGGTTACAGGGTTTCAGACCTTGCTTGTCTTCCTGGCGACCCTAGTAACGCCATACAAAAAGATACTACTCCACTTGGCACCCGTTGCTAAGCAACGTTGGAAATATGTTCAAGTGGTGGATTGTCCGCAAAAATTGAATACCATTGGCTAGTACTGTAATTGCTCGGACAAACCTCGGGTTCACGAGCTGTCGATAGAAGACCTATGCTCGCTTTGCTCTGTCCCTCATAAATAATTGTTCACGATTAGTGCTTAATTGCCTGCGGGAAACTGAGACGTAGTAGGGTTACTTATGACCGTTCGGGTATGCGATTTCAAAAGAAAACGACTCAACTAAGGCTAAACTACTCTATTAAATCAAATCACATGATGCATATCTATGGTTTGGTATCTTGGAGTTGGGTTGCTCGACGTCGGGCACGCTCCTTACGTCCCGGTCGGCGAATGTGGGCGACAATGGGTTGCTCTGTTGTCTTGATTGCTGTCTGTGGCATTTGAGTCGGGGCGAAGATGAGCGGGTAGGTGACCGCTTCACCCTCTCGGCATACAGCTAGTGCGACTTCTAATCCCCGTACCTGCGTTCGCAAACTCCGATTGAGCTGGCGTTCCTCGGCCCAGCCCTTTTGAGCTGCGGTAAGTCGTTGGTATAGGACTTTGGTTCGTTTAGGATCTAAGCACGTCGCTTTGGTCTGCTGCATTTCACGGGTTAGTTGCAGGACTTGACTAAGTAATTCGGCATTCGCCTGCCTCGCGCGATCTAACTCCGTCTGCAGGATCCGTAGAGAAGCCATTGCTGAAATTAAATGGATTTTTACTCGTCAATTTATAGTCAGCCTAAATATTTTAACTCTTTTAAACAACTCAACACTCATTCTCAGTTATATAAGAAGAAAAGAAATACACGCGATGCTAATTATAATTATTGTTTTTAATCACTATAACGTTTTGTCAGTTCATTCATCCGGGCAGAATCGTTTGAGACTCCTTTTGAGAGCTTCTACCGTATAAGGGCGCCTAGTATCTCGGACCGGACGAGGTGGATGGGCGACGGCGATCCGCCCAGCAAGGATGTCATCCAGCACATTTGCAAGGTACATCCTTGCCTTGACTACTTGTAAGTCCACCTGCTCCTGCACCCGCTCCCAATGGGTGAGGAGGTCCTGCGCATTTGCAAAGATTTCAGCGGCTGGGTATTCTTGCCTTACTGGTTCGAGAGGGTCGCTACTCGGATCCCGTGCTTTCTGAGGGATAGAATATGGCCACTGTGACCGGGGTCTTTCTATTGCGTCGGAGGTTCGTAATCTCATTTCCGAGCGTTTCTTCCGAGTGGTAATCTGATTGTTGGACATGCTCTGCAATGATTGAAATTTAAATCATGAAAATTAATAGCGTGGGAGATAGGGTCTTGGCTATATTGTTTAAAGAGAGTTTAGGTAGGCCCGAGATTCGGTATATCTTAGTGACTATCACTGAGGTTTTTCTGGGCTCAATCTGTCTGCGATACGTACGTGCACCTATAAAATAGTTTAGGGTGAAGGCGAATTAAACGTTCTGTGAAACTCATGAGGCACCTCATTTTCAATTATAATTTATTTATAATTCAAGCTTTTAACAGTTTAAATTTTTGAAGTTAATTCGAGTTAAATTTCCTTGATTAAATTTGCAAGATTGACTTAATTCCAATTTGATCGATGTTTACCTTAGTCACGTCGAGAAAATGTGTTGTTTATATTATTGACCGGCGAGTACTTGGTCGATTGGAATTTATCACGGTTCTATGCTAATTATTTCGACAAACGCATCGAGTTAATTTATTCCGACCGTCTCGGAATTTTCAAATCATCACATTTCGAACATTAGTGTAATTATGCACATAATTGTCATTCGTTCTCGTCGAAACATTGGACTACCCCTATCTTGGATTTTATTAACATTCCTCGAATGGATCTTTTCCAATATCATGGAACTTTGGGGAGCGTTGGTGTCGTTAATAATACATCTCATCGAGGCGACTTTTTCGTGGTGAACATGGATTTTTGCTATTTTCAGATTTTTATTTCCTGACGGTTCAGTTCACAAGTCATGCTACGTCGGATTAATTTGGATTTTATGGAATATCCCTGTCTAATTTCGCAATTAATTTGGCTAAAACACGATTCTGATCTGTTGGTCAATTTCAAAATCTTTGCACAACTACTCATAATCCTAACTTGCCGAATGATATCTAAAATGTTCCAAATTTTATTGTTAATCCTACAATTCTCGAATTGATTGGTTTTCATTTATTCCACTGTACTATTTACTTTATTATGGATCGCAATTTTTCTTACCTCACTGATATGATCTCAGTTTGTGGTTAATTCTATATCCTAGTAGGTACGATTTTTATTCCCTATGATTGTAAATTGTAGCATAGTTAACAAATAAAATTTTATTCTCGTCTCAATTATAAACTTCACCTACTTTATCAACAAGAATTTATTTTCATTGACCGAAAATTTTATTAAATTTTTCATTACAAACAAGATTTTATTCTTTATTAACTTTACCAATTGTCTTTTGTTTCAATTAAGATTTTCTTTTATATCTCGTATATTATATCAAATCACTGTACAATTGAGATTTTGTTTGTTACTAATCCTAATTTTTTTAAATTCATTTCATTTAAATTCATTTTGTTTCTTATTAATCATAATTTCATTGAATTCATTTAATCCCCAATTGATCATTACTTTAATAAATTCATTTTACTTCCTGTTAATCATAATTTTATTAAACTCATCTTTCATAATTTCATTTTATTTCATACTAATCATAACTTTATTTAATTTCTATCATAGCTTTATTCAATTCGTTTTATAACTTTATTAAATTTATTTCATTTCCTATTAACCCTATCTTTATTTCGTTTCATATTAATCCTAACTCGATTAATTCATTTTATAGCATTGACACGGAAGTGGTTATATCAGCCATTTCAATTTACGTTGTCCCCGTACCCTTTTCCTTTAATTGATCTTAAGGCATAGTATGTTTATATTATAGTTATTGAGTGCCCACTGGACTACTCGGTGTGGTTATTTTAAGCCGTTTGTTAGATAAATTTTAGGTCGATTTTACAGAATTGAGAAACGAGGAAGCAGCCAGAGACTCCTTCCTTATTCCTCGCTTCAGCTATAGGGATAAATATTTACGATCCGACCGCTGCGTTGCGCACGCTGAGTCTTCACGGGTGCATATCATTGGCGATCTTCCACGCACTTACATGCATCTGCACTATGTTGATTTTACTAACTTGCGTGATGTTTCGGCTGTGGGCCGGAAAAATTTCGATAGTTGAATGTTATAGTTTATAAAAACATATAAATACATATTAATAAATTTTATTAATCATGAAACAAATAAAGTTACCCATTAACCATTCCAAAATCATCAAACATAGAATAAGGCATAAAACAGCATAACCGCATAAATACCTCTCCTCCCACATCGACGCCGAGCAGAGCTCCATTGAGATGCAAGGTCGTGATGTGGAAAGAGGGTTCCAATATAAACGATTCTCACCTAAAAATTTAAAATAGATTCGAAGTATTTGCAAAATAATTGAAAGTTTTCAAATAGTTTTAAAGTTTTAACACTTTCAAAATGATTCTCTGCCTTCAAGAAAACTGGTGTTTTGAAAAATGGTGTTGGTTTTGTTTAATGTGAAAATGGATCAGTATTTATACCT
Organism: Schmidtea mediterranea; assembly: GCA_022537955.1. Classification (NCBI taxonomy): domain Eukaryota; kingdom Metazoa; phylum Platyhelminthes; order Tricladida; family Dugesiidae; genus Schmidtea; species Schmidtea mediterranea. The sequence goes on along the minus strand of CM039680.1, from coordinate 24,064,373 downwards.
ACCTGTGTGACGTGTAAAATTTGATGCAGTAAAACAAAATTCGACCTTGTTCCTTTCTAGCAAATTCTATTTTTTAGTTTTTATATTTCTTGATTTATTTTTATAATTTTTTATTTAAAATTTTTATTGAATTATTGCTAATTCAATTTTTCAATTTAAATTCTACTTTAATGAACTTTAATTGATTTTTCTAATTTCGTCGAATTTGTCGTGTTTTCTTGTTGTATTTGTGTAGGTATCGTGCGGATCTTGATGCATTTTGTTAATATTTTATTTTATTTTTATGTTTCTTAATTTTATATTTAATTCTTTTATTTCTCAGATTTTATCGGGTTTACTTGGTGTTTTTTATGTTTTATTTTAAATTGCGTGTTGTATCTGCGTGTGTGTTTCTGATCCATTTAAACATTTTTCAAGGCCGTTTACGTTCTGGCCCAACACTTTAAAACTCTCAGATTTTGCTCTAACCTTAATTTAGTTAAAGTAAATGCAATTTAATTGACGTCGATTTCCTTTTTATCTCGGGTTTTCTTCATAACCCAATTTCAATCATCATCATTTAATAATTATTTTGACAACTCGACTTTTCCACACTGCTCGGGTTTTCTTTTTAGCTAATTAATTTTTAATTAATTTTAATTCTTTCCTTATAGGGGACCCACTGTCAATTTGATTTTATTATATCCAGATTCGCCTCATTATTTGGCATCGCCAATACCAATTTCATTCACAGACTAATTATTTAATTTTTTAAAATTAATTTAGCACATTTAATTATTATTTCAATGTTTTTATTGATTTCCATTTTTTTATTTGTGCCCTTTTGTTAAACCCCAGCATTATATCATTTATAAACAAAAACAAATCATTGTTAGGGTTTAGAAAGCATTTCTAATAACATGGCCTGCTCTAGTAACAGCCAGTTTTCATAGTTCTTGGTGTTTGGTTGATTGGAACACTAGTAGAAACTATAAAAGGCAACAAACTACCTTCAAATCAGCAAGTATTGGACCGTTTTCTGTATTTACATTCCGAAGAAAATTCCAATCAGTGCAAGGGAAATTCTCAAATTCTGGAAAAAGACATCAATATAATAAAATAAGTACAATATAATAAACAAGATTAAAGAACTGCATTCTCAATGGCAATATCTAAAGAAAAGTGCGTCAAGACGAACTGATAAGCAAAAGACTAAAGAAGACATGTTTGTTGATAAATTTGATGATTTATCAAATAGATTCTATTTGAAGATCTTCTACCCTAACCATGATTAACATTACAGAAGATCATGAATTTTTCATTGCTCAGAGAGAGAAAGGAAGGCGTGGATACATAGGAATTGTTGATGAAAACCTTGCAAGAAAATAACAAAGGTGTCAGCAAAGAAATCTCTAGTCTGCAAGCCAAAAGAGAAAAGATTCAAATCGAATTGCAGCCGAATCGGCATCAATTCATGAGAATCACAGTAGTGCCGACGATAATTATTGTGGCAGTCGTTATTCTAACAGTGAAACTATTTAGTTTGCAACTTCTCACTCTTGCAAACGATCCAGACCTTCTAACATCATAACTACGGAATTGCAAGTACCATGAATCGAACTCGATTCAGTGACAGAAATGCAGGTCGTGTTCTTTCCACAGCAGCTAAATCCCTGGGATACAATACTTCCGAAATTTCTCCATATATATTCTTTCACATTCCTAATATTCCGATTTTGGAATCTAGTTAACAATACTGTATTCACTATTCGGTATATATTACTCCGATTACTATCCGATAACACAATTTTACTATTTATTTCGTCAGATTAAATGTCACTTTCAGTTATTATAAAAGTGTTTTTTGTGTTATCGATAGCAAAAACATTTACAAAAAATTTCAAATTTTTTAAAATGCCTCTGGTATCATTGCAATTTTTTGTCATTCAGTTATTTGCATACGACAAGTTATACATCGGTCATTTAACCATCTAATTCTATAAAAGTTCTTCCATGTTGTCTATGGAACAATGAGGGGTACTCGGCGCCCGGGGCAGGGTGTGAATTCGATCGACCCCCCCACAGTTTATTATAGCAAACAGGAGAGTAGTAAATACTAAAAATAATACACGTTATAATCAATCAGAAATGATAATGTTACCAACTGCCCATTGAAAATGCCATCATGAAAAATTAATTTTCCTCCCTTTTGCACCAGAAAACTTTTCTATTATTAAATCAAACTCTATTTTATCAAGTGTTTCATTCTCTATATTGAAAAGTTACAAGATCACAGAGGTGTTCTTGTATCGTCGATACCCTTAAATATGAGAAAATGAGAAAAAATATTATTTTTGTAGCACTAAAACAACAGTCACTTTTCATAGCATTTAAAAGAACAAGGTTGTTACTATCCAAATTTGCTGTTATATATCCATAAGGAAAAGAAACTACAGTTGATTCTGTGGCACACTGAATCCTATTACTAAAGAAACAAATGATAAAGAAATTTATATAGTGGTAAGATTAAAATTATCGGCGTCTGGATGAGACAGTATAGACCCTAGGGAAAGAAAACATTTCGATCAAGAGGATAAGTTTAAACAAATTTGAAACTGATCCAAACAAATTAATTTCCACCCAGTACAATAGCAGAATAAATAAATTTTAGAATGTTTTATTTTATTCAAAAAAAGATTTTACGAAAAGTTTCTGTTTTTAAAATATAATTACACACGAAATTTGCAAATTTGTGTTCAAAAGACATTAATTCAACAAAAAAATTTAATGGCTCAATTATTCTGGAATTGAGGCAGTACTATATAGTTTTTAGTAAAAAGTATTAAACAAATTAGTTAAGACAATATTTTTGTAAAATAAACTCAAAGAATATGAATTTTTATTATTAAATGTGCCAAAATCAAATTGAATTATCAAGTTTTTTTTATTAATAAATGTTTATTTTATCTAAATTTCTACAATGCTTCAAAAACAATAAATTAAAACAAAAAACTATTACTGCACAATAACATAATAAAATTAATTTGAATAACATTACTAAAAATAATTTTATAAAAATAACATTCTAAAAATTTATAAAAAATTTAAAAGAAATAAATATAATTAATTTTTTATGAGAATTAATTATTCAGATTTATTTCAAGTAAGTCGAAAGAAACTGTGAAAGAAATGGAAAATTTCACGGATGTAGTGCATTATTTGATTAGCAATAAGATTTTCAGTTCAAAATTTTTCATTGTTAATCTTATAACCATTATTTATCATATTTTTTTTATGAAAATGTCTAAAAATCTTTAACGAGCCATGTTTTTCCTATTTAAAATGAATTAAATTATATATTAATTAAATCAATTTTAGTTGTTTGTAATTTCATGTCAGATGAGAATAGATCAATAAATATCTTAAGAATAACCTCAAAATTTATACAGTTTTTAGACTAATTTTTAATTTTATAGAAAATTTATTTTAAATAGAAAGCGTGATGTTTTAAAAATAATCTTTCAAATTGTAAGCTATATTTGCTAGTTTTATTATTATTTTTTTAAAGGTAATTTAAATAAATTTCTAGATAATTAATTGTTTGAATATTTATTAGGCATAAATATTATTTTGGACAACAAACGAACGGAGAAGTGTTACCAGTGCCAAGGAGCAGGAATCGGAATAGATGTAAAAACACCATTTAGATTTACTATAAATTGCAATTGCAAAAAAGATTAATTTTTCTGAAATTCACACGAAGTCGCCACCGATTTTCATTTCATGAATTATTAATCAAAAAAAAGGAAATAAAAAACTATAATTTTCAAGAAAATTTTAATTAAAAATTCAACATTTAAATAATTTATTTTGATAACAGTATTATTCTAATTCTAAATAAAGACAGAACATCAAACAATTCCAATACAGATTATATTAAATTTCAACTTCTTAATCTTTTTTTCGTTTACCTTTTTGGTAAGATTAAAATTTAATTTAATATCTCAGTGAAAAATAAGTAGTCGAATTTGCTAATTTTATTACTATGACTGAAATTAATAAATTAGTAAGATATAAATGTAAAATTTAACTAAAAAATAACTAATAATAATAATAATAATAATAATAATTAATAATAATAATAATAATAAAAATAATAATAATAATAATAGTAATAATAATAATAATAATAATAATAATAATAATAATAATAATAATTATAATTATAATAGTAATAATAATAATAATAATAATAATAATAATAATAATAGTAATAATAATTATAATAATTATAAAAATTATAAATATAGATTTTAGTAAAAATTAACAGAATAAACAAAATGAAGGTGTGGTTAATATAAATAAACATCATAAAATCATAATACATTAATATAAGTGTTCGAAGTCATTTGTTAAAACATATTGATAATTTATATAGAAATTATTAATAAATTTAATTATCATTATCAAGAATCGGATAATAATGTTATTGAAATAAAATAATAAGTGGCTAAAAAAGAATAAGTGAAGAAATGAATTTTTAACATTCCTCGCAAATGTTGAAATTCACTGAGAGAATTTCTTGATGAGAATAAAATTGAATTTCTATTTAAAAACGTGAGAAAAGGAAATTGCATTTTTGAGTGGGGGGGAAATGTCGTAACGCAATTAATAATTAGTCGCACTTTCAAGGAATGATTCCTGAATTGGTCTAACTCATCTCAATGACTTGATATAATTTTCTTTATAACTTCTCATTATTTTAGTTACATTCCATTGTGAATCATAGTGAAAAGAAATTTCAAATAATATTGAAAAAACATATTATTAAAACTTTTGTTTAAAATAATGTAAACATTCATTGTAATAAAAATGATAATACTACTACTGATAATAATCATAATCATTATTATTATATATATATATATATATATATATATATAATTATTAATTATAATTACATTAATTGCGCTTGTTGAAAACATCATAAATTATAGTCTATTTATTAGTTACCTAGTAATTAATGATTTTATAAATTATATTTTTAATCATTTTTATAAACCATATTTCAAAGCTATTTAACACGTTGAATGCCACGCTAGTTTTGCAGTGATTGCCTGTGGCATCACGATGACTTTTTATTATGCGATACACCTATGTTGAAATATTATCTGCAACAGATAAGTTACGAAGTATAATCACGTTTGAATGAATTTATCTTATGAGAGTCGTCGGTGACCCACATGACCCTCGCGATTTTGCATGAGTAACTGTTTCACGTGTTCATTCTTGTCGACAGTGTCTAACAATCAGGTAAGAGCGTCTATTGTATTTTTATAAGGTACAAAAAGTTTTGCACCTCGTGTTGTCTATTTCATTTTAAGTGAGTCCTTAAAGTTAATATGATGTCAAATGAAGATTATACGTTAAGCAATTCAACTGACGATAAACGTTTGCCAAGTCCGTCCAAACGATGTCAAGTGCTGTCAGATAGAAAAAAAGGTTTCTCGATTAGTGTGAGCGCATAAGATGCCTTTATGTATTTCATTTATAAATAAAACTATTTTTTTATATTTTTTATATAGCATTAGTTTCTACAAACTATTGTAGTAACGATGGTAATAAAGAAGAATTTTTAAGTATTGACATTTGTTCTAAGTATTTCTTTTTACTAATCTTAGGGTTATGGTGATCAGTGGTCCCCACGCGCTACTGGGAAGTTGAGTGCCGGTCACCGGTGATCCCTTTGACATTCAATGTGTTAAAGAAATCGTAATTAATATAAAATATTAAAAAAAATTATATTAAAAATGTGAAAATTTTGATTAAATAAACTTAATTAATAAAATTAAAAATATATGAAAATCCCAAAATAGTAAATAACGTTAACAATAAATGAGTAATTTGCACCACTCAAAGTATAAATATACCAAATCGTTATTGTATTGTTTTTATCGCACAGACTCAGATTATACAAACAATTAATTATATTTATAATCCATTTTATAATATTTGGTACACACTAATAAATAATAAATTTCTTTTGACTCAGTTACTAGACTCTCAAGAGATTTTGATTTATAAACATGTAATAATATTTGAAATTTTTATTTGTATAACATTAATAATTATTATAATAATTTATTGTTGTTTGTTTGTTAATAAATATTTATTTGTTTTACTTACACTTAATTAGAATTGGAAATATTTAAAGTAGAAGAATTTTAAAAGAGTATTATTTTTTAATCTTTTTTTTAATAAAACTTGGAACTTCCCATCAAAAGTATTATTTATAATTTATCAATTATTTTATTATTAATTGATGCATGAAAATTTTTGAAGGATATAGATTTAAATTTTTCGATTAAACTTATTCATAGACATTTAAATAATTAAAAATAACACCTTATTAAAACAATTCATGTTTTAATTACATTTTATTTAAAAAAAATTTATTTTCCAAATATATTTTGGTCTCTTGAAAATGTTAGTAAAATTTGCAATATGAATTTTAGTTGAATTTCATTTGTTTTATCCATTTAAAAATGGATGAATTCGTCAATGAAAATGGGGGTTAAATATATGGTTGAATAGTTATTAAATAAAGGCGTATCGGAAGTCAAATGTATGTACTGTTATTTATAAGTTTGCTCAGTTTCTGGCGAACACTTAATAAAATAAAATAAAGCAAAAAGTTTTTGAGAAAATAACCGATATAAATCTTTATCAAAAGTTCTAGCAGTATATTTATTTTGTGCTATTTTAGGTTTGGAAATCCCAATCGTAAACGAATAATATAAAAAAAAGAATATCACCTCCCCCCTCCCCCAACGAAAAATCTTGTGAACGTCCGAAATTATTTTGTTTCTTTTCACTTATTGCGGGCTGTTGACACATTTTATAGTGAACTTTTGCATTTAATTCTGGTGCTGATTTAAACAACCGATTTCTATTTTAGGATTTAGTAGCAGCAATTATTGTGTAATAATCAAATCATTTGAAATAAATTTTTATGTAACTCAAATTTGCAAGTAACATCATTTTATTCTAATTTTGAGAGAATATCGTTTGGAGTCCGATACTGTATTTATTTCGTGAAAAGATTTTGTTTGTTAAAAAATATTCAAATTGAGACCATAACAATGCTGCCTCAATATTATAATGGTTTAAAGAGCGCTATAAAAAATATTTGTGGCAATGAGTTTAATTTTGATATTTTGTTTGTTGAATAGGAAATATTAATATTAAATTTTGTTTAAATTCATATTTTTAAACCTCAATAACATTCCATATAAAAATACATGATATTAAATAATTTTAAATCATTCATTCAAATAAGTTTTTCGAAAAATTTTAACTAAATTTCATTGAAACAAAATAGTATTTTTTTATATTACTATAACTTTAGTCAGTCAAGTATGCACAAAATTTATTAATAACCTCTTGGAATTTTTCAGAAATTTCTGCGATTGTTGTTTGCAGTAAATTATACTTTTGAATTTATTCCAATGATTTTGATCCTTGAATATTTAACTAAAGTTCACAATAAATTATTCATATATGATTTTATCGGACATAAATCAAGGCACTTTGGAGTCGTTAGCAAAGGCGTATAGGTAGATGCAAATATGTAAATGCGCATTGCCAATTTTCACTTTGAAGGGTCTTACTTAAAATGTATAAACGTAATACAGTATTCGTAGCCTGTCCTCGATTTAAAAAAAAATCAAGCAAGTTGGAAGGCCGAAAGAATTTGATAGATAGTTCTCAGTCCATTCACTTGTAAATTCTCTATGTTCTTCTACAGCTTATCTCCGTTTTTTACGTTACTCTCAATGAATAAAAAATATAATAATTATAACTAGAATAGAAATGCATATTAATCATTGAATAAATTCTAGAAATTTATTTACTATTTTAAATATTTATAGTAATTAAAACAAACTATACTAGAAAAGATTTGACACTAATAAAAAAACAAAATCACAAATTTCAATGTCCTACTTTGCAACTGGGATAAATAAAATAAAAATATTAAAAAAATTCAAGATAAACAAATTTAGTTTAACTGCAATAGTAATAAAAAGAGCTGCAAGCTCCTGACCCCTGCTTTAGCTCATTGGTCATTCCTGTAACATTTTATTGTAAATTTTCTATTTACATCATCTTTAACTAATAATCTCAAAAAAATCGGGTATTATTTAATCATATGCATTTATTTGTTTTTATTTTTTAAATTTAGCAGCATATTTTACACTACTCCTCTCTCAAAGATGTTCTCCACTCACGCCTAAATGGTTTTTATTCAAAATAATAAAGTATTTTTCAGAAAAATAATATTTATTGTTGGACATAGAATAAATTATCGACATGTGTCAAAATTGACAAGTGTCGTCCTCCAATATATATATATATATATATATATCAAAAAGGCCGACTATGAACTATGAATTCTTTCATTAATATTTGATAACTGTCACTCTTTAGTTTTTTAAAAATTTTTAAAATGCATCATTCATCCTCTGCGACAATTATCGTGAATTTAGTGTATTATATATATTAATTTCTAATTTTATTATTTTATTATACATTTTATTATAAAAGCACTCACTCAGATGTTCTCGACATTGAACTGGTGTAGAGATGTGACTATAAAATTTAAGCCAACAAGCCCCCTTGGCAGTTCAACATTTCGAACTAATGAAATTGAAACAAATTAAATAAATATAAGGAATATGATTGTATAAGAAATAACATGACAAGGAAATAGTACATTTTAAATATTGTAATAAAATGTGTTTTACAGTTTCTTTATAGTTCAAACAAAGATAAATTTGCCAATTCTATCTTTGGTGAACCTCTATAAGACCCATGTTAGCTAGAGACATTTCACGCCATTCTACTTGGGAGCTGGTAGCAATATTTCTTCTAAAATTCTAAAATTCATAAAAATTTACAACGAACGTTCTGAACAATGGAATACGTAATATTTATTTTGAAAAATATAATTTTATTGAAAAATAATTATAAAATATAAATTAACTGACCTCCTTTAAAATGGCTTCCACTGACTCTCAGACGCTTTCCTCACTGCATTTAATGATAAGAACTCATAATTAGAAGTGAAAATAATTAGGTTGTTGATAAAATATATCTACAAAATGCAAATTTTATTCAATTACCTATTTTAGAGCTTCGTGGAAATTTGTCACAGAAAAATTATTAGATGCAAAAAAATTTATATCGGTAAATTTTGTTTTAATTGGAATGTTATAATTTTTTGAATAAAGATTTAATTTTATATTTTCTCACAGTCGTTTTTGTTAGTATACTGTGGCAAAACAAAATGTTTATTTATAATGCATTTCAATAAAATAATTTTCATCATTTGCTTGACACTCCTACATCTTTTAAAGAATTCACATATAAATCATCCAGTTCCGTTGATTGGAATTGTTAAGTGTTGGGGTTATGCAAAGGTTAAAGTCGAGGGAAATCAAGTAAAAATACTATAACATCGGTTAGCCTTTTAAGGACTAGATTTAGGTTTTGAATAGCATCATATTTTTAGAGTTAAATTAGTATTATGTAATGTAAGCCGGTTTTCAAAGTAATGATCTTTATTTCATCTGGTAACGCTTCCAAAGTTGAATCAAAAGAGCTTTTGATTTTCCAAATTTGTTTTGGTGTTACGTATTAGAATTTGGTATTGAACCTTGATAAATTTCCAGCTTCGTCAAACATAAGCGGCCCACGAATAAACGGTTAACATCTTTTGACTTCTGTAATACTCACTCATACTCTCCACGTGTGGTATTTTGAGCATTGGTGTAAAATGACGTAAAATTTCCCATCCCAATTTATTTACCAGTGGTTGTACCTAAGTCATCTTATATTCTGGATTTGGATGTAGATTATTAGCACAATGAACATACTTCATTGTTTCATATAAATCTGTCCCGCCGCATTGCATTATACACTGCTATATTCTTAAGATCTTTTCCCCAATATCGATAGCATTTTAAGAAGGTTTTGGATCATGATCTGAAACAATCAAATTACTATAAGAGCATCCCATTTCATCTTGGCTTAAATTTGAATAAGAATTAAATAAATACTCTTAATTAAAAAATAAAATGTATTTATTACTTTCTTCAACGAGACATTCTACACTATCATCTCTTGAAAACAGTCCTGATTCTGTCAGGCTGTGGAAATAACGTTTCTTCTTTAATCATAGATATGTCCTAACCATTCAATATTTTATTTTCTTGTTTTGTAAATGGTACTGATGGAAAATATTAGTAGGATGTGAGCCCGTCAGATACAAACCCCTTAGGCTTACGTAACATTACATAACATCTTACCTCTGTCCACTCAGTTGATACCTAGTAATTGACCTTTCTCCACTGTTTTCAGGTGACCGCATGATTATGTCACGCAGTTGTGGACCAACACACTTACCTTCCACACACACACACACCTTCTAGAACCTTCCACACAATTAGCTTCCGTTCTTAAAACGTTCACACACACACACCTACCAACGATCACCGATCCACACTGATCCACACCGATCAGCACCCATCCATACCTATCAACACTGATCAACACCGATCCATACCTATCCATACATCGCCTAACACGCCTACAACTACGTCTACGACTAAGTCGTAGACTTAACAAAATCACTCGCTAGTACTATTTAAAATTTTATTAAATATAAGAAGTTTGTTTCACAGTGAAAAGAATATGCTCAACATGAAGCATGCAATTCATACTGCAATCGTAGTAGAGAAGGATGAATTAAAATGTAAGTTATCAAGTATTTGATCAATCAGTCTCTTCTGCAATTGGCATCTTCTGAATTTTCTTTTGCTTGATCTGATTTGATGATTCATCGGCATCGTCATCCGGCATTGCAAATATAAATTTTTCAGTAATAAATACTACGAACTAAGCTTTGATTTGATTTTCTAAGTTTTCTAAATTTAATTACGACTTTACAAAGGCAAAGACAGGTTAATAATATTGAATTTAAAGATAAATTACGAATGTAGTCTGAATTATTTCAAATAAAAAAAATAATTCTGATCTCAATGAAAAAGTTTAAGTTAGTTTAAATATCCATAATTTTAAATTAATTGCAGAAGTCTGGTAGAATGCCGTGCACATGGTAATACCATATTTTAGCCTAGTGCAGGATATTGCTCATTGAATATTCTTTAAGCAGACCTTCTGTTTGAAGTGGTTCAATGCCAAGTTTACAAATCAGACCATAAGTTGATGGAGGAATCGAGCCTAATGCCCCAATAATACAAGTGTAAACATCTACCTGATAATCAGGCTTGGCGACCTGTAATTCACTCTGAAGCAAGCTATATTTCTCAATATTTGCCTTATCAGTAAAGTCCAAATGTAAAACAGATTCCATTGGACACTTAATATCAATCATGAATATTCTTTTTCTTTCAGTATCAGTTATTATAAGATCGAAGCGTTGTTTAGAATTCAGGACAAGAGAACAAGAATGGTCAACCACGACAATAAAATTAGGATTTTTTAGATTATTCGTTATTTTCTTTAGGCAGTCATTGTGTCTCTCTAATGTCAGTCATTGGTTAATCTTACATGACTGTAAGGCATGAGACATAGTTTCATCCTCTTTCTCACGACGTCTACAAAGTCTAGAATCCTTTTCTATTAGGCTTTCCATTGATGTTAAGTGTATTAGTTCGCGCTCGATGTATAAAGTTCCATGCAAATTCGCCAAGTTTACTTTTAAAAATTGCTTTATTTATTTGAGGAGATAATTTTATAGCGGCTGCAATGATGTCGCTTTTATTGCTCAGTTGCCACTTTTGCATATATGAGTCGTACAATGCAGAATGAAATATCCTAGAAATTGATTTTTGAAACTTAGTCGTAAGTATGAAAGTTCCATGACTCTTTGTTATCAGATATAAAAAAACTTGCTCTTTAACAATATGAAAAGATACGGAAATTGAGTGTTCTCTTTTAAAGTAAATTATTGAAGTACGTGCATGTTGAAATCTTGTTTTTTTCCACCATGATTCAATTTAGTTTCAGCATCATTAATCCAATCAAAACTTTGTTGTAATGTAGGCTCTTTGATTCCAAGATGAGGACCCGTTACAAACTTTAGAGAGTCAATATTAACTTTTCTCGAGTAATCGCAATTGGAAGTAAAGAGTCGGAAAAAGTGCACAATTGTTTGAGTATGATATTCATCAAGCAAATAGACACACGAAGCTCCACCATTTTCAGTTGAGTTGTATAAATAAACTGTCTCAGAATTTTGCTGCAAGTTCAAAATTCTTCTCATATGGCCACGCAATTTACTTGAGTTATTGCCACAGGAATTAGTATTTCCTTGAGAAGTTGATAAAGCACTAGTTTTAATTTCACTTGTTCGGAATGCAAATGTTAGTCGAGAATGAATAAACATCTTGTAGGCCTTGAGTTTTTGCCAAACAAATAAACCGGAATCAGAAATTTTTTGTGTCACTAACAACTTTATCAAGAATTGCATAGGGACTTTGATCATTGTCCTCGCCTACTGGAACACCAAGATATTGATAAATTTCTTTTGACAACAACGTTTTGATCTCCTTTTCATTAATCAAGATCTCACCATTAATGTTAAATCTGGGAAGGTGCATGTAGCCACACTTCTTCGGTCGGTATTCAAATCCTATTTCTGTGGCAGCTTCAACAGCAACACCAACAATTTTTTGAAGGTTATCGACATTGTTTGTAACAAGTGCAATGTCATCTGCATAAGCTAGAACTTGAACGGGCGAATCACCAATCATAAATGGTTCAATACATGATCTACTTATTGCTTCAAGAACAGGATTAATAGCAACCGAGAAAATAATCATTGAAAGAGGACATCCTTGTTTAACTCCGTTTTTGATTGAAAGATTAGGTATTGCAATTGGGCCACAGCTGTAGAAAGATTGAGTGTCGGTGTAAAGTAATTTGACAGTAGTAATAAACTCTCCGCTAACGCCATTAGTTTTCAGAACATTCCACAAGTAGTCATGAGGAACACTTCCAAATGCGTAGTTAATATCTAACCAAGCAATAGCTAATGGGGAATCCTTGCTATATTTCGAATGCTCAAGTGCAGAAGAAAGTATTGAATTGTGCTCGACAAAACCTTCATGGACAGAGCCAACATTTTGCCCTATATGCAAAATATCGTTACAAATCACCCATGATGTTAGGCGTGTAGTTAAAATAGACGCAAAGGCTTTATAAATAACAGACAGCAGAGCTATTGGTCGCCAAGATGAAACTTTATCATAATTATCTGTCTTATCAGGTTTCGGAATTAATATAGTCTTGAAAGTTTTCCAGCTAGTCAGAATGATTTTACTACTGATGATTTTATTAAACAGGAAACTTAACAAGATATCTTCAGGGTCAAGAAGAGCAAGATCTTTGTATTGAATACCATCAATACCAGGTGAATTGTTATCAGCTCTCTTTCATTCGTAAATAACTTTCAAGTGTAAAATATCTACAAGATTGAGAACATTTGTCGTGCTTCGACAATCTTTAAGAATTTTATTCCATGAATTCGATACTGGGTCCTTGTGGCTAAATTGGCTCAGAATATCCTGAATGAAATAAGACGCAATTTTAACCCTAAATGATGAAAGAGGTAATAATTTTAACCCTATGTGATTAAAGGTTTGAAATATTATAACCTTATGTATACCAATAATTACGAAATACCAAGTATATTATAACACATGTCTTTAATAAAGAGTAGTTGCTTAATTGGTAAAAAACATACATGTATTTAAAAATCGTTGACAATTTTTAAGTACCTGTTAAAGATTTTAATGGTTTGAAAATATGAATAAATTTATTATATTTTAATTTAAGAATATTAAATTGAAAATCTCTATTAAAAGTATATAAATTTGTTAATCGTCGATGTAAATAAACTCGTAAAATTATTGATAGAATTGATTAAATGCAATTGTTAATTAGAAATATTAATTAGAATATTATTGACTGAGCTTATTTTTCAATAGAAAGTTATTTTTGAAACAACATAAAAATCATATTTCAACAACTTTTCTTTAAATTAATTTTGAAAAAGTAGAAACCAAATACTTGATTTTGATTGGCTGTTCCTATTTACATATTGCTATTGACAACGACACTATATTTCGATAAATTTAATCTCTAAACTCATGCTCAAAATACTAATAAATTTATCAATATATTAAAATTATTACAGTTTTCTTGAAAATAATTTGAAAACGTACAAACTATATTGAATTTTTCAATAAAATTATTATTTAACTAAAGCCGGTTGTTGAAAATACTAATAAATTTATCAATTAATATAGTTACAGTTTTCATGAAAATAATAATTTGAAAATGAAATTATAGAATACTTGATTTTAATTGGTTAATTTTATTTATTACCAATGACAACGACTCAAATTATTTCAAATTTTAATGTTTTAAAACAGTACTTTATCACTTCAAATTATTTTCTAAATATTATTGGTACCGCATTGATTACTTGATAGGAAATCATGCTATTCAATCGAACATAATTTCATTAATCTTTTTAAATAAATCAAAAAAACCGAAGTCATTTAAAATTATTATCATGTTGAACTTGTTGCTAGTCACCGATAATTAACTTATTTCATTTAAAACTTATCCGAATCTAATTTCATGCATTGAAAAGGCTACAATTACCATAATTCATTACTCTAAAGTTTCCTTATAAAGATTCCTTCAACAATTTTTCCAAATATTTACATATAAAAGTTGTAATTATAACGATTCAAGCAAAATCAAACAGATCAACTAGAAAATATTCATGTACAACAAATATTGGTTAAATTGACTATCAAATGTCGTAATTTATGGTTACCGTACAATAAGAATTTGCCTCTATAAAAATATACTAATTATTTCTAATAAAAGTTTAACAATTTATTGAACTACACACACTTTTCTTCAATACAAAATGAATTTAACAGAATAAGAAAAACAGTATTTGTTAGCATATAAATAAAAATTAATATACTTTAATGTCCAACTGGATATCCAACAACCTTAAAATCTTCGATAAAATTTTAATGAATTTCTATCATAGTAGCAATAATTATTAACAAAAAAGGATAAATCTACTCAATGCTTGAATTCATCTTTGATTCACCTTAAACCTATAATTACTATCATGTTATCAGTAAAGATTGCATTAATAAGCTACAATTTACTGACAATAATTCCACATATAAAGCTAAATTATTGATTTCTATACACGTACTTTACATTGGATTTAACCCCTAAAGTTATAGTGACTGTAATTTAATGAATTACCACATTGAAATTTGTTTACATAAATCCTGTAATAGCTAGATTTATTAAAATGCAGTAAGAATCTTTAATGAATTTCTCTTACACGACATATTAATACCCTAATTGACGAGCACTGATATTCCAACAAATATTTGATTAAGACTCCTCAATCGTAACCAATTATTAAACTTTTCACCTTTTTTTGGTAAATTACTGATAATTTCATAAAAACCTTACTTTTCTCCGTACATACATAATATTTAGACATAATTTCCCCCTTAAAATTGATATATTACTGATCATTTCATGTAAAATCTAACATTAAATGATTATTTGTACTCAATATTTACCTTTGATTAATTTCTTTTAACACTGTAAAATATGAAATTACTCATACTGGTATCCAAATAATTATTACGTCATAATTAATCGATTAAATTTCTCACTCAATATTTCCCTATTAATTTACTACATCTAAACTCGATATTGTGTGTCTCCGGGTAGTTACTGACCAATGGGCACGTGACATAATCGTGCGGTCACCTGGCAACAGTGGGCAAAGGTCAATTACTAGGTAGCAACTGAGTGGACAGGGGCAATCTCCAGGTAGTAACAGCGTGGACAGAGGTCAGATGTTATGTAATGTTACATAAGCCAAAGGGGATTGTATCTGACGGGCTCCCATTCTACTACTGAACATCATCTATAATTTCATCATTTTCATCTAATGAATCAAAATTACTCTCTTTCTGCCACTATCCATTTTTACTTATATATTTTTACTTCATTTTAAATCTTCATCTAATAATTTCCTATTGTCTAGTGGTTTATTGTTTACTGATCGCAAGTTTTCATTAAAGTCAAAACCTTTCCGGAATTCTTCTTCCACATCTGAAATACAAAAATAAAGTTTTTGAACTATATCAAGGGTCTCCAAACATTTGAGGGTGGGATTAACTATCAAACAGCAGCTCAGGGCATACTCGAAGTTCAAATAAAAAAGAATCAAAATATGAATATTGTTTTTAACTATTATTATTGGAATACTTTTTTTTATTATATAAACTATAAATATTAAACAAATATAATATATTTTTAAACAGATATGTTGGGTTATTATTATAGAAAGTCGGTTCCATCTGACTCCTAGTGTCCTTTTCAAATAAAATAAGTAAACCAAACACAGAATAATTTTATTTGCACTTTACCACAGTTACAACTCAATTCGATTTATTTCAATGTTTTGTAATTACAACTTGTGATTTTTTTGCACCCTTCAACCACCGAATAAATTTCAATGGATAATCAACTTTTCTGATAGATAACCTTTGACTTTACTTGGATTTAGATTCTTTTACGGACCTGACTAGACTACTCGTTTGCTTCGACCACTGGCCATTTCGCGTTTTTCCCATTTCCTTTTATACTTCTGCTCAGACTGTTTTCAGACAATTGTTAACAACATTCTCTCCCATACTAAATTATTAAAAATAATTATTTCCCCACAGACCACCTTAGCCGACATTTGTCAACAACGTTTGCTACTTTACTAAATTATACATTAGAAAATAATTACTTTCCCATAGATCAGTGACGCCCATTTAATATTGTTTAAGCCAATTTACCCCTTTCTATTGTTTTGTTTACACACCGGGTTTTTCTCATCTCTCTGGTTTCCCATTGCCTCGGACTTCCGATTGACTCGGTCTTCCCATTAGTAATTAATTTTTTAAAAATTAATTTGTTTTTTGTCTTATTTTATTTTCTAGGGATCCCTCACTAAAGTTTTATTATTATTTCTGAACTCGTCTCTCAATTTTGCGTTCAACCATACCAACTTCTCCCGATCAATACTACTTTCGAATTTATGTAAATTTTTTAATTAATGTTGCACTTTTACCCTTTTGGTGTTTTATTGAATTTACCATGCTTTTTAGTAATACCCCAACAAATATAAAATTTTCCAATTGGAATGTTTGATTTTTACTTTTGATTTTTACTTTGATTGAACTGTATCGGGAAAAAAAAATAATAATCATTTTAATCATTTTAATAAAGAACGTACTAGATTACCACTTTTCTTTTAAATGAAAATTCATTTTAATGCCACATCTCTGGATAAAAAAATATTATTCAACTAAAGTTTAAATACTAAATTAAAGAAGTCGTCTTCAAGATCAAGTTTTGTTATCAAAACTAATTTTCAACGCGAAGGAAATTATCGCTAAATAAAATAGAGAGCAACGTGTTCCAACAACTCCTCCTCACATTGAACGTGAATGCAAGGAGAAAAAGAAATTAGGAAATAAGGTTTTGCTAAGTAGTGATTAGGTTAGAAAAAAATTTTTCCAAGTAAGCGGTGGCTAATCTAGGCAGGATATAGGTAAATTTCCATACTTTTTTCGTATATACAAAGGTTTCCGTGGACCGGATTAAAAGCCTTTGCGGACCGTTGTTTTGAGACCCTTGAATTTGATAAATAAATTAATTAATAAAATAAATAATTATTTATACTTTCCATAATCATATGTTTCACAAATTATTGTTAAACTAACTAAGAAAAGCTATTTAGCATTTGCTTGGTACACCAGCGGTCACTGTGCAATACTGATACATTCCACGAGCGACCCGAAAAAATAAATAAAACTCAAGTGAATAAAACTTTAAAAAATTAGAGATCGATGCTAGTGCCTAGGCGAGGCTACTTCAAAAATACAAACTAATTAATTAAATAATTAAAATCCCGTTGAAGACATTAATGATTTCAGTAAAACAAACTATGATCATCAATTTTGACAGAAATAATAGCGCCAGTTAAGTGGCATCAAACTTGTTTAACACTCTCAGTTCAACAAAAAACATGCCTTTTTGAGCATACTGCTGATCAGGCTCATTGAACTAACAATTTTATTTTAAAATAAGTAACTGTCAGATAAATCGACATGACATATACTATGTTAAAAAATTCCCACCAAACGCCTACGGTAAGTAGAGATTATTTACAAATTTTGTTTCAGTCGTTGCAGAATCATTTGTGAATGACATTTTTTGTTTATTTAAAAGGATGAGTTTGAATAATATGATTAATATGGCTGTTGTGATTAGTATATTTATATTTTCGTCATAGTGCAATTTGGTTCGAAGATACTTTGAATTACGCTAGAAGTGAACCGACAGAAACAATTAACAATCCTACACTTTGTGGCAATCACAACGATGTTAATTGCACAAAAAGTAAAAATTCAAGGGAAAAAAACCAAGAGAATTTCTTTTTGTTATTAATTGTCTTGAAGCTTGGCGACTCTCTGTTTAAAGTAACCATTTAAGTTTACAAACTTTTTATAATAATTTTCGTACAACTGGTGATTTTATTTCGAATTTTGATTTTCACATGTTCAGAGAGAAATTTTCAGTTTTGTTGATTATGCAATTATACAATTGTTATTTAACATGGGTAAAAGATGCAAATTACTGTTGAACTGACGATATTATATGTACCTAAATAATCCAAAAGACATTTTTCCTTTCATTCATAAAATGTGCTGCTTTAAAGACAAAGGAAAACGCGAAAAGCAATTACAAAGTAATTAACTAGTATTATTATCTACTAATGATGTCAGTAACTTTCTCATGCAAGAAGGTCCCGATCCAATAAATGTTATTCAAACCAAAGATAATAAATTAACGGATTGTCTTTTCATGAACTTTAAAAACAATATCGCGGCATCGAAAAATGTAAATTCCCCCGACCACGAAAAAAGAATTCGATTAATGATTAATTTTTGTAACGATTATTCTATTTTTATTGTTCCGATCAAAATTCTTATCGTTGGAGCTCCTGTGTCATACCAAATAATCGCTCTGTATCTGTAAATGCAACATAATTTGGAATTGTGGTGTTTCCTTGATCATTAGCCATAATCTCAGCGGACATTTTTCAATTGAATAATACATCCAAATTTTATCGATAATAGAAGACAGCAATAAAGCGACAATAAATTCCTAATTTTTTATTTATCCAAAACAAAAATTTACAACTCACAAGAAAATTTTTCTAATCACCCATAAATTTCAATTCATAATTCATAAATTCTTAAAACATTCAAAATTCACCAGAACATCTCCAAAATCATTGATGAGAATAAACAAACGTAAATATTTGAAGAAAAACTCATAATATCCACAATTAGGAAATAAGTAAATTTTCTAGCAATTACTTCAACAATTTAAATTCCAGAATTTTCACAATTAACATTATAATTTTTTTTAAACAATTTTTAATTTAATTTTACAAAAAGTTTTCTTGACCAATTAATGTTAAGTTTATCCTTAAAGAAAAAAAGCAAATTCAGTTCAATTTGCTATTTATGGTCGAAGAAAATGATCATCAGATTCAGAAGACGATAATTTGAGAAAGTATTCCTTAGGATTGCCTGCTACTAGGCCAAACAATTAGTATCAAGTTTAATAAACCTTAAGATCCTTTAAATTAATGTAATAGTTATAAAATTTATTTGCATTGAGCCTTGGTGTTTTAATGTAAAGTATAGATGGAGTCATAATACGATTTTTTCTAGTCTAACCTATATTTTTGAAATGGTCTTAGAACTGAATGAAAAATACCTCAACCAAACACAAATAATTTTTTATTATTTTTATTGTGAGTGAAATTCTCTTTCCTCCTCCATGAGAAATGAAAGGTTTTACTCTTTTATACTTGATTTGATACTGTTTTCTTTATCAAACCACCTTCGTTGACATCTTTGGGTGTAGGACAACATTCCTTAAATAACAACCATTTAGTGAATTAGCCATATTATTTGTAGGTGTAATTTGTAAGCTTTTATGCGTCAATGGATATGGTCAAATTTTTCAAAAGAAAAAAAACTGCTGAATTCCAGTTTCAACTTGCATTGCCTACTATGAATTATTGAATTTTTTTTTATTAAATTAATCAGAATATTATTAAAACCTTTTATAACTTTTCACTATTTATTTTTGTTTTTTCGATCCTCATTTCCTTTCTATGTTGAGACCAGCCGTATTAATATTTAACGTGAATTTTCGGTGCATCCGTTTTCAAGTGTTTAACTTGGAAATGCAATTATTCAGAGAAATGTTCACAAAATCACTTAAACAAGTGCAAATAATTAATGTAAAAGCACAATTTCTCAAAAGTTTGTTTCAATCAAAAGCTGCTTCTAAGAGACAACCTACCCCTACTAGTGAGGTGTCTGCGACATAAAACTGTTGTTGATATATATATTTCTAATAGCATGTTTAATAAATCATTTTATTTTTTAGTCAAAGCCAAGTTGTTTTATTCTATTTTCTACTACTTTGTTTCTATTGGAGTCTATAAGCATGTGATTTATTGTACAGTTTCGAAATGGAAATATAAAACGTGAGTTTATACACCAAGCTACGTTGAGACAAATCACCTATAATATAAAACAAAAATCGATACATTTATAACATAAACACACCAACTCACCTTGAGGTTGTTTGTAAAATAGTCACTGAGACAAACCCTACACTATAGAAAATCAAAAAGTGACAGAGAAATAAAATAATACACATTAACACAACCCATAATAAAACATGCATGTAAACTTTTAACATGAAGCCATTAGTATTTGAAAAAACCCCTATAAAAAATTAATTTTTTAGATATTTTTAGAAAGAAATTGGCAGAAAAAATTTTTAATTTAAATTTTGAGGTTTTTGCTAGGAAACTTCGAGTAAATGAATATGTATCTTCATATGATTTACGATTAAAACTAAAATTAATTTAATATTTCACACATTTCTGTCGAAAAAATACAAAACCTGAAATCCGAAAAAAAGCACAAAATGTAAATTATATTAATAAGTTTTAAAAAATAATCATAAACATAATTATTTTGTGTACATTTTCGACGATTTTTTTCAAGAGACATTAAAAATATAATTATTTAAGGCAATTAATAATTATTATAACTTCAAAAATAATTTAACTCACTTTTTTGAATAATTTCCGAAAAAAAAGTTATCATAAAATAAATAATTTCCTGAATATTCATAAACATTATTAATAATAATACAAATGAGCTTATAGATCAAAAGTTATAATTATAAGTTTGAATAATGATTTAATTTTCTTGTAAAAGCATAATTCAACTCTTAAAACTTTATAACCTTAAGCTTATAACTTTAAAAAATAACTTTCTTTGCAGATATTTCAGAAATGGCTGAAATCCATTAAATTTTCACAATAAATAAATTCCAAAAAGTTGATTTATGTTTCAACTTGCATTATAGTGGAATTTATCTGAACTTCGCTTGGTGTAAAAAGTTTTTAAAACGTGCATTTTCTGCGTAGGGCGTTTTTTCTAATTCTTCAAGAGCTTTGTCTAAAATTGTATCAATATTATGTTTTTTACCATTTTCTGTCCAGATATTTATAAAAAATTTTCATTATTAATTAGAGTTATGTTTTCATTATAGACTTTTAGGGGTGCTTCTTTATGATTATATTTTAGTTAATTATAGGTCTAAATGTGATATTTGATTTTTTTGCTTAATTTATTATTTTTCCAACATAGTTGAAATGGTTTATCTTGATTCAGCGATGAGCACTATGTCATCAAAACATGCCATGATGGTGACACTGTAGTCGTTAATAAAAAAGGGTGTTCTTTTAATACCTTTTTTAAAAATAGTCAATAGTAAGGCAAAAAGGTGTCATAGACATCTGAAATCTTTTTTGAATCCATTATTTACTTTAATATTATAGGACTTTTGACCCTCTTATTCATAATATATTTGGGAATTTTTATAAAACGCCTTTTTATAAAACTCCAGATTAATCTGCATAGATTAACCAAAATTGAACTAAATGTCAAGAAAGAAAATATCAAATAATAATTAAATAATTTATAAAATAATATAATAATAATTCTCATTGTTTCGCAAACCAATACCAAAACGGAAATGAAATGTCAAATACAAATAATATTGTTGAAATATCTTGATAAAATCAAACTTAAAACAATAAAAAAAAATATTTCAAATTTTGTTTTATTTCAAGTGTGAAATTCAGATTTTTCGAATTTTAATAAGACTAATAAATTCAAATAAAACAATAATTTTTACTTTGAAATTTTGTTTTATTTAGATTTTTTAATAATATTCAAACAAAAATTATTTAATCATGCTTGCAAAATCTATTTTACATTTTATTTACAAAAATTATTAATATAACATATAATATGATATAAAAATAAATTTTAAAAACAGTTTTTTTTAAATAAATATTTTCTATAAGACTTGTTTTATTACATGAATAAGATGATTTTAGCATTAGGTAAAAAGATCCTAGAAATAGAGAAGAAAAGGATACAAAATAGTACGATTCAAATTTGAGTTTTATACTTTTCATTTCATTTTATTATTTATTATAATTTATTTTATGAATAAACATCATTTTCGTACTTGTTAAGAAAAAAGTGTTAAGCGATTCTGATAAAAATTCAACCTACACTAGGCAAGATAAAAACATTAGAACCTTTAGCCAGTGATTATCTTTCTGCTTATTTGAATTTATTTGCTCAAATATAGAGAACAATAAAAATACAATTTACAAAGTAAAATCTAAAAGGCAAGGATTCAAAAGTGAAGTAGACATCTGAGTAGAAATGAATCATAAAATTATAAAAAGTAAAAGTTCAGTCAAAAGCAATTTAAGGTCTTTTAATGTGTACCTTACTACTTATTTAGTCGTCCATTAGCTGAATACTTATATAAGTAGTTTCTAAATATAAGCTTAGCAATCAGACTCTAAACTTGCTGTTCTACCATTCTGTTGTAACGAGTGTATATTACGTGGTGTGCCAAATAATAAGTGAGACTCATATCAAAAAATGAAATAAACCAAACTATACATTTATAAACGTATAAGTTTTTCTAAGTGTGTTAAGAACGAGCTTCAAATTTATGGAAATAAATCTAAAAGTAAGGATCAAAAATATACTACTGATATTTATAAATAGCAAATGTAATAATAAGTAATATTTATATTATGAAACGTGACATGAGTACATAACCGTACTTTAATTTGTTATTATTATAGATTATGAAACGTTAGCACATATTATGATATTTCTATAAAATGCGTGCAAAATCGCAGTGTTTTGGTTTCTTATTATTAATGGCAAGAGTAGAGAAAAATCGAACGCAGAGCTCAGCGCTGTTTATGGTGATGAGATCAGAAATAGATGATAATTGCAACTTGAATTTGAGGGAAGGCACTTTTTAGATATTAATAACAGAGATGATTATTCTATCGCTTCATATATACTTCATATATGCTTCGTATGTAATACATTTGCATATTATGTGTATGCATATTATTACCACGTACAAATCAATTTTGAACGGTGCTGCAAAGCGTTTTATTATTATTATGGGTGATGTGCAACTTTTACTATATGGCCCACAGTCTAAATGGTAATATGAGTGGTGTAAAATGCCTGGAGATCATCAAAAGTGTTCATGTTGACTGTGTTTTAGATGCCAATGACATTATTCTGGATGATTTAGCAGAATGTGGTGTGGGAATTAAAAGCTCCTACTGCTAAAAACTTGTGCAAGAAACAAAGAAGCTCCAAAAAAGCAGAGTGTGCGATATGCGATAACGCTCACATTTAAAGAAGTGCAGTTTCAATGGACCTCAATTGAGAGTTGTGGATTTACCGTAATTTTCCATTCTCTCTATATCTCGGATTTGGCTCCATCGGAACTCTACTTGTTTATTCACCTTAAAAAACTTATTTATTTCCACATGAGTCTCACTACTTACTGGGCACACCGCGTACTTGTGGTGACACTGTAATTCAATATAATCACCTATGGTAAAATTGTAATATCAATGATAAACTAATATATTGGAGAATTTATTTGGATAATTTGACCACTCAGAATAACAAGTAAAAATCAACAACTTATTTAAACAACTTTCATTTACCCCCAAAATTTAAATAAATTAACTATTTACAATTATTTGTTTTGTAGAACTTGGAATTTGATATTTTACAATATTAACCAAATAAAATCAATTTTATAATAACAATTAATAATTAAATATTAAAACCAATAAAATAAAATTTGATTTTAATTAAATATTCATTTAATATGGTAATTTTGTTTAAATGTGTAGAACTTAATTCAGTATAAAAATTGATTTAATTTAAACAAGAGAGAGAGAGAGTTTTACGTATTTTTACTGTTTTCAGGTTTGAGCATTATAATGTATTGTTATTATTATATATATTTTTTAATTATTATCATTGAGTGACACAAACGTACAGTGACAATAACAACAGTTTTAGAATATTATGTGCAGAACGCGGTTTTATACAATTGACCGAGTCAATTTTCGTGTAACAAACCATACGTTAACGCACATACCGACACGCAAAACCGTTTGTAAAATTGCATTAATTATTGGTTCGTTTGCTAGAGGTCGAAGTCTAGCTCAATTCAAGTTCATAGATTTGATAATTTGAGACCGATATTTTTTATTCATTTAAAGATGGCGGTTGTTACAAATTTATTCCAGGTTAGTATAGAATTACATTTCTTTACTTATTTTTTAACTTTTACATAATATAATTATGAATCTCATATTTATTATTTCAATTTTAATTAATATATAATAATAATAAAAATAATAATAATTAGTATTATTATTATTATAATTATAATAATGCTTAATTAATCCGTCTGGAATCCGTAAAGAATTATCAGCAAGCTGTTAGTGTCAACCTATTGATAAATAGACATTAGAATATTTAAAGTATTTTTTTAATATATATGTTGTTAAAATAAATAAAAATGTCAAATAATAAATACTTTATTTGGATAAATTTTTAAAAAATATCACGTAGCATCACGAATTTTTATTCCAACTAAAAAATTTTTCTTTCCATCGAAATATCAAGATTAGATATGTAAATATACGACAATAAAATATTCAATATAATTAAAATATAATAAAATTAAAAGTTTGTAAATTTGTTTTTATTAATTGTAACATCGGAAATTTGGCGGCAAAAAATAATTTAAATTTTGTTTTAATAGTTTTCTCGATTTTAAAAATTCTTTGACAAACATAATTACTGAATCTTTCAGCCGAGTATAGAAGGGGTGGTACATTTATTTACAAACCCTATTTCAACATATTATTCTTCAACAAGAATAAAAATTATAGATCATAAAGCATGCCAAATTATAAACATTTAAAAATACAGAATATTATAATTTATTGTCAACAATTTTTTTAGAGAAAATTTAATTTCAGTTTTATGTAATATGTTTTTATTAGCTACAAAAACTACTTATTTGAATTATTAGGATTTATTATTATTATTATTATTATTATTATTATTATTATTATTATTATTATTATTATTATTATTATTATTATTATTATTATTATTATTTTTGGTTGATATTTTTATTTCAATTTAAACTTTTCTTTACATAATTTAAATAATTCATATTTTACATTTACTTTGCTAACATAAATTTTTTTTACAATATTATTGCAGCATTTGTATAATTTTTAACAATATATTTTGCTTCTTTTTTAAATGATGAATGTTTTGTTAAATTGAATATTAATGAGAATGCAAAATAACTATTTTCAAAGCCCACCATTTTAATAAAATTACACATATATTTAAAATAATAACATTGAAATAGAATTGATTGATCTTGAGTGCCATCGGCATTTTCTCTGTAAATAGTAGACCAAGCACAACCAATAGCAAGTCCTGAACAGAACTCTGTGAATCACAATTGTGCACCTAACGCTAAAATCGGATCAAAAATCAATTACTACATTAAATCACATGAATTAATTTATCAAACGGTCAAAGAACTGATCATTTTTATTATCTTGTAATTTTTTTTTGAA
Source organism: Schmidtea mediterranea (assembly GCA_022537955.1). Classification (NCBI taxonomy): domain Eukaryota; kingdom Metazoa; phylum Platyhelminthes; order Tricladida; family Dugesiidae; genus Schmidtea; species Schmidtea mediterranea. Next base: position 24,038,074 of record CM039680.1, on the reverse strand, counting down.
TAACAAATAAATTTTTTAAAATAATTTTTTAGTTTTATTTTGTAAAATGGTTGCAGATTAAGAATTTTTTAATCCCTCGCCTGACCAATAAAATTTTAAAAATTAATGAACAAATGTCTATATATCAATAAATTTATTAGATGGTTTATTTTAAAGAAAAATAGAAAAATAATAAAAATATAATAATATTTATTTTTAAAAAAATGGATAACTATAAATGAATATAAAAGGCATTTATAACTCCATGAAAGTATTGAGATGATCAACGAATAATCATTGACTTTTGGCAAAGCTTTTATCAAAATATTTGATTGAAATTTGAAAAGGGAAGAAATTTAATTAAAAAATTATTTAATTAAAATCTAAAATTATTTAAATATTTTTTATTGATGAGCACATAAAATAATTAATAATAAATTAATAGTGATTGACATTGTCATTCTACGTTATCCTTTTTGACATATTTATTTAATAATTCAGGGTTTTTTTATGAATTTGTATTTTTATTTGCAAACTAAAATTAATTAAATCAATTAATTTATTTTTGAATATTTTATTTAGGGTTCACAAAGCAAAATATGTTTTTTCCAAATCATTTAAATTTTCTCAAATAAACTTAATAAATTTTGCTTGGATCTTTTCAGAAAATCTGTTCTAAAAATACACAGTTGAATTTAGGTCCTGGCTTTAAAAAAACTTTTCGTTTACTCACATTTTTTCTCTATAGCTCTCCAGGGTTCAAATGTACACAAAAGATACTTTTTTAAAGAAGCAAAACATAAAAATGAGCAAAATCTACGTATTAAAATGTTATTATGTACTTTATGATGCTTCATAGTTATAAACATTCCATGTGAAAATAACTCGCTTTATTTTGTGTTTGATATACAGTAAATGTTTTCCGTAACACGCGTTAAGATTAGATTTCTTTTATTGTGCCGTAGGTCGAATACAGTATACGTAATGAAATACGTATTTACCATTCACTCGTCTTATGTTATTTATCGGCATGAAATTTGTTTAAATCTTGTTGGCACAGAATTTAATTTAAATATAGATTCATTATGCTTTATTTAGTAAGTAATAATTTATTATTATTAATATAACATATTTTTTATTATTATTATTAATATAAATTTTATTGTTATTGTTATTATTTTTATTTTTATTATTATTATTATTATTATTATTATTATTATTATTATTATTATTATTATTATTATTATTATTATTATTATTATTGTTATTATTATTATTATTATTATTATTATTACTATTATTAATATTATTATATTTTTATTATTATTATTGTTTTTTTTCTACAATTTTTACTTCAAGCTTTATCTTGATTTTAATAAAATTTAGCTTTTGATAGGCATTGTTTATTCAATATTCTCAAACATAATTTTAATATTTGAAATTAATAAAATTGATGTTAGAAATGGATTTTATTATTTTATTTTATGTTTTTTAACCCTAAAACCTTTTTACTGTTGCAATTATTAAATTTAAGCTAAATTTTTTTTAGTTATTCAGAAACTGTTAAAAAAAGATTGATCTAAATCACCGAATGACGAGAAAATTACTGCAATTACATTCAAATGTTTTCCTAAAACTATTTGAGAATGAAACATTTTATAAAAACTTTAAAATTCGTTTTAAAAATTCTTTTAAAATATAAATTTAATAAATCATATGGTTTTTCCAAGTTAATGATAAATGACCAGAAATTCATAATAAATACGAAACTTTAATTATAAACAAATATTAATAAAAATTTTAGAAAATTGAAGATATATCACTTGAAAAAGGCTGTGCCGAAAATTCGTGAATACCTTGAATATTGTGTAGAAATATGAAGATATATAATTTATATGTTGCTTTCTGCCAATTATAAGTGACATCATTTATGCACTTTGGTTTATAAATAGACAATATGTATATTATACTTATATGACATATCTTAGTTATATGTCAGTGTGAAACTTTGATGGATATGGATAGAACAGAATATATTTTGCAGCTGCTGGTTGGTTCTGGCTTCATGTCACTTCTAAGTATGTATTATGACTTCGGACAGTATACACAGTTTTCTGTTTATGAAATATGGAAATGTTATAAAATCAGGAGTTTTGAATATTGAAAATTATATTTATTGGGAAAAAATTATTTGAAATTATTGCATGAACCTGTGCAGTTATTATGAATGTAGAAATATTTTTCAACTGAGTTGATATTGTTGAAGAACCGTAAGCGAAAAATGTTAAACTAAAAATATGATTTACTGACTTTCAAATATATATTTTAAATGAACTGGAAAATAGAAATAAAATGTTCCTTAATGCCAGTTTTTAAAAAAATTATACATTAAAAAAAAATTAATACTATGATATGCTTCGGTTTGTTTAAATGTTACTGTATATTTTTAAATATAAGTTTTGAATTTTGAATTAAAATATTTTTTATGAAATTTTAAAATTAATTTATAAAAAATTATCATATTTTATTGAGTTTTGGATCGTAAAGAATTTTGTTTAAATTTGTGTTAAATTTATTTAAAAACAAAATAGGAACATAGTGATATTATAATCAAAATTATAAGCGTGTATTATTTATAAAATGATTGAAATAAAGCTAAATTATCTAATGTTGATTTTTTATACTGTATTTTAACCAAAAATAACTGGGTTTTTTTCTATGGTTCAAGGTAAAATGTAATGATAAATGTCAATAAAAATGTAAAATACAACAATAAAAATTAATTATTTATCAAATACAATATTATAATTACAAAAAGACAAGATACACCTTTTTCCTTTTGTGCATTATCAAATTCTGCAAAGATCCGCTCTTGATCACATAAAGTAGCATTCAATTTTGGATGATCTATAATAATATTAATATTTGTAAACTATTGAAAAATGATTTCCCTAGCGTCCCATGGATTACAGAATAGCAAGATAAGATTTTCAAACGTTTTAAAGCACTATCTGGCACTGAATAACTTCACTTGATTGGTACAAAAATAATTTTAAAAAATGCAAATATTTTAAATAACACAAATTTTTTTATCTTTTAAATTTAAATTGTTGCACTTTAATATAAACGTTTTCCAAAAATCTATTTTACATAAAATGTTATTGCACATCTAACAAGAAAATTTTAAATTAATTTTAAAATTTAAAAACATAAATACAACAACATATTCAAAACCTCATATAAAATACAGAATAAAATTAAAACAAACAGATACAATGTTCTGTTGCTCACATCTAATTACTATTAATTACATCATTTCCAGATTGGATCTGCTATAAGTATGCAATTTGTACACCACAATCACGTGATAATTTTGTGGTTTTATAGTGAATAAAAATATAACAATGTGAAAATTATTAGCTGTTTAGTTTTTTAGAACATCCAATAACTAAATAATAATATTAATTTCAAAACATTATTTCAAATTCTTTACAACAATTCAATATTAAAACAACTATTTTGCTTTGTTTTTTATCTTAAATATTTTTAGTATTTAGTTTGAGGATAGTTTAGCAAGCATGAGTTTTAAATTGATACACAAGAATTCAATAAATATTTTACATTTTTATATTACAAACCTTCTTAAATATTAATTTTACAATCAAGCAATTTCACCATCCAATATTTAACTTTAAACTTATTTATGTTCTTTTTAAATTTATTATAATTTTAAAGTTCTTTACATACTTTTTACATGAATATTAACTCTTCTATTTATTTATTCTCAATATCGTTTGTAATTTTGTTTGAGATATTGGAGGATGCAAATAGATCCGGATGTATTATTCCCGTGAATCTGACTGAATGCAATTAATTAACTTGCATCCATGAAGCGTATATTATACACAAATGTAACAAATTAAATTTTGATCACATTAAATAGCAGTAATGATCTAATAATCTAACAAATAATCCAACAATAAAAGTTTTACATAGGAAAAACTATTGATTTTTCACTTATATTTGGGATGAAAAATTTCAAAGAAAAAAATTCTTTTCGAGGTGTAAAATGTTTTTCTAAAAATTCGATACAACGGTGATTTTATTTCAAATAAAAGTTTTTTCCCGACTCAACAATAACAAAACTAAAATAAATTTTTTGATATTTTAGAAAATTGAGTAAACAATTTTTTTGATTTTGTGTTGTATTATTTCCTTGTAAACATTAAAAAATTATTAATGTGTTTCATAAGTAACAAACAATTTAATAAAAAAAAGTGTTCACTTTGACCTATGTCGCCCACATTAGTAATTCGTTGTTCAAGCACTTAAATGTTAATCATAACATGTACAAATATTATATTAAATATTTGTAGTATTTTAAAAACATATAAAAATTTTACTTAAAAAATTATACAACAAATTTTGCCTTTTAAAATTATACTTCAGATTTTGACTTTAAAAATGATGTATAAAAAATTTAGTTTAAAAATAGTAATAAAAAAAATTTTAATTTAAAAAAACATGTATAAAAATTTAACTTAAAAAATTATTCTTAAAATTTTATTGTAAAAATTTCATTTAAAAATAAATTACATTTAAAAAATTACATTAAAAATACTTTACTTTAAAAATTTTATCCAAAATAATTTTTGGAAAAATAAAATTGCACATAAAAATCAATTATCTTTATTACTTAATTTTGCGATCAAGATTAATTACATAATGATATAGTTACATCCCCCGGTGGGGGGCTACTGGGGATTTTGTGTGTGGTTCCAGTGCGCTACAAACTAAATTAAATGGATGTAAAATAGCATAGAAAAAATTACACAATTCTTAAGCCATAACCATCATCATGGGAATATTTTTAGAGTTTAAACAAAATGCTCAATATTAATATGCTTATTAGCAATTTGTAAATTTATATAAATTTTTATAAACATGTCTATAATAATGTCTACCTGTACCCTTATTTAATAAACAAAAAAAGGAAACCAATAAAACTACTTAGCCTTTGAAGCTTGCTGTGGCAAAATGTGTCCCCTCATATTTACACTGACTAAAACAACGGCTATTTTTGCTAAAAAGTAACAAATACAGAACAGCTTTGATGGTAAAGAAAATTAAGCAAAGTATCTGACAAAATGTTAGGCTATTTATAAAAAAATCTAAAATCTTCTTTTATATTTTTATAAAAATTTTTAATTATTTTTGATTTTAGGAACAAAACCTGTTAATTTCTTTTTACATTGGATCTGCAATTTTTGGTGTGAGCATAATAAGTATCGCTTTGATATTGTGTGGAATAAAAAAGAAAGCAAAATCCCCATCCGTTACAGCAGACGTTCATGTAGAGGTTGAATTAATTGAATTAATTTAATATAAATCACAAATTAATATATTTATTATGTAAGTAATTGGAATAAAATATAATATTACAATTTTTACAGAATTAATTCTAAAATTATCACAATTTCTATTAAATTGTATATGTTTAAAAATTGTTTCTTACTGACATTAAGCCTTTTTATTTTATTAAATTAAAATAATCTATCGGAAAATCTCAATAAAATTTAATAAAATTGACAGGTTATCATTATTGTTTATTAAAATAAATTTATGTAATTAATCAAGAGTTTTGTAATTTTAGTACATATTTGCAATTCATAATATAGAAGAATTAAAAATGTTCAATGAAAAAATTAAGCTTTTTCTTAACTGTTTGTTCAACGTATATAGTTATTACATAGTAATAATAATAATAATAATAATAGTAATAATAATAATAATAATAATAATAATAATAATAATAATAATAATAATAATAATAATAATAATAATAATAATGATAATAATAATAATAATAATAATAATAATAATAATAATAATAATTATAATAATAATAATAATTATAATAATAATAATAATAATAATAATAATAATAATAATAATAATAATAATAAAAATAATAATAACAATAATAATAACAATAATAAAAATAATAATAATAATAACAATAATAATAATAATAATAATAATAATAATAATAATAATAATATTTATCATAATAAAAATAATATTTATAAAAATAAAAATAATAATAACAATAATAATAACAATAATAAAAATAATAATAATAATAATAATAATAATAATAATAATAATAATTATAATAGTTATAATAATAATAATAATAATATAAATAATTATTAATATATTTAATTTTTAAATATACACTTACACGCTTTATTTCACATATTTTTACACTTTTTCTACAAAATTTTAAATGTTTTAAACAATGATATTTTCCTTGTTTTAATCATTCTAAGTTCTTAATAATTTTATTGTGGTATGTATAATAGTTATTCATGGATTCATGAAATGAATTGGAAAAGTTTTCGCAGATATAATTACACTGAAATATGAGTTATTCACACTTTTAAAGGCAATAAATAAATCTTTATAAATAAAGAAACGAGACTAAGCCATTTAAACCAACATAGAACATATAAATTTGACAATTCCGTGGATTTTACCAAAATTTAGTAATGTAAAGATAAAGAAAGAATGATATTTGTTGTAAAAGAATTGATAAAAGATCACAATCTTTTCCGGCTAATCATACTTTGCACCGAACGATGACAATTGAATATTATTTGAAAGATAAAATGGATATCTCAGAAAAATGACCACAAAATGATGAGCACTAGATGATTTTGATTGCAATGTAGATATAAAATTATTCAACCACATAATGGAGTCGTCTGTTGTGAAAATTAATTGCAATTTTCAGATGTTTAATTCCTATGGATATCCCTTTCAAAAGAACAATGTCAGTAATCTTACTTATGCTTACATGTAATAAATATTCCGTCAAGATAATGTAAACCTGTTGAAATTAATTCTATAAAGTCCATATTTCTAAAGATAATCGAGAAAATGAATAAAACGATTTTACCAATTCAAAGAACAAGTACATGTACTCAATGAAATGAGGTAGAGTACAACGATGACATGGTTTCCATTTTGAACCATATTTATATGGAAATATGTTATGACGCTTAAAAAAAGTCAGTGATATAATAAACATTTTAAAATCATAAAAAATTTAAAAACTAAAATATAATTATTATAAAATATTTTTTAAAAAAACAATTCATTATGAAACCATTCAAAAACTTTAAAATTGATTAATTATTTTAATAAAATCAAATTTACGAAATAAAATGAATTTGTTTTAAAATTAAAAAAATTTGTTTAAGTATTCTAAAATATAAATAATTTCTCTCTGAAAACTACAATAAAGCTGTGTTTGAATGATGTTTTCTTGTAATTAAATCGTTGCAATGTTTATTTAATTATTTAAATATTTTGTACTACCTTTTTCAAAAAAAATAATATTTTAGAAAAATCGCTACATCAGAATTTTATTGGGAAATATTGATTAATCAATAAGATATTATTAAATAAAACATTAATAATTAAATAAGAATAAATAATTAAAAAATCTTTTTTATATAATTATAAGTTTTTATCTATATTAAAATTTTAAAATAATTATGTAATATTTTATAAATTAAATTAAATTATTTTAATAATATCAAAATTTAAAAAGTTTTTAAAAACAACACACAAACATGTTTAACATATTTAAACTATTTAAAAACATTCAAAATATTCGTAGCCATAGAACTTTGTACATTAATCTTTGGATCCAATGATCTTATCAGCAATGCTTCACATATAACGCGTTCCCAATAATTATTAAAACTTTTCAACAAAATTCTAAAATCAGACATTCCTATTTCACTTTTACAGCCTCTATTGTGTTCACTAATATTGGTCATACCCTTCAATCGACAATGCTCTAGAACTCGAGTACAGAGATGACGGGAAGTCTCTCCAATGGATGTGGCATTACACCCATTACATGTAAATGAATAAACGAGATCAGAACACAATGCAACCGAAGTTTTTGACTTATTAATAAACATATTGCGTACCTTACTCGAATTAGAAACGATTTTATCCACAAAACTTTCCATCTGTTTACTTATTTTCCTCTTATAATTTTTAAAACCTTCAGAGTACGGCAAAACTAACACAAATTTAGGCGCATTCTTTTTATATCCATTTTTACTATTATTTAGATCAACACTCAATTCACACTCATTTATCAGATTACACTCAGACTTTCCCAAACATGGATCCTTAGGAATTTTAATTAATTTGTCAACAGTCTCTTTTATTATCAACAAAAATGATTTAGAATACCCATTCTTTATCAACAACTCAACCAATTTATCAACACTTTTTACCGAATTAGCAAAAGTAGAAGATAAAGACGATGAACGATAAATCAATCCCTTCACCATATTTCTCTTATACTTTAATTCACAAAAGTTTCTGGGGAAGTATAAAGACCAGTATCAGTTGGTTTTATATAAATCTCTGTCGCATTATGTAAATTATAAACAAAAAAAGTCCTTATAATATAAGTTAATTCATAATAATTTTAGTTGGTTTTTTGTGTCTGAAGATGACAGTCAAACTGTCGAAATATATCGTACGAAGAGTGTTTTATTGGCGTTTTCTTTTAATTAAATAAGAATTAAACTTTCTCAGTTATTTCTTTGATTATTTTTATTTATATTTATTTATTAAATTTTCCAAATTAATATTTTAAACAAAAATAATTGTGTAATAATTTTAATAAATTGAATTTATTTTTGTGTTTATACCATAAGTAGTCTGAAACTGACACTTGATTTACACATAATACAGTTTTTAAATAGTGCATAAAAATAATGTTTATCAACAAAAAACAAATTTTTAAATAAAATCTGCTAAAAACTGAACTTAAATTTTAATTTTATTATTTTAATTAATATAATTTTTTTTTATTACAATGGGAGTTCAATGAAAAAATTACACTGGCTTACAAAAATATTTTTCGTTGCCAAAAGGTATTAATTAAGATTTGAGTAATTTCATGCCTCGGATTTTGAAAATTCAGTTTCCTTGAATTAGCTCAAGATTTTCAGATAAAAACTACCTTCCCATATCTGTGGCTTGTACTGTATGATAGCTAAAATATCAATCAATCTATGCGCTTATATGTCATTCATAGGAAAACTATAAAAAATAACAGTTATTATATTACTATTTATATATTATTTTGTGCAGCATATTATTTTTTTATATCAGGGCTTCTTAAACCATGGGTCACGACCCCATTTGGGGTCGCGAGAGATAAAAATAAAATTTAACAGAAAATGTTTTTTAACTTGTAAAATTATTGTTATAAAGATAAAATAACAATTATCGTAGATAAATATATCATAAAATCTTCTAGTTCGGAAAGATTGTTTGTACCTGCGTTTCTAATAAGGGTATTGTAATAACTTGAATAACATTTACTATGAGTTAGAATTAGAAGATGTTATAGGAATTTTAAAAAAATATAAATTTATTTTTCTTTTATATTTGTATGGGGTCGACAAGAAACTCGCAATCATAAATGGGGTCGTGAATTACAAAAGTTTAAGAAGCTCTGTTTTATATGATTATAAATTCTCTTAATGTTGTTTACAAAACAAATTATAATGATGTAGTTTTGTTTACTTAACTGTTTAGTTTTTTGGTGATTCTAAAGCTGTGCAACAATTGCTGATAACTTATGAAATCATCGCCAAGATCGTGATTAAACCGTTCAGATTCGTATTGTTGCGTATGTAAATAATATACTATTGAACAGAACAGGGAGAACATAACTAACTTAGTAACACAATCATATAATGTTTATTTTTCTATTCATCTTGTTGACTAATACAAATTCTGGATCGAAATACAATTTGCAAGACCTGTGGAGAATATCTACGTCAATGCGCAATCTGGAAAAGGAGAGGCTTGAAGTGTGACGTACACATGGTAAGCAAAGCGGAAATCAAACACAGTAAAACTAGTATCATCCCAATACTAGATTCGTTGCCTGACTTGACAGAAACAGAAGTAAGGCACGAGGATGAACTGATTAACACGAATGATGCGAATGAATATACATATGGCGGAAGTTATTTACCTCTGTTATTCTCTCTATGTAAGCCAAATGACTTAATACAATAACTTAGTTTATCGAAGAAGTCATCTGAACCATTTTTGTAGATCTGAAAATAGTGAGCTATTTGGACAATAAAGTGAATATACCAAGTTTCCCGGTTTCATGTGTGATTGCAAGGTAAAGAAATATCATTGAGTGGCCTATGTTCGGCATGCAAGAAAAATCGCGATCGTCAGCACAACTAATATCATTCATGAGCCACTTGTTGACCGAGAGAAAATCACTCTCAGTAGTAAAAACTTTAACGGTCCTCAAATTTGCAAGCTCATCAATAAGTCCGGTTTAAATCACTCCTAAAAATGAAGAAACATTTCTTAGGAAATTATCCAGCTGATAATTATGATTAATTAGTGAGAAGCTTGCTCTCCAACTTTAGAAATCTCGGATGCAAATTGAGCATAAAGATATGTATTCTACAGTTCTCAGATAATAACAAGGAGAATAACAAAAAGAAAGATTTTATCGTAATATCAAGGCTATGGAAGTTAGAAATCAGAGTTATTGGGACAACCATATAAATGTAGAATACTTTTGGACTCTCTTCAGCACATAACAGAAAACCAAAGAAAACCTTTTTCTATACGTCATAAATATTCTTTAGTTTTATTCCCGTGTTTTCATAATACATTCATTGTGTTAGATGTAAACTTTGGTAAATTCTGTTAAAATTGAGAAATTATGTAGAAATGAGAATGATTAGTGAATAGATTTCACAAATCTTCACTCTATTTGGACAATGAGCCAAGTCTGCAAAAGACTGCCAGATTCGTATTCAGCGTATCAAAATCACCCGAAATTCACTGTAAGATTAGTGACAAAAGAAAATTGTATTGAGCAGTGGAATTTTAAAAAATATAAACTTTTTAATTTTATAAAAAATAAATAAATAATATTATTTCATGGTTTGATAAAATTAGTAAAGTTGGCATTTGGTTTTTGGAGGGAACTTTTCAATAAAATTTCGGACATTCCGTTTGACAATTAAGTTTATTTCACCGTGTTCTAGATTTTTACCTTTTTTTTGCTTTATTATATTAAAATTAATATTAAATTATATTTTATTAAAAAAAAATATATGGCTTTACAAATATATATATGACGTCAAAGCAAACAAATTTTAAAAACTTTTAAAAATTTTAAAAATGCTACATAAGCACAATATAGTAAAATATAAAATCTTTAATCCAATTCAACATCTAAAATTTAAAAAAAAACTAAAAAATCCCCGGGATAGTAAATATTATATTCATTTCAGGAAGATCAAATTGTTGTAACCAACACTTCCAAACTAAATACTGAACCACCAAATGTTCATTCACCTGATGCAAACTTAAACGAAGAAGGGAAAGATCAGTTTGAAAACCACCCAAATGGATTGAAATCTGGTCCAAGACCAGTGAGTACAAGTGAGATAATAATAATAATAATAATAATAATAATAATAATAATAATAATAATAATAATAATAATAATAATAATAATAATAATAATAATAATAATAATAATAATAATAATAATAATAATAATAATAATAATAATAATAATAATAATAATAATAATAATAATAATAATAATAATAATAATAATAATAATAATAAAATAAAAATAATAAAATAATAATAATAATAATAATAATAATAATAATAATAATAAATAATAATAATAATAATAAAAAAAAAAAAAAATAATAAATAATAATAATAATAATAATAATAATAATAATAATAATAATAATAATAATAATAATAATAATAATATATAATAATAATAATAATAATAATAATAATAATAATAATAATAATAATAATAATAATAATAATAATAATAATAATAATAATAATAATAATAATAATAATAATAATAATAATAATATAATAATAATAATAATAATAATAATAATAATAATAATAATATAATAATAATAATAATAATAATAAATAATAATAATAATAATAATATAATATAATAATAATAATAATAATAATAATAATAATAATAATAATAATAATAATAATAATAATAATAATAATAATATATAATAATAATAATAATAATAATAATAATAATAATAATAATAATAATAATAATAATAATAATAATAATAATAATAATAATAATAATAATAATAATATAATAATAATAATATAATAATAATAATAATAATAATAATAATAATAATAATAAATAATAAAATAATAATAATAAAATAATAAAATAATAATAATAATAATAATAATAATAATAATAATAATAATAATAATAATAAAAATAATAATAATAATAATAATAATAATAATAATAATAATAATAATAATAATAATAATAATAATAATAATAATAATAATAATAATAATAATAATAATAATAATAATAATAATAATAATAATAATAATAAAAATAATAATAATAAAAATAAAAATAATTATAATAATAATAATAATAATATTAATAATAAAAATAAAAAAGCCAATTTATTCAGGGTCTCCATTGAATGCGAAATGGTACAACTCAGACGCTTTTCAATTCATGGATATTTCAACTGATGATTTGGATAAGATTTGAGAATTTTTTGAAATTGTTTCGGATGAAAAAATCGGAATTTAAACCTTTTAAAATCATTCTCACTAGTTTTCTTTTGTAAAAATAATCTTTCTCTGTAAAAATATTTTATGCTTTTCTAGTAAATTATTATTTGTTTTACTGAAATTAACTAATCCGATTTCGTTAATTGAATTTGTTTATTAAAGATATCACATTTAAATGGCAATAGACATTTTATTATAAATAAACCTTTTAAAAAATCTCACTTTTTAAAATCCAAATCTTCAGTTCGGTTATTCTTTAACTATGCAAAACAATGCCTTTTCATATCCAAATGAACCAACAACCTGAATGCTATTTTGTTGTATTATTCGTATGTAATAACTGTCTATATTGGGACACCAGTGAAACCGTTTGGTATTAATCGTCGGTTATTATAGTAACAGTTGTACCTCAAAAGCTGGTCAATTACCAAAATCCGTGGATAGAAAGACAACCAAGTTCAGGAAGTTCAAGGGGATGGGACTCCATCCTTATCAGATAAATACTATCCATCGTAATATCAGATCTAGATTTGGAAACACAACTATTTTAGTTTCTCGAAAGACTCACACACAACGATGTGCAAAGGTATATTAAGGTCTTTTCCACTCAATCCTTTTGTGTTTATCAGACTACACTAAATCAAATACTTACAAAACCACAATGATAAGGAGAAAAACTCAATTCTAAGAACGATTGTAGATATATTATCCAGTACTAATATTCACTTTGGGTGCCCAGTCATAGTTTTATGTTTGATGAGAGGTTTTGGCATATTAATAGGAACTCTACTCGAGTCTGAGTTGCTATAAAGAGGTGGGTTAATATCCGAATCCACTAATAGTATTAATTATATTTTAAATTAAAATTAATTTTAATTATTAGGCAATTTCTTAAAATGTGGATTCTTAAAGTTAAACTCACAGCGTTAAACTTAGTGATAAATTTATACTCCATAATACTGGTTAAAAAAAGACACAGATGTACAATATTTATTCTGATGACAAATATCCAATACACTTTTATATAGCTCGCATGTAACGCAACGATTTTTATCTGCTATTTCAACTAAATTTTTCGGGTTCTGTATTCTGGTCGACATTCTTGCTGAATATTCTTCAATAAAATTAAAATGTTTACAAACTTTTACAAAATTTTCTAAGTTAAAATAGATGACTCACAAATCAGGAAACTACTAAATTCCTTGAGATTTTAACCCTATTTTTGAGATTTTAACCCATTCCCCCTCTCCCCTATAAGAAACAAGGAAGCATGCGCCTAGCTAAGCTGAATTTCGGGAAATGTGGCAACCATAATACTCTTGTCAATTCAACGATGAGACAAATGTGGTTCGTTGAATGAAATCATATTATATATTTAATATAGCAATTATAAATTCTGATTACAAAATTTAAACAATTCTATTTTAAGAAAAAATATTTTTAAATTTAAACAACCACAAATTTTAAAAATATAGTTTTATAAAAAAAATGTCTTGAGTTTTGAAAATGAAACAGAGAATATTAAGAATTAAAATTTATTTTAGAATTTATATTTCTAAAATTCTTAAAACATAAATATAACATTTTAAAAATAAATTTAATAATTAATGATTTTAAAGTAATTATAAAATATCAGTTATTAATTAAATTAAATCTACGTGAATCGTACCCAAAAAATGGGTATTTATGATAAATGATTAAAACATGTTGTTTTAATAAATGAGACAACGATTAAACTTTTATTAAAATAAATTTATAATGCAAACAAGCTTTTATTCTTTTTACCTTTGCTTTTTTTATTATTATTATTTGAATTTTTTATATATTGCTTTTATATTATCAGTTTTTCAAACGATTGTTTGTTGAACTTTATTATCAATAAAACAAATATTTGATTGTTTTTATGAACCCATTTTAGAGTCATTTATTTTCGACAAGCTACAACAAAAAGAATTAAACTACTTAATTTTTAATTAAATTAAATTCAAATAAAATAAAATTTATTTTAAATATAATTAAAAAACGATTCCTAAAAGAAGTTCCAATAATGAATGTCATCATCAATTAAAAGTTTTCCTATTAACATTCTTCATCCGTTGACATATTTATGAATTATTCATTTAGGAGAATAAATTTAATTTCGAACAAGAAAAAAGAAAATCACAGAAATGATTGGCACGAAGTCTTGTCGATATGAAATCAGTTCCAAAAATACTTGAACAGAACGCTTTTCAAACAAAATCATTTTTTATGTTGATAAAATGAAATTGACAATTGACTTAATTTTGTCAAATAAAAATATTTGTCGGTTTAATAATAGGATAAAATAATTAATTTTCATTTTATTAAAGTTTTAAAACTCAAAAAAATTTGATTCGAAAAGATTAAAGACGAATAAAATTATTTGAAAAAATTTGAAGTGCAAAATTAAGAACTATTTAATAAATAAATTAAAATATTGTTGACGACATTAATAATCTCGGTAGAAAAACAAAACCGCCAAGTTTGACAAATGTGTAATAGAGGCCTGGCATCCGGCGGCAGAACATTTTAGTTTTATTGATTAAAATCGAAGATTTAGAAATAAAATTCGCAATTAATATCAGACAGAAAGATATGGAAATCCTTTTTACAAAAGGAGAGGAATTTAAACGACCGCTTTATATAAAAGGGAACTAAACTTGACTAAGTTTGCCATTCTGGTCAAAATTAAAACTCAATAAGCAAATTTTAAAGAATGTTCAGTAACAGTCAGATATTTTGTATAGTTTGAGATGGTCTTCTATCGTATTACATGCCGGCTAAATCAAACTAAATTGTTGATTACTGATCATATTAGAATCATGAAATATTAATTAATTAATAATAATTTTTAGTTAGGTTAGGTCTCGTTGTTGAATAAAAATGCGACTTGTAAAACTAAACTATATTACTGTCAAAATTTTAGAAACAATTTTATGATAAAGTGACTCTGGACCTGACCTATTTACAATACTTAAAAATAAAATACTTTAGATAAAATTGTATAAAAAAGTTATCAATTTATTATTTAAAATTTTTTATTGAAATAAAATGAAATTTTTTTATATTCATATAAAATTTTTAAAAATTTTAAAAATTAGTGTAAAAGTATTTAAATATTTTTTAAAATATTGATTTATTAAAATATTTAATTAAAAAATAATTTGGTTAAAATATATCTATATTAATCCGTACTATTTTTGTTGGTTTTTGTACCCGAAGAAGACAGTTAAACTGTCAAAATATATCGTGCAATATATCGTTTGAATGGAGTTTTCTTTTAATAAAATCGTTTCCAAGCTTATTTAATTATTTATTAATTAATAAAAATTTGTATTGTTTTATTAAAGATTTAAAAAATATTTTTAGAACAAGAGGTTTTGGATCAGTATTAATTATTAATTTTAAAAGGTTTGAGTCAGATTTTGAAGAGGTAATAGACGGAATCTAATAAACGTTATTTGTTATAATAAAAGTGGATTTATATTTTATTTTGATATACCTTCCTAATCTATAGTTTGTTCCATAAATACAAATTTTACACAAATTTAGCATTTAATTTTAAAAAATTCTATAACTCCCTTAGTTGACAAGAATCTTTTTGTTATTTTTCGCTTATGATTTTTTATTTCACATTTATGTAAATTATTATTAATCTCACAACTCTCATTATTACAACTTACTTTTCTATAACATTTGTATATGATCTTTGACATAATAGGTTACGTTTTGAACAGTTGCTGCTTCCTTTAAAATTAATTCTTTCATTGTCAAAGGGGTTCATCAGTCAATTTGATTTTTATGTGACCATTGAAAACTCGAGGGTTTTAATAAATAAATTTGACCATCAAATAAAAATATTAAACATTCATTCCTCTCCAATTTTATTATTATAAGTTTTTTCATTTTTTCATTAAATCCATGATATTTGTAACATTTTCTATCTCACCTGATGATGCTAAGATACAAAAGTTAAATGTTGTTAAGAAAAAAATCAATAAACTTTTATTATAGTAAATACAGACATAAATAAGTAGTGATGTAATTTGTTGGAATGAATACAACTTTTACTAGGGAAAGTGAGAAATTACAACAAAAACTAAATGTTACATACAAATACATCACATAGGAAATAATGCATACAAAAGATTAATGTGCAAAGTGCTATGACTACGAATATTTTAAATATATTTAAATAGTTGTGGTGGTTTTCAAATGGTTACTGATTTGATTTAAGAGTTAAAACTCTAGCTTTTTCGAGTAAATAAGTCTCAATATTAGCACCGTCAATGAACTCAGAACTATTGAAATTGATCTTGATAAATTTCTCAAATCTCGATGAATTATCATTGCGAATGGTTTTGCGTTTCCCATTTGAATAGTGAATTCTTCAACACTTTCTTTGACAATTTGAGCAAGTACATATGTATTTATGTTTTCTGGAATCAGATGAAATTATATCTCGAGAATGATTATTGTAATCTATATCCGACAAGGAAGTTGTAAGGAATCTCGAATCCAATAAAATCTGGCCTATAATGAGGGCCAGTCACGGTTCTTTTAACTAGCAAGCTAGCAACGTTTACAGAATTCGGTTTGAACTGGTTAACATACTCTAATAATTTTGTCATCGTCTTTCCAGATTCAACAGCATCTTTAACAATTGATACATCTTTATCTTTGAAAAATTCTAAATTATCTATACCGACAACCACTCGCTTCACAATTAACGTAGCTTTCAATTCGAATGAAATAAACTGAAACAGCAATTGAATTTGGTTTCGTTCGGTTTTCATGATAAATTGCATTGAGAAGATCAGCGAAACACTTGAAACCTCCTTTCAATACACAGAGCGTCATTAAACCTTTGGTATCTTCTAACCAACTTTGAGTCATGTCAACAGCTAATTTTTCAATCCTGTTTTTTATTACTTCATGTGGAATCAAAACGCTTGATAATACATCTTACATAGCGTGAAGCTATGCAAAAGGTTGTCAAGTCGTAGCCCTTCGGTTCATCCTCAATCTTTATACCGTTTGACTGCTTCATTACATTTAAATTTGCCATGTACTTGCCATATCTAGAAATTTATAGAGTGAATTTCAAAAAGAATTTTATTAATTGTGACAGATTTAATAAAAATTTCTCATACAATTTTTAAAGTAAACTTTATTTTTAAAGTTTTTATTTACATTCCTAATATCTAAACAACAACCAACATTACAAAAACTTTACCTTACATTTTTAAAATTAGTTACAAATTAATTAATTTTAATTTACTTAAGCATTTCCCGAACAAGTTTCATTGTGTAAAATTGTGATATATTGATGTTTTTGAAATTTTTTTTAATTTTTAATATCATTTTTTTTTATTAAGTAAAATGATTTTTATTTATAAGAAATGTTAATAATGTTTAATTATTTTTCGTAAAATGATTCAATATTTTATTTTTTAATATTAATTTAAATTTTTTTACAGTAGAAAATTGTTTTATATTTATATAGAGTTTTAAAATTAACCTAAAAATATTTAAATATTTGTATAAAATGGTGATTCCTTGGTAGCAGCATAAATTAATATAACAGATATGTTAATAACAATATAATTATATAAAATAATATAATTTGTTTAAAACATATAAATTAATCCATACTATTTTGATTGGTTTTTGTACTTGAAGATGATAGTTAACCTGTCAACATATATTGTAAAACGAGTGTTTGAATTACATTTTCTTTTAATACACTGAACTCTTAAACAATTAGTAATTAAGATATTGTCACAAATTCCAAAACTATTAATAAAAAAAGTAATGTTTTTAATAAAAATAAAGTTTTGAAAAATAAATATTTCCACTTCCTTAGGAGCAAGATCTTGATATAAAGTAGAATAATTGTTACAAAAATATCTTCTTTAGAACAGGAAATTTGTAAATTTGCACAAATGACATATCCCGCCCCATGAAAATATATTTTTAACCAAAGTGTTTTCACACCCTTTTTGCATTCGCTCTAACATATCTTTTAAAATTTAAAACAAAAAAATGAATGACATAAACTATTTTCATCTATATTTTATTATTTTATAAATATTATTGTAAAATATTGTTGTAAAGTTTAAAAATTTTGTTTTGTCAATAAAGTAATGATAGGTAAAGCATCATATTTTCACTTTAGCATGTTGAAAAACAACCTTTTACTTTATCATTTCATCTCTTCACATTTTCTAGTATTTTTGTCATATTTTTGTTTTACTGCGCGTCTAATAAGTACTGACATAAGACAGAAAACAAGATTTTATTGATATAAGATTTTAAGAAAGAAAACCATATAGCAGTGTGCTCAATAAGTACCCGGACTGATAGAATAAATTTTGATAATTATGTTTGTTATTATAATTTACATGCATAATGATAGGTTATTACAATATAATTTGTTTTATTGAAGTATTCTTTATTTGTTTCTAAAGCATCACTTCAAAGGTTTACGCGAGTCATGCTACATCGAGTAGAATATCACAGTGAGATAAGATTCTTCGTTTTGCGAGGAGATAAAATTTAGGCAATTTTAATTCAGTTTACTGAAACTTATGAGAATACATGCATTTCACATACTACTATCCACCATTGGATAGTCAGTTTAGACATGGTCGAGAATCAGTGTTTGATGATGAAAAGTGTTTTTCGTACATGTGAAAGTTTTGATGAAAAGAAACTGCAATGTGCTAGGATAGTTAGTTAAGAGTGAATGTCTTCGAAGACATTGAATGTGAGTAAAGGAAGTGTGTAAACCTTTTTGCGTGACTTTTACATTCGAAAATTGATATCCAGATTCGTTCATTGCTTTCTCACCATGAAGATGTGTGAAATAGGCTGGAATGCTGCTTGGCGAATTTAATTATCCAAGTGTTCTTTACTAGTCGACAATATTTCTGGTGGCCGGAATCTAACAGTACTTATCAATTGGGAGTCTTTTTAGTAGATCCCTGCTATAAGACAAATGAAGAACTTGATTAAGTTCCAATAATCCTATTCAGAAATTATGACTTTGACGAAATTTCAAAGAGACGTGGAAATATAATTAATTAACCAAAAAAAATAAACAAAATTAAAATTTTAAAAATTAGAAAAACTGGATTATTGAATGTTGTTTTCCCAGTTTGGTCGGGTACTTTTTGAACGCTCTAAACTTCTGTCTTTATGTACGATAGATTAGCCGTTTATTTCCGTTATAGTGAAACTTAATTTTCTTAATCTTTTACATTATCTATAACTACAAAACAAACAAATCTTTCTATAGTGTTTTATGAGACTTTAGAGCTCCTGTGTTAAGAATTATAAAGAGACTTAAAAAATGTTTTAGGATTTTATTTACAAAAATAAATACGAAAAAAATTAAAAAATTAAAAAACTTTTTTTTAGATTTTAAATACTTATTAATTTAAACAAAAATTATTTATTTATCATATTAACTGATGTCTGCATTCTGCTGGAGTCCCAATGCCAAGACGGCTCTGCAAATGTTGGATGCTAAAACTTATCAATATTTTAGCATTTATTGAAACGCAAATTTTTAAATATTTCAATATAACCAAAAAATGTTTTTTTTTCAACATTTAGACGTTAGAAATTTAGGGGGAAATTGTTTTTATTTTTTTATTTATTTAATAATCATATTCTCAATTCGACAGTGATATTAAGAATAAATTATGAAATCCATTTTTTTAGATTTTGGAGTAGTTTCAATGGATCAAACTCAATAACACTTGAGTTGTCTAAATCTGACCAGATATTTTCTGAAATGCATTAAATGATCAGATCTTCTAGATCAACTCAAATCCAGCAGACATCTTACAAATCTACAATATTAACTTGACTACAAGAGTGACCCATCGGGGCCAGATAAGTGAAACTGAAGAGCCCTGTTATCTGTGTCTTTCATTTGCATTTATCAAAATAATTTTATGTTATTTTACATTAAAATCATTTTTAATTCAGTGTTAAACGTCTTTTCGTTCTTCGGTAATTTTGAATTAAAATCAGTTTTCTTTGATTTTGTTAACAGTTTCCGTTGTCTTTTTTATTATTTAATAAAAATTTAATAATATTGTTTTAAATAATCAAAGAAAAATGTCAATAGTAGGTAGTTAGGAGCACACTGGAACCTAAAAAAAACATAGGGGGAGGGGGGGGGGATTATTGCAGATTAAATTTCGGATTATCTTGATTACATAATGATGTAATCAACTTAATTAATTTTGTGTGTATTAATTTTTTTTTTTTCGAAATTTTTGTGTGTATTTTTTTTTCGAAATTTTTTTCGAGTTTTTGGCGCGATTTTTTTTGAATTCAAATTTTACGAACATTTTTTTAAATTCAAATTTTGGCGAATTTTTGAAATAAAATTGAAATATTTTTTTTTGAATAAATTATTTTTTTTAATCACACTATAGTCAGGGGGTATTTTTGAAAAAGACTAAAATAAATTGGCTTGAATCGACTAACGATAAAAAAGCATAAAATTAAAATTGGCTCAAATCGCCTAAGATAGTCAGAGAGGGTATTTTCATTCACAAAATTTTTTTTTAATCACACCATAGTCAGGAGGTATTTTTGAAAAAGACTAAAATAAAAATGGTTTGAATCGCCTACTGATAAAAAAAAGCATAAAATTAAAATTGGCTCAAATCGCTAAGATGTGATATAGTCAGGGATATTTTTAATTCGTAATAAAAACTAATGCAATATTTGGTCTCATTACTTTCTATAGGTAAATATAGGCACAAAATAAAAATGGCTTGAATCGCCTACTGATAAAAAATTGACAGGGGTATTTTATAGGCTTGTTAAAAAAAAACACTTGAAATATTTGTTCACACAATTTTCATAGGCAAATTTAGGCTCTAGATAAAAATAATTTAAAATACCTAAAGTAAATTAAGATAAATTAAAGTACATTAGAATACATTAAAGTATATTAAAGTAAATTTAGATAAATTAAAGTACATTAGGATACATTAAAGTATATTAAAGTAAATTAAGGTTACTCAAGTAAATTAAGATACATTAGAGTACATTAAGGTAAATTAAAGGGTCGAAAGTCAATTTAAGTACATTAGGGTACATTTAAGTAAATTAAGGTTCTTAAAGTAATCTAAGGTGCCTAGAGTAAAGTGTGGTAGGTTAGGTAAGAATTTTTTTAAATTAAATAGAGTCAACAGTTAAGTTACATAAGGGTAATTTTTAAAGCTGAAAATTTTAAAAGCAGTTATAGTAGGCAAATTACATAAGGTAAGAATTTTTTAAAAGTAAATAGAGGGTCAAAAGGTAAATTACATAAGGTAAGAATTTTTAAAGTTAAAGAGTCGACAATATTGCATGATAAAATTTATTAAATAAAATTTTTAGTATAGTTTTATCGATCAATTTTTATACATATTTTTAAATGATAAAATTTTTAACATAATTTTACAATGGAATTTTTTATACATGATTTTTAAAGATGAAATTTTTAGGATAATTTTAAAATGAAATTTTTTATACATGATTTTTAAATAGAATTTTTAGTATAATTTTACAATGGAATTTTTTATATATAATTTTTAAAGATGAAATTTTTTAGGATAATTTTACAATGAAATTTTTACACATGTTTTTAATTGAAAAAATTTTTAATGTAATCTTACAATCAAATTTTTAGTATAATTTGTACAATGACTTTTTTATACATGTTGATCACGATCAAATTTTCAAAGAAATTTTTCAAAAACTTTTTTCAAAGAATTTTATTAAATTAAATTTTTGAGTTTCAGTGTTACATAGTATTGCCTAAGGTAGGTAGTAGTCATTCGCAAGAGCAACCCATCTCCTCCACTCTGCAGCAACCCATCCTTAAAAAAAATAATAAAATAATAATAATAATAATAATAATAATAATAATACTTTCAGAAAACATAAAAAGTTAACTTACTTGGTATCAACTTCTGAACACTGATAACCCATACACAGTGAATAATTCATTAATAACTGAACAACAATCACTAGGTACTGTATACAAATAACCGAGTACTGTACAGCTCTCTATATACATATTAGGCATTGAATAATTTACTTATTTATTAAAATGCCATATTTAAATAATATTTACTCTTTCAACACAGATATTGAATCAACTCAACCCACTTAAAAAATAAAATTTTCTCTCAATCATTTCCCTTTAAAATACTTAGTTATTCACACACTCACAATATGTTATCAATAACTAGTTACTGAACAAATTAATATCAAAAACTAATTACTGAACCAATAAATATTAATGATGGGTTACTGATCAACTAATTTTGAAATAAATCACATAAAAGGTTAACAAAAAGAAATACAAGTTGAAACTTTATTAACTTTTTCACTATTTTATCGATCATTGATGTGTCCAAATTGGTAAAATTTTTGGTTGCTTAGTTACCTTGTCGTTATCAGGCGATAATTAATCAAATTCATTGAAACCAAATCCATTGTTATATTTACTTGGTATCAACTTCTGAACACTGATAACCCATACACAGTGAATAATTCATTAATAACTGAACAACAATCACTAGGTACTGTGTACAAATAACTGAGTACTGTACAACTCTCTATACATACTAGGCATTCAATAATTTACTTATTTATTAAAATGCCATATTTAAATAATATTTACTCTTTCAACACAGATATTCAACCAACTCAACCCACTTAAAAAATAAAATTTTCTCTCAATCATTTCCCCTTAAAATACTTGGTTATTCACACACTCACAATATGTTATCAATAACTAGTTACTGAACAAATCAATATCAAAAAATATTTACTGACCAAGAAATCTTTAAATAAAAGCACATATAAATTTGAACAATCAAAAGAAATACAATTTTATTAACTTCTCGACTCTTTTATCGATCATTGATGTCTCCAAATTGTTTTGTTGTTTAGTTACCTGATTGCTATCAAGAAACTATTAATCATTGAAGCTCAATCAATTGTTGCATTTTCTCTGGATAAAAATTTATTTCTTTACAGTCTTGTATGTGATTTATTGAAATTATTTTGTAAAACTTAGTTAAAAAAGTTTGAAATTTTTCTACCATTTTTGTAATATTTTTAATTGCGTCCAACAATGAACATTTATTAAAAGTTATTTTCAAAGATGAATGTCAACCTTTTCATTTATTTTTCACATGCCCTAAATAAATTAATTGCTAACAGCTCAAAAAAAAATACTTAAATTTATTTTTATAGATTTTCTTTTCACTCACACTGTTGTTGTTTACTGAATGACAAATTAATTAGTAAGTATAAACTTGATTAGAAAAATATTTTTAAATTAATTTCACAAAACATACATTACTTTCACTGTACTTGAAATAAATTTTCATATATTTATTGTAAATTATTAGATTTTTAAGTTTCTAAACATTAAATAAAGTTAATAGATAAAATAATTATCATCTACCACATTACTAAAAATTAAATGGTTATCGACCAACCACTAAATAAGTTGAATTTCTAACAAAGCTTAAAAAACCACATGGAACAGGTACTTGTGTACTGATAGATACCGATAAAATCTACTAAAAATCCAAATATGTATGTTTAATTTTTGTAAAATATTTGATTTTGTAAAAATAAGACTTATCCTTAAATTATGATTAGCATTTGAATAGAATTTGATTAAATTTAAATATTTTAAGATGTTAAATAAAACTGATTAACTTGTAAATAATGTTAGTACTTTGAAATTTTAAAATAAGACCTTCGGCAAATTGGTAAGAAAATAGTTGTTATTGAGTAATACATATTAAAATTACCAAATTAACATCTTAAAATATTTAAATTTAATCAAATTCTATTCAAATGCTAATCATAATTTAAGGATAAGTCTTATTTTTACAAAATCAAATATTTTACAAAAATTAAACATACATATTTGGATTTTTAGTAGATTTTATCGGTATCTATCAGTACACAAGTACCTGTTCCATGTGGTTTTTTAAGCTTTGTTAGAAATTCAACTTATTTAGTGGTTGGTCGATAACCATTTAATTTTTAGTAATGTGGTAGATGATAATTATTTTATCTATTAACTTTATTTAATGTTTAGAAACTTAAAAATCTAATAATTTACAATAAATATATGAAAATTTATTTCAAGTACAGTGAAAGTAATGTATGTTTTGTGAAATTAATTTAAAAATATTTTTCTAATCAAGTTTATACTTACTAATTAATTTGTCATTCAGTAAACAACAACAGTGTGAGTGAAAAGAAAATCTATAAAAATAAATTTAAGTATTTTTTTTTGAGCTGTTAGCAATTAATTTATTTAGGGCATGTGAAAAATAAATGAAAAGGTTGACATTCATCTTTGAAAATAACTTTTAATAAATGTTCATTGTTGGACGCAATTAAAAATATTACAAAAATGGTAGAAAAATTTCAAACTTTTTTAACTAAGTTTTACAAAATAATTTCAATAAATCACATACAAGACTGTAAAGAAATAAATTTTTATCCAGAGAAAATGCAACAATTGATTGAGCTTCAATGATTAATAGTTTCTTGATAGCAATCAGGTAACTAAACAACAAAACAATTTGGAGACATCAATGATCGATAAAAGAGTCGAGAAGTTAATAAAATTGTATTTCTTTTGATTGTTCAAATTTATATGTGCTTTTATTTAAAGATTTCTTGGTCAGTAAATATTTTTTGATATTGATTTGTTCAGTAACTAGTTATTGATAACATATTGTGAGTGTGTGAATAACCAAGTATTTTAAGGGGAAATGATTGAGAGAAAATTTTATTTTTTAAGTGGGTTGAGTTGGTTGAATATCTGTGTTGAAAGAGTAAATATTATTTAAATATGGCATTTTAATAAATAAGTAAATTATTGAATGCCTAGTATGTATAGAGAGTTGTACAGTACTCAGTTATTTGTACACAGTACCTAGTGATTGTTGTTCAGTTATTAATGAATTATTCACTGTGTATGGGTTATCAGTGTTCAGAAGTTGATACCAAGTAAATATAACAATGGATTTGGTTTCAATGAATTTGATTAATTATCGCCTGATAACGACAAGGTAACTAAGCAACCAAAAATTTTACCAATTTGGACACATCAATGATCGATAAAATAGTGAAAAAGTTAATAAAGTTTCAACTTGTATTTCTTTTTGTTAACCTTTTATGTGATTTATTTCAAAATTAGTTGATCAGTAACCCATCATTAATATTTATTGGTTCAGTAATTAGTTTTTGATATTAATTTGTTCAGTAACTAGTTATTGATAACATATTGTGAGTGTGTGAATAACTAAGTATTTTAAAGGGAAATGATTGAGAGAAAATTTTATTTTTTAAGTGGGTTGAGTTGATTCAATATCTGTGTTGAAAGAGTAAATATTATTTAAATATGGCATTTTAATAAATAAGTAAATTATTCAATGCCTAATATGTATATAGAGAGCTGTACAGTACTCGGTTATTTGTATACAGTACCTAGTGATTGTTGTTCAGTTATTAATGAATTATTCACTGTGTATGGGTTATCAGTGTTCAGAAGTTGATACCAAGTAAGTTAACTTTTTATGTTTTCTGAAAGTATTATTATTATTATTATTATTATTATTATTATTTTATTATTTTTTTAAGGATGGGTTGCTGCAGAGTGGAGGAGATGGGTTGCTCTTGCGAATGACTACTACCTACCTTAGGCAATACTATGTAACACTGAAACTCAAAAATTTAATTTAATAAAATTCTTTGAAAAAAGTTTTTGAAAAATTTCTTTGAAAATTTGATCGTGATCAACATGTATAAAAAAGTCATTGTACAAATTATACTAAAAATTTGATTGTAAGATTACATTAAAAATTTTTTCAATTAAAAACATGTGTAAAAATTTCATTGTAAAATTATCCTAAAAAATTTCATCTTTAAAAATTATATATAAAAAATTCCATTGTAAAATTATACTAAAAATTCTATTTAAAAATCATGTATAAAAAATTTCATTTTAAAATTATCCTAAAAATTTCATCTTTAAAAATCATGTATAAAAAATTCCATTGTAAAATTATGTTAAAAATTTTATCATTTAAAAATATGTATAAAAATTGATCGATAAAACTATACTAAAAATTTTATTTAATAAATTTTATCATGCAATATTGTCGACTCTTTAACTTTAAAAATTCTTACCTTATGTAATTTACCTTTTGACCCTCTATTTACTTTTAAAAAATTCTTACCTTATGTAATTTGCCTACTATAACTGCTTTTAAAATTTTCAGCTTTAAAAATTACCCTTATGTAACTTAACTGTTGACTCTATTTAATTTAAAAAAATTCTTACCTAACCTACCACACTTTACTCTAGGCACCTTAGATTACTTTAAGAACCTTAATTTACTTAAATGTACCCTAATGTACTTAAATTGACTTTCGACCCTTTAATTTACCTTAATGTACTCTAATGTATCTTAATTTACTTGAGTAACCTTAATTTACTTTAATATACTTTAATGTATCCTAATGTACTTTAATTTATCTTAATTTACTTTAGGTATTTTAAATTATTTTTATCTAGAGCCTAAATTTGCCTATGAAAATTGTGTGAACAAATATTTCAAGTGTTTTTTTTTAACAAGCCTATAAAATACCCCTGTCAATTTTTTATCAGTAGGCGATTCAAGCCATTTTTATTTTGTGCCTATATTTACCTATAGAAAGTAATGAGACCAAATATTGCATTAGTTTTTATTACGAATTAAAAATATCCCTGACTATATCACATCTTAGCGATTTGAGCCAATTTTAATTTTATGCTTTTTTTTATCAGTAGGCGATTCAAGCCATTTTTATTTTAGTCTTTTTCAAAAATACCCCCTGACTATAGTGTGATTAAAAAAAAATTTTGTGAATGAAAATACCCTCTCTGACTATCTTAGGCGATTTGAGCCAATTTTAATTTTATGCTTTTTTATCGTTAGTCGATTCAAGCCAATTTATTTTAGTCTTTTTTAAAAATACCCCCTGACTATAGTGTGATTAAAAAAAAAATTTATTCAAAAAAAAATATTTCAATTTTATTTCAAAAATTCGCCAAAATTTGAATTTAAAAAAATGTTCGTAAAATTTGAATTCAAAAAAAAATCGCGCCAAAAACTCGAAAAAAATTTCGAAAAAAAAATACACACAAAAATTTCGAAAAAAAAAATTAATACACACAAAATTAATTAAGTTGATTACATCATTATGTAATCAAGATAATCCGAAATTTAATCTGCAATAATCCCCCCTCCCTCCCCTATGTTTTTTTTAGGTTCCAGTGTGATCCTAACTACCTACTGTCAATGTTTTAATAATTGAAAAACTCCAACTAAGTATTTTGAATAACATCCAGAGATATATTTCAAAACGTTTATTTTTAAATTCTATAATAAATAAGCAAAGCTCTCAATTTACAGGAATTTTGAATGTATTTAAGTAATTGAATAATGCATTTTGTATATTAAATGTTTAGTATGCAACTATTGGTAAATGTACCGGATATTACTTAATGTATCGTATATTCTATGATTAGAATCCGACATAATGAGTAATAAAATTAAGTTTTTCAGGTAGTTTGGTAGTCTGATAGCTTGTTATCAGTTTCTGTGTGGAACTTGTAGTTCAGAGGTAAGATTTGATTCAAGTAAAAGGAGGTTTCAAGATAAAAATTCGTCTTTTTTCTTGTCTTGAAGCCAAACTTTTGCTAACTTATTTGATCTCCAGTGCATCAGGATAACTGTATAACGGTGTTAACTTGACATTGTTTTTACACTTACCTGGCGTGAAGAAAAATCTGAACGCCTCCCGCATAGCACTGATGAGAGTCATGAGTTCGAAAGTAGAATAATATTGGGAATTGTACTGGATATCACTTAATGCATCGTTTAAATTATTTTATGAAAATATTTCAAAATAAATCTAAATTAATATTTTAATTCCAAAACTTTTGCTGAGAAAATTATGATTGTTTTCACGTTTTTAAAAATATTTTTATTTGATTTGAAAATGTTTTTTCATGAAAAATTTTGAGGCTACTTAAAAATGAGTATTATTTATTTGATTTGTTTAAATATTGCTTTTTTTTCAAACTAATATATAGCGCTGTATTGTTCTATATACTTAGTTGGAGTTTGTCTATTTATTGTTTTAATTTCACATCTCATACATAAAATAATTCATTTTTATACAAAGTTTTATTTAAGAAAAACAATAGAGATAATCTAAGAAATTTTGAAAGATTACAGAAAAATATAAATATGGCAATATTTATTATTTCGAAAGTTTATAATTTAAGTAAAATCAAAATTGTTCAAAATTGTTCAAAATTGATTTTTAATAATTGTTAAAATCTCTAAATTTAGAATCACATAAATTATTTAAAATAAATTTTATAATACAGTAATACCACGCGATAAGCGGGTTTACAGTGTTTTATGAAACAGTGTTAAGCGAGTACTTACTGTATTACTTAAAATAATGAAAACAAATGTTTGAAACAATAAAAATTCGTTTATGTAACACCACAGGGAAAAGCATCGCAGATAAATTATAAGTGAACCCAAATAGAGACTGTTAAAGAAATAAAGACATGTCTGAAATTAAAATTTTATTGAAAATTTTTAATAATTATTGAGAACTTGTTATATGTAAAGCATTGTTGATAAGATCACTGGATCCAAAGAATAATGTGCAAAGTGTTATGACTACGAATGTTTTGAATATTTTAAAATAATTTGATATTGTAAATTTGGGATTACTTGATGTTTTCTGTGTCTAAAAGATTTTTAGTTTAATTATTATTATCAAGGTAACAAGGTTGATGCGAGTGGTGCAGTCACACAAGGCGCACATCTGAAAGGGGCGCGAAATTGGGATGTAACATTTTTTTAATGTTACCAAAAATAAAAAAATATAAAAAAAAAAAATTATCAAATGGCGTGCACGAAAATAAGACACCATAGGTAGCCTATCTTTAATGTTATTGGTTAGACTGGCCATTGTAAAGTGTGTATTTTGTAAAATGTTAATCCATAAAATGAATTCCTGTCATTTTTTCAATTAGCAACAGAATTTTAAGAGCATTACTACCTATTATAATAGTTGGAGATGAATACATAGTTAAAAATCTTAGCATGGACATTATAATTATAGTAAGCTGTTTTGAATTCGCGTGTTGGGGCGCTAGATATATGAACCGCGCAGGGCGCAATAATGCCTTTTTACGGCTCTGATTTATATTATTATTATTATTATTGTAATTATTATTACAACTGTCATATAAAAGGTACTTATTAGCAACTATATCATGAAAGTCAATTTAATTAATTTCTAATAAAACTAAACAAAAAAGTTTAAGATTTTATAAAACATTAAATAATACTTAACAAAAGGCTGCGTTGGCTCATAATAAATAAAGAAATTAATCTTTAAATTGAAAAGAAATGAAAATAAAAGAAATTGGACTTTTGGTTAATTTGTCTACATTTTATTCGTGTAAACCAGCGGTTCCCAACCTGTGGGGTGCGACCCGAACAGGGCTCCTTGACAATTTACCAAGGGTCGCCTGAGACCTTCTGAAAATAATTTGTTTACGCTAATCAGTGTTTTCTTACTATCATTTTAAATTTAAGCGATACTCTTAATCTGACTACAGTGACTACAATGAAGCGACTTACAATATTATGATTCTTTCGAAAGACGTCAGGAGCCTATATAAGTTAATGATTTTAGTCATTTTAATTCTTGCAACTTCAACTCTTTACGAAATTACCTAAATACTTAGTGAAGTAAAAAATTTGTAACAAAAAATATGGTGCCTATAAAGTATAAATCAGATATTTAGAAGTCAAAAACGAAATAGTTAGTTGCAAAAATGCAGTGACTGAGGAACAACCCGATTAATTTTATTGTTGGAGGTCGCCACAATTTGGCAAATGTTATCAAGGGGTCACCGCATCAGAAAGGTTGGGAACCGCTGTTGTAAACATTCATAAAATAAAATCCAAATCTCAATTAATTATTAACAACTGTATTACTAAATATAATTTTCAAAAATAGTCTGGAAATCTATTTAATTGAAATATTATATTTGATGTAGGCATTTTAATTTGATCGGTTAAATTAATTCTTTTGTTTTAATCATTCAATGTCATTTTAGATTTAAATGTTTTTAATGTTTTAAAAATTTAGACAAGAAAACATTTTAGAATTTAAATTTTTGCCATTTAAGCTTTTTGATTCAAATTTTAATTATTCCTGACTGATTTTTTTTATTTTTAAGAAAATCTAAAAAGTACTCCCTCACTATAGTGTGAGATTAACTGAAAAATTCTGTTATTCACAATAACTAGTTCATTTTGGCTTGAGAAAAGTTAAACAAAAATCCAATCTGACTATAGTGTAGCTCACCATGTTTTCTTGAGGCCTTTAGGGGGGGGGAGCCAGTAGGCAGCATGATCTAGTGAGATATTGCATACCTGATATAAAGAATATCATACTTACAAATTAATAATAATTGTCACTCTGTAATTTCTGGTTTTGAAATTTTTAATCGTTTTAATTCTTTTTAAACTTAGACCGGATAATAATCTTTGAAGGATTTTGAATAACTTCAAAAAATATTTAATATTAAATTATTACAAAATTCAAAGCTATCAAAGTAAGAAACAACTTTAATTCGGAACATAATAATAATAATAATAATAATAATAATAATAATAATAATAATAATAATAATAATAATAATAATAATAATAATAATAATAATAATAATAATAATAAAAATAATAATAATAATAATAATAATAATACTAATAATAATAATAATAATAACAATAATAATAATAAAAATAATAATAATAATAATAATAATAATAATAATAATAATAATAATAATAATAATAATAATAATAATAATAATAATAATAATAATAATAATTGAAAAACGCCAACTATATATTCTATATAAGATTTCACTATATAAATGAAAATAAAAACATTTAAACAAATTAACCAATAATTATCGTAATCAAATGGTACCACAAATTATAAAATTAATAATAATAATAATAAAAATAAAACGATGATTTCTTGTTAGCAGCATAAATTAAATATCAGACAAGTAAATAATAAAATAAGCCCTTGCTGCAAAGTATTTATTAAGTTGATGAAAATATTTCAGAGTTTATTTTTGGGATTATTTAATAATTGAAAATTTTATAAAAACAACAAAATTCATTTTTTGTCTTTAATTGGTTACTTCCTTGATCACAGAAGAATTTCAAGGAAAGTGAGATCAAATTGCTACTGGACAAGCTTGATTATTTTTTATTAAACAAAAAAAGAAGGTGAAATCAAACCTTAGAGATGTAATCATCCTGTGATATTCGAGAATTTTTGTTGACAAATAATTTATCATAAAAGATGCATTTTAGAAAGGGGTCAAAATGATCTCCATTTCTTAGTAACATTATTTATTTCTTATGCGATGAAACTGATAGAATCCTTTTTTCGCCGTGCCTATTACTATTTTGGGTTATAAATTAAACTTTTAGATATGGCTCGGATTTCCTCCTACCCTTGATCAATAATCAATTTATACACGTTTTTCATAGATATTTATATAGATTTCAGGTTTTCAAGGACATTCTGCCAATTCACAAAAAAATTACGCACAATTCCCAATCTAACTTATCTTTCTCTCTGTCGAAAATGAAATGAGAATTGTAGTGAAAGATTTCGAAAATCGTAATTCAAGAAAGTATTAAAGAAATTACCGCTATTATTTCACAGTTTATTTAAACATACAACATAGCCCATCGGCACCACCGAAAATATTGTTTTAACTCGACAGTTTGACATAAAAACTTTCAAATGGATTTGTAAATATTTATCCTAAATTTTATAACTTGAAATTTTTGTAAATAATCATAAATAGCAAAACCAATTTAAAAATCACAACATTGACATGATTGATAAGACTTTTTTGAAATTATAAGTGGTTCGTGAATGCGCCATTGTGATAATTGAGCCTTTTCGGACTTGGATATAATTTTATTTTTCATAAATTTCATTCTTAATAATAATAATAATTATAATAATAATAATAATAATAATTATAATAATAATAATTATAATAAAAATAATAATAATAATAATAATAATTATAATAATTATAATAATAATAATAATAATATAAATAATTATTATTATAATAAATATAGAAATAATAATAATAACAATAATAATTATAAATAGAAATATAATGAAAGCCAACAGATACAGGCCTATACAGACCATCGAATAATTTTTGTTACTTTAAATATTATAGAAATTTTATTATAAGTTTGATTTTGAGATCTTGATCTTTATCTTATACGTTTGAAAGACTGATTAGAAAACCATCGATTACCCTATGATTGTGCCCACTTAATGATGGTGAACCCATGAAATCTCATGTTTTTGTAATTCCATGTTTGTAAGGTTTTAGAAATTTTAAATTGTCTGTCACAAAATTATTAGGCTATTCAAATTTATTGAAAATAGTATCGAAATCGTTAAAAACAATAAATATGTTTAGTTATAAAATTCAAACCTCAATAGGTTTAGATATTGATCTAGTGTATAAATTTTCATTTAATGGGTACAATGCCAAATATATTGGAGAGAATTCCCGTCATTTTCGCACACTAGTTCAGGAACAAAGTCGATTGAAAGGCGTGAGTAATATCATTGAGCATAGAAAAATGTATAAAGCAACAACTGATTTAAAAGATTTTAAAATTTTATATAAAAACTTCAGTAATAAGTGAGAAAGAATTTTATATGAGGCTTTGGTGGCTAAATCACAATCCCCTAAAATAAAAGTTCAATCAGCAACAAATTTGAGATTATTTAATTAAATCATTAAATCGTAACTGTTACATGATTATTGTTTCCGTATATAACATTTGAAAAAGATTATTATGACACACTGATGACGAGGAGTAAATAATTAATCTAAATATATTTCTTTTATTTAGCTTTTTCGAGTTTTTAATAAAAATACAGTAAACCCTCGATATAACGGACTAATCGGGAGGAAGGAATGTACTTTATATAAAAATAGGTTTAAAATAAATAAAAAAACACATTTTTTTGAAAATATGGATTTATATATAAATAAAAGATACAACTACAAACCAAATTCTATTTAATTGTTTTTGAACGCTCGACGTGAAGTGACGTTGCTGTTTGATATTGGGGCGCTAGCTTTTGGTAATCTTGCTTTGAAAAAGGAATAAAGCTTTGTTTGCACTTTTGAAGTTTGCTGTTTTTTTATAATAAACTCTCTAAAATTACGAAAATATATATTATATAGTTGAACTTTGTTATCTGACAAATAGTTAACAAAGGTGTTTTGATCGTCAAGATGTGATGTTACCACTGATAACTTCATTTTTACCAAAGTTGTTTCTTCTTTGCTATCTTCACGTCCATATTCATTTTTTAGGTTCATAACTTCATCTGCTATTTCAATATTCTCACTTTCATGATATTATACCGAGGGTTACCTTCATCTACTTCTAGTCATTGTAATACACCTCCCTCATCTACTTCTTCTTCGGTATTATTATGTGTTGCTCTACAGAAATCAGAAACTTCTAACCCTTTTAAATCTATGTTGGCGTCTTGGCCCTCAAAAAAATTCTTCCAGCCATTTTTTAATGTTTGCTCTATTTACTTCTTTCCATGCTGCAGAAAATTAAAAAATTTTGATTTTAAAATCTAACACTTTAAGTTTTGCCAGGCACGCTGTCCTCTTGTACCTTCTGCATTATCTTCATTTTGCAATACATCAAAAATTTTTCTCAGATGTATTCGTTTGGTTGCTAAAATTTTTTCCTGATCTATGGGTTGAATAAGAGATGTTGTATTTTTGGGCAAAAACAAACAAATAAAGTTTCCATCTTCTGAAAGTAAAATTTTTTCAAAGAGATGAGCAGAAGGGTAGTCTAAATTTTGTATAATTTCTAATTTCCTATTGATAGTTAGATTGATTCTTTTTTGTTTGTCCATATTTTTAAAGGATAGGATTGTGAAAATTTAGATTTATTTACTGGAATACACTAAATGTGTTCATTCGCTTTCAGTAAACAAGTTAAAATGCTGTAGAGTTGCATGAATCCCGAGCCAGAGTGGCAAAGACAAGTTTGATGCGTGAAAACAAACACATTATTATATTAATCCCCTAATATCCTATAGCTCCGACTAAGTGCTGTCTACAGGCAGAACGGCATTTGGATACACCTGATTCAGTTCATTAAAAACTTCTATAATAGAAGTTTTAATGAACAACCAATTACAATTATGGTTAAGTTTATGAATTAGCCATTTTTAAAATGGCTGACAGGTAAATGTTTTAATAAAGTATATTTTAGGGCTTGGATTGTGATCTCGTATATTTATGAGATCATTATTCAAGCTCTTAAATAATACTTTTAATCATCATTTATTATAAATTTAGTTTTAATTATTTTTTTAGGTTTTTTTAGGAATTTATGCCAATTTAAGTAACAATGGAATTATTTTCGAATAAATGTAAGTCCAATTAATTGAAAACTAAAATTTATTATTAAAAAGTTTCTATATTCGAATAAACTATTCCTCTGTTCCTTGGAAATTTTTATTGGCTGCCATCTTTTTTACCTTTTGACAAATCCAAATTTTTGAAAATTTTTGATTTTATGAGGCTTTGGAAATTTCCTTTAATTTCCCAAATTTATAAAAATCTTCCTCATTTTCAATGGTAGCAATGATTTGGATTTTTTATACTTTATAAAAAAATTTTTTTAAACTTAAGTTATCAGAAAAATTATCTTTTCCGTATTTTTTAAACTACTCGTTTGAAGGTTCTGGTTTCACTGCTCCTGGTAAATTGCAAATGAGGTAAAAACACAAAAACCTAGAGTTTCGATGGATATTTTTGAAATATCTGAAAATTTGTAAAAATATTAAATTGATTGAATTTCCTGAAAAATCTTACGAAATTATTTCCTAATTTTCTCTACAACTCAAAGTAGAGTTATTGGTATTTTTTTCAAAAATTTTCGGCTTTAATTTAAAAAAAAACTAAAAAGTTACTAAAAATAGTTTTATATAGAGTTTTTATTGACTGATCATTTCTACATTTTGAAAGTTTGCATGCATTATTTACTCTGTATTATGTTTTTACGTTAAAAAAAATTTCTTCTAATTCCTTCCTTCATATAATAAAAGTTATTATTCAGTTGAACAAATCACATGCAGACACGTGTAAGTATGTATGTTCCTATATTATAACTTTATTGATTTGTTCATTTTATTATAGCAGTTTTTAATGAACTGAATCAGGTGTAAATTTAGTGATGATAACGATTTTGGTGAAGTTCGTAGTAGGCAATTGCACTTATTATCAAGTGATGACGATAACTATGTACTAAATATTACTTCTTTAATTCTATTATTTATTTTAAATTAACCAAGTCATTTTTATTTATAGTTTGCAGATTTCACGTTTTATTTGCATTACTAATTTTACCTATGAATTATGTATTTGGAATTCCAATACTCAATATGAAGGTATATTATATACATACTGTTGTATATCAGAACTTTACAGTTTTCTATAAACTATAATAAAATAAATATGTATATATATATTATTTTTTCTACAAAACTTGCAGAACTAAAGTCAAATTTTGTTGAAAATATTATGTCACATATAAAGAAATCAGAGGTGAAAAACAAAAAAAGTCCTTATAATATATATTATTTTATTTATATTTTTGCAACATTACAATTTATATTTTGTGAAAAAATATTTATTTTAGGAACTGATTAATATCTTTTATCTGAATGCTATAAAACTTACATGTCACAAAAGCATGATTGTGTTTAGTAAGATTGCAAAGATCAGAGATATCCGTGAATACCTTAATCAATCTTCATCAAAAGAGTACAACTGATTAAAGAAGTAAAATTGTAAGCTATACTTTGGCTCATTCTATGAACTAATATTTTAAGGAATTTTGCTCAGGAAATTCATCCCCCAGTCATAGGTGAAATTGGATTTTAATTAACAAAGATAAGCAGGAGGTTTTATGATTGTTTGCACTGAGGTGAGTTGAATTTTGCAGAGAAACCCTAAAAATAAAGATAAATCTGGATTGTATAGATGTTGAAAGATCCTATGTTAAGAAATCAAGTCTTGGTACCCTTCAAATCACTATTATTTGTACATGAAGAAAATAAAATCACAGAATTTTCCATTCAATTTATTTGTCATAATTTTAATAATAAAAGGTTGCATTAATCTAATGAGTTCAGCCGAATCGTGTAAGAACTATGGCTCTTTTTGAGTCGTCATTATTGAGAAAATATCGCCTTGATCCTCGTTTTCCGTATCTCGTCAGTAAGATCGCTCTTTTGCGGGCTTCGTAGTTTGATTCGTGTTCACTGATCGGATCAAGAAGTTCATATCGATTTTCATATTGATCTGGCATCTGATCGGCAAATTGAATGTAAAAGCACAAACAGAGAACAATCGATAAATCTGAAAATTATCATGCAATGAAAAATGAAAAAAAACAAATTGTTTATTTACTTTATTAAAAATATAAATATTTTGGATTTGTTTTAATCATTATTTTTATTACTACTGTATGCTTATTATTTATTACCCAGATAGGATACAATGGGAGAGTTTTATCGTCGATTTGTAGCTTATCGTTTATTTATGGAGAAGAGAGAGAGAGAGATAGAGAAAGAGTAAAATAAAATTGCATTTTAAGAGTTAATATTTTTTTGCATAAATATATTTTTATTATTTACTTTAAGTGAAAATATTCAGTTGACACAAAAAAATTAATTTTGGCAGCGGTGAAACAACAATCTCATAATACCTATGAGATTGTTTTTTCACCGCTGTCAAAATTAATTATTTTTATTATATATTACTAAAAGTAAAATAATTATTGAAATATTTATTAAATAAATATAGAATTTTATTATTATCATAAAACATATAATTTATAAATTTATGAGGAATATGAATTTATAATCATGAAAATTATAAAAAAAATAAATAAATAAGAAAAATTTAGATAACGTATTTGATATCAAATAAAATAATAAATTGTTTTAAAATACTTAAAGTTTAATATTAATTTAAGAAAGTTTCATATCATAAAACTTTGGGAAATTGTCTCATTGTATTAAAATAACATTTTACAATGTTTTTATATAAAAATATAAAAATAGAAATAATATAATAATAATAAAATTGTTTAAATCAAGAATAGTTTCATAAACTGTTTTCCAACAGTTTCGCTTGGAAAAAAAAATTTAATGTGAAAACCTTTGTGAAAAATTCTAAGAGAAATAAAAACATTTACATAATTAGCAATTATTCACACAGAAAAGTTTTACAAAACTTTGATGAAACATTTATGTTTAGTTATTTTTAAGACAAATAATGTCATTTATTTCTTTATTTATAGTAAAGTGAAGACAATCAAGAACATGACTGATATGGGTGACAGCAGAGGGAGACAGGGAAGCAAGGTAGGGTGCAGTTGCTCCTTGGAATTTAAAATAAATAGACAAAGTTATCAAAAAATTTGGGTAAAATCACAGAAGATTGCAGTTTTTGTTCAAATCCTGTAGTATGTAAATAAATATGTAAAAAATGTTTTGGCTTTTTTTACTGTACATTATATGAAAAAATATGGCTTTTATTTTTAGATATATCTATAGAAAAAAAGATTGCCCTCCGTGGAAAAATTCTTCGGACGCCCATGTTAATTTGTAATATTTCAATATGGAATATGTAAATAAAAGAGAAAATTCTCCTGAATACTTTACCTTAATTATAAAACGATTCGAGTCGCAAAAATATTGAAAATCTTAGGTGCACAATATATCACCAGCAATTATTAAATAATTAATAAATAATTAAATTTTTACATTAAGTATAACAAGTAAATTATATTAAGTAATATTTTTACTATATATCTAAATCTAAATAAATTAAATTATCTTCAGATCTTACTTATGATAAAATATGGGAATTGTTTTGCCATCATTCAAATTAAGATTTTATTTAAAAAATAGTATTTTTTATTCATTTTCAAATAATTTTCATTGGAGGAATTATTTTATTGGCTTAAAAATGGATAAGTAGCAAAATAGATTTATTGAAATAGTTATAATAATAAATAATAATAATAATAATAATAATAATAATAATAATAATAATAATAATAATAATAATAATAATAATAATAATAATAATAATAATAATAATAATAATAATAATAATAATAATAATAATAATAATAATAATAATAATAATAATAATAATAATAATAATAATAATAATAATAATAATAATAACTTATTTTTAAACAACAATTTTAACCTATTATCACCCAGCAATCTAATTTATTTAATTGTATAATATCTAATTATCATTGAAAAATGGTTATCTTATCAAATATCGTATAGTTTAAATAAACAAATGTTGAAAAGATTCCCGACAAAACAGTATAAAACAAGGGCAATCAATGATTTTTGGAAAATGGACTTGATGAAAATGATACTGTATTTCCATAATACATTTTGGCATGCATTTATGTTTTAAAAGATTAGCTTGAGCTGTTCCAATAAAAATAAAATCTGCAAATGAAATGATGATGCAATAAACATTTTAATTGTAGATTATCAAACTATTGGGATGTTTGGAAAATCTTTTCGTTTTTTCATAACAGAGGACCAATTGTATTTTTTCACAGTCAACTTCACACTTAAGCCGCATAATTATTATAAATTTTGACTGCTGATATAGTAAAAATTGTTTTTTAAAACCTGTGTTTCATTCTTTGCAATAGTTTTTGGAAAATCGATTGAAAATCTAACGCAGCATTTTTGGCATATTTACTCTTTTACTATCGCAAAGGTAAAAATGCGAAAATTATTTGATGTGTATGAAGAAGATGACCGAACGACAACGCCAGAATTGATTTATTAAATTTTGTTCCGGCAACTTAGATGTTGAAGACGCACCACGTTCTGAAAAACCAATTGAAGTCGATGAAGACAAATTTAAACCATTGATAGATGCAAACCACCGAATAACAACTCGCGAGATTGCTGAGAGGTTAAATTTGTCGAATGATCACATGAAACGTCTTTGTTTAATTTCCAAGCTTGATACATAGGAGAAAATTTTTCTTCGTCGCATCAACGACTGTGATTTGCTTCTCAAACTCTCGGAAAATGATCCATTTTTGAAATTAATTATAACTGGCGGCGAGAAAAGTTTAAGCGCAAGAGATCATGGAGTAAAAAAGATGAACCAGCTCAATCCACTTCAAAAGCCGATATTCACCAAAAATGATTATGCTATCTGTTTGGTGGGATTTTAAGGCGATCGTTTTTTTGACCTTCTACTGAACAATACCACGATTAATTCTGAAGTGTAATGTGATCAACTAGACAAATTGAATGATTCGCTCAAACAAAAACGTTCAGAATTGATCAATAGAAAAATTATAGTGTTCCACCACGATAATGCGAGACCTCACACAAGTTTGGTAACTCGCTAAAAGCTTTTACAGCTTGAATGAATAAACTACCACACTCGCCATATTCGCCAGATTTGGCATCTTTGGACTACTACTTTTTCCGGTCTCTGCAAAGTAGTTTGGATGTGAAGACCTTCAATTCAAATCGGGACGTCAAAAATCACTTAGACCAGTTTTAGGCCAGCAAATATGAAACGTTTAATGAGCGTGGAATCAATTTCCTGCCCGAAAGATTGCAAAAGTTGTTGGACCAAAATGGAGAATATATAATTTAATAAAATGTTTATACACTCTAAAAAAATCATATTTTATTTTCACTAAAAAACGAAATGAGTTTCCAAACAACCTGATAAGAAATTAAAAATTAATTTGGGAAATAATTTAATTTAATTAATATATGATTTAGGTATATAGTTATATAATAGTAAAGTTAAAGAAGTTATGAAAGAAATTAATCATTACTCAGTAATTTCTTAATTCAAAGCTGCACATGTTTTTGTAATTTCTAACCCGAAAAAGACTAATAAACGGTCGAAATATATAGCGAAATGTATAAATAGTTGTCTTTTTTTAATTATATATCAATGTCATTGAAAATATAAATCATTTTTCAATATGTTTCAAAGACAAAGAGACATTCGACTCAAAGATCTAGTTTATATAATTCAAGTATTTTAAAGGAATATTAAGAGATTTTGATGAATTCTATCACTAATTCCTTGAACGCGACTGACATATTTGCAAGTGTTTAATAAATATTTGGGAAGCGTTTATAACGTAAATAAAATCAGTATAAATTTTAATATTTTTTAATTAAATAGATGTTACGAATAAAATGTCCTTGCACTTATGCGTAAATATAAATGGTACTGCAATGGAACTTTGCATTAACAGCAAGTATACAATATATTTAAACGCACAGATACATGTTTCGATTTAACCATCTTCTGCTTACAGTTATATCGTTTTCATTAATGGAATCCTGTACTAGTCTATTAAGATATCCGTGTTGACTCAATTCCTTCTTTTGGAAATGATACTTTGGGTGGTTAAACAAGAAAAATCACTGGAACTCAGACTCGAACTTAACAATGAATGTAAACTAATAAAAAAGCTTTTTTGGCGATTTTGTTTACAGTTCAGTGATTTGTGTGAACTTGTGAGTTGTCATACGATAGATAGAAGGCTTGATTTATATAATTCAGATGCAACTTTCTCACATCACTAACCAGTTTCCAGTTTTGTATACAAAACTCACTGAGTATGAGACATTTTTAGTAAGATCTCCTTGAACAAAGCATTTCATAGCAATTTTCTTTTCGAAACACCCATTTATGAAACTCGCTTTTCTCTATCCATGGTTTCAAGAAACGTAGTATGAATTGACTGCATAATTTTCTACTTATATGCCTTCGAACGAGTTCTGCACAGTCTTAATACTTAAATCAAGTCTAGTTGACAGTTTTTTATATATTTCTCCTATCCGATTTCTACTGCTTACTTCAACAGTATATAAATTGTTTTATTCTTTTCTGTCTTCCTCAAATGCAAATAAACGGATAACTGTGGTAAATTCGACTTGCTAATACATTTTAAAAACAGACCGTCAAATATTTTAACAGGCGTTAATTGGGAAAATTAAATTCAGAAATATTTACCTACAGGTACTAATCTAAGGACTTCTTGTCCACATCACGTAATTGGAAATTATTTAGATATTTTATTGGCCTTTTTCGTTACTTATAGGTTAAATAATAATATTTTCCAAGTTGAATTTAAACATTTTTATGATGACTTTTTTCCCTTCGAGCTACCTATTTTCTTTTACCTCGATACCATATTTCCAAATTTACTACGAGTAATTAGTGAAATCATACACTAAAGTTTTCTCAATTTTTTTATTCCAGAAATAATTTGAGAAAAATAGTAGAAAATGTAAATTTAAATTCCAAAAATGTTACGATTTCCGAATATCCGGATATTCTTTTTTCATTTC
Organism: Schmidtea mediterranea; assembly: GCA_022537955.1. Taxonomy (NCBI): domain Eukaryota; kingdom Metazoa; phylum Platyhelminthes; order Tricladida; family Dugesiidae; genus Schmidtea; species Schmidtea mediterranea. Next base: position 23,995,672 of record CM039680.1, on the reverse strand, counting down.
TTGCATTATCCATTTATGAGATTAATGTAATTCCAAAAATAAATTCCTATTCTCCTTCATTTCAATTTTGTATATATAATATACAAAATTAAAAATTTCTCTTATTTTAATTAATAATTTTCATAAAATTATATAAAAAAATATATTAGCAAAATGAAAATTTGATATGTTTACAAAATAAAATTTTACTCGAATTTACTATAAAAAATTTTCAAGCTTTGTTTAAACATATCAATAATTTATAAAACGAAAGATAAATCGAAGCTTAATTTTAAACAATTTCAGATTCTGTCGATGTTGAATGAAAGTAAATTTTATTAATATCTAATTTGATGAATTATTCTACATGAATAAATATTTTTACTATGATAAGTAAACATTTTATTAAGTAAGCAAGTCAAGTGTTATATCAATCATTTTTAATCCTCGTAATCACTTTCTAATAATTCTCTATTTAAAGAAATAAAATAAATATCAAAAATAATGAATTTTTTTGAGTTATAATTTTTCATCAATTAATGCCAGTGAAATCGTGCGTAAATTTTTTGAATTTTTTGTTTTTAAAATGATATAATAATTATTTTATTAACTTTCTCTCTCTCTCTACTTGAACACGTTCGGTAAGAAAAATGTAAATAAAAGTTCCACTATGGAAAATTCTAAAGATCTTAAAGAAATCGGTAAATTTGAATGTAGTAATGAGACTTCAATTTAAACGCCTTTCGCCCTTCAATCCAGTCCTGACTAATACTTCGTGTTATTTTAAATCTTTTAAAGAATAGATTGGAACTATTGAATTTTGTAACCAATGTTTTATGAAAAAAAAGACGATTAAAACCAAAATAAATCCAGGAGAAAATCGGGATGTGACAAAAACGCCAGGTTTGCATCCCGGATGTAAAATAAGGATTAAAAAAGAGTTAAAATCTTAAGATTTTTTTTAATATAAAATTAATAAATTTATTTATACATCTAAAAATAAAATAAATGGAATTTGATTTGATTTATTTATCAATCGCATAAAAAACATCAATTGAATATTTCAAAATACAACTTGGTCATTACTACTAAGCCATTCACTAGAAAGTTCATTAAAACTACAATTGAATATTATTCCAATAAGTTAGACTATTTTTAATGACTATTGTATTTGAGATTAATTATTTCCCAGAGCATTTATTCAAATATTAGGAATGATTTCTATTAAATAGCTATTTGTGGAAATCATAGGTAAAATTTTTGGTTCAATTTATTCTTGACTTTTAATACTTCTTTACAATTCTGGTCATTTAGTTTATCAATATTACTTTGTACTTTAGTTAGTTTTTCAATTACTGAATTCATAACTTTGATATGATTACCTTTCCAGTTGCTTTCTATTTTCTAGAATTTAAGTTTGAACGCTTTTCTTTTTCTTTGTGTGGTAATAAAGGGTTGAAATCACTTCGTCAGTACTTTTCAAAAGCCATCCGTATATTGTTATCAGTAATTTTTTGTCCAATTAATTTAATTAATTTGACCATTAATAAAATTATTCGGACAATATATTGATTGAATTGTTTAAATAATAATCAATTGTAAATTATTAGAATTTTAAGCGACTGAAGGTGATTATTTAAATGCGATTCATATATGATCGCTTAAAATACTGCGACGTAATATGTGAGACAAAATGACTCAGAAGGATGAGAAAAAACAGCAAAACAATTTAAAAACGAAAACAATAAAGAAAAATTAAACGGCTTATTGAAAAAATATTTTCTAATAAAAAAGTAGCAAGGAATTATATAAATCAACAAAAACTTTGGAGCTATCAATATTCCAATGAAACAAAAGATGTTAAGAAAACATTATCGTTGCAACAAAGTCAAAGAAAGAGTCCAGTAAATTTTGTATCTTCTATATAAAAGAACCAAGAAAGTCGTAATTTTAAGTCTCAAGATCTTCGTTGTCACGATGGTTTAGATAGTGGTAATCGTTTACCTGAAAACCTAAAGAAAAATTTTTAAACTATTTGAAATAAACTTAAAGTCCAAAAGAATTTTGGAAATATTTAGCAATAAGAAAATTGAAGTTAAAGACATAACTCAAGTCAACAACTTCATGTAAAAGTTTAAAAAAGAAAAATTTGAATTAAGTAGTATCAATTTAGGAAAATTATGCAACAAACAGTTGTCAAATGAAGACAATGAAGAGAAGACGTACATAGTTGACAAATACGTCTATTATAAGAACAGTCGTAGTCCGTAGAAAGGAAAAAACTGTCTAATTTAAGGTTCTTTCTCAAAAGGTATAAAGTCAAAATAAGCGTATGCCACCACAACACACACTAATGACCAAATTCTGACCCAAACTCAATTTTCCATGTCTTAGTTTTGACAAAGTTAAATGTATTTATTATTTTCTTTCAAAATCAGAAAAAATGAGTTTGTATCAGATTTTGGTCATTACCTCGACATCTCGCGTTGTTGCATAATCCTTATATTGGTCAGACGCGTCACGTTTGAATTAGCTTAGTTGCAATTATTAATATTGCTTTTAACAATATTTTACTTAGAATTATATTTTTATTGTAACAATAGACGGGAACTATTTTATCTTTTTGATTTTTAATTTCTTTTATCCTCATTTTTTTCGGTCAATAATTCAATATTTGACAAAACTTTTATTCAACTTTTATTCAACTTTTATTCAACTTTTATTGTTAATTAGTTAGTTAAGTCACAATAGCTTTTTTCTCTTTTTTTTCATTCTAATTGCAGTTTGTTTCTAAAGTTTCTGTACTATTTATTCATTATAACCAAACTTTTGACAGTTCCAGACGGCCCCAAACGGGAGTTTTGGAATTGAAGGGCGTCCACTAATAGCTTAGAGACAAGTCCAATAGATTAAAACAAAAATCAACAATGGAAAAATGGTGATTTTTTGACCCGGCCGATCATAAAATGCAGCCCCTAAAGATAAAAACATTTTTGGCTAGACCATAAATTTGACCAGTTTTTAGAATCTGTAAAAGTTAATGTTCGGAATAAAATATATTAAAATTAATTTATAAATATTTAAATAAATAAAATTATTTAAATTAATAATTTTTTGGAGTTCGTCAATGCTGTTTGAAATAATTAGTTGAAAAAATCGGATTGACTCTGCTTTCCAGAAATTAGCATTCACTTTTCTTTTCAAAGAAAAAATTAAAGGAAACTTAAATATTTTATGTTCTAAGGTTTAGATAAAAGAAATTTATAAATATAAGTAAAAATTTTAAATAAAAAGCTTTGTCTTTTCTTTTTGACTGGAAAGATGTACGTAATTTCTTTTTACATATAAATATCAATTTCTTCTTTATGTTCTAACCCTAACCTAACCCTTGTATAATTGATTCCGCTATCGACAAGTTATTTTAATAAATAATAAATAAATTTTCTTTTCAAAATACTATAACATTTTTTAATTTACATATTTTAAAAACATCATCTTATGAGAACGAATGTTTTAAATGTTTTAACATTCGTACTCATAGCATTTCGCACATTAATCTCTGGATTCATTGACCTTATCAACAACGTTTTACATATATCACGTTACAAATAATTATTGACATTGTTTAATAAAATGTTAAAAACACGTGCTTATTTCACTCATATTGTATATTCTAATATTGGTCAACCTTTTCGACCGACAATGCTCTAGAACTCGAGCACAGAGATGACAGAAAGTCTGTCCAATGTATCTAGCATTACACCTATTACGTGTAAATTGATAAACAAAAGCCGAACACAATTCAACTGGTGTTTTTACTTACAGATAAACATTTCGTACCGTTACATTTATTAAACTTTTATAAAATCTTAAAATACTCGACTTAATAACAAGAAAAAATACTTTTTGTTTTATTGCTAAGTTTATGTGGAAAATACTATGTTTTAGAATATATTTAAAATTAATTAACACACACACACACACACCGCTCAACAACTCAAAATGTGTTATCATGTGTTTTTAAAAGCCTCATTAACGTATTAATTCTGTTTCTTTTTGGAATAGTATACTGTCAAATTAATTGAATCAAATATTTGGACTGTTTTTCTATCGTCAATCCTTTCTTTTTGAGGAAATCAACGAAACAACAGGAGTGATTTATTGTATAATGCGGGTTAATATTTCCCAAATTTTCAATTGCTTTGTTATACATTCACCATTGATCTATAACTATTATCGTACCAGGCATCACGTTGTTTCTAATAATGTTGGTCATTGTTGTTGCATTCCTATTTGGCACCGGATTATGAAACAAATTCTCGAGTTACGTTCGATACCACCAACATACCACTTTTGATCTAACATCCGCCTCGGTTGTATTTACGCCTACTAAAAAGGCTTTCAGCGATCTCAAGAATTTTGGGGGTTTTCATCATCATACACACCTCCAAAAAGTTGCCTATTGCACTTCCGGAACAAACGACCCTACACACTTGTAATATCCCTATCAATTGATAGCTCCCATGCAACATCAACAAATTCATTCTCACTAACAAATTTATACAAAATTAAAATTAATGTTTTCAAGGCAAGTTCACTTTTATACAAAGTAAGATCTCGTTCTAACCAATGCGGTGTATGCGCGCGGTCGTTTACACGACCACTCATATCCATCCCGTATATTTCTATTCCGAACTAATGATAAAAACGGAGCTGTCGTACACTTTATACGCCTCACTTCGTTTTTAATCATTCTGTACTTTGCAAGAAAAGACATGCTGCTTTCCGCTGTTTCGAATTCTTGATGTAGATAAGATGTAATTTTAGTTCCCAATATCATTTCAGTTGTTAATATTTGAGATGTTTCTACTACTTTCGTTTTTGATATCCGTGACATTTTTGAATTTTAGATCAATTTTAAAATATATTCAAAAGCAGTTTTTCCCGCATAAACGTATTGTTGCTAAATCGGTTAACGGCTAAATCGGTTGAGTTATAAAGTCCCATTGAGTATATAATAAATGAATTTTATATTTAGAGTTCTTTTAAGATAAGTCAGAATTAATTTAATATAAATATTATTTATTTATTTATTCATTTATAAATACCAAATGACAAAATAATATCTTCATCATCTCGACAAATCTGATAATAAAAACAGATAATTTCAATTAAATTTCACCATTGAAAGAAAATAAAAGTTTGTCTTAGATAAGCCATGAACATGGCAGTCAACGTCAGACTGCAATCGTCTTCCAAAACTAAATGTCCGGCTTTAGGACACTTCTGCCATTATCGTCTAAATGTGCATTTTCTAGCTTACCACTACACTACTTGCAAAAGTTTTTTCTTCAAGTAGATTTTAGTTATTTTAACGTTTATGAAGTTATTGAGTCAGTTTTTAAATTTTGCATGTTCTGAGTGTCCGTCAATGTGTTGAATTTGTGACCTATGTGTGATCAATGTACTAAGCTGTTCAGTTTATGTTTTTAAATAATACAAATTTATTTTTTTAATACATAAATAAATATGGCATGAAGTCTGTAATTATTATTTCCTGTTTAATTTAAACATCTTGCTCTAAATTTTGTCTGTGTGAACACGCAGCCTGAGAACATTATTTTGTTTGTATTCGATGAAATAATTTCTGATTTTCTAATTTATTTAATACATAATTATATTATTTTTGGAGGATATATTTTGATTTATTACAAATTTTTATTTCGTGTTTCTATTATTTTATGAAGAGACTTTTGAATAAATTCGTGTTTTCTAGAGCTTTATGTCTCTTCTTTTAGACTGGAAACATATTTTGTTTTGCATATAAACATTAATTTATTGTTTTATATCTTTCCCAGCTACCTACTGAAATTCTATTTATTTGTAGAGTTGTGATACTAATAAAAATATTTTCTAAAAACCAACAAAAAATACCAACAGAATAATATATCCCATTTTTAGCTGTAACTCTGAAAATTGGTGAGTGAGATTTAACTAGGAATTTTTCTGTAATCTACATTGTTAATATAATTTCTGGTTAGTAAAATAACTTGACATGAGAAAAAAATATTCCGGGCTCAAATCTTTAAAGAAATTAAGATTTTTATTTATTTCATCACCTTTGTTTTATTTTGTGTTTTCGATATTTCGTTTATTTTCATTGTAACGAAACTCAATAATTAATTTATGTTGCATAGAAAACTAATTTTTGATCTTTTGTCGTAAAATGAATGAAATATCAAATAATAATTTATTTTAAAATTTTTAATAAAAGTTAAATGAAGAAATGACTTTAAAAATTGAATTATTGCTCAATAATCTGCAAATTTGCATATGTTGTTTACTTCCTAAAACTGTGCATAGCAGCATTCTTCAATAGAATTTAATATAATGCTTTATTTGAAAAGCAATCTATTTTATAGAATTTCATTTATCATCATTTAGTTTTTTACTGTAAATCAATGCTTAACCGATTTTCGAGACACTTGGAAAAATGACAGTTCTGAAAATAAGGAAAAACGATAAATTACTTAACTGACCTTCTAACACAGGGGTCCGTGACATTTACTATTTTCGCTTAACCGATTTTCGAGACACTTGGAAAAATGACAGTTCTGAAAATAAGGAAAAACGATAAATTACTTAACTGACCTTCTAACACAGGGGTCCGTGACATTTACTATTAAAACGTTTAGGAAACCGCGTGTGAGGGGGATTGTTAAATAGAACATATGTTTCAATATCTATTTTTATAGAAGTAAATATTTTCAGCAGAAACCTCAGGAAGTTTGGGTAATGCCTTTGAATAAGGATTAGGACATTTGCTTTCTTGGTCTTTAAATTGTATCTAGACATGATAAAATTTTTATCTATATAGAGTTCTGTCTTAGATTGGATACAATATTACTCAACAATATTTTATTGGAACAATATAAACACTAAAACACACATGATTCAAGACACAAAAGGACAATATAAAGTGAAAGCTTTTATTATTACCAGGTCTATTAAGCGGGGTGCCTGAAAAACATGCAGGGTATTCATTCACAAATGTCATCTGAATTAAATGAATTTTGTTACAACATCTCACATCACTAATAATAATAATAATAATAATAATAATACACGATTCAAGACGACAAGATAAAGTGAATGCCTTTAATATTATCAGGTTTGTTGAATGTTAACCAAATACCTGTGCCTGAAAGAACGCTGGGTATTCGTTTGCGTTCAAAAGTGTATTCTGTGCCTCTTCCAAGTAGGATCACAAAGTACTTGGACATGATAGCACAAATTAAGCCTAGCTTGACGAAGGTAGTCAACTACTGAGACATTATACAACCTTCATTGTGAATGCATGGTCATGACAAAATGGTCGTTGTGGTGTGCGGCTGTAATCTAGCTAGTCGATGGCTTTGAAAAATATTTATTTTTTGTATGAAAAAAACCCTAATTAATTTAATCATAGTGTCGATGATGAGTTCACAATGAAGGCTGTGTAATGTCCCAGTAATTGACTATCCCTCATCAAGCTTGGCTTAACTTGTATTGTTGATGCCAAAGTACTTTGTGATCCCACTTGGAAGAGGCACAGAAGACTCTTGTGAACTCAAACATATACCCAGAGTTCTTTCAGGAACAGGTATTTGGTTACCATTCAACAAACCTGGTAATATTAAAAGCATTCACTTTATCTTGTCGTCTTGAATCGTGTATTATTATTATTATTATTACTATTAAGGACTTTTTTTGTTTTTCACCTCTGATTTCTTTATAAGTGATGTTAGATGCTGCAATAAAATTCATTCAAAGTTCTAAATTTATTCAAATCAAAATTATATCTTTCATATTTCCTAAAATTTAAACAAAATTAACAACCGCATTTAAATTTTATTTTGTTATATTTTAAAAATTAATATTTAATAATTAATATAATAACTTATAATCAGATATTTAAAATATTTTAATCTAATTTATCAAAAATTAATTTAAATCTTATTTTTAATTTTAATCATTTTAAAACTTAATTTTATGTCCCTTGGTAATTATGCTTAAATATCCTCACAAGTGACATTACTATTATTATTATTATTATTATTATTATTATTATTATTATTATTATTATTATTATTATTATTATTATTATTATTATTATTATTATTATTATTATTATTATTATTATTATTATTTTTATTATTTTTATTATTATTATTATTATTATTATTATTATTATTTATATTTATATTTATCAGGTCATCACATTTTGAAAACAAATGATACGACCAATCTCATCACCATCATCGGTTTCCACATTGCCACCATACGCTCATTACTTAGCATCATTCTCTTCCTTATTGTTGTAACCATAATAAAATTAGGTTACTTCTGGTGCCATAAATATTCTCACTATCTTCCCGAATCGAGTCTTTTATTGTTTTTGGGGATATTTTTTGGATATATATTAAAAGCTACCAGAACCGATCCAAATTTATTTTCCATAAATTCTTACGTTTTTATGTATTTATTGCTTCCACCAATCGTTTTAGAGTCCGCTTTCGCAATGTACCACGTTGACTTTATGGCCAACATTCTTCCTGTGTTGATTTTTGCAATTATTGCAACGGTTTTGAATTTTATTTTCCTTTCGCTTTTTTTATGGATTTTACTGATTATTGGCGTAATGGAGAGTTCTATTAATGAGATATCAATTTTAATATTCTGCTCATTAATCACCTCCATTGATCCTGTTGCCGTTTTGGCAATATTTCAAGAAATCCACGTGGATAATAATCTTTATTATTTGGTGTTTGGAGAATCTCTATTGAATGACGGAGTAGCAGTCGTCCTGTACAATGTCCTCAGGCAATTGGCCGCTGTTGAAATATGGCGAGGAATGCACTATTTTAAAAGTTGTATTTCCTTTCTCGCCGTAGTCGTTGGAGGAGGGCTTACGGGATTTATGTTCAGTGCGATTACTTGTATTATTTCGAGATTTTCTTATAAAGCTCCACTTTCTGAACCAATAATTGTTTTCGGAATGAGTATGGTTGCATATTTGGTAGCCGACGTGTTAGGGTGGTCGGTCATTATAAGTATGATAATGTTTGGTCTAATTCAAGTCGCTTATAATTTTCATAACATCACTCACAAATCTTTAATTGTTATTAAAAGAGTTATAAAAATACTGGCTAATCTCAGTGAATCAATCATTTTTCTGTGCCTTGGCGTAACCCTTTTCGAAATAGACGATTTTCAGTGGAATTCCTCGTTTTCGCTTTGGGCTTTATTTTTATGTATTTATGTGAGATTCAGTATCACATTTCTACTGTCGGCCTTTATAAATCGCTATGAATTGGCTGTAAGGGAGATTTATTGGACGGAGCAGTATATAATTGCCTATGGTGGAATGAGAGGTGGAATCTCATACTGTTTAGCCGTTCTATTAAGCGACAGTAACGGAGTTGACAAAACATCTATTATGAATGCCACAATATTCATTATATTGTTTACGGTAGTTTTTCAGGGTATAACTATAGGTCCGTTAGTAAAGATTCTCCAAATCAAAATCTCTGAAGAAGACGGATTAAGTTTAATTGATCAAATCAACGAAACAATCTTGACGCATCTTTTAGCAACAATCGAATCTATAGTTGACTTGAAAGGCCGAAATTCGTTTTACGAATTCCTTTTCAATGTTAACAATTTGTTTATTCTTCCAATTTTGCAACGAGACCCAGAAACTTATGAGTCTAGACTAATCGAAACCTTTAAAGCAATTGACTTAAGACTCTATCTCGCATATTCTTGCGGCAATAACACGGAACTGGGTAAAACCTTTCTGAGGAAATTGAAACCGAATTTGCAGAATAATAGATTCGAATTTTATAACATGTCAACTGTTGATTATCTGATGGAGGATTTCCGTGCGGAGGCAATAGCTAAGGAAATTGAAGCAGTATATGGGATGTCAAAGGCTCCAACTGATGACGCTGATTTGGGACCTTCCAATCCTAATAGGAGAATTTCAAAGCGTGCTTTAGCTATTCTTTATCAGAAAACTTCCAAAATGGATGATTCATTTCAACAAGTGCCAAATATAAAACTTAATCCGTTTTTTGCAAACATAGGAAGAAAGAAACCACCGAAAGATGATTCGGAAGAATATTATAAAAATGTCTAAATATAAACTACTTACAATATTGCAAGTATTAGGTATTTAAAAGTAATAAATAATAATTTTATTTTGATTTCACTGCTTGCTACATATATAAAAATTGTTAAATTTACTAATAAACGTTCTGATGAAAACTTTTAACTGTCTTTAGAAATTAATGTTTGTACAAAATTATGATTTAAATAATTCTTTAGAAAACATAATTCCATTAGGGAGCATCAATTAAGTATGTCCCCACCAAAAAAATGCAATTTTTGACCCCTCCATCTTGTCCCTCACTATTGTCCTCTTAAGTAAAGACCCCCTCCCCTCTTCTTTGAGAACGTCATTAATGGATAATCCCTTAATATAAATTAATAAACAATATCAACAAAGTAATATTTAAACAAATTAATTATTTAAATATTTTTCAATTTTTCGGCAAATTAGTTTTCTTTCTTTTGTCTTATCTTGAGATTGAAATTCAACTTTATTTGGTTATAGAATTTTATGTGGGCCTTCATACTGCAGGCCTTTTATGTCTTTTCTGTGGCTATGAATACGAATAAGTTCCATTTACAGCAGAATTACGTGGGACTCTCTGATTTTCATTTTGTCTGTTGTTTGTTTTGAGCTTTATCTTGCATTACTTTTCTATATTTGTTTATTTTACGTTAGAAAATATATTAATGCTTCTAAATTATCTTAAAGGTGGATGAATCAGTTGCTCTCTGTCAACTGATTTTAGCTTCTCAAATAAATTGGAAAATGCCGACCTGTGTCAGTTAGCATGATCTTTGGATAACCTAATCTTTAAATACAGTTTGTAAACTCCATTGGTACATCTTTTATTTTCTTACGTGCTTCCAGTCAAACTCATGAACTAAATGAACCATTACACATTTGTTCCTTTTAGTTTCTCTCTGTATATCCTACAAGTGTAATAATTTGTTCTCACAAATCAACAATTATCTAGAAATAGGCGTATTAAATGAATATTTCTCTAATAAAGATAGAGCATATAACTTTCTTTTTGTTTAGTGTAAGATATGTTTGAGAACATTATTTTATTTACTATCTGAAACTCATACTCATGCCCTTCCAATCTTCACTGAGAAACTACTGCTTCATAGTATTTCCAACTTTGTATTCCGTAGAGCAGCTTGAAAATTGTTGCAATGTGACCTGGTTTATCGTAACTTTATCTCAAAGTGGTTTTGGCGTCATTTATGATAAGATTCTAACTCCACTCAAACACAACGATTAGATTCTTCTTATAACATCGTGATGTCACAAGTCTCATCGCCATGCTATGCTTCTTATGTAAAACTAAAGCTTGCCCCTTATTTAGTGGTATAAACTTTGGGACAGCGCAACCCAAAAGAGCTTTCTTGGAATTTTCCGGAATCAGGAAGTTTTTTAATATCTACTTACTCTGACAATAATAGCAAAAGAGATTTGCAAAACTAAAATGCTAAAAGGGAACCAATCTGCTATGGCATTTGAATGTCGTTGCCGTATAGAAGAAAGAAAATTAAAAATAATGTTTTGAAATTATAAATGTATTTATCTTAATTAGCCTTGTGTATTGCGCAAAAAAGAATAAGAATAGTAATAATAATAAGTGAAGTAAATAAATAAATAAGATATAAGTAAGATATTAATGAAATAGTATTTTAAATAAAGTACAGTAAACTTTTATAGTGGGGCATTTTTTCAGTAAAATGCTCCATTTATAAACAGTGGTCTACTTGAAGAAATACACATCTTTAAATGCTATCTTTAAATCTAAATTTACAACGCAAGGAAAATTTTATAACGAATTACAACCATATTGGTAGCTTTTAAAACTATATCTGGAGCATCTGTTTACAATAACTTTTATTAATATACAACCTAAGAATATTAAAAGCTAAAAATATGTTTTCCAAATTAAACATCGGATAAAACAATACACCAAATGATATTTATTTAGCATATATAATATATACTATTTAACTGATTACATTCGTCTAATAAAAAAAAGTTAAAAAAATAATCAAAAACATCATGATTTATAATTATAATACCCACTATTGATTATTACTGACTTGAATCTTAGACTTAGAATTAGTTATTTTTAGACAGTAACTGTTAGTGGACATTACTCATTTAAAACAACAAGAGACATGATGGATGAATATAATCTTTGAAATTAATATACTAAAAATGTTAAATCTTAAGTTATACAATTTATAAATAATTTCTATTTTTTCGCGTACCACTTAGCGGCATCTGGTGTACCACCAGTGGTACGCGTGCCACCGATTGAAAACCGCTGATCTATTATTTGCTATTGCATGTAATGTACTCGTAATTACATTCAGAAAGTTTCAACTGTTGCTCATCAAGAAAACCATAAGGTTGATCATCACATATGCACGTTTTATTAGGATTTACAATGTTTTCTTCACTCTCATATAATTAATCTCTTAATTGGTTAATGCTATCTGTTGAGGACACATCAATAATAAGATTAATTAATCATTGAGATAAAAAAAATAATTCGGGGGAAATGTATAAATTCTGGAGTATGTCGTTCCGAAACTCTGAAAAGAAAAATTGAGAACAAGAAATAAAAATTGATAAGAGGAATACTAAATCAATAAAATTAAACACAGAAATACGACAAGGTCATTCTTAATTAAGAAGTGTAAATATAAGAGAGGAAAACAAAACAAGTTTCGGAAGGGAATCTCCTTATCATTTAAGATAAAAAGTTGATAATGAGAGTAGTCAAAAAATGAAAAAGTTGATTATCATGACACAAATGGGAAAATAAAACAAAATATTGAAAGAGAATAACCAACCAAAGTTAAAGTAACAAAGAGAAAGCAACTAGAGTTAAAATAACCCGTATATCGAGGAGTTTGATTAATAGGCAGTTGGGCAGTTATTGATTGATGAACATTTTATAATGTAAAAATTTACCTGTAATGATATGTTGGGGCTGTCCTTGAAATTAAGTATTAACAATTATTGAATTGACTCCGAGCGTGTTTTTAAATATCAGTAGCATTAACAAAATTCTTAATATTCTCAATATTTATTGTTTATCACAATTACAATCAGTTTGACTACAATATCGCAAGTTTCATTACGTGGAGAGCAGAGGATAACCGATTAAGCCAAAATAAAATGAAGTCCAGGCAAAATTGAGCACTGTCAGATGCGCTAAAGACAAAAAGCAAGGGAAATTGATAAACTACAGAATGCATACTCTAAAGGATATCCTGCTGATCCAGAATGAGAATAGACTATATCATGTTATTGTTAATATTGTTTGCGTTATAATAAAACATGAATAAAAATAATAAAATTTTAAAATTATCAAAAAATTATTAAAATTAATTAAAATTTTGAAAAAAAGTAAAAATCAATATTTTTCGTGGGAAAAAGTAGTAACCGTTGGCAAATTTGATTTTGAAGACAAATAAAATACTATTAGATTTACATGAGGTATATTGAAAGATTGGCAGCCCAAAAACAAATTAATAAAATTATTTGCCAACTAACCCATTAATCAAGGGCCGCCAGCTGAACGTCAGCCTAATGGATTTTCCAGAATTTGCAAAATGGGGAATAAATTGTCCAACCTGTAAAAATTGTTTTCCTAGCTCTAATCCAAATTAATAGCAACCAAAAATTATAAAAAGAACTGACAACAAAATAAGTTGCCAGTTGGTCGAAGAGGAAAATTTAATTAATTTGAAAACGAATTGAAAGTAATAAACAGATAAATAAGTTAATCAGATTGCAGTGACTTATTGAGTTATACCCTTAGTGTGTCTACAAAAAATCAAAAATTTGTATCTTGTGGTGAATATTTGTGAATAAAAATTTCTTTATTGATTATTGAACACGAGGAGTCGGATCGAAAGATTTATTCATCGACGAATATTTAATATTCCAACAATATGTACTAATTGTCAATTAAATTTGTAATTATATTATAACATTATGTTCCTGTAATTCCTTTAAAAAAACTAATGATGGACATAGCAATAAAACTTCGAAACTTTATCCTCTTTTTAAACATTATTTAAAATTTGAAATCGCCTTTTTCTTCAATTTAAGGATTATTTTAATATCAAAATCCTTTCAAAAATTAAGTTATCGTTCTATCAGTAGCTGAAAATTGTTTTTAATAATTCGCTAATCTCCACATCATCTTAACATTTGGACTGACAAGCTCAAAAGTTTCACATCTTAATTTATTTGATTATTAAAATTAATTAGTAGATACGATTTATTAAATTACTTTCTTTATCCAAAGGCCGAAAATCAATTTTATAAAACCAAACAATAACAATAAATAATAACAATAATAATGACAATAATAATAATTAATAATGATAATAATAATGATAATTATAAATAATAATAAAAAATAATAATAATAAATAATAATTAATAAAAATAAATCATGGGTGTACGCAGGGGGATTAGGGGGTGAAAATTGTATTAAATAAAATTTAAACAAACTGTAAACTAATTTTATTTCACTCTATGACGGTGCAATTTTACAATTTGTTGAGCTATACAACATCATTAAGGACTCCCTTGCCAAATATGAAAAATTTACAGACAGCGAAGCATCAAACAAAGCTTTCACATTAAGATAACACCTGCCTTTACAATTAGAATGTGGATTTCTAATCGCGTACTATGGCTTCCCATGAATTAGCTGTACTTCTGCAGTCAAAACAAAGTGAATTAAAAACATGTGTGTATTTATGTTAAAATTTAGAACAAGAAATCGAACAATTACGTTTAAAATAAAATTACGCTCATCAAGTGCCTGTTTAACTTGAAATTCCGAAAAGAACTGCAGAGCAGACACAGCAGTCAAATTTACAAACCGACAGTCCAGAAGAGTATTACAGAATATCACTTTTTCTGCTGTTTCTCGATTTCTTCACGTTTCAAATTAAAGATAGATTCTTGAGTCACAGAAAAATTTAGCAGAACATAACTTTTTCTTCTTCAACTGATTAAGAAACCAGATGACAAAATCCTCCTGTCTATAGAAGCATTCAATGAACAATGGATATAATTTGTAGTAAAGAAGTATTTTTTGGTGAGATAGAGATGGGGAGGCAACATTGTATTACTCAAAAATATATTTCAATGGACTGTATTCATTGCTTGAATATTTGCAAGTCATCTATATCCTTCGATTCACAATATATTGAACTTTTCTGCTCCTTACCTGTTACAACAACCACAGCTGAACAATTTTTTTCTACGTTGCGTAGAATTAAAACTTTCTTACTAAACACGACATCAGAACACAGATTGAATGGCTCAGCTATAATAAACATTCAACAGGAATTATGTGCTTCCTTAGACACTAAGGAAGTTTTAGACGCTTTGGCGAAGAGCCCAAAAACATTAATACTTTTATAATTACTATAAATTTATGACACTTTATTTCTGATAAATAATAATAAATGGGATAATTTTGTAGTACTTAAATTTTAAATGTAAATAAAATTCACAATACTCAGTTCAATTGCCTGTTAAAAATTAAATAAAAATGTTAATTTTTATTATGTTTGATGAGTTTTATTAGCATTGTTTATAAAATAATTTATTACTTAAGGTATTATATTAGAAAACAATAAAGTATTTCGAGTATTACTGATATTTGTCAAGTACCATTTGGAAATTTTGTTTGGAAATGAGACTTAGTTTATAGTTTAAATGTACAATATATATAAATATACACAGAATCACTAAAACCGTTTTATGAAAATTTATATTACAAACCCTCCACCCAGAAATTTTTTACTGCGTTACTTCTTTGTAACAAATAATGATAATAAAGAAATAATAATAATGATTGTTATGGAATGATTCTAAAATTATTTTTGAGTTATTCTAGAAGTTTGTTGAGTCCAGCCGAGTCACCAGTAAAATGGTGTCGGGACAGTCTAGGGCAGGGATGAGCAACCCGCGGGCAGCGAAAATTTTTTTAGCTGGCCGCCAAGCATTTTTTTTGTATTTTTATATTATGTTTATTAGTATATATAAAGCTTTGTAAATTATAAATGAGTGCGGCCCGCCACAAAATTTTAAAATTTAAATTAGCCCGTGGGTTAAAAAGGTTGATCACCCCTGGTCTAGGGTGAATGTTTTGTTTCGTAAATTTAAGTAATTAAATACACAATATCAGAAAAAATAAATACTATCTAACGAAACTTAATAATTACAACATTTTATTAAAGAACAGTTGCTAAAAATATAATAAATAGTAATCTAGCTTGTTATGATATATATGATGTTGATTGAAGAATTGAAATGGTCTTGTGAGAAATTAGAAGAATAAGATCTAGCGGTAGGAATCAAGCTTTGGGATACCTGTTTAAATTTTCTTTGATTCGGAAGTAAATTGATTGACTATAAAATTAGTCGCGGATTTTTTTTTCTAGCTTATCTAATAAATTCAATCTGGATTTGCAAATCGATTTCTTTTTGCTTTTTTTCCTTCCATATAGTAATTTTTTGTGATATTAATATGTGGGTATTGATTGATGGGTTATATTATCAAAATTAATAATTTGAAAAAAATAAAAACAACGCAAGGAATTATACATTAAGTCTGGGAAAGAAGGTTGGTGAATAAATAAAAAACAAGACGTACTATTACAATGATAATAAATATAAATAATAATAATAAATATTAATAATAAAAAATAATAAAAATAAAAAAAAATGATAATGATAATAATTAACAATAAATAAAAATAATAATAATAAATAATGATAATAATAATAAAAAATAATAATTAATAATAATAAAAATAATAATAAAAAATAAAAATAAATAATGATAAAAATAAATAATGATAAAAAATAAAAAATAATAATGATAAAAATAAATAATGATAAAAAATAAAAATAATAATAATAAAAAATAATAAAAATAAATAAAAATAATAATGATAATAATAATTAACAATAAATAAAAATAATAATAATAAATAATGATAATAATAATAAAAAATAATAATTAATAATAATAAATAAAAATAATAATAATAAAAAATAAAAAATAATGATAAAAATAAATAATGATAAAAAATAAAATAAATAAAAATAATAATAAATAATAATGATAAAAATAAATAATGATAAAAAATAAAAATAAATAATAATGATAAAAATAAATAATGATAAAAAATAAAAATAATAAATAAAAATAATAATAATAAATAATGATAATAATAATAAAAAATAATAATTAATAATAATAAATAAAATAATAATAAAAATAAAATAAATAATAATGATAAAATAAATAATGATAATAAATAAAAATAATAATAATAAAAATAATAAAATAAATAAAAATAATAATGATAGTAATAATTAACAATAAATAAAAATAATAAATAATCATAATAATAATAAATAATAATAATAAATATAATAATAAAAAAAATAATAATAATAATAAAAATTAATTATAATAAATAAAAATAAATAAAAATAATAAATAATCATAATAATAATAATAATAAATAATCATAATAAATATAATAATAAAAAATAAAAATAATAATAATAAATAAAAATAATAAAAATAAATAAAAATAATAAATAATCATAATAATAAATAATGATAATAATAATAAAAAATAAAAATAATAATAATAAATAAAAATAATAAATAAAAATAATAAATAATGATAATAATAATAATCTTGCAACTAAAAAATAAAACTAATCTATTTACAACAATATACACAATCAAACACCTAATTGCTTATATAAGTCAATTTCTTCAGAATATGATCTCTTTTCAAATGGAGTCTTCAAATTCTTTTTCATTTCTGATTCATCGCAAGAATATGAATCAATCAAAACTAGAATTCCATTTCTCAGCAGTTTGTTTATATCAGTCAAATCAGGATCAAGAGTCAACCCAAGCTCCTGAGTATCTGTTGGCGTATCATTGATTAACAGTGGCGTATTATTTGCAGAACTGTGAAACGATTGAGCTGAGCTTGGCGATGATAAAACAAGACTCGGTACATTAGTTTTCTGGGTTGATTGTCGTTTCTCAATCACAAACAGTTCATTAAATAACACTTGTGCCGTCTTATATTCCCCAGGATGTCGCTTGAGAAGCTCAGTTCCGGCAGAAACTTTCTAAATACCAGGTTATCTGAATAACATTTTTTACAAAATACAACTTCCTCCAGTTCTGATTGATCGTAGAGTTGAGAAAATATCTGAAATATTTTGCAAGCACTAGATTTGATAGAATCGTCTTTTTTATACCTTCGACACTAAAATGAAATAAATATATCTTTTTCATGTCCTTGCAATTAAAATTATCTAAAAATTAAAAATATCGAGATATTGAAATTTCATGAGAAATGTCAAGTTTAACATGTAGAATTACGATGAAATGAAACTTAAGTATATAAATACTGAAGAAAACATTATCGGCGTAAATTATTCCGATATTTAACATCAGCCGAACAGAAAATTTAAGGAAAAGAATATCTTCTAAAATACTATCAAAATAAAGTACGGCTAAATTTTATAATAAAAATATTAATTGTTACATGTTGCTACTTATAAATGTCAGTAGTATATTTTATATTAAATTTTAAGCCCTTTTCAGTCACGGAGTCTAATTTTATTTATTAATGGTTAAATATTGTCGAAACAGAATAAGTATAAAAGAATTTTTTTTAGTTTGAAACAAAAATTCAGTTGTCCAATAATATTCATTTCAATATCGGTCTCCATGTCGAACTCATATCATCAGAACTAAGTGTTGAACCATGTCAGCAATATGCTCTACGAAAGCAGCCATAATTCAAGATCACTTTTTTAGATAAACTTATTTTATATTCAAAACAAAGAAAGAAAAAGGTGACAAATTTCACAATTTTCCAACTCACCAAAGTTTTTCTAAACAACTTATTACTTTTTTATTTTATCAAAAGATAGCGCTCGTTTAGATCTAGGTATCACGTTCAAGGATGAGGCAAGCAGTTAGTTTTTAATATCAAATGATCTTCAGAGATACAAGTGGGACTCAAAGGGTTAAAGGGTTTAGAACCATCTAGTATCTTTATGTTAGTTTCGATTATAGATCAATGCTTTCTATTTAACACAAATTGATGGAAAGTCTGCGAAAAAGCTTTATGGAAACAGATAAAAACTACTAAATTTGGAAGTAGAAGTTCACTAGCAATTATGGAGTTGTAAGAAACAGTAAAGATCTCATCTAAAAACTGTAAATATTAAAAGATGATTAAATTGTTTTATAAACATTTTTTGATCAAACCTTATTCATCCTTGAAATACATATAATTGTATCAAGTATTTTTTTAACACCAGCTACGAAAAAAAGTAGACTTTGTAAGATTATTGTTGACATGTTAGAGGAAATAAAAACACAAAAAATCTAAATAATTATTAAAATTTAGACTTGATAAATCAGCTGGTCTATTTATTCGATAAAGAAATTTGAAACAAAAACATGAAAGATAAAACTAACATTTTGAAAACAATATGATAAAACCAGAAGAATAAAAAAATTTATTTAAGAAAAAAAGAAAAGTTATCGAATGAAAATATTAAAAAAGGAATATTCAATTTATTATTACGAATATCCATGATCAATGCTAGGAATTACATGTATCGACAACTGAATAGAAATGTTTTCATTTCATTTCGGAAAAACATGAGATATAATTAAAAATATATACTAGCTTTAGTCCGTGAAAATATCACGTGATGTACTGACATATAATTTATAATAATAGTTGTCACGATAGTGTTGATTTGCAAATCAACTATATTGGTATGTGTTTGCATGGACGTATGTACAACAATAATTACTTTGTTGACGATTATAAATAACACAAAATTATCGATAATTTTAATATTTACAATTTATTTTATAATAGATTATTGGCGAAAAAAGTAGTATATCGATAAATATTTAAACAAAGTTGATCAATAATATTTTTATATTTAATCTATATAAATTTTAAACTTCATTTATATTGACTTTATTACTTAGATCGATATAAAAATATTGATTAATATCCCAGAAAGTGATGAATGTAACTAAATCCTGTAAGTTTGTGTGATAGAAGGAGTCTGTAAGAAGTTTGAAAATGTTTTCATAGAGGTACAT
The DNA here is from genome assembly GCA_022537955.1 of Schmidtea mediterranea. Classification (NCBI taxonomy): domain Eukaryota; kingdom Metazoa; phylum Platyhelminthes; order Tricladida; family Dugesiidae; genus Schmidtea; species Schmidtea mediterranea. Next base: position 23,975,333 of record CM039680.1, on the reverse strand, counting down.
AATTGTATTGCTTTTTGTATTATTAATAATGAGGTTTCTATTAATGAATTGATTTTTTTCCATTGGATTTTCTTGATTCCTTCCATCATAGTTAGAGACATTTTAACCGCACACGGACTTTATAGGAACCTTCTATACACTTATTTTCAAGCTCCATAAGTTAAAAACCTGCATATTCTAAACATGGAACGAAATTTCTAAACTTTCTTCCAAAAACTTAAATTTTGAAAATTAAACATAATTTTTGTGTTTATTGGATTTCAATTCAAAGTTAAAAAATGATTTTCAACGACGCTTCAAGAAAAATAAAAACAGATCTAATCAAGTTGGTATTGAGAGAAAATAAAATGTCAAATGGAGATGATGAAAAAGAAAAATTACAGTGAGTTATCTAATTGATGAAATAGAAGATTATTGATTCGATAATCAAAATGAAAGTGCCGAATTAGTGATTGTTTTATTAAGAAATAAAAAATTCATAAGTTAATTTTTTCCAAGTAAAGTTTTAATCAAATTAATAATATAAAAGTAGAGATTTTAACATAAGAATATCACTATACAATGCCTACATTTTATGATAACTTAAAAAATGTTTGTTAGTATTTATTCAATATGAAATATCATTTACGTTGCAAATATTCAAAAAGAATGAATGAAAAGAAAAGAAGAATGTGAAAAGAAAATCAATGATAAAAGCTGAAAACAATAAAAACATACCTTTCGAATTGTAACAATGATTTCTGGCACTTGGCACAATGAAATCAATGTGAGATTGTTCAAATCCAGTAAATTTGCCATCATTTTGCGACAGATTTCGTGTTTTTCCTGTCCGACAATAAGACTTTTTTTTATTTCTTTATCAATGATAGAAAGTTTAGAAATGATTCTCAGTTCATTTTCATCTGAAAGAAAAGACGATAGATAAATGAAAGGAAAGACAACTGTGAGAAAGAGTAGTACCTTTATAAGGAATAGATTTACTAAGACTGGCAGGAATCGAGGCGTTGCTATATTGAAAATAAAATAACATTACAAATATCTAATTTTAATCGCATTGAGTAGAAATTGAAATTTATTCAAACATCAAATTCAAATCACACTTGCTCAAATATTAATTAACTACAAACATGATATTTTACTTTCATGTCATTCATATTTTATTTCACGTTTTAATCCTAATCTTTTGAAAAATATAAGTGAATTTTCAATGTTCTTAAAATAACATGAAATTGTTAATTGAGAAATAATAATAAAGTGAGTTAATTAAATTTCATTTTAATTAACGTTCATTATCAATTCGTTTATTAAGGTGCTACAGTGCTTCCAGGACAACCGAATTTGTTTAATTTTTATTTTATAACATATTACAATAAATCTAAACCTTATTTTCAATATTTTCAATCTAAAAAAAGGTATAAGTTAATTTTCTTTTCTTTTCTAAAGGTTAAGATTCTTAAGGTTCCTTAAACGGGATACGTTACAACTCCTACGATACTTATATTAAATATCCCGGGGAATGGCGATTTAAACACACATATCTCTCTCAAGGATACTTGTAAAATATATGAGCCTAACAAATATATTACCAAATATAAGTTTATCTTATTGTTATCCTTATCACCAGTAATATGAATGAATGGAGAAAGCCTAAAATCAGTTGAATTGCATTATCCTGAAAATTTAATGGTCAAGAATCAGAAATTTCAGAATAACGAATATTTCACTAAAGAAATATGAAAGATGATAATTCTCCCCGATGAAAAAAAGAATATAACAATATCAGCTAATAGATTTCAGAAACTGACAAATATGTAAATTTACAAAAGTGAAATAAACAACATAGATAGAAAACTTGATACTGAGAAAAATATTTCGAAAAAGCACCATTTCATATAGAAAAATAAAACAGAATTATGTAAAGGAAAAATTTCCAACTATTCAAAAAAGAGACTGATGATAAAATCAAGTTTTGATATTCAAAAAAGAAAGCAGTCCATTACTTTAAAAAGCTAATATTTGACTCCGGTTTCTATAATGAAAATGCTTTTTCAAAATTAGGAGAAATTGAAAACACGCATAAAGGAATTAAAAATGATAATAGCTGCATAGGAGTTTGAATATATATCATCAGAAACAATACACGAGTTAGTATTGCAAAGACATTTACCCTAAAGTGCTTTACATGTGGGAACGAGCAAACTCTCTGTCATTCCTGTTCTAAATTCACGCATCAGAATCTTAAACAAGATATGTAACTAGAGCAAGCAAAGGATATAGCGCTTAGAAGAGAAACAGTTGATGTAAAAAATCTTTTACTTCAGTATTCCATAGTCCTGGATACAAGATGGAAGTTAAAAAAATAGATTGTTTGTGTTCTAACGAGGAGAAGCTCCCTGTAAATGAACTTGATTTCATTAAAGGACATATAAATACGATATGTTCCTCCCTATCCATAAAAACAGAAGAACTTTCCTCATATTTAGCCCTTCTTGAAATTGGTCCAGTATGCCACTCGAGGTGGTTAACAACAACAAACAAGCTTTGTCGCATATGGATCTCAAAATATGTACTACAAGGTAAAGATTTCCGGAACTTAAGACTGATTGTCGAATTTATTGTTGGTTTATACTACTAGGGTGGTCCTTATTTTTCAACTTTCAAAAAGTGCCTGTCTCACCCTTTTATTTTGTTCCTATATATAAGAAAAAAATTTAGGCCAAATATGACCTCAATGAAGTCAAAGTTTTATAATAGACCGCATTATCAAAAATAGTGAAATACATAACCCCCACTACTGCTGAGTTTAAAATTTAGCAATAGATTATCATTTAAATCATCTCTGATTTCGTTACTTACTACTCAGTGTGTGGGAACCAGCCTTTGGTGTTCTTGTTCTACTTCTTCAATATTTTGTGCAACTAACTGTCTGGTGAAGTTATAGTGAATTGTTATTTACGTTTAAGAAAAGCTCTGAATAGTATTTATTACTGTAATTATTTAAAGGTATGTACTGATTATCTGCTAACTTATTGTTTACATTTTTGTGTAGCTTCTGGTTGAAAATATTATAATAGTTTTTCTGTTATTGCAATAGTGGCAACCTGACTGTGAATTGTAGTTGTAGTTTTACTGGACTTAGTGGATTGCTAGCAGTAATTAATAAATAATTTCTCACTGTAAATCAAATCATGACATACACTGTATTGTACTTCACTTACTTTTAGAATGAACAGTACCAGGTCTAAGACAAAGGTGTATCTGCTGGAGAGTTATACAGAGGTTTTGACTGGTGGGAAGTTGCCTTCATTACGGCAGGTACTAGGTCTTTTCCTTCATGAACACAAAGAGAATGGCAAAACAATACGAAAGGCATCAACGATTGCCATTGAAAGTACTGCTAAGTTTTGGCAAAAGGCAAAAATATCAACAAGGGCAGTTCAGCATTGCCAAGCTAAGCTAGAGAGTGAATTCGATGTATGGCGTCTACTAAAGAAAAATGCATCAAGGAAAGCTGAGACACAGAAGGCTAAGGAAGCGGCATTTTGTTCTAGGCTGGATGATTTATTTGACATCGCCCATGCCGATGCACTCAAGAATATAAAGATAGAAGACAGAGAATTTCTTATAGCTCAGAGGGAGAAGGGACGGAGAGGAAGTATGCTGGGGCTTGATGTAACTCTTACCAATAAAGAGCAAAGAGCATCTGAAGCTAGGGACAAGCTTGCGGCTAGACGGCATCGATCAGTGTGTGACCAGCATCAGTTGGATGCGAAGGCTGAACTCAGTGAACTGGACAGCCACAGCAACAGCTCCACATTTGAATCTGACGAATCAGGTGATGAAATGCAGGTTATTGGAGCCGTGTTTCAGACATGCATGGGACCATCATCAGCACCGGAGGTCCTAATGTTCAAGCGGTTCCAGTCATGCTGGCAGTTCATCGACCAGGCATCATACTCGACTGGAATGGATGACAAAGATGTTGCAGCTGTCCTGATGGATACACGGAATAAACTACTGGAGTTTGCAGAGAACCAGTTGCAGATAATGCAGCCAAGGGATGATTATCGGGAATTTCTAGAACTGTCGATAATTTTCCTCGGAGGAGTCCCTGTAAGAGGCATTCGTTTTATCAGAACTGTTAGCTCTGGTACTAAAACTAATTTATAATGTTTTACCATACAGGAAAATGACGGAGCGGACAAACCGCCAAAACGAATCAACATCGACATTCAGTCCGTTCGCGGCAAATCACTTGCTTACTTCACGACCAAGCATTCGCATGTTCTGTTCGAACGATTGGAACTTCGAGATTTTTTTTTTGCTGTTGACCCGGAGGAGTGGAATGGCCACGAAGACTACGAGCATGCAGCTGCACTTGTACGCTATCTGAAGGTAGTCAACGATCATGCGGAGCGCGGAGTAGCTTTCGTTCAGGAGTTAAGCGGCATGCTCACAAAAAATGAACAGCAATTCCAGTTCCTGATTCAAGTTGTGCATGAGAATCTTAGACTGTTTCCTAACTCCCTGAAGCAGACCCTAACTTCAGAGAATTTTGCCACAGATATTCATGAATCGGACGCGAATGTAAGACAAGTGACAGTGGGGTGCCCGGAGCTGGCTGCCGAATGCTGCTTCCTAGCAACAGCGTGATGCTAAAACTTCTCCATTTGTCTTTGGTTTATCTTATATACCAACTCCAATGTCAGTAATATTTGTTGATGGCATTAAAAGCGTGACAATTTGCTTCTTTCATTTTTATATAAAAGTTGCGAAAAACGCACCATTCGTAAAAACTTTTTTAAAGATCCTATCATTAAAAAAAATTTGCGGAAATGATATTTCACCGTATATTAGGACATGATAAGCCCTAATATATATAGTATCATAAAGAATTGGCTTAAATCCGTAGAAAGATCTGAAGAATGTGATAGAAAAAAAATATTATTATCTAATTCAAGGATGGTCAATTCGTGGAACACAAGATCCGACATGAGATCACAAAACAGTTTTTTTAATGTTATGACTTTTTGACGTATGTTATGACTTTTTGACGTGTAATAGTGCCGAAAACTTTCAACTACGATAAGCTAATACAAATATTGAGATCAACTTGAAAAAGCTAAGTGAAAGAGAAATAAAACAAATATCTCCCTAAATAAATATTAATCACAGTAATCACAAAACATTGGCATTGAATTAATAAGTAAAGCACCAATTCAACATTATACTACAATATATTTCGATAAACTCACTGTCATCTTCAGGTAGATATGAACTTGAAACTATTTAGTATAAATATTAGATTGTTTTATTGATTGCAATCATTAAAATTATTAAACTAATAAATAACTGTTATATTGTTAATTTATGAATAATAATCGAAATCCGTAATAAAGATTAATTTTTTTAAGTTTCCACCCCCAAAAAATAACATAATATATATGCGAGATATCGCATTTCCATAATGGCGTACAAAATAGTTTTAGGAGCTCTAATTCATTCAGTATATAATAACGTTTTATTTCCAATAAAAAAATTGACTATCGAATTTAGCTGGATGAATTTTTTATAAAAATATGATAGTTTGTAAAATATCAAATATATTATTACTTTATTTTTAACGCATCCAAAATGAGAATGCAAAACTTTTACACTACAACATTTATTAAATAAAATTTTTAAATTTCAATTTTCAATCTTTTAGAGGGTGTTCTAAAATAAATTTTAGTGATCAGTGAATTTAAATGTTAAAGCGATTGTCAATAACAAGAATTATGCAAATTTTCACCCGATTTAACTCGAATTATTTAAAAAAAAATTCAATTAAAAAACCGAAAATCATAACAATGAAGCAGTGTAATAATAAAACAAAATAAATAATACTACTTACTGATTATAGTCGACTGACCTATTTGAAACGTTAGTCGGTGACTTCTAAAATCGAAATAATATTTCTTACACTAGAAACCAACTTGCCTCAGCAGTTTTAATTCGATTTTTTTCTTCAGTTTTTTTTTCTGATTTCTTTGGTTTATTAGTCTCTTTTTTCACACGCATTGTTATATCTGGTTTCTTGTTAGTGAATTTTGGATAAGAGTTTAAATCTTTCAGGTAAGTCAAAAAATTTTGTTTGAATTTCTGAGCACTTGCTCGTATTGGACGTTTGTTATTTGTTGTTTTTATAGGGCTTTTAAAGGAGTTTGAATAAATATTTACACTAGAAAATATGATGAATTTTTTATTGGTCATTAATAAAGCAATAATTTTAAATAGGGATATAATTAAGTAATTTTAGATTGTCGTAAGACTGTAATCATAAATTTTTTTAGACAAAAACAAAACTTAGCTAATGTTAATATTAATTTTAAAGGTCTCTACTACTCTTAATATCAAATTATATAGACAATATTACTAATAATACCCACAAAAATCAATTTATTGTATTCCTATTTCTATGAACACCTTGTAAGGATAAATATTAAAAATAAAATTTCTAAATAATTAATTTAAATTATCCAATAATAATAAAGAATTCTCCAAATAGAATTTTTTTAATATCCTCAGAACAGCAGAAATTCGAAGGAATTTAAATTTGTTAAATCAATAAATATTTTATAATAATGGATGTTCTAACTCGATCTAATAACTCTATTATTGACAGTGTGTCCAATAAAATTCTATTTTGAAAAATGCACCAGAAGAATAAATATATATTCAAAATAGAAATTTTAATCAACATCTACAATTCTCATCGGCATTTACGTTTGGATAATTCTCATTGACTATTTCAAAAACATAACAGATTGGTTTCAAATCCAGTTTCATTTGGTCAATCCTACTCTCAAATATTGAAAACGTTCTCCATCGTATCTAATTCAACCCTGTCAACTAGGACCGTACACAGCTATATGAAAAAAATAAAAGTCTTCCTAAATTCTCTCCACAAGCCTAGCTGTGTTCCACTGGGCATGTGGAGTAGTCTGGCAAAAAATGGACCATTTGAAGCTGTTTTAGGGGTTTCTATGATTCAACAATTTTGGCGATATAATAGCTTTTTGAAATATTTTGTCCCTTAGCCAATAGCCGTCTCATGATTATATTAAATTTAGTTACTTAATCAGCATCTGTAATTATATAAAATTTGAGCAAATAAATATTGTTTGAGTGTTATAGTTTGTCAACAGAATTTATCTCTGCTATTTTGGTGAGTTAATTTTGAACTATTATGTTATTTTGTTGAAGAAATTAGAGAAAAAAGTGAACATTTGTTACAAGCTTACACAAGTAATAATCATAGCCAATGCATTGTTTCTAGTTACCATGTAAGATTGTATTGACTTGTGTGATTGCAATGCTTATTTATATTATATAATTTTCAGATTCACTACAGTAAAGTGGGGGAAAGGGCACTAAGTTGTTATCGTCATCCAGATTGTCAACAAATGGTGATGTTCTCCGTTGTCTCCTCTTTGATCACCAGGAAGAGCATCTCAATATGAGTGAAAGTATTCACCGTACCATCACTGAGCTTTTGGAGATATGGAAGAAAGCTAGAATCCCAACACAGCGAGTCGATTCCGGAGAAAGAAAACTCAGAAAGCTCTATGATGTATATCAGCTACTGAATAAGAACAGGACAACATCACTGGAAAGCTGCAGGATTAAAGAACAATCATTCAAGCATGATAATGACCAACAAGGAGATAATGACCAATGTTGAGAATAAGCAATTTCTTGCCATGCAGAGGATAGATTTTAACAGCAGCAGTATGACGGGAGTGGATCGCAAACTGTTAGAGAAGGAAGCGAGAAAAAGAGAGCGTGAGCAAGCCAGTGACAAGCGAAAGCTTAATTAGGTGGAAAAGTCACAGCGACTAGAAGCACATGGTGACTTAGCTGAGGCCCTAAGCAGCACTCCATCCATATCTGAAGGCAGTGACAGTAACACGGGTGATGACACTGACACGGACTTCCTTCCATCTTCTGTCGATGAAGCACAATCTATCCTAAAGACTAAGCGCCGTAAGACAGCAAAGAACATAATATCAAGCCTAGAAGTTGATGGTGCTCTGGATATGGTCAATCTTCCTGATCGTGGTGCTGTTTGTGGTGGCATCAGTAGCCTAGGCCTTAGGACATCCTTTGGAGGATTTGGTGCTGTCTCAGAGCACAATCAGGAGATCTAGAATGGCCACTAGCAAACTGTTGACTGATGCAGACAAAGACATTTTTTACATAGAATGTCCTCTCCTTCTTCATTGGGATGGTAAATTGCTTCCTGACGTCGCTGGTGCAGAAGAAACCGTGGACCGATTGCTGTGATCGTGACCGGTAAGAGAATTGAGAAGCTGCTGGCGATTCCTAAAATTTGATACCACATCGTTCAACACTGGCATTCACAAGGGAGCTTGTGTCCTCATCGAGGAAGCCCTTGGTCGTGAGCTTGTCAATATCGGCTGTCCTCATCACGTCTTGGAAGTCGTCCTTACCAGCGTATTCACAGTTTTGTTTGGTGGAACTGGAGGGCCTGAAGTAGGCCTATTCAAGAGGTTTAAGAAGAAATGGCCATATATTAAACAAAACGATTACTCGCCTTCTAAAGATGAACTCTTCAACAGTGCTACTGAAATCCTCCGGAAATAAATGGTGACATTCTACACTAATACCATTACTCATCAGCAGCCAAGAGAGGATTACCTCGAACTCCTTCGATTGTGCTTGATCTTCCTTGGAGGCTCAGCTGGAACGGACATTAACTTTCGGACATCTATTTTCTGAAGATGGTACTGTTTCAAGGCCAAATGACTGCAAGAGAGCTTAAAGGACTGAGTGAACTTGCTCTCTTCGTCGCTCTTGTTTATGGTCGCTTCTGGCATGAGGCTCCACTGGCCTCTCATGCTCCTTTGAATGATGCACAGATGCTTAAACTTCTTCAAACATATCAAAATCGAACCGTTGCAGATGCCACATTTTCTACCCTTTGTCGTCATCTTTGGTTCTTTTCGTAATACCTTGTGGGTCTGGCATTTTTCGACGATCGAGTAGAGTCACATGTGAAGAAGGCCATGGTAGCCAACCTGGAGGTTCCGAAGACTCGTTCAGCACTGCAGGGGGTGGACTGCAGTGATGCTGACTTCAATAATTTGGAAACATTCGTGGCCGAGAGAACCAATCGTTTCTTCGAACTGTTAAGCGCAACATGGGTAGAGGAGTCCAAGAGCTTCTTGTTGAAGGAACCAGAAGCATGGGAGGCTGATGCATCTTACCAGAAGTTGTAAGAGAGTCAAAATGATGAAAGTGGTAAATGACAGCGCAGAACGTGGGATCGCTCTCATCGAAAAATACAACCAGTCTCTCACGAAGGACGAAGATCAAAATCAGTTCCTGCTTCGTTTTGTATAAAACCACTGCCAGCAGTTCCCAAGTTCTTCTAAAGCTGAATTAGCAACCTAGCAGAGTAGCAGTTGGACAGGGACTAATGGACTTCGTTCGCTGCTCATTGAACAATTTGTCGAAAAACAATCTACATGTCAAACTAATTTTTTTCTCAAAGTTATAGCGGACACTGGTTGGACTAGATAGTACTGAGCAACTAAACATCTATTATTTATAAATCTAGACATGCTTGTAACTGTGACTTAAATGTTTCTATGTTATATTGTGAAATGTTTGAAACAAAGAATAGCATTCTGAATAGTGGATTTTCGTACATTTTCACATTTTTTTTAAGTGACAATTCATAGAGACCCCTAAATATTGCTCGATTTGACTCAAATTTTTTTGTCAGTCCACTACACCACATGGAACAAAGTTAGCCTTGTGGAGACATGATTTTGAATACTTCTTACAAAACCGGATATAGTCAAATCTTTTGCCGCTTCATCGGAGTCATGAAATTTGTTCTCATTTAGCTAGATACCAAAAGATTCTATTTCAGTGTCACTACAATAATAATTTCCCATGATTCCTGGTATCACTTACTATGTGGATTCGACAACAAATTTTTTTTTAATAGTCCATTAGGAGCACGATTCAATGAAATGGATCCAACAATTTCTCCCTTGAAATTTCAGGATATAGAACTTCATCCAACAGCATTTTAACAATTCAAAAGTTGCAAAATATTCATTGTTTCTTGTTTAGCATGAGCTAATTCATAAATGTTATGTACAATTCAATTCTGTGATGTAAAAGTTTCAAAACCGAATACTCACATCTTCATAAGCTATGCCCATATTTTTATATTATTTTAGTGGAATAATTTAAAAATTCTATATCATTCCCTTCTAGCCAATCTTGGATATATTTTAACCATTTTCTGCTTCCAAATTATTCCTATTAAATATTTTGTCGTAGAAATTTAAAATATCCAGAGTCTATTTTTAATTGTCTTTGTTGCTTTCTTGTAAATACGATGACAGATTCGTTTTCAGCGTGGTCGCAGGAATAAGGTTTTCAATCATTTTTAAATTCTACTCAATTGCAATTCCAATATTTAAACAACTTATTATTTTTAATAAGCCTATTCATCATTTCGAGATTATAAATATTATTATATGCATCATTAATAGTTTACAAAGCAACTTAAATTATTAATAAACAAAATAGGTTAGTTAAGATTTTATTTATATCGAAAATTTTGAAATTATACCAGTAATTCTTGACCTTTTTATACTCACACAACCCACCAAATATTTCTTAATATTTTATGACCCATATTTTTTTAATAATAATTTATAATTGTTAAATTATCTATAATAAATTGATTTTTTATTATTGCTTTATTTTTTTATATAGTAAATACTTTATTTCATTAAATTTTTCATAATTTGGTGGTCCTTGGCAAATTGATTATGGATATCCAAAGCCGCGGATCCGCTGTTAAGAATCTCTGATTGAGAACAATTAATGGATTTTTGTTGTAAATTTAGAAAAGCATTAAAAATAAGGAAATTTTAAATCACCATATAATGAAATTGAAATGTTGTTTGAAATAGTAACCATGATCAATCCCCAAAACGTAAGTTTTTAATAACAAATTACAAAAAAAAATACCAAAAACTAACTTTTCAGATTTTGTGTCTGGAGAAATTTCTGCATTGTGTAGTAAATTATTATTTTCAGTTTCTAAAATTGTAAATTTTAAAATTAAACAAATTTCAAAAAAATTTGGACGAAAACATTGAAAATTGGTAAATTTGAAAACAATTTTTTTTTGAAATTGGTGATTGAATGAAACATTTGGTGAAACTGAGCATATTAAGCTGAGTTAAAGAAACGTTCGTATTAGCTTTACTTTGATAATTTGTTTTGTATTTATTGAATATCTCATTTGCTAAAAACTCTGTAAAAATCAAAACCATCGAAAAACATCCTGTATAGCGTTATATATTCGTTTTAAAACCCAAAACAAGGTATTTTTAATTATATTTTGGTTCATGTTGTTGTCTAACAAAAAATAATTAAGCAACTTTAATTAATTTAATAAAAACCAGTTTCTATCATCACTTAGATACCATTTAAATGTCCAAAATCAACTCTAAATTCAAACATGGCAATGTCATTAAAACATGTATTAAAACAATTAAATCACAAAAGATAATTGAAAAGTGATAATTTTCTCAAGTGTCATCTGCTTTAATATTTTATAAACTTCCTAAATTTACTACAATAATTTAGATAAATTTTAAAAATTCCTTAAATGAAGCTATAAAATTTATATACGATACAGAAAAACCTCCTATAATGCGATTTCACTACAACGCGGTTCAAAAAATGCAAATTTTTTTTCAACGCGTTTATTTTTCCTACAATGCGATGTTCGTAACCTATAAAAAATTCTTGATTTGACAAACAAAATTATTTAAAAAAAAGATCCACAGCAAGAGAGAGTAGAAAAATTTAAAAGAAATTTGCCAAATTGTGTTTGCCTGCTTATGAAGAAATTCATAAAAATCTGAAGAAAAACTGCAAGCAATCTTTGATAACAAGTTTTTTAAAACCGATCATTATCAAAAACGTTATTAATCATGATAGAAAATCGAGTTTAGAATCGGATTTGAAAATTATACCAAAACACGTTTTCGGCCTAATCCATTCAAAGTTTGTAGTGACGAAGATGAATTTAAGTAAATATTTGTTCGGTGATTTATAATTGTAAATATCGTAATGTCTATCTAACTAAGTTTTAATTGTAAATGCAAAAATACTGCTTAAATTTCGAATTATTTTCTACATATTCGCAACTCGATTTCCTAAAACGCGACCTTTTCTGAGAACGTATCTATCGCGTTGTAGGAGGTTTGACTGTATTGAAATATTAGTAAAATATTGCATGTTAAATGCTAAGTTATATCACACCCATACTTAAAAGCAATTTTTATTGCACATTCTTACTTCAACAGCACTAATGTCGACAAATGAATTGTAATTAATAATCCTATCAGAACTGATTTCATTACTGAATCAAGAATAAAGTGAATTTTTTGGATATATAAAGTTTGTGAGGTTATTTTCGACTATCCCCTTTGGGGAGCTTTTGCATGATTATAAAGAAATTATTTTTGAGTACTTTCACTATTTATTATTTTCATATTAAATTTAATTTTGAAAAGATATTAAAATGGCATTAAATTGTTTCAATCCACAATTATATATATATATATATATATATATTAATCCAACCTCTGATATTCACATCTTCTGACGGTGTCAGACTTCTGACCGATAGAATATCCGTACAAGTTAGAACTGAATTTCATAACGAATCATAATATATTAGGCATAGAATATTTTCATTTGTAATTATCATCACAGCTTTATATATGTTTAAATTAAAAATCCAAGTTGGTCTTTTTTAAATTTACAGCACAAATTCACATCTCATTCCGTATGAGGAATGAGATTGGGTTATAGTAGAAGCACAATTAAAGATCAATATAATAATAACCCTAGACTCAGAATTATTTTACTGCTTAGCTAATAAATGTATTCGGAAATGCAAAATTATGGATGCTGAATCATTACCATGGAAACTTCTAAGCACAATTAAGTTCAGAAAGCATTGGTGGAACTCCTAAAAATGGAAGAACTCATCTTTGAGACCAAAACAAGACCAGCAGAATCAAAGTAGAATTTCAAACCAGGCATATATATATATATATATATATATATATATATCAAATGTCTCTTCGATGACAAAGAAGCAATAAAAGCCGCTAGAAACAAGAATTGGGATAAACAAAGCGAGATAGCAAAAGGGATTCAAGGTGTGCTTTTTTGGAAGATAGGACAAAAGATACTACTCGCTACTGTGAAACCTCAGTATGAAATTTGAAGAACATAAATACATAGAGGATATTTTGCATAGCCACGATCAGGAAAATTGATATCCGATGCCGAAATCCGTAAAGTTACATCAGTTATAAACAATATATGCACAGGGGATTACCTGAGATCTACTGGCCAACAGTTCATGTACTGTTTTTGTTTTAATAATAAATATTCAAATCACATTATCCATCACATTACAATTGAATTTTTGTAATTCTAATGAGGTCAAGGGGGATTGTTTTACTTTTTATGTGCAATTAAGTTTAAAGATTCCTTAGCTCTTAGTTAGTCAGGGAAATTGGAAATAAAATGAATTAAATGACCGACAGTTCTTACCGGAACCGTAATATTTGATGGGTTATTTTTGTACATCGCCGAGTGGAGAGTACGCACAATTTCTGTTATTTTATATCATTTATCATCATATAGTAAATTAATTCGTCTATTGCCAATTCAAAAGTCCAAGGAATTTCCTAGTAATATCTCAATTCTGTTTGGTTTGAGAAATGTAGTTTACATTGATTTCTCCAAAAAATACCAAATGTAAATCATTAAGCTTTTGGAATATATCGACCTCATATCTGAGTTATCCAAGCCTGTCTTTATCAATCAATTTTTTACGACAAATAAACTTAAACCGCCTTTCTTATCCCGACACAGAATGACAATCTGACAGAATGTCTGTATTAAACATAGGAGACATTTTATAAAAGCAGCTGTTTTAAAAGCGTGCTCCGTGTTCCCTAAAGTGCGCTTGGCCTAATAGGTAACCAACAGTACAGTAATTTCTTAAAATATGTAATTATAATAACGATTTAAGTTTTTGTTTGCACTCTAAAATAAAGGAATGTTACGTAACGTATGGTAATCATTGACATTGTGTAATAATCTTTACGAATCCCCAGTTTTTTTCTCTATTTAATTTTTATTAATCTTCGATGATGCAATTATTATGTGAAAGGGATTTATTTATAGAGCATCCATCAATAAGTCTAAGGAAACTATTATTTCTGGAGAAAGCTTTCACCCGTGGTAGGTAAAAGCTAGCCCCATGAACTAGTATGAGTTATCGCGCCGTTATATCCCGCCCCGAGATAGCTCCTGGTTTATATGCTATCGCACATATTTTGATTTTTGGATGCGACTATCGATTTTTAAATGCAAAAAATTGTTTTCAGACTTTAAGCAGGTGGACTTAAGTTTTTGCACCATAAAAATATAATTATTGATTTAAATGTGCTAAGTGGAATTCTGACTATAGACACATGTATATCTTAGCTATTCTTATTATTTTGTCGAGAGATCCTATATGAAAAAGATGTGTTCGATAACGATACACAAGAATATGTAAAAAAAAGTCGAAAATATTATTTTTGATATTATTTTGGGCTTTTTAAGGAACGTTTGAGAACGCGACATAATTTGTCGAGACATCTTTCATGAAAAAATTGGGTCTTGATTCAAATAATAAGATTCTGAAATAAAATCATCGAAAAATTTCTTAGTTCTCACAAGAATTAAAAATCGATAATTCTCAAAAATTCGCCTATGACCGAACGGACTTTGCCGAAATTTCATCATAGGTATTTATGACAGTTCATTGAAAGCGTTTATTATTATTTATTATAATTGTTATTATTATTATTAATATTATTTGTATTATTATAAATATTATTTTTATTTATTATAATTATTATTTTTATTATTAGTATCATTATTTATTATTAACATTATTTTTATTTATTATTATTATTTTTAATATTACTATTAATATTATTTTTATTTATTTTTATTTATTAATATTATTTTTATTTATTATAATTATTATTATTTTTATTTATTATAATTATTATTTATTATTATTTTTATTTATTATTATTTATTAATATTATTATTAATATCATTATTTATTATTATTATTAATATTATTTTTATTATTATTTTTATTTATTATAATTATTATTAATATTTTTATTATTATTAATATTATTTTTATTTATTATAATTATTATTATTTTTATTTATTATAATTATTATTTATTATTATTTTTATTTATTATTATTTATTAATATTAATATTATTATTAATATCATTATTTATTATTATTCCAAATATTACATACCATCATTCAACACTATTGATATTTCACGATTTTTCTTTTTTAAAATCTTCTCCATTGTTTCTTCCTCTACTTGTATTATTTGAGAATCAGATTCTCTAGTTGCCTGTTTTATTGTTTCAGTAACGGGCGAGAAAACCGATTTTTTAACCGATGCACCTGTTATGTTTTTAGGCTGTAAGACCGGTTGAATTGTATTTTGTTCTATTTGATTGGCAACTGACAGTTTCTTTAGTGTGGAATTTGATTCATTTTTCAGGTTAAATACGAGATCGGGTTCACAAGGTTCATGGACATTATCATCGAGTTCATTTATATTGGCATTATAAAGGAGAGATTCCTCGGAATTATTTTTTATGTGAGTTTGTAAAATTGGTTCTTTCACGTGTAAAAGAAGATTTTGGATTGCGGATTCGTCAGGTTTTTGTAAATTAGAATTAGAGACTGATTGAAGGTTTGCGTCTTAAATAAATTATTTTGACAAATATGTTCTAATATTAAATTTAATATAAAAAATTTTCTAGTAAGGTTTTTGAAATATAATTTCGTTTATCATGATTATTATATTTAAATTATATTTAAATTATTAAATTATATTTAAATAATATTTTTATAGGATAAATATAATAATAAATAATAATAGTAATAATAATAATAAAAAATAATAATAATAATAAATAATAATAAATATATAATAATAAAAATAAATAATAACAAAAATAATAAATAATAAAAAAAATAATAATAAATAATAATTATAATAAAAATAATAAATAATTATAAAATTATAAATAATAACAAATAATAGTAATAATAATAATAAAAAATAATAATAATAATAAATAATAAATATATAATAATAAAAATAAATAATAACAAAAATAATAATAAAATTATAAATAATAAGAACAAATAATAGTCAAAAATTATATTTAAATAATATTTTTATAGGATAAATATAATAATAATAGTAATAATAATAATAAAAAATAATAAATATATAATAATAAAAATAAATAATAACAAAAATAATAATAAAATTATAAATAATAAGAACAAATAATAGTCAAAAATTATATTTAACAATGACAATAAAAAAGTAATATTAATAAATAAATAATAATAATTGCTTAATAAAAAATATTGTTATAGCAATAATAAAATTATTACTTTTTTCTTCATTATTTTCAGTCTTTTTAATTTTGCGTTTTGGTTCATTAATATCTAAAATTTATCGTTGACAAAATTTAGTAACAACATTATTTACCTGGAGTTTTTGTTTTATATAGAGGCCGTTTCCTATTAGATAGGGTTGGAGGTTCCTGAGGCATAGCTATGACATAATTACAAAAATATTAATAACTGACAATAATGAAGCACTACAAATTATTAATATTAATAATAACAATAATATTATTGAAGATGCTGAAGAATTGCTATAAATGAGGTAGTTGCTAGATATAAAAACTAGAGACTAGGACACCAAATGCGAAAGCTAATAAAAAGAATTGGTAATTTAGTCTCATTTTTCGAACTTTCAAGCACATTTGATGAGGTTTGGCATTTATTAATGGTTATTAGAGTAAAACAAAAACGAACCTTAATAATATATTTATATTTTCAATTTAAACTGCAAATTAGTTTTACAATCAAGGATTATTTATTCGAATTTAATTTTATATATCTGAAAAAGTGTTAAGAAAACATTAATAAATTAAATTTGAGATTAATAATTTTTACGTAATTTATATATTGCTTACTTTTTTCTTCGATTTCATCGGATTTCAACATTTCACAATTAAATTTATAGAACTGTGATAAAAATTCTATAGCCCTTGTATCACTTCCTAATTGGAAAATAGTTGGATTTTCATCAACTTCTAATAACGCGTCATTGAATTTAGCACTTTTACCTTTGTACGAACAATACTTATGCCGAAATTTTTCAAAGTCAAATATGTCTTTTGCTTTGGCATATGAACTAGAAATAGAAATATAAAAAAATTCAAACCTGGTTAATTACATTTCATGGGTTCCATAAAAGAAAATGGGTAATTTTCCACGTGGTAATTTTACATCGGACGGTAATACATTTATCTAATGTATTAATGTAATAGAATATGTAAACTAAATATATCCGTTATTACTCGAGCTGGCCATGGAGGATAACCTTTCATTTTAACCCAACATTTACTTCCTGGCTTTAGGTTCATTTCTATAGAACAATGATATCTAATTAAAATTTTTAATGAACTAAGTTAAAAAATAATGTTAATTCTGGCAATGAATGGCATTATTAAATTTCAAAATATTAATTAATTTAACTATTTAAAAACAAAATATTTAAATGAAAAATTTATATTATTTAAAATTAAAACAATTTGAAAATAATTTTACTATTTTATTTAAAAATAGAATCTCAATTATAAACCAAGTTTAATTTTAATGCTTAATTTGTATAATACGTTTTATTGTTACTAAATACTCAGAGAAAATTGTTTGCATTTGTGGGTCAAATTACTTAATTCTTTTCAATTTAATTATTTTAAATTGTAATATGTGAATTTGAATGTACATTAATATTTTCTACTTAAAGAAATTTCAAATAAATTTATTTGAAATTTCTCTAATAAAAAATAAATATGGAAATGAAATTATTTATTAGTAAATAATTATAAGCTTTTATTTTTGATTAAAATAATTGTTTCCTGATTTTTTTTCTTAAATCAGCAACAAATATTTTGGTTGTTGAAATTTTTGGAAAATATATTGTTGTTACCCAGACAACCCGTACAGATACGTTCGCTTACCACTCAGCACCATTACTGAGTAACGTTATAACTGTGTCCGAGTGAGTTTATCGTCAACAAAAAGTGAGTACTATTGCTAATGCTTAATTTATTCATGGATCCAATGACCTGCCAATAGAAGGTCTGTGCTCTATTTAGTCTTTAAGGTCCCATTCTTCCTCTATTTTATCTTAAACCTACCATGTTCCTTTGTTGTGAACTAACCAATTGGGGGGTTTCCACACATAATAAATTTTTCGTCCCCCGAATGGCTACCCGTTGCTACGCAACGTTGGAAATGTAACCATTGGTTTTTGAGATCGCCAAAGGTGAGCTCTATGAATGAACTGCTCTGGCCCGACCTCAAAGCGGGTTCAACGCACTACCGATAGAAGGTCTGTGTGCGCTTTGCTTAATCTCGTCCCATTTACGTAATTCGGTTTGGTCTGCAAATTTTTAATCATTAGGTTATTAACGTCGGTATGCTGTTCACTACAATTATAAAAATAATAACTTTTAACATATAAATGGTAATGGATTTTATTGGTGGTGGAATAACTATAAGAGGGGTAAACTGGTCTGATTATTGGATTCTTCGACGGTTATTGGCAGGGTTACTACAGTGAGCATCGTCTCGAGGTTAACTTGTTTCTTATCTGGCTTATTTTAGGAGAATTCTTACGTGTCTGGATTAGCAACGGCTTTCACACTTATTCGACTTGGCTGGATATTTCACCGTCACTGGAATTACGACTTGGAGCTTGTGCTAACTCGCCTTAATCTACGAATTTCATTTGGGTGTCTCGACACTGCAGCGTTTATTCATTTTTCGTAAGCATGAAAGAAAAACTCTATCATCTGGGTTGTGGAGATTTCATGTGAGTTGTGTTATTCTCGTTGGATTTTAGTGTGGTTATCATCGTGTTTGCTAAATTTTGGTTGTTGCATTATCTAAGTGCTTCACGAGTACGCTATCGTTTTCGGCTGCGTTAGTTGTTGGCATTTGTCAGAATCATAGGTGGACGGGTTACGATATTCGCTTCCAGAAAAATCATATAAAATCGACAAATTCAAGATTTTATAGTAAAATTTTTATTTGAGGTATAATGAAATTATATGGTTCGGTAGGAGATTCTATTGGTTGTCCCAGCATTGAGAGGTCGTGACTGACGCTGAAAATAGTGCAAAAAATTTGTCGATCTCGTTTTCCCGGTTGTTCCTCGCATGAATTTAGAAAAATCAAATAAGTGTTAAATGCGATGTGAGACTTACCATCGTGTGGTGGGACTGGCTCCCTTCTCATTGCGAGATCTTCTCTTCGTGAATTGCTGGTCTCTCTATTGCGCTGCCATTCGTAGCGTGGATCCATAATTGAATGTGTTATTGGTAAAAATGAACGAACTTTCATCATGAACTGGTTTTATATCAATTACTAATGAAGTGCCACGTAATCGAGATTGGTAAATTAACTGCCAATAAATTTCAGTCTGTGCGATTATTTCAACGATTTCACTCACTATTGATTCATGTTGTTATGACACTTGTCATTATTGATATTTTCCTTATTTCTCTTGTTGGCATGTGCACAAATTAGTTTTGATTAGTAATTAACTAGTACTGCAATTGACAATCGATTTTCCAAGACATTAAATTTGTTCAACTCCTCACTCGTCGACATTTATTGATCTGGTGACGATACTTATATCTACCTCTGTCTTCGGGATTACATTATTGCTACCACATATTTTGGGAAATCATTATTTCATTTACCAGTGAATTTAAGTGAGGATGTTAATTTTTAACTAATTTCTTGATTTTCCTATTCAGAGTTATTATGTTTAATGTGGATCTTCGGCGGAAAAACTTCGGATAATCATTGTTGTTTGTTGCCGTTGAAGAGAATCATGATTCGATCTACAGGTTTCGCTCCTCTAACCCCGATCACGGCGTGCGTATCACATTACTACGGATCATCACGAGTTCTCGCCAGAATCGACATTCAACATTTCTACTTATGTTAACTCTGATTAATTTGTGAATTTGACTTTTTAATTATGTTAATCGATATTACTGATTTTTCAAGCTTTTCATGTTGGTGATGGCATTTTATTATCTGTTTCTTCTATCTATGGTTAGCTATGTCTACAGTTGCATCGAAGTGGCTTATACTGGGATGGTTATCATTCAGCGTGATTGTAGCTCTAATACTTGTTCAGTAATTAGATATGATTGGGAATTAATTTAAGTAACGTTATTTTATTATAGTTGATTTCTAGTGGAGTCGAGTTGTTTCTATCCTTAGTGTATTTTATTAATTGATTGACTTATCTTAACTCTATTGAAATCGGTACTTCGTGGCGCATACCTGACTTCCTATATTAATAATTATTATGGTTGGTTAGCCTCCTGTTGACTCAGATCCCATCATTACTAATTTGTTATCTCTATTTTTCCTAGTCGTTTACTTTCTCTGATTTACGTACCCTTTCTATTACTTTCACTGGTTATTTATTTAGTTCATGAGGCGGCTGGTTAGCATTATTTACTACTACTGATTTTTTCTACCCCTTTACATATTTGATCATGAAACAATGTTTAGATTTTATTCTACTCGTACTAATTATTTGTCGTGATTATGACAATTTGAGTTTATTTTTATCATCGCTAAATTTATTTATTCGTTTATTTAATGGTGCGTATAATCGCTGAAATTTGTTTCCGTTAGTAGTTTTTGCCTTTCCTTAATTTATTTTGGATTATTTATTTAGAACTGATTTAACTAAAATCTAATTTAATTCAGTTTTCCAGTGTCGATTTCATTACACAATTATTTAATCTCTATTATTTCAAGATTATTTCAATGATTCAAGACTTCGGATCGATTTATTAAGATTAAACTGAGTCAAGTTTGTCAAAACCTGATCTTTGATTAAAACCGATTAAAACGGGTTTTACCGAGTAAAACGGATTAAAATTATGTGAAAATAAATCGGTATATATACCTATTGTACGACCCTAACCTTGCGTGTTAAATTTGATTTAGTAAAACAAAATTTAACCTTGTGATTTTCTAGTATATTCTATTCTTAATTTTATTATTTTTGATTTTTTATTCGAGAATTTTCTTGTTAACTTTTAAATTGAATTGTTTCCAACTCAAATTATTTAATTTTTGTTCCATTTTTATGGATTTTAGCATTTTTTGATAAATTGTCAAATTTCGGTCAAATTTTTATGTTCTCATGCGGATCTTGTTGAACTTTGTTAATATTTTAATTTACTTTTATATTTCTCGATTTTATATTTTATTGTTTTCGATCTCATATTTTAGCATGGTTAGTTGGTGTTTTATGGGTCCGATTTTAAATCTGAATGTTTTATTTGCGTGTGTATTACCGATTCATTTAAACAATTCTCAAGGCCGATAGTGTTCTGCCCAACACAATTATGACAGATATGCCCACTGTAAGGACTTATCCTACTAAAGAATTTACTTGTTTTCATTTATCATCGTTTTATATATATATATATTACCATAATTCTCTTTGTCACCGTTCGTATCACCATGATTATTGATGGGTTACTGGTTTTGGTTGCTAGTGTACTAATTACTGTTGTTAGCGCAACCCACCTACTTATGTTGATTGCCATTTGGCACCCGTTGCTTAGCAACATTGGTACGGTATAAATTGGGTAAAATACCACTACCATTACTGCTAAACCCTTGGCATACCTGAGGGTTACGGACTGTTGATAAAAACCTGTGTCCAGTTTTCAGTCCTGCTATATAATCAGTATTATCCTTTTCGAACGAAAGACATAACTAATTAAAAGACGCTTAATCATAATAAAATAGGTAAAAAATGATTAATTTTTAATTTTATTTAAAAATGGTCAATCTATCAAGATCGAATCCGTAGCTGCCCAAGAAATTGAAGAGTTTTCTATTACGTTGACGAACCCGTTCCATCTTCTCTGGTTAGCAACGCTAGCGTTGCCAAATAAGATTTGTGGGAAACAAAGTACTCGGGACCGCATGTTCGAGATCCATTGTGGAAGCTCCGTCTCGTACTGTTTCAACTTGATCTTAAAATCACGTATCTCCATCTGTTCTTTCTCTGTCTGTCAATATTTCCCTTTTAAACGTTTGGAAATATAAACACTTTTAAAATGAAACATATCAAATCATCATTACAAGAATTTCAATGTTGTACCAACAACAAAATTTAACACTTTTACACTTTTACATAGTTTTTCAAAAGTTAGAATAATTCACACAATCAGTACTAAGATATAAAATATAGTGTTAAATTTATAATTATTTTGGGGGTCAAGAGCTCAGAGAATTAGGCCTAAGACAGAATGCCATATATCTCTATTATTCTCGCTTATTTATTATTTATAACAACACATAATACAGTATAATTTGATATAATAGTTGTTTTTCTCCAGGAATATAGAGTCAGCACAGTTGGACTCTTAGGCATATAAATGCTAGATAAATTCTGACATTGACTCATAATATAAAAACAATACAAAAGATTGAAAAGGATTATTTTATAATCAAAATATTTTCATCCATTATTTTATACTTTGCAGCAAGGGCTTATCTTATTATTTAATTGTCTGAAGTAATAATCTGAAAAGTTAAACAAGAATATAAACTGTTGGGGTTAACAAAATTCACAAAAATAAAATGGAAAATCAATAAAAAAATTAATATTTGAAATAATAATAAAAAGGTAAAATAAATTAAATATTTTAAAATAAATATTTATCGGGGGAAACGGGTATGGGCGGATGCCAAACGACGAGACGAATCCAAATATAATAAAATTAATTCGATTGGGGGTTCCTAGAAGAAAATATTTAATAAAAATAAAAAGTAATTAAAAATTAATTGGCTAATAGGAAACCCGAGCTAATAGGAAGTCTGATCAGTGTGAGAAACCCTTGACATCGACAAATTTTCTAATTACGGAAAACGAAATAGGTTGACGAAGGAAACTCGGGATAAAGGGGAACCCGTACCAATATAATTTTTGTAAGTAAATGGAAACCCCAGGAGCCCAGAAGTATCTAATTTAGTTTTAGAAAAAGCAATGTCAAAAGTGCCAAAACCAATTTGGTTTGCGGGTGACCTGATTTGCGAGATGGGTATAAAAGGGAAAGGCAAATCAACAAAATTGCCAGTTGGTCGAAGACAATATTTCTGAGAGTTCAGCAAACAAGGTAATAATCTTAGAAAGGAATTCAATCAGCCAAACAAATTAAAGTATTACGCACCAGACATGAACATATCCCTTTAGAAGATGTATCTTTACGCATTGATTTATTGTGAAATTGTGCAGAGTAATTGTGCAGAGTATTGTGAATTGAATCGATTTTTGTGAAGGTTGTGAATAAAGTTGTGATATATAGATTGAAAACAAATCTTATTGTGTTGGGTTAATTGAGTTGATTAAATAAGGACACCAAGGAGTCAGACCTAAACACCGACTTTCTATAAAAACCCAACAATTACACAGAAGTAAGAGTTATGGAGGAAGCAATGCAGAAAAAGGTGGTCAACACTAACTAAGTCTGTGCTTTTGCAGTTTCTAACTGAGCTGCATCTTGTATCATTTACGAATCCTTTGATGATGCCACAGAAATTTGAGATTTTGATGGGCGATTATATATTTACACATATTTTAAGTTCGCAGAAGTTTTAAATAGATTTTCTCAGATCAGTGAAAAATATTTTTAATTTTCTTGACTTCTTGCATAGAAACAAACGCCTCCCAGAGTTTGAATCCCATTCCTCATTCCTGATATTTTCAATGTTTCGTTTTTTTGATTTGTATTTAATATTCTTTAGGATATTATGTTCGTTTTTTATTTTTATTTTAACACAAAATTAAAATCCTAAAATTTAAATAATATTTTTCATAGGTATTATAAGTTTGAAAATAAATTTTAATTGGAAAATAAATGTTTGTTTTATAACATCAATATTATATAATCTCAATTTATAATTGTTTTCATTTTCGATAAGGTATTTTTAGAGATTTATTACGTTAATCTTTGATAAATTATATTTATACACATATAGATAATACAAAAATGAAGAACTATAGAGTTCAACATAGACGGTCAATTGTTGATGACAGTTTGTTTGGGGAGCCGGTTCACGTTCAACAAAGAATTGTAAGTTAAGTTTTCATAAAATATTAAGGTCTAAATTTAAGGCCCCCCAACTAATATTGAAATCACTTAATTTAAATAAAACAATCATTCACTACAAAAATTAAAATAATGAAAACTTTGGTATTTTGGGGATATATTATTTCATAAATTTAAAATCTGCAAATTTTAAATTTTAACTGATATTAATGGTCTTTGAAAATTTCATTTATTATCATTAAGCGTTATTTATACTTGAAAAAGGCAGTGCCGAAATTTTGAGTTACAAATTAAAAAAAACATTGAGTTAAAAGGATAATCAATGACATTTTAAAAGAAAATAAAAACAGATCAAATGTGTAAAAAATATATTATTATTTTGAAGATAATTATGAAATCGAACAAATTTATGAACAAATTTTTAAAAATTTTAAAATAAAATTTTTCTTAAACTCAATCAATTAAGCAAAACATAAAGATTTGAAATATATCATTAATATTACATTTGTGAATATTTACAATTTATTAATAATAATTTAATGATCTGGGTAATTAGACTTAGCTATAAGGTCTATGGAATTTGGAAGCTGTGGGACAATTTGTAAGGGGTTTTATATACAAAATTTTGGATCTTTTTTTATAACCCCTGTAAGAATAAGCGTATCTACTATGAGATATAATGCACGCATGAAAAAAATACAGCAAACTTAATACAAAAAGACTCTTATTCAGTCTCTAATTTTTGTCACAAATAGATAAAGAAATAAAATTGTGTCACAGAAAAGAAAAAAAACTGAGATGCAATATTTGTTTGTAAATACGAATATCGTTTTTTATGAACAATTGTCTTTCTGGCCTGTGATTAACATTCTAAAAATCTTGAGTTTTACATATTTTTATTTTACCAATTCTGCAAGAATGCACTTGATATTCAACATGTAGCTTTTGTGGATGTCTACACAGGCAATTTACTCAGAGTTAATCATCAAAAAGGAAATGATGAGTTTCTTGTGGAAATTATCGAGAACGCACGTTTGCACTATCTCTAGGGCTACTCCATATAGTATTTATATAACGGGTTCCTGGCGACCGAAAGAAGGTCTTACATCTTTAGTCTCTCAAATCTTTTTATTTCATGGTCCGCTACGCTTGTCTTAGATCGTTTTCCTTATTCACTAATCCTGTGGTTGTGCAAAAATCCTATTACTTTTCGTGTATAAAAGACTATTACGTAAAATTCTCTTGCATTCTTTAGTAAAACGCTTTTATGGATTACTTTTTTCTCACAAGTACGACTTTCACACTTATTGAATTTAAATATGAGAAGAATTTTAGAAGGATTTTTATTTGACTTTGTTTAATCATACTATTTCAATTTTCCGATACTATAGTTATTCTGTTATTTAATAATAATTAATAATAATATTTAATTATAATATTTATTTTATTATCAAAAACCATTACCTAGACACTCTATTTAAATATATAACTATCAACCACATACAAAGATTATTTTAAGAGAGTTTAGCATTATCTTAACCAAAATTCCTTAGTTCTCGTAGCGTGTTCCGCGATGCACTTTCAAGTGTTTGGCGAAAAAACAAATGTACAATTCAATTAAAAATTGTTTGAAAATATAAATCAATTCAATGTCAAATTTACAAGTTCAATTCGGCTTTGTATGAATAAAAACATCTTTCGAGTTTAAACTACTTCTTGGAAACATAAAATATTATATTATTGCAGTTATCAAAATTCTTCTTAAGCCGATTTTTTTCGAAAATTAGCATTTGGAACCAGGGGGTTGTTAATCACACGCTGCAACAAGATTCCATTTCCTTATTGCTCTATAGTAGTATGTTAGGAAACCCTAACTCAGACCCCCTTGGAAAATATTTTATGGCGGTCACGAAAAAATATATATAAACATTTTAACACACATACTTTTTCTAGCGATCCAATCAAAATTACGAAGGTCACGAAAAAATTTCAAAATTTTTCTAAGTATTTGAAAACAGTCAAATTTTCCAAAGATTTTTCAAAATTCGACTGATTTTAAAAACAGCCAAATTTTCGAAAAAATTATGTAGGTCAATAAAAAATTTCAAATTTTTTTCAAAGTATTTTTTAACGCCGAAAAAATTTATGTAGGTCAACTAAAATTTTTTCCAAGTATTTTAAAACAGCCAAATTTTTTGAAAAATTTATATAGAGCAATTCAAATTTTTTATACGGAAATACGTACAAGAAATTAATAAATTTATATTATATTTTAAAGTTTTAATTATTTTTAGAATATTTTAAGAAACTTTAAGCAAACAATTTTACATTGACAATGGGATGTTATCAAATGTCAATATTACTATAGTAAAAATATCCAAAAATTTAAAAACCTTAAAAAAATTTTCCCCAACTCAAAAACTTCCAAAAATTAATTTCCTTAAAATTATTTCCCAACTAAAAATTTTTCAGAGTATTTAAAATTTAGAAAAATTCTTACAAATATTTACGAAAATATGCAAGGTTATACATTATACATTCGAGGAATTCAAGATTATATCGACTTTATGGTTTGTTTGATGATTTTACTTAATCAACAAATAAACTTTGATTTATACATTGAGATGTTATCATTCTACAACTTTCTCTTTGGAAAAATATCCCAACCCAAATTATCCCAAAATTTAAAATCCATCAAAATATTTCCCATCTCATTATATCCCAAATTTCCATTCAAATTTTCAAAATTTTTCAAACTGTAAAATCTTGTAATTTTTAAAAGAATTATTTACAAACCTTGAACATGATTTAATTCGACAATGAAAATTACAATGTACATATATTAAGATTCTAGAAATTATTAGTTTTAATATTATATTTTGTAATCATCAAAATGAAATTTATTCAAGTTGAAATTAATTAAAAAAACTTGCCCGCCACCAGTCCCGGGCTGGCTTGTAGTTTGTAAATTTTAATTTTTTATTTTAACCAATTATATTCTTTCATTTTAAATATTTTCAACAGTAATAATATTAATAGAGACAGATTTCAATATTTTTTATAATGACGCACACACAATATTTTATCAAACTGGTAAATCTACTAATGTCAAACAGAGAAATGGATGGAATTATTAATAATCTTAGATTTCTTATTAATCGTATAGAAAATATAGTCAAAGATATTCCTATCGAATATAACATCATTCTCAAAATGGAAACCACTGAACAAAAGAAAGAAATCCTCCAAAGGCGTATTTTATGAATTATTTGATGATGAAATTAAATGGTCACGAATTATTATAAGTTTCATGTGCATGAAAAATATTTTAGCATTTTCATCTTTGTATGATTGGTTGTGTCAGCAGAAAATCGAATAAATGTTTTGATGGGTGTTTCAAACAGGTGGTTGAAGTCTGTAGTGTCATTTGGCTACTTTATATTATAGTCCAAACAAATAAAGAACTGTGACTGCACACGTCATTTAATACCGCAAATTTTCATAAACTTCATTCAGTCGGAAAACCAAGAGACTTCTCAAAATATCATAAAGAATGTTGTAGGACATCGTATTGAATGCAAGTCTGTCGATCCATCACCCATTAAATGAGAAAATGGATCACTAGATGTTGATAGAAACTGTGAATGATTACCGGTAGATGTCATAAACTATAAAGGATTTATTTCCTTGACTATTGTTAGTAGGTAGTTAGTGGCTATCTACGGTACAAAAAAAACATAGGGGGAGGGGGGGGGTATGTAATAGCGGATTAAATTTCGGATTATCTTGATTACATAATGATGTAATCAACTTAATTAATTTTGTGTGTATTTTTTTTTTAATTAAATTTTTGGCGCGATTTTTTGAAATTTATTTTCGAATTTATTTTCAATATTTTTTAATTATTTCTAATTAAATTTTTTAAGTAATTTTTTATCAATGTAGTTTTTTATATAAGATTTTAAAAATATGATTTTTTATATATGATTTTAAGTAGATTTTTAAGTATAATTTTATCGTTGAATTTTTATATACGAATTTTTAAGATGAAATTTTTTCAGTATAATTTTTAAAATATAATTTTTCAAAGTAATAAATTTTTAACATAATTAAAAATTTTTTATACAAGGTTTGTTTTCGGTATATTTTTATCGATGAAATTTTTTATCAATTATTTTTAAGATAAAATTTTTCAGTATAACTTTTAAAATATAATTTTTCAAAGTAATAAATTTTTAACATAATTGAAAATTTTTTATACAATGTTTGTTTTCGGTATATTTTTATCGATGTTTTTAGTTTAAATATAAAATTTTTAGGATAATTTTTACAATGAGATTTTTTATACAAGGTTTGTTTTCGATATAATTTTATTAATGGTTTTAGTTTAAATATAAAATTTTTAGGATAATTTTTACAATGAGATTTTTTATACACTTTGATTACGATCAAAGAAATTTAGCGTTATCAAAATAATAATAATAATAATAATAATAATAATAATAATAATAATTCAACCAATTAAAATCTTTATAAAAAACAATAAACACACAAAATAAACTCGTAAAAGATCAAAATTTATTTACATCATCACAAATCTGCTTATAGTAAGCTCTTCTTAGCTCAGCCAACAAAATATGTACAACTTCCTTCTTCTTGTAGTCTCTGCAGCATCTGCATCTAAACGGACAAGTCAACATTGAGGGATCTGCACAAACAATACAGTCGTCTAAACATTTCAAACCAGATCCTTGAACTGATTCGTAGTGCATCCGTACAATTTCTTCAATGTTGATTCCTGTCATTTGATAGATCCGTGTAGCCAAGTATTCAGGAGCACAATAGGAAAGTTTGTTTTTCATATTCGGAAAAAGTTCTTCCATCTTCATCAGAATTGTTTCGAATACGTATGCTTCTTGCTCGTCGATCATTTTTACAATCGTCAGAATTGAATCTATTTAAACACAATCATTGCTTAATAAATAATCTAGTATTTCTTCGTCAGTATTAAGATTATTAATTTTTGATTTTATAAAATTAAATATTTCTTGTACTAGACTGTTGTATTGCAGTGTTTTATCCCCATGACAACAACTTTTCCGCTTGCAAATACATTCACACACAGTGGATTATACTTGACAAGTCTTAATGCAGGAAACAGTTCCGGTTCGTAAATGTTTTCTGTTTTTGTGGACAAATCATACAAGTTGATTCGACAACACATGTCAATATTAAATGATAATGATTGAATTTGTAAATCTTGAATCTGATATTTGAGATCTCCTTCCTGTAATGGTCTTTTACAACCCATTACTCTGCATTTTCCGCTCTTGAAGAATAAGATTGGATATTTTCCACTTCTATCAACTACATGTTGTGGTTTTCCGGTCGGGAACTTCATTCCAGTTACTTCACATCTACCTCTATAATTTATATTACTAATCATTTTCCAATATCAAAATAAATGAATCAGTATATCAAATTATAAACAAATTAAATTAAATTAAATTAAAATTAAATGGAATTAAGAAATGATGCAGTATATCAAATTGTAGGACCTAGTGGGAGCGGAAAAACCTTTATTTGTATGTAATTTATTGCAGTCAAACATGTTCAAATCAAAATTCAGTAAAATATATTGGCATAGGGGTGCAGACGAAGAACATGGATTGACACAAAATCAGTTTTGTAAATTGAAAATGATAATAGTTAAGGGATTTGATAAAAACTGGTCGTCTAGGTTACGTCGAGGCGATGTAATAATTATAGACGATTTGTATCAAGAAGCAAATAAGGAAAAAGATTTCAATAATTTGTTCACAAAAATCAGTAGACATTGTGGAGTTACTGTTATTTTCATAACTCAAAATTTATTTCATCAAGGAGGAAGTCATCGAACTCGTAATTTAAATGTTCAATACCTAGTTATTTTCAAAAATCCTCGCGATCAAACGATTATTGATTTCTTAGCCAGGCAAGCCTATCCAAACAATAGAAAATTTTTAATTGAATCATTCCAAGATGCTACAAGCGTTCCCCATGGATATTTATTCTTTGACTTTACACAACAATGTAGTGACGATTTACGTATCCGAACAGATATTTTTAATGAAAAAGGGGTTACGATTTATAAACAAAATTGAAAACAAATAAATGATTATCAATCATGTCATTTAAAAAAGTACTTGTCAAAAATCAAATTCAACCCAAAAAAGTTATTCGTAAAACCAAATCAAAAGTAAAGAAGAATCTAAAAAAGAAGAAGATTTTAAAAAAGAAGTGGATCAAATTATAAACAATAATAATTAGTTGTAATTAGTAAACATGAAATTTGAACGTAGTCTACCATATTTCAATGCATTGGTAAAGGCTCAAAATAATAAAAGAATAGCAATTTTACAAGCTTTCCCTTCATTTGTTATCGACGATTTGCTTGAAGTTATTGTAAATATAGTTCGAGGTAATGTCAATATTAGTAAAGCTAAAAGAGTGGTATTACAAAGACATAAGAGATCCCTTTTATCATTGGTAAACACTAAAAATAGACGTTTAATGAAAAGAATAATGTATAAACAAAGGGGTGGGTTCTTGGGTACATTAATTCCTATAGTTTTATCTGCAATTAGTGCAATTTCATCACTAAGATCTTAATGGGTTTACAATACTCTAAACCAGATAAAGTTGTCCATATTTTAACATCTTGTTGTAATAATGAAGGACCAATTAACCAAAAATCCACTCAAAACAATCTGGACAAATCCAAAAGATCCAGATGGTTTTGGTGGTGTAGAAAAATTAACAAAAAGAGTGATTAATTCTAAAAAAGAGACTCAAAAATGGTTATCAGACCAACTAGCATATAGTTTAAATAAACCGATGTTGAAAAGATTCCCCACCAGACCATACAAAACAAGAGGAATCAATGATTTGTGGCAAATGGATTTGATGGAAATGATACCTTATTCGAGAATCAACAAGGGGTACAAATATATTTTAACATGTATTGATGTTTTCAGTAGATATGCCCGTGCCATTCCGACAAAAACTAAATCTGCTAATGAAATGGCCATTGCAATTAAAAAATTATTTAAAGACGGACAACCTCACAATCTACAGACTGATTTGGGTAATAAATTTAATTAATTATTTATTTTAATGTATTTTAGGTAAAGAATTTTATAATAGCAAAGTAAAAGAAGTTATCAAAGCCAATCATTACTCTGTATTCTCACAATTCAAAGCTTGTTATGTGGAAAGATTTAATCGAACTTTGAGAGAAAGATTGAAAAAATACTTTGTGCATCAAGGTAATAAAACTTGGATACATGTTTTACCGAAAATTATTTTTAGTTACAATCATTCGCCTCATAAAGGATTAAATGGTCTCAGACCTGTTGATATAACAGACACCAGCAGAAACCAATCATTAAAGAAAGAAAAAATCAATAAGCCAAAATACAAGGTCGGTGATCATGTAAGAATTAGTAAAATCAGTACTTCTCCGTTCATCAAGAATTTTGACAACAATTGGAGCGATGAAGTATATGTAATAAAGAAAATAGATACAAAACAGAATCCAGTAATGTATTTAATAACAGATCATGAAAATAAAGAAATTAGTGGAAAATTCTACGAACAAGAACTTCAAGTCATTCCAATCCCAACAATATTTAGAATTCAAAAGATTTTAAAAACTAAAAATGTTGGTAAATATAAACAATACTACGTCAAGTGGCATGGATACGAAACTCCAACTTGGATATCCTCATCTCAATTGATTAAATAAATATTATGAAAGAAAACCAGTTTTATATGATTTTACCTAGTAATAGTTGTCCACTTATTTATCCTAATAACGAAGCTAGTAATTTTAATGTACAAGTAAATTCTGTTTACTTGGATGGGGAATGGGAAGTTGCATTGATTGATTTTACTTTTGTGTATAATCCTTTTCCGTATTATAGTAATTCTTGTATACGTTATGAATCTGTAAAGAGTGGTAGTGAAATAAAGTATTTGAAAATAAATAATCAAAATCATACTTATGAAATAATAAATCCAAAATATACTCCAGATGTTGACATGTTTATTGAAAAATATGAGAATTTAGTTATTGTCTGTCCGCATGTTCCATTTAAAGTAACATTCCCCGATATTCAACATGCGTTTAGTTTTGGACTAAAATCTACATCAATCATTTGTGAAGAGGATCATTGTCGAATAAAATTACCAAAATTTACAGATGATGGTGTTATGGAACAATTTGGTATAAATATAAGTTATGAAGAAAAATCAATATTTGAAAAATATTTTGAAGATAATTTATTCATAAACACTTTATCGGAATTACAAGGTCATTTGTTGTCATTTAATCCTTCTCCTTTTAAAGAATTGATAATTCAAAATAATGAATTGGTCAAAATAACACTTGCAGATGACATTTCAAATATATCTTTTGACACAAACTTAGCTAAATCTTTGGGATTAATACTAAGTAACTATTCGGAAAAAATATATTTGGCACTAAAATTCCGAAATTATTACATCATCATCAACAAATGTTCATTTATTCAAATATTATCGAACCAATAAATGTTGGTGATGTTAGAGTTCCACTATTAAAATCTATTTGGATTAAAAAATATGATCAAGGAGAAATTGTACAATTAGAAATGAAGAATCCAATGTACCTTCCAGTATCGTATTCAACTATAAACATCATTGAAATTAATATTCGAGATGATAGTGGGAAATTAATAAAATTTAGCAAAGATACCAAAACACATTTATCGTTACATTTTAGAAAAGTAAATGAATAAAAGAGATTTTTACGTGAATTTACCTAGTAATAGTTGTCCACTTACATTTCCAAATAATGAAGCTGGAAAGTTTAATGTAGAATTTCCAAATCAGATTTACTTGGATGGTGAATGGGAAGTTGCTTTAACTGAATTCACTTTTGTGTACAATAATTTTCCGTTTTATAACAATTCTCATATTAAATATATTAAGAGTACATTACATAATAGTTATGAATATTTTTATTATATTGAAGGAAACTATACAATCAGTCACAACTCTACATTTTATCTGATATATATTGACAATAAAATTTTGAACATTAATTGTAAATATTTTCCATTCAAAGTAACATTTGATAGTATTGAAGAAGCTAATTGCTTGGGATTTAATAAAAAAGAAGTAGATTTTAATGATGAATTGAATCAGATACGTATACCAAATAAAAAATCAAAATTAGATACTATACGATTAACTATAACTTATTATTATGATGTAGAGTATACTGAGACATTTAAAGAAAATTTATTCATTACTGAACTTTCACAAGTCACTGATCAGTTAATGACATCTTATCCCCATCCTTTCAAGTCTTGTGAAATTAAACAAGATCAACTTGTTAAAATTGAATTGGAAGAAGATGTTAAAAGTGTTAAATTTAGTAAACTGTTGGCTCATAGTTTGGGATTAATTGAGGAATCTTATAGTGAAAAGATCATTGTTGGATCTAGTTTACCGACTATAATGCAAAGAAATATACAAATGATGATTTATACAAATATTATTGAACCAATTCTTGTGGGTGAATTAAGTGTTCCCCTTCTTAAATGTGTTTGGATAGAAAAACATAAAAAAGACGACCTTGTTCAATTCATTGAGAAAAATCCAATGTATTTACCAGTATCACCTCGTATATAAACAATATAGAAATCAATATTCGTGATGACAGTGGAAAATATATATTTGGTAAACAAGACAAAACTTACTTGACATTACATTTCCGTAAAATAAATGAGTAATCCAGACATTGTAAACTTTTATAGCACTCATCAAAATGGTGGGGATTTACCTTATTTTGTAGGTAAACAGTATGGATCTGGTTGGTTAAAAACAATTGGGCGATTTGCACTACCTATTCTTAAACGTATCGGAAATTTTGGTATGAAAACTGCTAATGACGTAATAAATAATAATGCACAACTCTTACCTGCTCTAAAATCAAATGCAATATCTGAAATTAAAGATTCTATGCCCTCTGTAATGGAACACTTACCTTCTGTTATTAACAAAGTTTCTGATGTATTTAATAAAGAACAAAAAGGTGGAACAATTAAACGTCGAAAAATTATCAAGAAACATATAAACAAAAGAATGAAAGGATACGGAACTATATTCCAGTAATGATTAGTGCAAAATCAGAATTATGCATCTTTGATAGACCATCTCCTCAAGCAGTAATTGAAAATGGTTCTTTTGAAGATATTTATCCAGTGAATTCAATTACAGATCCAGGAAACACCTCAATTCAATTTTACATTAATAGCTCTCAAACCGAATACTTGGATTTGAATGATACATTACTCTACATTCAAATGAAAGTTGTAAATAGCAATGGGGAAAATTTATCTAATGAATCGGATGTTACTGCAAACAATTTCTTTTTCCAAACTCTTTTTAAAGATGTTGAAGTAATTTTTAATTCTACTAAAATTGAAGGAAGTAATGATGTATTCGCACACAAGGCAATGATTGAAACTATTATTAATTACAATCACGATACAAAACATACTTGTTTAGGTGGAATGGGTTACGAAGAAAATGACACAAAAAGAAAAATTTGGATTTCAAAATCAAAACCAATCAGTGTTTGTTCCCCACTTCAATTAGATTTCTTTGATCAACCAAAATATTTATTACCCGGTGTTAGTGTTCAAATTAAATTAACAAGATCCAATACTGAAAGAAGTTTAACATGTACAAAAATAATTCCACAAATAATATTATTAGATGCAAAGTTGATGGTAAGAAGAGTTCGTGTTGAACCGTCAGTTTTAGCTGGTCATCAAATTGGGCTCACTAATAGAAATGCAATTTATCCAATGAAAAGTAAGGAAGTTGTTCAATTTTCATTGCCAATGGGATCATCTTCATTTTATAAGGAGCAAATATTTGGTGATAGACGACTACCAAATTTTATTCTTGTTGCTTTCCAAGGGAATAAAAGATATGGAGGATCGTATTTGGAAACATTTTCAATATTTGAACACTTTAATGTCAAGTCTTTAACATTAAGTAAAGGAAATGATTATCGTGAAAAATATAGTCAAGATTTTGCCAATGATAATTATAGTTCTAGTTATATGCAAAGTATTGTTAGGAATATGGGTTATCTTAATAAAAATATGAATTGTGGTATTACCTTGTCAGACTTTAAAAATAAATATCCCTTTTTTACATTTGTATTGGCACCTGATTTTGATCTTAATCAAAGTCAGTTACCTCAAAGTGGAAATTTACGATTGGATATAAAATTTGAAAATCCATTAACCGAATCAGTATCAGTACTTGTATACGGAGTATTTGAAAAAGAAATTCAAATCACATCAAGCCGTACAGTACTTGTTTGACAAGCATTGTTGAACATACTATAAACCAATGTGTTATTAGTTATGATTAAAATGAAGTAAGTATTTTAATTAATTTGTTAATTTAATTAATTTTAGTTCTATTCAGATACAAACTATTGCTAAAAAACTAATTGGAAAAAATTTTATTGGTGTTTTTCCATTGGACAAAATTCCCTATATAAATATCAACAAAGCTTTGATTGTAAATACTCAATCAGCTAATCTCGGTGGAGAACATTGGCTTGCTATTTACGTGAAACCAGATAAAATACATGTATTTGATCCAATGGGATTCTATTATCCACCTTTATTGATATCAAAACTAGAATCAATGTTGATGCCAATTGAATATAATCGAATTCGTTATCAGAATCCATTGACCAAAACTTGTGGCCAGCATTGTTTAGCTTGGTTAAAATCAATGTTCTCTAAATAAATTTTTGTATCATAGTGTTTATTACCTAATATGATTTTGTGTAGAATGGTAATGTGTGTTGATTAATACAAGTGTAGATGTGTTGATTTTGATTGGTT
Organism: Schmidtea mediterranea; assembly: GCA_022537955.1. NCBI lineage: Eukaryota > Metazoa > Platyhelminthes > Tricladida > Dugesiidae > Schmidtea > Schmidtea mediterranea. Next base: position 23,938,964 of record CM039680.1, on the reverse strand, counting down.
AAAATAAATACACACATTTGAATAAATATAAAAACATTTTTATAATTTGTCATAATTTACAAAACAGTTTTAGTAGTAAGTTTAATTTTTCTTTTTAATTTTTTATTAACATTTTACAATTTTAGAAAATGAACAACTATAATAACAAATATGTATCAAGTAATTTAAATTTTATATTTTATTACAAATTTACCTTTTTATTTTAGATAATTTATTAATTCCACAAAATAATGGATATTATCAACAAAATTATCCTCAAAACTATGAAGGAAATCAATCAAGTGAGATTTTAATTTTTAATAAATAAGTTTTTAAATTTATTTTTAGGTTTTAGTCATCAATTTTATCAACCTCAAATTTATGAAGGCAATGAATCAAGTAAGATTTTTTCTTTTTAATAAATAAGTTTTTAAATTTATTTTTAGGTTTTAGTCATCAATTTTATCAACCTCAAATTTATGAAGGCAATGAATCAAGTAAGATTTTACTTTTTATTAAATAAGTTTTTAAATTTATTTTTAGGTTTTAGTCATCATTTTCATCCTCAAAACTATGTTGGAAATCAAAATTCCAGTAAGATTTTAATTATTAATAAATAAGTTTTTAAATTTATTTTTAGGTTTTAGTCGTCAATTTTATCAACCTCAAATTTATGAAGGCAATGAACCAAGTATGATTTTAATTTTTATTAAATAAGTTTTTTAAATTTATTTTTAGATTATATTCATCAATTTTATTATCCACTAAACAATGGTGGAAATTATCAGTATCCACAAAACAATGGAGGAAATGATTCAAGTAAGATTTTAATTTTTATTTAATAAGTGTAAACTTTATTTTTAGTTAACCAACAATATTATCCACTAAACTATGGTGGAAATTATCAGTATCCACAAAACTACGGTGGACATGAATCAAGTAAGATTTTTTTTTTTTTTTATTTAATTAGTTTAAAATTTTTTTTTTTTTAGTAAACCAACAATTATATCCACTAAACAATGGTGGAAATTATCAGTATCCACAAAACGATGGTGGAAATTATCAGTATCCACAAAACTACGGTGGAAATGAATCAAGTATTAATTTTTAATTAACAATTGATTTAATATTTCTTAAGATACAAATTTGCCATTCACTGATTCTCAAGAGGACAATACAATTAATGTTCAAAAATGTAAGTATTTTATTATTAAGATATATTATTTAAATCATATATTTTATCATATATTTTTTTTTTATTTTTATTTAATTAGTTTAAAATTTTTTTTTTTAGTAAACCAACAATTATATCCACTAAACAATGGTGGAAATTATCAGTATCCACAAAACGATGGTGGAAATTATCAGTATCCACAAAACTACGGTGGAAATGAATCAAGTATTAATTTTTAATTAACAATTGATTTAATATTTCTTAAGATACAAATTTGCCATTCACTGATTCTCAAGAGGACAATACAATTAATGTTCAAAAATGTAAGTATTTTATTATTAAGATATATTATTTAAATCATATATTTTATCATATATTTTTTTTTATTTTAAATTATCATGTTATATTTTTGTAATAATGAAGGACTGACGACCCTTTATTATTGAAAATAAGGGCAGACCCCTTGATTTATTTTTTTTTTAATTTTAAATTCTCATAATGAAGGACTGACGACCCTTTATTATTGAAAATAAGGGCAGACCCCTCGATTTTTTTTTTTTTTTTTTTTTTAAAAACGTATTTTTGTAATAATAATGAAGGACTAATGCCCCTTTATTATTGAAAATTAGGGCAGACCCTTGATTTTTTTTTTTTTTGAATTTTAATACATATATATTTTTAAACAATAATGAAGGATTGATGCCCCTATATTATTGAAAATAAGGGCAGACCCTTTGATTTTTTATTTTAAAACTGACCACTATATTTTATAAGAGAACAAGTTTTTGAATAAAATTTGTCAACAATTATCCCCGCTCAAAATTTTTTATTAAAATACTAGAGGTAAACTTTTTAAAATAACATGTTTACTATTAATTACAAATTATAAAAATAAACAAAACTTTACAAAAGATAAAAAAATTTATTCAACAACATTTAGAATTTTCCAAATAGGTTTGATAATAGAATTGTTAATCTTGACTCCTTTAATAATTATCCGTATTTTATATTTTTTATTATCTTGTACTTGATCCTTCAATTGACTTTCACAATTAATAAATGAAAATTTTTCATTAAAAACCATTTCGTTATTCAACAAATGTAGTATATCTGAAATATTTTTTCGATCTTCCTCTTCAATATTTCCAATCATAATATTGTATTCATAAGCTTTTAAATCAACTGATTCCTAAAAAATAATTAATCAAATTAAATTAAAATAAACATTACTTTGAACGTATATGTAATAGGAAAATTTAAATAGTTCATACTGTATTGAAGGTATTGAACAGGAGGCTTAAATGTCATCCCAATAACAGCTGTACTGTTTTCTTCTAGGAGTATTTCATATACTTTTGACATTGTTGCTTTTTCATCAAAAATATTTTTATTTATAGCAAATAAATGATTTTTATTGGTTGCATACATGCGCATTTATTTTAATAATTAAATTAATTTTTATTTTATTACTAGGTAAATTATATCCAAATTATTGCCAATTAACTGTGCATAATAAAATAAAATGTCACAAAAAAATGGAAGAGTATTATGGTAAAAAATATCATAATACAATTTATTTTATATGTCCCGTGTGCATAACTTCCCAACCCATTCCCTATTTAGATTTTTATGAACATCATAAAAATCATTTGCGACAGTTTAATGTTAAAAAAATTAAATTATTTAAAAGACCCGTAACAAATAAATTAAGCAGCATCCAAATTACCCCTATAAGTGAACCCATTAGAGAACATACAACTGATTTTATAAATAGTATTTTTGAATCTGTAAATGATATTGGAATGGTGAATGAAACAATTGAAGCGGACGAAGACATTGAAGCGGACGAAGCGGATGAAGACATTGAAGCGGACGAAGACATTGAAGCGGACGAAGACATTGAAGCGGACGAAGCGGACGAAGCGGACGAAGCGGACGAAGATAATGGATCGATTGATTCATGGCTTAGAGCAATTGAAGAGATTGAAGATATTGGATCGATGGATTCATGGGATGGAGAGATGGAAGAGGTACAAATGGGGCAAAATAACAATATACAAATAGGAGGAAATTTACCTATAATCCAAAGTGACTTACGAGGAACACATAAAATAATTAGTCTAGATACGACCAACTTGAACATTAAAGAAATTGTTTTTCCCATAGAGATAATAAACAAATTAAGAGAGATAATACATGAACTTAGTTATGTAAAAATTCAATTTGGAATTGAAATTGAATTTGAGAAAGATGGAGAAATAAAATTAAATAATATAAGCAACAGTGCTAGACCACTTACCCAATCATTCTTTGACGACGGTATACAGAAGATCAATGAAAAGATATCTTCAATAACAGAGTTAGGGAGTAGTTGGGTTATTAGAAAAATAACTGAAATTTACTTTATAGTAACAAAAATAAGTAACATCAGTAGGTTAAGTGGTAGAAGATATATTAAAACACCAAAAAAATTGGCTAACAAAAAGTGTATAACAAATGTAAAAAATAGTGATAATTTATGTTTTATCTACAGTATATTATCAATACTTAAAAAAAATAATGAGATTGTTAGGCAAAATAGAAATAATATTTATAGTTACACAAAGTTTCTACATGAATTAAATTATGACCAAATGATATGCCCATGAAATTAAATGGTATTCGAAAATTTGAGTCAAATAACGAAGGGTTAATAATTAATATATTTAGTTATGATGAAACAGCAAAACCCGAACATGATGACTTTGTTTTAAAACACCCTTTTATAAACATAATACATAGGTCCAAAATTACTGAAGGAACAATTATTAATTTATTGTTATTAAATAAAGGAGAACAATATCATTATGTTGGGATTACATCACTCAATAGGTTATTGAATTGTCAAGATAAAACAACAGAAAGAATTCGATCATTATGGTGTCACAGATGTTTGAATGGATTTAGAAATAAAAAAGCATTGGACAAACATGAGATCTTATGTATGAGAAATCAGTTAGGGACAACTTTATATACTTTCCCTGAAAATAAGTTTATTAAATTCACAGATTGGTCCAAAACTGTAACCCCACCATATGTTATATATGCTGATTTCGAATCTGTTTTGCCAAAGGACGACGTACACCATCAAATACATTTACCCATTTCAGCAGGACTTTTGTTAATAAATAATTTTGATGGAAGTACAATGTACAAAGAATTTATAGGTGAAGATTGTGTTGAACAATTTTTAAAAACAGTTGAAAAAATAGCAAAATATACTGTATTACCGTATTATTATAAAATGGGAAATAAAACAATTAAAGAATTAACCAACATACAACAGATTCAATTTGATACATGTATAAAATGTTATCTTTGTTTGAAAGATATTGTGGATCCGGTTAGAGATCATGATCATTTTACTGGGGAATACTTGGGTGCTGCTTGCAATGAATGTAATATTAATAGAAAAATAAATAAAGTTTTACCAATTGTTTTCCATAACTTAAAGGGATATGATATGCATCATATATTAAAATATGGATTGAGTAAATTTAAAAATTGGGCTTTAGGATGTATTCCAATAACATCTGAAAAATTTATTTCATTAATTGCTCACTTGGGAAAAATTAGTGTGAGATTTATTGATTCGTATCAATTTGTAAATGATTCTTTAGCAAAAGCTGTTAAAACTCTGACAACTTTACCATTGACTCAATCAGCTTTTACAGGGACTATAGTAGATGAAAAGGGAATCTTTCCGTACAATTTTGCTACTAGTTTAGATGTTCTTCACGATACTTATGAGTTACCACCGATTTGGAAAGGTGTCACTGAGGCTGAATATGAAAAAGCTCTGCTTATTTGGGATGAAACTAATTGTAGGACTTTACTTGATTATATGAAAGTTTACCTGAAACTAGATTGTTTTCTTTTGGCAGACTTTTTTCAACAATTTCGAGCGAAATCTATAGCACATAATAGATTAGAACCTTTAAATTATTTTGGAATTCCTGGAATGTCGTGGTCTTCTGCTTTAATATCCTTGGATGAACCTATAGAATTAATCACTGAAAATGAAATGTTTAGCTTTTATGAGGGAGGTATTAGAGGTGGTCTTACTTTTGTTAATAAGCACTATGTTAAAACCGACGAAAACACAGATTTACTATATATTGATATTAATAATTTATATGGTTGGGCTTTAAGTCAACCATTACCTTGTGGTGAATTTAATTGGATATTTGAAGGATTTGATACAATATTATCTGATTGTTTGACTTTGGATCTTGAATCTTTGTCATATGGGTATACACTTGAAGTTGATCTTGAGATTCCTTCGGAACTTCATGTTAAGTTAGATGATTTTCCAATTGCAGCTGAGAAAATGAAACCTGAGGGTTCAAAGGTTGAAAAATTGTTGCTGACTCATTATCCTAAATATAACTATGTAATTCATTGGCGATTATTAAAATTATACATGTCTCTTGGTGTTAAAGTGACACATGTTAATCGCGGAGTAAGATTCAAACAGTCTAATATTTTTAAAAAGTATATTGACATAAACACTGAACTTCGAGCTAAAAGTACAAATACACTTGATAAAAATTATTATAAGTTGTTAAATAACAGTTTATATGGAAAAACTGTTGAAAATCTGAAAAAGAGAATGAATTTGCGTCTTTGTACAACTGATAAAAAACTAGTCACTTATACTTCAAAACCTACCTTTAAAAAATCAATAAAAATTGACAATGATCTTATAGCTGTGTTGTTAAATCCTGATTCGATATGTTTAGATCGACCAAGCTATATAGGACAATCTGTGCTTGACTTGTCGAAACTTAGAATGTATGAGCTTCAGTATAAGGACTTGGAAAAATATCGACAACAATTTAATTGTGAGATCAATATAGTTGCTGGAGATACAGACTCTTTCTTCTTGGAGATTAAAAATTGTAAACTAGATGTTCTTTTGTCTGAAATGGTTAAGGATAATCTTTTGGATACATCTAATTACCCTTCTACTCATCCACTTTTTTCTAACAAACTTGATTCGGTTATTGGAAAATTTAAGGACGAAAGTAAGGGAGAAGGTTATGACGAATGGGTTTTCCTTCGACCAAAATGTTACAGTTTGTTAGGTAAATCTTCTTGTCTAAAAGCTAAGGGTATATCGTTAAAGGATACCGGTCTAACACATAAAACTTATAAAGAGTGTTATGAGAAAAACTCAGTCTTTTCGGTACCACAATTTAGAATAGGATCAAAAAATCATCAACTTTATAGTTTTAAAAATAGTAAAGTTGCACTAACAAATAGAGATGATAAAAGGGTTTGGGTGGGTAAAAATAAAAGTTTAGCATACGGGCATATAAATATACCTCGAGAAATTGACGTTGATGAAGAAATTGTCGCTGTTGATGAACTTATTGGAGAAATAGAATCATGTGACGAAAATATAACAGATGAAATTCAGCAACATAACTTCGAGGAAGAACTAATAGATATAGATGATGTGCAGTTCTCTGACGATGATGAAGAAGATGAAGATTTTTATTAAATAAACATTATAGTATAAATTTGTTTTTGTTTTTTATTTTTTGATTAATTTTTATTACATACTTTATGGGTTTATTTTATGTGTTTATAGTTTTTTATAAAGATTTCGATGTTTTACGAGTTTATTTTATGTGTTTATAGTTTTTTATAAGGATTTCGATCTTTTACAAGTTTATTTTGTGTGTTTTTTTTTATAAAGATTTTAATTGGTTGAATTATTATTATTATTATTATTATTATTATTATTATTATTATTATTATTATTATTATTATTATTATTTTGATAACGCTAAATTTCTTTGATCGTAATCAAAGTGTATAAAAAATCTCATTGTAAAAATTATCCTAAAAATTTTATATTTAAACTAAAACCATTAATAAAATTATATCGAAAGCAAACCTTGTATAAAAAATCTCATTGTAAAAATTATCCTAAAAATTTTATATTTAAACTAAAAACATCGATAAAAATATACCGAAAACAAACATTGTATAAAAAATTTTCAATTATGTTAAAAATTTATTACTTTGAAAAATTATATTTTAAAAGTTATACTGAAAAATTTTATCTTAAAAATAATTGATAAAAAATTTCATCGATAAAAATATACCGAAAACAAACCTTGTATAAAAAATTTTCAATTATGTTAAAAATTTATTACTTTGAAAAATTATATTTTAAAAATTATACTGAAAAAATTTCATCTTAAAAATTCGTATATAAAAATTCAACGATAAAATTATACTTAAAAATCTACTTAAAATCATATATAAAAAATCATATTTTTAAAATCTTATATAAAAAACTACATTGATAAAAAATTACTTAAAAAATTTAATTAGAAATAATTAAAAAATATTGAAAATAAATTCGAAAATAAATTTCAAAAAATCGCGCCAAAAATTTAATTAAAAAAAAAATACACACAAAATTAATTAAGTTGATTACATCATTATGTAATCAAGATAATCCGAAATTTAATCCGCTATTACATACCCCCCCCCTCCCCCTATGTTTTTTTTGTACCGTAGATAGCCACTAACTACCTACTATTGTTGATTGTTGACCGAGTGGATTCGCTATGTGAAGGAAGATTGCAAATAGATACTCACAAACAATTGTCAAAAGTTTAAAAGAAGTCTTTCCTAAAATAGGTACTGCTCTTGAGTTACTTATGGAAAATGGAACCAGCTTCAGCATTAAAATTAAATTTAAAACTTTCAAAATAATAAAAAATGTGTAATTTGTTATATATATATGCGTGTGTGTGTATTCCTGTTAAAATATTTTTATTAATTAAAAATATACTTTTAGTTAATTTCTAATATTGCTTTTTCTCTACTATAATTTATTCTTTATGAAATATAAAGTTTATAATAAAACAAAGTATGACTTAGCATCGAAAAAGATAATATTTTTAAGTCAATTGCATTTGTACTGCTGAGATTATTTATTTATTTGAAATTCGACAAAGTAATTAATTATTCTTTGATCTTTTGGTTTTTAGACAAAATTATTTTCATCTTTATTTTAATAAACTCGAAAAGTTTTCAATTTTTTTTATAAATGAATGAATTTTCATGAAAAATTAAACGGATTTATTTAATTATTTAAATGCATAAATTTGTTTTCATTTTTTACAACTCAAAATTTTGAATTTGAAATCTATTTTAAACCAAGGTCATTGTTAGAGCGGTCATCTATTTCACAAATAAAAACAAATTTTTAATAAATTAAAAAATATAATTTTTTAAAAATAAACTTTTTGTTCAGTCTTGATCTTAATATTTTGATTTTAAGTGTAGATCAGGGTTAACAAACTCAACCCGTGCCTTGGGCCGAATTTCACATTTTTAGACTTGTGAAGGGTCGCACAAAAATTACTAACTTTAAAACCATTTCTATAAAAACAAAAGATATAATATCGTCTTTATAAGTTAAAAGAATGTATGTTCTGTCAATTAAATCGAAACTAGTTACTACTTAACATGCTACTTATCTATACCAACGTGAGTTATCTCACGGGTGCATAATGGTGAAGCGAAGTTAAGAGGTGTATGATGGAGAGGCATACCCTAGAGAAAGGTAATAGGAGGATGGATAATGGAGGTAGCTATGGACATTAACAAGTGAATCTCGGCTTCTGTGAATGCTCTGCGCACCAGGGTGGTCAATCGAGAGATGAGCACGCACTGAGAGCGACTCTCCACGATTAAATCATTGCGGCATCGAGAGAGCCGACGAATCTTTTATTGGAACTCCTTGGTTGCTTCAGGTGGAGACCAAAGGTTTTTCACTTGCTTATATTTTGAACGTAGAAAGCGATACTCGTCTTCTAGAGGGGTGAGTACAGAATTTGGTTCCGAGAAGGCAGAGTTATTACTCAATTTCGGGATCCTGGGCAAATTATGCATCTAAAAAAAGTCCTAGTCATCCAAAAATATCCTGACGTACTTTTACCCCATGATTCCCAATTTTTCCAGACATTCAGTTTACCCATCCATGTTTTTATACTTTTATAATATACTTATTTACTGCTACTATTACGTTTAATTATTATTATTACTTTACCTACTTATGTCTAATACTTCTAGTAATATTGCCTTTATTAAATTATATTTGATCTTTATATTATTACTATTATCATTAATTTACTTATCTTATTCTACTACTTGTTTTATAAATACTATTAGGATTAAGAATATTACTACAATTGTCATTAATTTACGTACATTACGTTAATATTTTATTCGTTACCATTACTAATCTTCTTCTTCTTCTTCTTCTTCTTCTTATTATTATTATTATTATTATTATTATTATTATTATTATTATTATTATTATTATTATTATTATTATTATTATTATTATTATTATTATTATTATTATTAATATTATTATTATAAATTAAGAAGTAAAAATTTAATATAATTCAAGAAAGATAATTAATAAATATGAATATTATTTTAAACTAAATTCCTTCTAAGATATAATTAGACAAATTAGGTTGATGAGCATTCTGTCATATTGCAAATTCTAGTAGACAATTAGAAACAATCAGCACACAAATTTTCAGTATATTGATATTTAATATAAAAATTTTCCTATTCCCGTCGCTTTAATCTTTTCCATGAAATAACTTCAAATCCCGGCCGAGTATCTTACCTAATGTCTGCTTGCCAAGCTTCGCATCATATTATGGTCAATAAAACTTTTATTAAGATCATTTCTGAGGATCTTAGGCTAGTGACGACATTAATATGGGCTAAATAATTTCTTACGCCTAATAATATTATGTAAAAACAAAACGTCTATATCACTCGGCACATGAAATACTGATGTTCCCCTTTTAAAATTAGAACAAATATTTCGATTTCCCTTCGCTCTTCAACATTGTGCTGATCAAATTATCAGAAACAAAAAATTATATCCGAATCGTCAGAATTCTATCCGTAGCAACCTTTGTAACTCAACTTGGCAAGCTTTTACAAAACTTTAATGTAGATCAGTGTTTCTCAAGATTGTTTTAACCATCGCTCCCTTAAGACACAATTTGATTTGCCACCGTCTGCTAAAAATTATTTAATTGTATAATATACAAAATGTATTACATGTAAATAAATTTTAATGGTACAGAACAATTGCTACCGGATTACTCCAATAGCGTTATTTAACAGAAACTTGTTGCAACTTGATTGCGTACGGCGTGCGGACTATCCTACGAAATCTATGTTAAGTATTTTAAGTTTTTATACCATCATACGGGGTAGAAATATAAACTAATTATTTGTTATTGTGTAGTAGGTAGGTTGTAATTTTAGTGAAATTTAAAATATAAAGTAAATGAAATTACAAATCTACCATCGCTCTCTTAATCCACGTCAACACCCCCATTTTTTTGGCCCTTTAACGCCTCCCCTAGATCTCAAACGCACACAAAGGGGTGTTATCACCCACTTTGAGGAAGACTGATGTACATCATTGTCTACATTAAACCTATTCCCTTAACTCAAAACGCTCTTCCCTGATTTTATAGTACCCACTCCGGCCGATGTTTCCGTCAGACGTAGTGGGGTGGTGCAATGTAAACCTGCGGAACAGAACCTGTGCACGATGGCCAGAACCCGATGTGATCACCAAGGAATCTAGACAGTTGATCAGCGCTTCCATCAGCTAAACCGAACTAGGCCGTAGCGCCGCCATTCAACCTATAGAACCTCTACTACTACTAATATATATCATTTTAAGTGGGGGACTTGCCAAAGACACTAAAGAATGTCGTGACCATCCAGAGTATTATCATTAAACGAAAATCATTAAAATTTTTATTTGCATATACAAATTGATTACGATAACATATAAATTACAAAAGCATCATAAACAAAAATACACAATCCTTACTTCCAAAACAAGATTCTTCAAAATATTACGTAATAAAATTGTTTGTAAAGTTAGTAAAGTTAAGTTAAGTTGTAAAGTTGAAATTATAAATTTAGCCACTGCTTATATAGGTATTTTGTGTGTGTGCAACCAATAGGCGATTTTTCGCTCTTTTTAAGGGTTTTGAAATGTTTTATTAATTTTGAAATATTATATAATTTTTTACTCATTTTTCTCTATTTTTAATATATTACTTTTATTTTTTCGAATTTATTTTTATTATTAATTTTACTCAATGTTCTTTTTGACCATTAAAATTTGGTTTCTTGTTCGCCGCTTCCCCTTGTATTTTTTCTAAACCTTATTTTGCAAGGTTTTGGCTGTTTTATTTGTCGAATATATGTTTCTTTCTGCGTCTGTAAGCATTTATCAATTTTATTAATATTTGTTTTAATTAATTTTGTTATATTTTTAATTTGTTTAATTGATGTTTTTATTTTATTTTTAGTTTCTGCTTGCTGTGCATGTGTATGCGCAGTGGCCGTTTAAGCCCAACATTTAGTTTCTTTATTTTTTTCCATAGACCAAAAATTTATATTATGTCAAAAAATATATTGTGTATATCATATACATATAATATAATGTGTGGGATGAAATTTTTTTAAAAAAAAGTTCAATATTAAAATTAAAATAAATTAATTAATTTAAAATTTAAAACTTTTACATAGTTTTTCAAAAGTTAGAATAATTCACACAATCATTACTAAGATATAAAATATAGTGTCAAATTTATAATTATTTTGGGGGTCAAGAGCTCAGAGAATTAGGCCTAAGACAGAATGCCATATATCTCTATTATTCTCGCTTATTTATTATTTATAACAACATATAATACAGTATAATTTGATATAATAGTTAATTTTCTCCAGGAATATAGATTCAGCACAGTTTGACTCTTAGGCATATAAATGCTAGATAAATTCTGACATTGACTCATAATATAAAAACAATACAAAAGATTGAAAAGAATTATTTATAATCAAAATATTTTCATCCATTTAATTTATACTTTGCAGTAAGGGCTTATCTTATTATTTAATTGTCTGAAATAATAATCTGAAAAGTTAAACAAGAACATAAACATTGTAAATTTATTTGTTTATTCTTTTGGGGTTAACAAAATTCACAAAAATAAAATGGAAAATCAATAAAAAAATTAATATTTGAAATAGTAATTAAAAAGGTAAAATAAATTAAAAATTTTAAAATAAATATTTATCGGGGGAAACGGGTATGGCGGATGCCCAATGACGAGACGAATCCAAATATAAAAAAATTAATTCGATTGGAGGTTCCTAGAAGAAAATATTTAATAAAAATAAAAAGTAATTAAAAATTAATTGGCTAATGGGAAACCCGAGCTAATAGGAAGTCCGATCAGTGTGAGAAACCCTTGACGTCGACAAATTTTCTAATTACGGAAAACGAAATAGGTTGACGAATGAAACCCGGAATAAAGGGGAACCCGCCACCAATATAATTATTGTAAGTAAATGGAAACCCCAGTAGCCCAGAAGTATCTAATTTAGTTTTAGAAAGAGAGATGCCAAAAATGCCAAAACCAATTTGGTTTGCGGGTGACCTGATTTGCGAGATGGGTATAAAAGGGAAAGGCAAATCAACAAAATTGCCAGTTGGTCAAAGAGAATATTTCTGAGAGTTCAGCAAACAAGGTAATAATCTTAGAAAGGAATTCAATCAGCCAAACAAATTAAAGTATTACGCACCAGACATGAACATATCCCTTTAGAAGACGAATCCCTACGCATTGATTTATTGTGAAATTGTGAAGAGTAATTTTGCAGAGTATTGTGAATTGAATCGATTTTTGTGAAGGTTGTGAATAAAGTTGTGATATATAGATTGAAAACAAATCTTATTGTGTTGGGTTAATTGAGTTGATTAAATAAGGACACCAAGGAGTCAGACCTAAACACCGACTTTCTATAAAAACCCAACAATTACACAGAAGTAAGAGTTGTGGAGGAAGCAATGCAGAAAAAGGTGGTCAACACTAACTAAGTCTGTGCTTTTGCAGTTTCTAACTGAGCTGCATCTTGTATCATCTACGAATCTTTTGATAATGCCACAGAAATTTGAGATTTTGATGGGCGATTATATATTTACACATATTTTAAGTTCGCAGAAGTTTTAAATAGATTTTCTCAGATCAGTGAAAAATATTTTTAATTTTCCTGACTTCTTGCATAGAAACAAACGCCTCCCAGAGTTTGAATCCCATTCCTCATTCCTGATATTTTCAATGTTTCGTTTTTTGATTTGTATTTAATATTTTTTAGGATATTATATTCGTTTTTTATTTTTATTTTAACACAAAATTAAAATCCTAAGATTTAAATAATATTTTTCATAGGTATTATAAGTTTGAAAATAAATTTTAATTGGAAAATAAAAGTTTGTTTTATAACATCAATATTATATAATCTCAATTTATAATTGTTTTCATTTTCGATAAGGTATTTTTAGAGATTTATTACGTTAATTTTTGATAAATTATATTTATATACGTATAGATAATACAAAAATGAAGAACTATAGAGTTCAACATAGACGTCAATTGTTTGCGTAGCCGGTTTGATTGTGGAATGTGAAAAATATTCTGTGCGTGCTTCTATATAAGAAAATCTCTCTAAAAAACTTTGTTTATCGAACGTTAACTAACATTGTTTTGTTGAAAAATAGTTTTTCTAATTATCTGGAATTATTAATTATGGATGTTTTGAATACTAGGAGTTTTTGACAAAAGTTTTTAACTATAATATAATGTATTTAAAGAATTAAATAACTTCAAAGAACTGTCATAATTCTCCTTAAATTATCTAAATTATTTACTTATATAATTTAATAGTTGGGAAATTTCGCATTTTGCGGTACTTGTAGTGTCAAGTGCTTTTAAATTCCAACTAATATTAAATAAATAGTTTTTGATTAAAATTCAATAATTATCAGATTTTGACGCTAAAAATAGATTTTGAATAAAAAACAAGTTTAATGAATATTCCTTTTTTGTTTAAATTAACATTTATAAAATCAAATTATTTTGTTTATTTGTTAAATCTTTTTATTTAATTAGCAAATGCTTGAGAATAAATGGCGAAACAGAAACAATAATAATGCAAGTGTAGAAATAAATACAATGGTTTCTCCCAAGGAATGCATTGAAACAGTTGCAAAAAACAAACTCATCAAGTCGAATGAAGTAAGAATACTTTGCCCAATGGAAGAGGAATCTGTTAGAATTTTAACCCAGGACATGTATAGGAATTTAAGGTACCCTTTTTAAATATTTAAATATAAATATAACTTACAATAATCTTTAAAAGTGAACTTTTATGGTATATTTACTGTTTATCAATTTTATAGTCATTCGTGGCGTTGTAACAGAAATTAGACACTCGAAGCTCTGTCATTTCAATTGCCAAAGAAATGCATTGATTCTGAGATGAATGAGTTTTATATTAATTTTACTTTAAATAAATGCTTTAATTCTTCGTTTAAAGGGATACGTATGTCATGAACAGTAAAGGAAATTAAAAAGGGATATTTTAATAATAATAATGTATAATAAAAACATACATAACCAGCTCTCCATGACTTTGATATTTGATGATTGATGCGGGGAAGTTTGTGTATGGAGTGAAGTGGAGTATTTATGTATGTGATTTGTGTCAGTAATATCATTAAACTGATATTACTTATTTTTTCTAGAGTATGCATTTAAAATCACTGCAAAATGTATTACAATTACTTGTTCCGGTTTGGAATATTTTGAATAAATAGTGTTACTTATTTGTCTCATTCTCACAGTAATATCATTTATTCGTAGCTATATGGTGAAACCTTTAACATTTTATAACTAAGTTGAATTTTACAGTAGGAATATGTGTCTTAATTTAAGAAGAACAAAAGATACAAGTTCAACTGATTCTAGAAAAAATTGAAAAATATCCCATCTTTTTAAATTTTTTATACTCGGGTACTGGAGATACTGACTAGTAAAATATGTGTTTTTGTTGGAGGATTAAAAATTATAGAAATTGTATTTGATGATAAGACGTATGTACGAGTTAAAGATGTTCAGATAAATAAGTATTTCTTCCGTCTAAACAATTCATTAAAAAGTTGTGAAGTTGGTTTGTACTCCATCTTTGATACCTTATATGATGTAATGATGAAAAGCGCTTTGTAGAAATAATCTCCTACTCTGGAATAAGTTTGAAAAATAATATTAATAAAGATGAAATACCTTTGTCCATCTAGATGAGAATCTAACAATGGTGTATTCTTTGAATAATATCCTACAAATGTGATTTTTTTCAAGCAATTTACATCATAAATAAGTGTTCTGAGTGTCTTTTTTTAAATTCCAATAGCATTGAAAATCTGTCTTTGAGGCATAACCAACTACAACATTAATTTGGTAAACGAAATCTAGGCCTGATGACGCCAATATTTTTACTTACCATATTAATTTTATACAAATCTAAACATTCTGTAATGCTATCAAGCATGAGAAATTCTGTGTAATGGAATTTGTTTTTCTTTTGTTTTAATTCTTAAAAATATTAATTAAAACCTATTTTAATTAATCGATTTACAAATTATTTATTAGTAAGAAAAGCAAAATTTTTAATTAAAAGTTATGCAATTTACAATTGCTTGAAAGGTTTTTTGTATGGTTTTAATATCTCTTTTTCTTAATTACTCTTAAGCTGTAATTTCGTGTTGAAAATAAATGCATCAATGAACAATTCGAGTGAAACTTTTACTCAAAATGTTCAGCGAAGCGTTTAATTAGGTTAATAAAAAGTTTTCAAGAGAAACGTCAGGATTTATTTATTAAATTGATTTAATTTATTAACTTCTTAATTTGTTATGTTTTAATCTTAAAGTCATTGCAAATAAAATCAGGCGACCATAAAAATATCGAAATATAATTTCAATTATCATAATATTTAAGAATGTGAAATTTAATAATTTGAAAAATACAAATAAAAAAATACAATAATTAAAATTACATTGAAAAATATAATTGGAAGAGATTGAAGAACTTATTAAAATCAGTAATTCATAAAAATAATTCAGTAAAACAACAAGATAATTCAATTGACATTGGAATAAATCGCTTGTTTTCTATTGGTTATTTCCTGCATAAAATTCTTGATGTCAAAAGTAGCTATTTAATTAAGAATCAAAATGCAAGATTGACATAATCAGGCAAATATTGGACAGTAATTTATTAGACAAAATAGGGGACAAGTTTATGCCAAGTGAAACCTTTTGGAAAGAATTTATTTGTCTATTGAACAAAAATTTTTAATATCACATCTATTTTTTCCGTGAAACAAAAATTGTCACTTTCACTGGAATATTTGATTCATATTCTTTGTTTTTATCTTTTGAGTAACTTATGATATTTTTTTTTCATTTGTAGGTTTTTTGTGAAAATTTGATATTTTCTAGAGGTATAAGATATGTTCTATAGAAACAGTAATATATTCTTATATTGTTTTATATTACATATATCTAGCTTTTACCATAAAAATCGTGATTCTTGTATTCACAACCCGTATTTCATTTTTAAACACTTGGACTACTAAACTCACCAAAACAAAAGCTACTCAAAGACAAAAAAAATTTTCAAAGATTTTTAAATTTAAACTGTCAATGTAATTTTCTAGAGTACCAAAAGAGAAATTAAAAACCAAATCACTTCTACTAAAACCCCATGAATTTATACGCTTAAAAACGAAAGCTAACGTTCTTTCTGAAGAAGAACTTCAGAGATTAGAAGAAGAAGAAAAGAAACTTAAAGATAAAGAAATGGTATGACAATACTTATTAAATTTTCGTTTTAATGTGCTTATTTTGACTCATAAAATTGCAGAAAAAGAAAGACTTTAATTTTCAATCTTTAGTGAAAATGAAAAATGAAAAATGAAAGATTTAACTAACATTTTACATTCAGGATTGGCTTAAGTTTAAATTTATCTTATGACAGTAGTTCCCAACCTGTAATCGCCTGAGACATTGTGAAAATTAATTTTTTAAATAAAAATATTTATAAAGCTTCAACACTAAAATTGGTAAATTATATTGTATGTGACTCATAATTGTACAATAAATAACTTTACAATCAATTGACTTTGAGAAATTAACATTAAATTTATCTTTTTCTTATAAAATCAAAGAATATAAAAGGATGTAAAATAAAAATAATGTATTTTTTCTTTAAAACTTTTATTTTTTTTATTACTACAATAGAACTATGTTTTTTTCTAATACCAAAAATTCTCGTGCTGCTTTAAAAATAAAAATAAATGAAATTTTTAATGTAAAAGTACAGATCAAAAGTGAATAAAATAAAAGATTGTAATTGTAATTTTTTGTAACAAATTCATTGAGAAATAAAATTATTTTAAAACTAATAATTCATTAAAATTTATGTATTTTGGTTTAATAAATTAATACGATATCAGATTAAATAAATAGGAAGAACTTTGTGAGATTTAATAATTTTTGTCTCAACTTATTTATTCATTTTATTTATAAAATTTTATTATTGTGCAAGAAATAATTAAATTTGTTTTAGAAAAATGTCAAAAGCATGTCTTTAAGGTTAATAGATAGATAATGTTAATATCTATGTTTAAATTTTTTTTATTTAAATATATATATCGTATTTTTTGTAAATATATTATTATTATTATTATTATCGATTTTCATGTAATGGGTGAAATGTCACATATATTAGAGAGACTGCCCATCATCTCTGTACTGGAGTTCTTGAGCATTGTTGACTGAATGGATTGACTAACATTAGTGATCATTTTAGGGCATGTATAAGTAAGAAAATAGGCTTGTCTAATTTCAAGATAATTACAAAAATTCTGAGTAATTACTGTGAACGAGTAACTTTGGATTGCGGTGTTGATAAGATCTTTAATTCCTATAATTAATGTTCAAAATGCTCAGTCTACAGGTATTTTGAATTTATTTAAATAATTGAATGTAAATTGTGTATATGATCTAATATTTTGGTATGTTAAAATGTTGAAAAATAATATTAATAAAGATGAATTTAATTTTCTAAAAAACTTGTTTTTAAAAGGAATGATAATTTTTTAGGTTTTTAAAAATTAATTTATTTTATTTTCTTAAAATTAAAATAATTTTATATTTTCTGATACAATTATTTTATGATTATTATTGATGAATTTTTTTAAAATTTTTTATTTTCATTTTTTTATTATTAATGTGATTTCTAGCTTAGACCGATAAACGGTTCAAATAAGTAGTGAAATGTTATGTAGAATATATAATTGGCGTTTTTCAATTATCATTATTATTTATATGATTTTGATTACTATTTATTTAGTTAATTATAACATAAACATGGCACCAATGTAAATATTAGAAAATGCGTATCAAAAAAATTTTTACTATATATTTCTAAAGATTCAATGTAGAAAAAAACTATTTTGATTAATAGATTAACTATTTGAACAAATTATCAAAATTTTTAAAATTATTTATCTATCTACATATACACTATAATAATTAAATTTCATTTTTAAAACACTAAAATATAAATAATATTTTTCATAACATCAGTTTACACATAAGATTTAAACATAGCAATTCAAATAACTTAATACAAAAACAAACACAATATTGTGTTTACATATACTAATCAAATCCTAATGTCAACAATTATCAAAAACTTGAAAACGGAGATGACGGGTAGTCATTACAGTGTATGTGACATTGCAATCATAATATATATCTTCATAATCAATATCTGAACACAATCTAAGCAAGATTTAAAATTCACTAATAAACACAAAATTTAAACAATACGAATCAGAAATTATCTTGAAACAAAAATTACATAAACGTTTATTCAACTTTTTTTGTTTTAAACATATTCCAAACTAAATACGTTCTTATGTTTTTGATCGCTGCCGTCTGTAGAAATTTATTAGTATTAGTGAATATTGTGTTTGTGTTTGTATTGTCGTATTGAATGAGTGTAATTGAATAGATAAAATCTTATGTGTAAAAGAGTATTAAAAGGTATATTTTAAATTTATATTTAAAATTTTTTTAATTTTTAAAAAATTAATTTTTATTAAATTTAAATTAATAAATAATTTAAAATATTTTGTTAATTTATTATTTATATAGTTTTTAGTTTTTATCCGATCATGACTTTGAATCTGTCAAAATATATAGTAAAAGCTTTTGTTCTATTAGCGTTTATTAAATTAATTTGTTTATTTTTAAAATCTTTTGCTTTAAAATTTAATTTGAAAACTGATATTAAGATTTTTGAATTTTTTATGGTATTATAAAGACTTTATCATTTCTAAATATATTAAATTTTTTGAGATTTTTTAAATAAGAAAATATTTTTCAAAGTGGTTTTGCGTCTAACCGTGTCATATTACTTTGTATACTTTTATGATTTATTAGTTATTTTTATGAGAAATATTTTATCTTTATTCTTTTACTGACTATTTATTCTGATTTTCCAAGCTATATGAAATTGTATATTTCGTTTTTCATTAGAAAAAAATCTTTCGTGCCTTTAGCATTATTCAAGAAACCGTTAGTTGCAAATAATTTAATGAAAATAGCAATATTAGGTATTTAACTAATTTGTTGATGCAAATTTTATTTTAAATTTATTAATAATATCAATTTATCGAAAAAATGAGGACTCGGTTTTAAATAAAAATTAGAACACAAAATGAACGAAATATATTTTTTCAAGAAAATTGTCCATGTCATCAGTCTGCAATCATTATCTGTCAGATTCTATATACGAAAACAATAAGGATATAATAGTTATGATATAATGAGCCAATAAAATAATCTCAATAAATTCGTTACTTATTGAATTGTAATTATAGGGGATTGTTATTTAATCATCAATGCCTCACATTAAATTTTTTTCCTATTTATTATTAAAATATATATATATAATTTTAAAATCATTTTAAAAATATCAAAATAATCTTAATTTTAGCAAATTTTATTTTGAATTTCAAAAAAAATTTGAAAATTTATAAATTCAAATATTTATTACTGAATGATTTAAGAGAAACTTAATGACGCAAAAGTGGTTACGATTTTCAGATGGATTCAATGGACAGGCGTACGTTCATGCAGAATATGGATTTGAAGCGCCATCGAAACGAAAAGCTTTCAGATCTAGAAGAAGAAGCTTACAGAAAATCACAATATCTCTTGGAAAAGGCAATGCAACAAAGAGAAGAACAAGAACCGGAAATCAAGGCAATGAATAATCTGGCTAAAAATGCAGAAATCCAAGCTATTCGTGATGCACAGATATTAGAAAAACGTCAAATTGCACAAGAGATGTTGGATGAACAAAGGAGGCTTGATACAATGATGGAAATAGAAAGACAAAATCAAATAAAAATTCAAGAGGAAATTGATTTAAAGAAATTTACGGAAGTATAATTTAATATTAATTTTTATTTAATGCTTGATAAAAATTTGAATTTTTGATAAAATTAAAATGGACAAAGTTTAAATTACATAACGAGAGAAGCCTGGAATAAATATCTTTATTAATGTTTTTATCTGTGGTAAAATATGTGAAACAGACGAAGACAGAACCGGAGCATAAACTTATATTTGGAAATATTGGAGAACGACTAGTGGACGTATGACCCGTGTGAATAACAGTAAATGTTATGTGGCATTCATTTCAGGCAGTTATTTAATTATGGGAACTTTCTGTTTGAGAAAGCCAAGGGTTTTCCGTTGTTGACTTTACCACTTAGAAATATGAGAATACGGTTTGAATGCTTGAAACACGTCGACTTCAATAGGTAAAACGTAACCAATAAAAATATTGTCAGAGAATTTAATTTCCGCCTAACACGGAAGTTCCATATGTGGAGGTAAGTTCAATAATACATTAATTTAAAAGAAATGTTTAAAAGTAATAACATTAAATAAAGTTTTTATTTTTATATATTTGTTTTTATTATTATAAACCTACCAAATACCAATAAGATCAAATATTTGTATTATTTTGTAATCTTTGATCTACTTTTATCTTTGTTTGAATGCTGCTGTTTATATTTTTGTTTTTTTAAATTTATACGAAATTGCTTTTACTCTTAAATTTAAAGCATTAAAACAAAATGAGAAATTGAATGAGAAAACTAATGATAATCGAAAAGAACCGTCATCTTCGCAAAATAA
Source organism: Schmidtea mediterranea (assembly GCA_022537955.1). Classification (NCBI taxonomy): domain Eukaryota; kingdom Metazoa; phylum Platyhelminthes; order Tricladida; family Dugesiidae; genus Schmidtea; species Schmidtea mediterranea. The sequence goes on along the minus strand of CM039680.1, from coordinate 23,917,563 downwards.
TCATACCGGAATTTCAAATTTTCTTTCAAAATTAGAGTGAATATAAATATTAAATTTTAATTTGAACATTAACAGGAAAAGCTTGGAGCTTATGAAATACTTAAACAAATTGAAGCTAATGAAGAAGAGAAGCTTTTGGAATTAGAAATGAAAGACAGAGAAAATCAGCAATATCAACAGTTGTTTATTACAATGATGGAAGAAGAACATAGAAAACGAATTGAAAATGAAACAGTTAAAGAAAAGCTTCGAAAAGAGTTAGACAAAGCAAATGCAGAAGTGAAAGATCGAAGACGCTATGACATAGAACGAGATATAGCTCTTACAAAAAGAGTTTTACAAATTCAACAAGAAAAAGCGGTAACTTTTGTTTATTATTATAAACTGTAATTTATAATTACAAGGATATCATAATTGAGCCCATTTGGGTATAACAACCATTTATTTTCTCGAGACATTTTTAATAAACATTATTGGATAATAAATTTACATTAAATACACAATAGTAGGCTGCTAGAGTTTATTAATATTATTAAATTTTTTAAAATGCAAATATCTCGTTATAACAACAAACTGCTCATTTATCAAATATAAAAAAAATAATTATTTCAGTAGAATTTAATAATTATTTATTTTTATAAATAATGAACTTAATAAATTTCTACAGTAACATAATCGGGGATGTTATGCTTGTAAATTATACATATTTTATTTATTTATAAAGACATTATATTTTCACTCTTTTTGAAAGTTCTATTTCACCACCCTCAGAATAAATTTATTTTAAAATTAAATCTGCCATGAAACCTCCATGGAACTCCAAATTTTCAACGGCCTCGTGCAATGTATATGACCATATTTTTGTGAATTTAAAGAATCGACGATTTCGATTTGAACGTTAAATTTGATGCTCCTTAAACATTTGTTAAGTTTGTCAAAGACGCAGCAAATTCACCATCAACATCTGCAATGAAACACTCAGTGTACCGGTCATTCGATATTGCGTTGATATTTCGACAACTGATTTGGACTTTCGAACTTCTTTTATCCAAACTACAAAATTCTTTCAAAATTAATTCAAAGACATTCTAAGTCTTTTGTTAAGGTCTGATGCAGTTATACATATTTTTAAATAATTTATACAAATATTTTTTCAAAAATACCAAAAATATCATATTATTATACAATTGTTTAAAACGATGCAATACTTTTTCTAAATTTTCATATTCATATTTGCAGGACTAAACAATTCTTTATCAGATATACAAGTATTTCAGACCAGCCTTTATCAAGTGTATGTAAATGCTGTGTTGAAATAATGTTTACTCGATAAAGAATTATTTTGATCTGTACTACTACAAATATTAATATGCAAATAATTGAATTAAATAAAAGATCACAGGCGAAATCACAAGATAATGTTGATAAGTTTATTATATTTTAATAATATATTTCAATATAATTTTACGATTTAATTAAATGCAAATATTATATACATATATACATACATACATACATACATACATACATACATACATACACACACACACATATATATATATATACAATTTTGGCACAAAACTTAACCATCATACTTTCCTTATTCTCATAGACACTTAAGGTTTTAATTGCCATTTTCGACCATAATATTAATGCAGTTTCAACTATAAAATCTTTAATGCTGCAATAAAGTAACATTTCATAATTATCCAGAAACAAATAAAAAGTATTTTCATAAAGGTCTATTGAAGATACGGCACAACTGTCAACACATGATTTAGTATGGACTCATATTGTTTGAAATTAGATGAGAAATCTTTAAAAGGGTAAATTTACTTTTGTGCTTATAGATAACATTTTGTGTACTAAGTATGATGATATCTTCAAGGATATTATAATGAGACAAAACTTTCAGAGGAATATGAAAATAAATTAAAAATGTAAAATGCGTATTGACGAAGAAAAATTTGTAGAAAGCGAATACAAAAAAAAATAAGAAAAAAAAGTTATTTGCTAAAGAATGAAGAAAAGAAGGCCGTGGTTTGAAAATGAAAATTTGAAGATAAAAACTAAAAATATATTATCGAGGGAATATTATTTTTTAATTTTTTGTTTTGTTAGAATTAAATTGTTAAAAAAATTATGTTATCCAAAAATTTTAATTTAATCATAAGTAATAATAGTCATGAAAGAAGTTATCATTTGCAATTATAAAATTTATTTAATTTAAAAATTCGATCGTTGTGAAATTGAATATTTAAACTTTCATTTGGGTGAATTTAGGTATTTTCATTAACATTACTAAATTGATATAAATATTTAGATAATAAAAATCCGTAATTTTATTATTAAATTTAAATTAAAAAATACTATAATAATTTTATGTTTAATTAATTTGTTTCAAATAATTTAGTGTCAATAAATCTAAATTTGATTAATTTTATTTTAATTAAACTTATATTTAAAAGAAAAGTTTTAAGTAATATTTGTGTGTAATTTTAAGAATAAGAATATTGTTTAAAAATTGTGCAAAATGTGATCAACTATTTTTATTTATGCACCCAAATTCAATTTAATTAATAAATGCTGACAACTGATAATAACAAAGTCGAAAGTTTGTGAGCATAGAAAATTAAATTTTGATCTTTTGTCATACTGAAAATAAATAAAAAATAATGTAAATAATCACTTGCACATAAAAGACGTCCTATGAAAGTCAATCGCTATCTGTGCCAAATATCGATACTATAAGTTTAAAGATAAAATAACATACTAAGTTGCTGCAAGTTGCTTTAGACGGGTTCACAATTTGGTAAATAAAATATTTGTATAATTATAAAATATATTGGTTTTTAAATTTATAAAATTAGCTTACAAAAAATTATTGAAATTAAAATCGAAAGTTTAAAGAAAAAGTTGTATAGGTTAAAAATAAAATCATCAATATATTATGAAATATTTATATTTTTAAGACACATTTTTAAAGATAACATTTTAAACAACGTTACAATTAATTTGAATTTACTAAAAATGTATTTGAATTAATTCAGTCCCTTGCTCCGATGTAAAATAATTACATTATTTTTTATTTGTTTCTGGATAATTATGAAATGTTACTTTATTGCAGCATTAAAGATTTCCCAGTTAAAACGGCATTAATATTTCCAAACAAATGTAAGGGAGGGCACCTAACATTAGTGCAGTACCCTTTTTTACATTATGGTTTTCTAGATCACGTTATGGGATAGGAAATCCAATTTTCAGCACGAAGATTATAATTTTACTTTGTTCCCCACACAATGAATTCTTTTCCTGTAATCTAGAATCCTCATTTTATGTTGATGACATTTTTGTTTGCATGTTGTTTTTCTAATAACTATTTTCAGAAACTTAAACTAATCTAAGTATTTTTATATATAATTCTTCACTGGAATTTAAAACACCTATTTTAGTCTATGTTTAGAATTTATTTTTTTATAATAATTTTATTATTAATATTTTATAATTTTTATTTTTAAGTTTCATAAAATGTATGTTATTATAAAATATAGACAATTATTATGCATTTATTTAATAATTTTTGATTTAGGCATTTAGTGTTAGTAAGAGATTTTTCAGAAACTCAAGATGATCACCGGTAAAAAATTTGTGCTGGGATAGCTAGGAATCCCGGCCAAGGGTGTTTGTATGTACTGAAATAAAATTACCTACAAGAAAAAATGAAATTATTTATTAAACAGTTTTATTAAAAACAATAAAAAATTTCCCAGATTGTAGGATCTTCAATAATAAAATACTTACCGCAAAAACAAAATAACTCTATCTCACTATTTAACATTTTCTCGAAATCACTTAGTTTAAGAAATTACTTTGAAAGGAACATTTTATTAATATATTTTATTGTAACTTCTATCAACCTGAGATTTTGAATGAATGTATTGTTCTCAGTGAGGAATAAATGTGCCAAATGTCAGCTCGATCCGATCACGTAAAGTGGGATAATTTACCGTCCAAGATTTGTAATTAAAACTTACAAAGTAAAGTAATATAGAGAGTAAAAATAGACAGAATTCATAACTCATATTTTGTTTTGGCTACATTATTTCCAATTTTATTTTCCTGTTATTTCTGTAATGACAATAATTTTTTAATTTTTTTGTAATGGATTTTTAAAATCTTTTATTTAGTAAACTATTTTTAGTTTACTTATTTTTTTATAATTTTTATTACATTTATAATTTCAATTCCCAGCAATGTTAATAATAAAGCAAATTCACAGTCTGCAATCATTGTCTCAATTCCAATAAAATTTACAACAAAAAAATAAAACTTAAACCCAATAGTAAATTATTATTATTATTATTATTATTATTATTATTATTATTATTATTATTATTATTATTATTATTATTATTATTATTATTATTATTATTATTATTATTATTATTATTATTATTATCATTATTATTATTATTATTATTATTATTATTATTATTATTATTATTATTATTATTATTATTATTATTATTATTATTATTATTATTATTATTATTATTATTATTATTATTATTATTATTATTATTATTATTATTATTATTATTATTATTATTATTATTATTATTATTATTATTATTATTATTATTATTATTATTATTATTATTATTATTATAACGTTATATGGGTCATATGCACAACGACAATAAATATTAATAATAACATTATAATGATTCCCCCGTTATTGCAATTATTATCCACAGCGGGATTTTTCCCTTATTCGTAATCGGGCAAATGAAGTTATTTGTTGAGAGTCTTAGTGCTCTTAACTCTTTTACTTTTGGGGTTGTTGAATTTATAGTTAACTTTCTTTTTGGATAGTTAAATTCTCCACTGCCAGTTTCAAACTCGATATATTTAATAAATTTATTCCACTACATTTTGTGATATTCACCAATCTTGCTCTTGGGTTGCTTTCCTTATCTTTCTCCTTCTTTGGAGGTAATAGTTATTCTTAATAATGTCGTAATTTTTCAAAATGTGGAAAAATAATGAAATTTTTTAAAATTTAATCAGATGAATTGAAAATAAAAAAAAGATATTTGTTATTGTTTGACAGTTGTTTTATTATCAAATCTTCATTTTAAAATTGATATTAAGTTATTTTTAATTAACTATTTGAATTAAAACGTTTATTGTTTACCATTCGTTGTAATGAAGGCTAAAGAAGAAGCATATGATAATGAGCAAAAACGAATAAAAAAAGAAAAAGAATATGAAATTGCCAGATTAAGAGCTCTTCAAGAAAAATTTCAAGATGAAAAAGCTGAACGTGATGCATTGAAAGCAAAACGAGCCATGGTAAGTTTGATGATTTCATAATAAAAATATTAAATTAATAACCAAGATACTTTAAAAAATATATTGGTCCCTCAAGGTAATAAAATGTTTACGAACATTTATTCTTTTAAAGGTTTTATTGATTTATTTAGGTTTTTATAAAATATTTTTGTTTTTCATTTTAATTAAAAGTGCTTAACACAATATTCCATCTAACATTTCTGTTGATTTTTAAAATTTCGGTAGGTTTATAACCTCGCTATGACTCCTTCTTTTCTTAAAATCGCAATTTAATATTCAAAACAATAAATTTTTGGAAAAATCTAAATAAGTTCAACATAGACTTCATTTCATAAATTCTTAGTTAGTCGAAAGTTTTCAGTTCTTACAGAAGAATGATACAGAATGATACGCAATCTTACTAATTCTAATTCTGTTTTAATTCACTTTGTTCAAACTAATCATTTTGACTCGGCAATCTAAATCAACAATCTTTCAAAATGTTTGGTGATATCATTAAATAAAGAATGGCAGGTGAATATCGTGCCAACTAAGCTCAGAGATTTTATTTACCCGATAGAAATGATTAATGTTATCAACATTATTATAATTAATTAGTTTGTATTTTTACAATTGTAATTTTAGAAACTCTGAATAAATGTAAATTTAATTAATTTGTCTTTATATTTTCATTATTTTCATTACTACATTTTACTTCCAAAAAATAATGAAATTTTACCTTTTAATTTTTTTTTTATTATTTTTGGCTTCAAAGTTCAACTTTATCTCTGTCCTCTATTGCGTAGTGAAAACAATTCGTTAAAATATCAAGAACAATAGATAATTATTATTTTGTTTTTGGAAAATAAATGGGTCTTAAATAGTTTTAAATTGTATGAGGTTTGATGTCATGTGAGACCCCCCAATCTCGTCTACTGCGTGTGACTCTGTATACAATTCCTAAAAAAATCATACAATTATATACTCGCAGCGATTTTTATGCATTCAATTCAATTTGCATAATTCCTTTTAAGTTTCATTAAAATATAAATCAAAAAGTGACATTTATTTTTAAATATGTTTCTAAAATTCAATTTTGTTTTAATTAAATGTTCTAAAAAGTCAGCATATCAGATAAAAATTTTACAAGATTTAATGAAAATTGAAAGAATTTAAATTAAATTACGTCAAACCTCATATGAAAACGGATGAATTGTAAAAAGAAATCAACAGTGATCAGTCAGGTCTGTCTCTCATGGAGAGGAAATCCCGAACAGAAATGGATAAAAATTTACAAAAAAGTCAAAAGAGAAAATATAAACGAATTTATAATATTTAGGTTTAAACTTCTAAATAAGTCAAACTAAATATATATTATAATAATGTTGTAACTAATAAAAACTGAATACTAGATGTTAATGGAAATGTTATCAACAGTGATCAGTCAGGTTTGTCTCTCATCGAGAGGAAATCCCGTGTATACAACATTAGAGACCTTTATTAGCCATCCGTGATCCAAGAGAATTTTTTGAGGCTTCAGGAGAAAGATTCCCGTCTACAGATTTTTATATTGCACGAACATACGTTACAAATGCCGCATCATTCAACTGTTATATATTGAGTAAAAAAAATTTTATTTGTGTAGTTTTTATTTTTTTAAGACATTTGATAATATTTATAATAAAACTTCACAAACCTTTGTCATCACCAAAATATTAATAATATTATCACAGAAAGCCATTGTGACATATTATTAACATTGTTTTCAAAGATCGTACATTATTCTTCATTTACATTTTGTCCTGGGATTATGAAGGGTTTGGGGACGTCAATAATTCTGGTTTGATCTTTCTTTACAATTTCATCTGAATCGTAACATCTATTAAAGATAGTGTTCAGAGAACCAACCTAATTTAGCGTCAATCCTCCTTAAAGATTTCTTAATTCTTTAGAGACAACTGGTATTCTTGATAACTAGTCTCATAAAATTGTTTTGAAGTCTTTATTGTTTCTAAGTAATATTAAATATTCTCTAGAAGAGTGTTGAAAACAAAGAATTTCCTATAACTCTATATGATTTTACAATAACAATAAAAACGCAAATGAGAGTATTTTCTTACTGTTTCAACTGAATAACAATTTATATAGGGACCGGCAAAACAAATTTCGTTTTTTTCAGTAAGAAAATATCTGAAGATCAAATTTAAATTTTTTACGTAGATCATTAACAAGACTGGGAAGTTCAAGATTTAAATTTTAATAAATCAAATAGAGTTAGTTATATGATTTAGCCTGAAAGATGAAGGCAATCCAATGCGACATAAATTTCTTCGTTGCAACTCTAACACGAAATAACTTTTCGGCTTCCGAAATCCATCGCTTCCTTGTCGAAAGCTGGAGAGATGAGAACTTCATCAGCTTTCGGAGAGTCCAGCAGATTACCAACGAGTTTGCAGGAGAACAGTGAACACTTTATAATAAAGTCAGAAAGTAGATAAAAAATAAATTTAACACACAAACACAACATGTAGTAAAAAATTCATACACACTTCAAAATGCGAAAATTTTCAGATAAATATATAATTATATATATATATATATATATATATATATATATATATATATATATATATAATTTCCACGTTATAATTATATATTATAAACTTTAGTTTAAAATTAATTTTACTCACCTTTTAAGAAATAAATCTACAATATTTTATATTCTTTTCATAAAAATCTAAATAATCATTAAATTTTTTCTTGATATCAAGTTAGATTTACACGACAACTTTTATTATAAAATTTGCCATTCGGCTGAAATAGGAATATAACATGTAAATTGTTAATATTTACGGTTGAAGTGTAGAGAGTTTTGTAATCATTGAAATTATTTTTTTTTCAAATAATATATTTGTTCAAAATCTGCATGCATATACAAATAACTTGAGCATAATTAAAAGAATTTTAAAATATTTTAATCATTAAAACACAATTATTCCTTATCATTTTGTAACACTGCTTTTCTGACAGGTTGTGGTTAATGTAACTCGTATTTCATAAATATTTATAAATTCACTTAGAAATGTATATAGTACAGAATTGAACAGACGTCATTTATTCAATATAGGAAGATAGTGAGAGAGAATGGAGAAGAAAAGAAAAGGCAGAAGCTTTTAAAAAAGCTGAAACGGAAAGAATTTTGAAAGATGCTAGAAATGAACAGATGATGTATAAAGCAAAACAAGTTGCTATTCAAGCTGCTATTGACAAGGTTGATTTTGACAGAATGGTTAAGTAACTCTTCTCAAACTCACCTCAACTACTATTATATGTGATATGTAGAGCTCAATTGCAAGCTATTGAAAAAGAAAAATTAGAACACGATAAAAAGTTTGGTAAAATTGCCCAGTACACTCAGGATATAAAAAAACAAATTCACGAAAAAGAAAGACAGTTAATATTGGAAAGACATGAATTTTTTCTGGAAGGTGTCCGAATTCAAGAAGAATCACGACTGAGAAAGCTGAGACTTGAAGCGGCTAAAAATCGAAAATTCAACGAACTGAAGTATTTTTATTTTGAATTTTCTATTTTTTTTTGTAATTATTAAAATTATATGATAATATTTTATGTTAAAAATAAAATCAAAAAATGAATAATTAAAAATAATTTGCAAATAAATTAGTAAAATAAAAAAATAATAAATTATTTAATTAAAATAATTACAAATCGAATTACTTAAAATTATGATAAAATTTAAAAACGAGATCATATAGTAACTCTAGAACAGAGAATCTAAAATAAAAATAGAATTTATTAATTAAAAACTGCTAATCGGTAAAATCACATTTTTTCAACTTTGTTTTGTGTATATTTAAAATTTAATTAATCTTCATAAATTTCTCTAAGTATCAAAAATTTATCCGCTATTGCAATAGAAAAACGTGAAATGTTAAAAACTAAGATAAATTAATATGAATGGCTCATATACCTAGTCTGTAAGATATTATATGTATTTATATATATTTGATAAAAGAGGTACAAATAATTGTGGTTATGCAATTCGACTATGTGGTCAGATTACAAAGGTGGCTGAGTTCAATTGTGGTGGGATCGAGTTTCTTACATAGCTGTAATGGCAGCCAATTAATCTAATCTATTAGTAATAGCTTTGATGATCACTTTATAACTTTAATCTTTTTAAGAAATATAAACTAATTTATTAATTAAAAGTAGTAGATTTAATTGATAAACTAAATTCCGGAATTTGAAAGGCATGGTGAAAGTTAAAATAAAGTAATTGGGGTTTATTCGTATTTTTTGGGTCTTGAGGTCGGGCAATTTAATTTGCGAATGAGTAACGAACAGAGAGATCTATAGAAAAAGCGAAAAATAGTAGTTGAATTGCCATGGTGGTCAAAGAAAGAAACATTTAAAGAGGCTTTTTTAAATAGATTCAAGCGGTTTCCTGTAATGTCAACTGACTTTAATATCAAGCAAAGGTTGTTAGTGAAAATTGAAGCAGTTGTGATTTCGTCGAAAAACCTAAACTAATTGTGTTTTAATTCTCATTTTGGATCCAAAATACGAGGAATTCGATCATAACCTTTGCCCTATAGAATATTAATATTAACTAGGGCTTCCAATACTGGTGTGATTTTCTTTAATACCGTCAATGGCTGTGATACTATTCTAATTTCTACCGGTATTACTGAAACTATAAATAAAAAACGTAATATTTTCCAACAGAAACTTTGTCTCATTAAACAAAATCCAAAATAAAACAACAAATCTGAACTATAAATATTAGTTTTCTATATAAACGTGAAGTGAAATGAATCAGAAATAATAAACGAACAATGAAAATTCTAAATTTCATTCAAAGTTACCTCTAAGTTGTGCAGGTACGGGGATGCGCACTAATTTTTCGAGAATCGCAGTTATTTTTGTATTCCGCATGCAATCGGATTGTTCACCATTCTTATTTCATTTTATAAAACAAATATCAATATAATATGATGTGTTGTAATTATAGATAATATAAACCATGTAATAATTATTATTGATAATGTTTATTGTTTATTCTACATTTAACTTTATAAAATAATAAAAGTTTTCATTATTTATCAAACATTTATTTTATTATATTAATTTTATCATTTTTTAGTAATACATTCTTATTAATATTTAGAAATGAAATTTAATAATGTTTATAATAAAATGTCATTCAAAAAAAGTAGAACTCGCTCCTAATACAATATGAATACTAACAAAGATACACCAAGCGAAGTTGAGATAAATTACCTATAATATAAAAAGAAAATCAATAAATTTATAGCATATAAACACACCAACTCACCTTGAGGTTGCTTGTAAAATAGTCAATGAGACAAACCCTACACTATAGAAACAGAAAAAATGAGAGAGAAATAAAATAATGCACATTAACACAACCCATAATAAAACATGCATGCAAACTTTTAACATGTAGCCATCCGAAGTTGAAAAAACCCCTATAATAAATAATTTTATAGATATATTTGAGATAATTTTAGAAAGAAAAATGGCGGAAAAAATTTTTAATTTAAATTTTGAGGTTTTTGCTAGGAAATTTCGAGTAAATGAGGATATATCTTGATAAGATTTACCCTTAAAACTAAACTTAATTTAATATTTCATATATTTCTGTCGGAAAAAGCAAAACCTGAAATTCGAAAAAAGCATAAATTTTTAAATTATATTAGTAAGTTTTAAAAAATAATCATAAACCAAATTATTTTGTGTAGATAATCGATGATTTTTTACAAAATATGTATAAAAAATATAATTATTTAATGCAAATAATAATTTTTATAACTTCAAAAATAATTTAACTCACATTTTGTGAATAATATCCAAAAAAAATACATATTTTTGGAGATTAGTTATTGTTACTTGATTTCCTAAATATTATTTATAATAATATATATGAAATAGTTGATCAAAGTTATATTTAAGAGCTTGAATTATGATCATATTTCCTTATGAAATCATAATTCAACTCTTAAAATTTAACTTTAAGTTATATAACTATATAAAAAATAGCTTACTTAGCAGCCATTTAAAAATGGCTGAAATGAATTTATTTTTTCACAAAATAAATTCCGCCAAGTTGATTTATGTATCAACTTGAATTATAGCGGAATTTATCTCAATGGGGCTCGGTGTATGAAAAATCATTTCATTTTTCTGTGTTATTAAAATGCTTGAAGTGCAATTTTAAAGAGTATTTAGTAAAAGGTTTGTCATGTAAAACATGCACAAGCCCTCCTCATCACTTGCACACTTTAACATAAGTTTTGAACGTTTCTCTCACATACTTTTGTACCACTTAGATGAATTCATAATTGTATGCGTACTAAAATTAAAACAAAATATACTAAATTATCTAGGTATTTAAAATATTAGTAAAACATAAAAAAAATTAAATAAAGCAATAATATTTAATTAAATAAATAAACAAACTATCGAAAAAAAACTAATTGTTTTACAGTTAAGCTTTGAAATGAACTTGAAAATACAACTAGTAAATACATCTTGAAGTTCATCTAGTATAAATAAAAGGATTCGCCTTGGATGTAGTGGTATATGTTAAATAAATAATTGTAAGAAACGACTAAATGCAATTGTTGAAGTACTATTGGGCTACTTGCTCATCTAAAAAGCATTCTCAAAGTAAATCTCTGGAAAAGAGACGTCAACAATTCTGTAGAAGAAAATTTTGTTTAGAGAGTAAACAAACATTCCAAAATTTGAGAGTACTGTAAGCAAAATGATATTGGATTATGGTAAAACATTCAAAAGCAAGTAGCTGAAGAAATAATATCCTGCAAGAGCAGTGTTTCAAGATTTAACTAGACCTTAGATGAATTTAATGCCAATTGAAAACTGATTGTACATGAATATTAATGTTCATGGAGACTTGAAATTTGGAACATTGAGCTTGCTAGATTTTATGGAAAGTTGCCATTAAAAAATCTTACAAACTAAACTTTCGGCGTTTGACGTATCTAGTGAAGAATAAATGAATTTGATTGGTTAATTTTATTTTGAAAATCTTATATAAGTAGTTTAAAATAGTTTAAAATCATAAAATGAATAAAAGTAAATGGTTTTTATATCATTTAATTATTCATTAATTGTTTTTTATAGAAACCTCGGTTAGAAAAGAAGCTATCAAGTTAATTCTTGAGGAAAATTCCATAAATGCTATCAGTTTAAGCAGAAATTCACCAGTAATGTATTTACAATATTCAATGGAATATTTAAAATTTCCAATCATCTATTCATTTAGAGTAAGTATTTTTATTAAAAGTAATATTATTAATAAACTTTAATAGGAACCAACAACATTGAAACAAAGCCTATATAATCTGAAAGTTGGTGAAATTGGTGAAATTGATCGAAAAAATATAACAGAGTTATTACGAGCCATCAACAAAGATATTAGTTTTAATGAACAATTCACTTTTATGAATTGTGAAAAAGAATGTAATTATGAAAATAAAAAAGAAAATGAACATTTTATGATTAAAATAAGAATTTAAGGATATAAAGAAGGAAACCAGACTATTCGACCAATTTGGAAAATTATTGAAGCCAAATGTATTTAAATAAAATTTATTTAACTTTATTTGTCATAGTTTTTTATTATATTATTTTTAATTTTTGTGTTTAAATTAATAAAATGTTAATATTAAATTTAATTCAAAAATTATCATTTTATAATAGTAAAAATTTAATAGTACTTTGCATACCTGGTGATTACGTAAAACACACCCTCCCCTTGGAGTGGATAGGTTATAGTATACTATTTCCAATGTTTGATGTAACTCAGATTTTTTTTTATATGCGATTAATATATATTCGCTTAAAATACCTCAACGTAATATGTGGGGCACAATCACTAGGCTTCCTGCATATGGCGTAATATAAATCGTGACACAGTATCATTATTTGCTCTCCCACGTATATCACTACAGAAACTTAATTTGATATTTTTATATGTAAATAACCAAAGGGGATATTTTTTTATTGTAATTGATTGAATTATAAGTAATGCTACAAATTGTAAGTCTCGACATATTGCTTATAATAGTTTTATAATATTTATTTATTATTTATTAAAATAATTTTTTATTTGAAAGTTTATTACTAAAATTACAATACAAATTTTTATGCAAATAATTATCATTATTATTTTCTTTTTTAAAAAAACTAATAATTAATTTAAATTGTATTCTCTTTAAAAATTGAATTAAATAAGTTTTACGTTTAAAAACTTGACCAATTTAAATATTTTCTTTAAATTACGATCACAATAATTTATAACCAAAATACTACAATAATATTTTTTCTGTAATACCGGTGATACCGGTATTTTATCTACTCAGTGACGCGCTTCTTATAATTATTAAAATTATAGATTAATGAGTAATATTACAAGATTATTCATAATTATAAAGCCTACTTACAAACTTATACAATTATAAAAAAATAATTTATTCAAAAAGTTATATTATAATATATATATATATATATATATATAGAGAGAGAGAGAGAGAGAGAGAGAGAGAGAGAAATATTCATTAAAACGCCGTTAAAATTCCGATATACACCACGGTTAAAAAGAGACAGATGCACAAAACTTATTCTGACGGCAAATCTCTAACACATTTTTATGTAGTTCTTTGTAGCATAATATCTAAAAAGAGAATTTATTAGTTTACTAATTATTGATACAAAACACCTTCAGACACACTAACATCCAAGCACAATAATCAAACATCATAAATAATTTATGATCTTGAAACTACAATTTTGACCACTTATGTAATAAATTAATTTAATTTATTATACTATATTCATTAATTATCTTTCCTCACAACCACCTTCTCGCATTCTCTTTAAATCCATTTTTCCTTTACAATGATGTTTTAATTTTTTGTAACTCCAGGAACACACAATATGGTCTTTTATGTCTTTTAGAATTAAAGGCTGCTAACATTTTTTTTATTTCTAATAAAATTACATTTATACAGTATGATACCGTTTCTGTGTTTGAAAACATCATAAAAACCATTTATTTAAAATGATTTTAAGAACATTGTGATAATCATGAAACAGTAAGAATATTGGACAAGCTAGCACCCTGGGTTGGTATATAATACCAACATTTGTTATATTTAAATAAAATGAATATAAAACAAAGTAAAAAATTGAAAAAAATATGTTTTTATTCTCTCAATTGTATCTTATCTTTTGCGGCCAGCTCTATAATTGAATATGATATTTACAAAAATATGGCTCTTTACATCAGATTTATTGTTGGCTCATGTTTTAAGCGAATTTCTTTTTTTTAATTATTTTATGAGATTTACTATCATCCTTTTATTTTTTACGCTCTAATATATTTTCCATTCAAATTAAGGGTTAATAAATTACCAATGTTGTATCACTTTGTCAGCAAAGTGTACAATGTGTGCAAGTTATAAATTTATTAAGTAGGCTTTATAAGTATGAATAAATAGCTTTAAATACAGCGCCGTATCATGGCAGGGTCAGCAAGTGTAATCACACTGGGCCCCCTATGTTCAAAGAGCCCTTAAATTCGCAAATTGTTTTCTTCTATCTGGTATGGAATTCGGCCTAACCGAAAAATATTTAACTTCATAAGAAATTTTAAAAGAATATATTCATTATTTTAATAACAATTATATAAGTATTAAATTAACTATTTAATGTTTTAATTTTCTATTGTTAACTATTTAATATTTTAACATTTATTCTTTATCGTGATTTGAATTGTTTGAATTATATTGCTTGAATATATAACTTTACAAAAGAACTGGATCAAGTGTAGGTAATATAGTTTCAGTTCTTTTTACAAAATATGTATTTTAACTTGTTTCTTAAACTGTTTTTGTGACATTTTGTAACCACAATTAGAAATGTCGGAAAGATTTTATGAAGGCGGAGTACATAAAAGAGAAAAACAGGCACGGGAAGCAGCAAAACTTAAGTAGCCTTGCTGGATCATTAGATAAATTTTCCAAGCAAATTTTTTACACAATTTCGGTTACTAATTTTATTGAAATATGCTTTTTAAATAGCACATCACAATTTGAAAACAATAATGTGTTAGAAAATGATAATTAGAGTGTAAAATTTAGACTTTTTAAAAAATATTTACACAATTATTTCAAATGTGAATAAGGCAAGTTAAATCAGGCAGAAGAATTTGAAATATATGGCATATAGATGATAGACGGAAAATATGCGGGTATAGTTTGCGAGTTATATGCGGTATATATAATATTTAATTTAAAAATAAATAATATTTTAAATTTAAATAAATTCAAAATGAATTTTAATAATAATTTTTTTAATTTGTATTTTAATTGATAATGCCATTGCGATTATCAAAATATATCGTTAAAAGCATTTATGAATAAAAAAATAAGTGTAAGTTTGTGTTTGCATATAAATAAATTTTTTAAATTTATTTAAGTAAATCATAAAAAGATTTTATTAATATTTGAAGAACTTGAAACAATAAATGGATAAATGATAACGGAAACTGGCTTAAATTTCAGAGAGACTGAATAATTTATTTTACAATATTTATTCGTATTTTCCATTATATTTAAAAAGAGAAAATTATTCAGTCATGACATTTTAAAAGTTCCTCCAAAATAATTGTATATTAATTACTAGAAATGCTTTTGATATTTAAATATTGCATACAATTTTGTGCACTTCTATTTGGTGTAACACAGTTATTTAATTTTTATTTTATAATATTTAGTTAAGTTACTTTTTAATCTCAATTAAAGTGAATTAATAAAGTTAAATGTGTAATTATTTATAAAAAATAAATTAAAATTTGTGAAAATGAGGTAAAGTTATTTTAAATTAATAAATTTTACTTAAATTGTTTTCACAAATAAAATAACTCAGTTGTTACATTCAAAACTATTTTCCAAAAAATTTTATATTAATTATTAAAAATTCTTTTGATTTAATCATATAATTCTCTAAGTATGTGAGTATGCATGTTAAGTAATATTTGAAATACATTAACGTAAACTATTTTCTGACCTACTGGCTATTAGCTACCGTAACTTCAAATTAGTTTAATTTACAAAAATTTTTAAAAATGATCTTTTTTTCAACTTAATTAAAACATACAATATTGATTAGGAGTGTTTTTTAACGGTAAATATTGATATTTTCAGAAGGACAAATTTCATTCTTCATACATTCCATTTATGTTAACATACTAAATTTATTATTTTAAATTTTTAAAACGTTTAACATTTTTACACCCTACTTTTAATTTGTTAACTTGATAATACTATATTCAAATTAAAAATATTGTATGTTTTAATAATATTGAAAAAAGATCAGTTTTTGAGTTTATAGTTATTATTTAATTTTTTAAATATATACTCATATAATATAAAAATTATTTACAATTTTAAACTCATTTTGTATATTAATCGTCTACTTATATTTTATCAGTAACATATTTGAAATATTTTAAATTTACTTGTGATCGAATATATTTTTATATTAATAATCTACTTATTATGTGTTTCATAATTTATCTTATTTGGATATTTTCTGAGATTCTTTATTATTTATGTATCGTTGATCAAGATCAACTTATATATTTAATGTTGTACGTCCATGGCAATAAATTAATTACAAATTACAATTTCAACAAATATTTGAAAAGAATGAGAATTTTAATCTTCATGGTTGGAAATGAATACAAATATTTGAATTCCCTATACGATTTGCCGAAAAATTAAAATTCTGATTCCCGGGAATTTCTTCATCAACACCATTTAATTAAAATTTGTAATTTTATATAAAACTATGACAATTTTTTTATTCTAAAACCCCAATTTAAAAAAAATGACAATTATATTTGTTTTTTTTGTTTGAAAAATTATTTTGAGTTATCAATTTTGATAAAATTTGTTCATGTTAATTTAAAATGGTGCAAAGAAAATCGAGTGAAAACTGATAAATAACAAAATTTATAAAAATTCAGAATTAATAAATTATTTAAAAATGTAGAAAAATTAAAAATTGGTATATTCTGCGGAAGACAGGTATCTGCCGATAGAAAATAATGAGACCAATACAATTACAATGATATATAATCAGTGGGGTTTTCCTAGAAAAAGATATGCAAAGAATTCAAACTAATTATAAATAAATAATTAATTAGTTATGCTGAAACCCAAGCGATAATAATGAGGTCAACCTTTCCTTAAAAGGTCAATAATAAAGTGAACAATATTTCCCAGGGAGAATGATCCCATAATAATCGCTAATTAACTAATCATTTTGTGGTAGGTTTCATGGACGTCAGCAGAATGTTTTCCAGGGGTGCTCAATCTTTTTTTCTACAGATGTATCTAAAAATAAATGCCATACTTTTTCATATAATGCACAGTAAAAACACCAAAACATTTTCTAGACATTTATTTACATACTGCAAGGAAATGTTTATGGGTTTTTTATGGTTTAAGGTTTAAAGTTTTGTAATAGACTGGACTAAATTTTATTTTGCAAACCCCTTATAAAAAATAGAAAATACGATTGATTTAATTTAAAGTTAAGTGTGAAATATTTTTAATGTCGCGTCCATGTTGCATAATCCGGGATATTTTAAACGACCAGCAAAAAAACTAGATAAACTTGGAAATTCCCGGGGAGCGACTGCCCGCCTTTGCTCCCATCTGCAGACCGTATGGTAGATTTAACAAAATCTGAAAGAAAAAGTTTAATATAAAAAGCAGAACCAACATTAGTCAACACAGGGTTCATCAACCGAACATGGGTTATATACAAATGACAGCAAAAAAGGACTTATATTCCGGGTAAGGAGATGTATGGGGCTTTAAAAACTGTTATCAGTGAAATCCCAGCTGATCCATCCCAATATTAAAATTGTAAAATGACTTTTTCTGTATTTTCCACGTTTTAAGGTGGGAGAAACAAATTTTAAATGTCATTTTCTTTTAAAACCTTTTGGGTAGCAGCTTTAAACAACTTTTCATGATCAGGTAATTAGGTTATTAATTGATAAGGGATAAATCATCAAAATATCTTGTTTATTACCAGAGATATTATAAAAAAGGTTGTTAAAGTCATTAGTTATCTTGTATTTAATAGATCAGTTACACATAAATGACAAAAACTAGTTCATAAATTTAATTAATTTGTTTTTGGGCTTCCAACCATTCTATAGACTTCTGATCAATTTAATATTATTTTACTTGTCTTCCCAATCAAATATGCCACCGATTACCACTTTCCCCCGAGAATTATCAATTCTTCTTTTTTTCAAATTTCAATTAATTTTAATTGATTCTTATGATTTTGAAATTTTATATTTTATTTCTTGTAATTTATATAACCCCAAAAATATGTTTCTATTTATTTATGTTTGATGTAAATGAATTTTAAAAATGTCATAAATAATATAGTTTAACATGAAAATAGATGTTTCGAAATAATAAATTTCTAGATATTTTTCAATGAGAAAAAGGCGAATTTTATGAGTAAAATTAATTTATTTTATAGAAAAGCTGGAATTCCGGAAATTTATCTAACGCAACTTGATAGAAAATTAAAATTTACAGAGAAAAATCCAATTGTAGAGTGAAGTTATATAGTTTATGTAAACACGAATGAAAAGCATAGGAAATATATAATATTTCCCTATTGAAGAATATTTAGGCTAATATCGTATAATTTTATGTAATTTTTATTTGATCAAGTATTAATTAATAAAGTTCCTCTTGCAGAATGCAAATGAAATGCTTTATCAAACCTAATTGTTTATGAATATATTTTTGATTATTCGAAATTTAAAATATTTCATGTTTGTTTTTATGCACTGACTAACATGTTGTGACGCCGCGCTCAAATTTACACTGAGAAAAAAGGCATTTGAAAACAAACATTTTTGAGAGAAATATTAAAATAATTGAGGAGTTTTAATTCTGAAAATTAAAACAAAAAATTAGAAACTTCAGTTGTTCGTAAGACTTCATTTCTTTCTTATTTTTTACTCTTTTCAATAAAAATATATTGAATGGTTTCAGATGGTGATGGAAAGTTTTATTTTATAAGCCTCTGTTTATCTTTATTTATTTTTTAATTTGCTAGAATATCAATTTATAAATCTAATGTTGATCACCTTTTCATATACGACGGAAATAAAACTTTGCACGCAGATGTACTTCAAATGACAATACAATAATTTAATTTTAAAGGCAGTAAAAACATAGAAACAAGGTTATGTTAGTTTATTTCACAATGTTTTTATGTCATTGTATATTTGTGGTTGAAATATGAAATCAACAGTTGCTGAGTCCAATCGTGTCTTGATATATTAATACCAACGACAAATTCTCTATAGTTTCAATATTTGTTGCCTATCACAATTACAATCGATTTGATTTTTCTAATGCAAATATTAACCTTTCAAAACTTTATAATCCGAAATTACGACACACAATATATAATAGTTCAATTAATATCTGCCAAACTGCTTCTTTAATTGAAAATCTTCAACATATTCGTATCACTCAATGGAATCCTTTAGTTTCTATATCTGTAACAATGTCTAACTATTTACTTGTAGGCCTTCTAGAAATTCTTTACTTATCCAAATTGGTGTCTTTTTTTTATATTTTGCCATCTAATGACACTTGTAAACTATTGTCTTGTTTTATGGCATATTCTGTTGAATACTCCTCATTTCCGTATTATCTCTGAAGCTGTTGAAATAGGATATTTCGTTTTCTTCCCTTTGTATTTTTTCACCTGTTCTATTAATCGATTTATTATCTCGCAAACTCTTAAGATAAAGGAATTCTGTTCCCAATTCGGTTTTGCTTTCCTCTTATTTATTACTGTTATTAATTCAGAACAACTTTGACTTATTTTTTTGTTATTTCTGTTCTCAATTTTCATTTTTTGTCAGAGTTCTGGAACGCATACTTAGCATAAACGATTTATACATTTTCCTCTCGATTATTTTTTAATATGTATGTATCCTTAACTATATTTTATTTAAGCATAATATAGGTTACACACCAAAAGATTACATACCAAAAGACATTTCTACTAACTAAAAATGAAAATAACATTTATATATTTTTTGTGACTCATTGTGTGAAGAAACAAAACTTTATCCATCTTGCTATCCACGCGGTGCGTGAAATATGTTCTAATGTAAAAGTGGTATTGTTTGTAAAGTGCAGACATCTACGCGCGGTAGAGAAAAAGATCCGTATTCATAAGATCGCTTTTAGTGTCCTTTGAACAGGAAAGAGTACGTTTGCCATGGAAGTCTTAATTCTCTCTACGATTCAAAAGATATGACACACCGTCAATATTTTAAATTATATTTTTCATGATATGATATTGAAATTATCAATCACAATATAGAAACATATATGAAGTTTGGTTTGTTAAAAAGAGTGTCTCTTGATTTTTCCACCTTGGGACCTACTTGGTTTTAAAGTCATGAGTCGCCTTTATTTTTGTGTATTCATATAATCATATAAAAAGTATACCTAGATATTTATGTAGAATTTTGTGTTCTTTTTTCTGCCTGAAAATAAGAAATTATATTTTACCTTAATTACAGTAAAACTAACTTCAACCTATTACACTTCCTATCTTGGGTAGACGAATTTAATTTTCTAAACTAAACTGTTGATGTTGATTTTGTTTAAACGCATCAGAAACAAAAGATAAACAATAAGATATCCTTAAATCGAATATGCCAATACCTAAATAAGTACTTTAAAATCCAAAAAATTACAATTAAAATAATAACATAAAAATAAAAAATAATATTAATATATGAAAGAAGTTTAGCTCAAATTGAAACACAAAATAATAACTGTAAAAATCAAAAACAAAGAAAGTCAATAAAATTATGGTAAAAATAAAAACGTAATAAAATAAAAAGAAAGGGACTTAGAAAGAAGTGTAAAATATAAAATCATAAACTGGAAAATTAATATTTGAAAATTAATATAGAAAATTGAGAGAAATCTATGCAAAGTCCAGCATTATGTCTAAAAAAGAGAAAATGAAATAAAATAAATACAATAGGAATAAAATAGATAAAAGGAATAGAAAGAAATTAGCACTGAAAATAGAAAAATAAATTATTTGTAAATTAAATTTTTAAAAATTACGCAAAATTCACTATGACTTGAAATTAAATTTTTTTTAAAATTTGAAATAGTGTAGAAAATCAATTAAAATCAAGAAAATTAAATTTAATTCTATCTATTTTAACTTTACATTCAACCAATCAATCTAATTTTCCCACAAAATTAATTGCCTATTCCCCGACAGATGAGACGCTTCGCCTCCCTAGAAACCCCATTATAACCCTAAGAACTAGATATTTAAAAATCTTCAGAAAAAGTTAGTTTTCTACAAAATATTCCAAGCAAATTATAATAAAATTCTCAACTGTTGAGAGCCTATCGTTAATTCTTCACTGATTTCCCTAATATAATCAAGCAATGATATCCTTTCCTCTAAATAATCATATTTTTCTGTAAACTGTACGATATAATTCATGTAAATTTCATGTAAAATTTTATTTACTAAATCACTAAAAATCCCCATTAAGTTCTAAAATACAATAAAACTATTAAAATAACCTTGTAAATACTTAACTCACTTAGGTAAACCACATATCATCACCAAAAATAACCCCATTAAACTTTATCATTAAATTTATAATTTATTTATTTAAAATTAATTCAATTACCTTATTTTTTATTAATATGTTCGCTCTTAAGGGTATATTATTAGTGATTTTCCGGTAGAATATTCATATTAAACCGGTAAATTTGTATAATATTTTAACGCTATAGAGCAGCGGTCGGTAACCTGCGGCTCCGGAGCCACACGCAGTATTTATTATTGGGCTCCGTACATTATTAAACATTTAAAAAAAATTTTCACTCAAATCCGGAGATAATTTCCATTTTTACAGAAATATAAAGAAAAATATAACAGTTTCATCGATGTTGAATTTTTCCGAGGCATTCCTAAGAAACTTAAAGAAACCTTGCGATATCGATTTAAAGACTTTAGAAAGCACAAATCAACTTTTAAATTAATAATAAAACCTCTTGAAGCTGATGTAAATAATAAAATTTTTCATGATTACCTTCAATAGTTCGAGCTCAATTCGAGTTCCAGTTAATGGATTCAAAATCTACGGATATGTGGACTAATAGATTTATCAATCTTAATAGTGAAAGAAAGAAAAACTTATTGTCTTCGTAACATAAGTGGTCAGACTTACTTAATATAAAATATTTTGACAAAACTGTATTTGATAGGTGAAATTGTCTTCCAGAGGGCTATAACCAATTTAAAACATATGCCTTTGGTCTTTTGATCATATTTGGTTCGACGTATATTTACGAGCAAACCATTTCAAGCATGAATATAATAAAAAGTAATATCAGAAGTTCCCTGAACGATGAAAATCTTGAATCTGGAATAAAATTGGAAATTACTAGATACTCGCCCAATATGCAACAATTATTCAAGGATAAGCAAGAACAGAAATCACATTGATAAAAAATAAAATCTTTACTTTGAGTGTTTTATATATATTTTTTAAATTTATCAGGAAATCTAGTATTTATTTCTAAAGTATTTATAATTTCTAAGGATTTATTATCATACGAATTTACACTTTTTGTTTTTATTATTATTGTCTAATTACCGAATATTTGTATTTTACGTGTATTTCCGTAATAATAAATTAGTCGGAGATATTTTTTAGTGCTGCATTTGTAAAAATAATCATAGTTATATTTATATTGTGAATATACATTGTGAGTAAAACCCAATAATATAATATTTAGATATTATTATAAAAATAAAAAAAATTGTATCGCTCTTTATAAAAAAAATTATTTTCTTTGCGGTCTTGGCTCCTTTTCTCTAAAAGGTTGGCGACTCCTACTACAGAATACTGACACGCAACGTAATTTTAAAGCAAAAGTGGGCACTGACTATCTAATTCCAAGAAAAATAGATTTGCTTAAAATTATGCTTCAGATATATAAATTTTAAATTATCACAAAAATAGTATATAATAAGAAAAGTATAATTAAAAGTGTACGGCGTAATCAAAATTTAATAAACTATCAAATTTTGTTAAGTTTGATTAAATAAAACAAATAAAAACTATTTACAGAACTAAAAACTGCATTTTAAATGTTCATGTCAACGCTCTATATATAGTATTGTTGAAATTTTATTGTCCGTCCGTTTCTGAACTAATGTGAATGCGGCGTTATTCATTCAGTAGTACCAACTATACAAGTGAAAAATCATAGTTTTCTTTTGGTTTTTTTATTCAATTACAAAAGGAAATTTCGTGATCGGTTTGTGTAGATTAAGTTAATAGAATTCAAATAAAATTTGAACTTTAAAATTATTTTTATAGTAAAATATTAACCTCTTAATGCTAGGCTTTTTTTTAAAAAGTATTTTAAAAAAATCAGGTTTTTTTAAATGTTTTATTCAAAGTTTATTAAAAAATTAAATTTCATTTTGATACGATATGATAAATATTAGTTTTTAAATAAAACGATACGTTCATACATACACGCAAATGTGAAAAAAATATAATAAAAATGAAATAAGGAGCACAAAAACACGACCGATCTCAACTGTAGGCAAGTTGAAACCAGCGAGCGTCACTCCGGCTAGCAGAAATTGGAATGCATGACTCGTTCAAAAGCATGAAGCGGTTAAACCAAAAGTATTAACTTGTGTTGTGAAAGAATAAAAAAGTAAGAAAATATAAATATGTTGATTTTTTGGTGTTGGTGATATTATAGTTGTTTTATTTAATATAACCGGCTATTTTAATTTAACTTGAGAAATAAAGAAGCGTTATTGTAGTTAAAAAGTACAAATACCTATTATCATTAAAAAAAATATATGCAAAACTTCTTTCATATTTAATTTTGGTTATTTAAATTTTATATGGTTATTATTTTTATTATGAGTTTAATTATTTTGCTCTCAATTATTTTTAGTGGTTTTTATTGGTAAATTTGGTTTTTAATGCATATTAAGTTTCTAAAAATTACCAGAAAACCGGTAAAAATGTAAAAAATACGTAAATAACTGTTTTATAAAATCCTGGTATAATTATTACCACTAATCGCTCTCCGACGATACCTTTCAATAAATATATGATATTATTTACTTGACATGCAGATATAATTTCATTTGTGGAAAAAGTACTCTCAGATAAAAAGTATAATCGTTAAAGCAAATTTTCATTGAATGAAACATTGAAGACATTCTCATGGAAATCCTCATTAGAATAGAAGAAGAAATGAAATAGTTGAAGAGAATGAGAAAGCTATTTAAAAAAGAAAGATTCATTGGACAATTCCTTGAAGAGTGAAATAAGTAAAGCTCATTATGTTAGAAATCACTTATTGAAGAAGGAATTGCTTGCTGGAAAAGGAAATTACTTGCTTAAGAGTGAAGTAGAAATTTTCATTCAGCTGTAAACGTTTAATGAAGAGCGAAATACATACAAATAAGAGGGAACTGCTTATAAAAAGGTGGAAATGCTTGGTAAAAAAAAGAACTTTTTTGAAAGAGTAATATTAGCATTATAATGAAATTTATATTGTCTTAGAGTTTCAATAAAAGTCACTTAATTAAGAATATAACCTTTATTTCTCTCTGATATTTCCAGTCAATCATTCCTACAGAATTTCTTTACATTTTATTTTTTAATTTTCCTACAGAATTAAATTAAATAATCCAATAATTTTCAAAGCTCATCTGTGGAATGCTTTCTTTCGGGTTTGTATATTTTTTACAATATTATTTATAAACTTATAACTATAATTAATAATATTTATATATTACGAAAACATACCTGTCAATGAAACCAAACGAGTTATATACATTTTGATTAATTCTGATTCAATCAGAAACTCTGAAGCTAATAATGTTAAAAAAATATTTTTGAAAAAATATAATTTATTTATTACAATTTACTAAATTATTGATAAAATTGAAAAAACAGCTTTTGTCCGATTTTTTCGCTCAAACAGTTTTTCTCTAATGGAATCCTTGAAAGTGAAATAAAAGACAATTTCTCCATAAATATTTTGCCGCTGGGATCCGGAAATCATATTTAAGAAGCCTCAGACGGCAGAGAATGCCCAAAAGTCATCATGCAAAAGTTTGTCAATAAAAATAAATCATTGTGTTTTATTAAATATTTATTTTACTATATTACTTTTATTTTACTCGAGTAGAGTAGGTAGTTAGGGGGGGAGTTCGCGATGGATTAAATTACGTAATGACGTAATTTAATCTCGAATAATTATGTAATCAAGATAATTAATTTTGTGTTCGCATCTTTTTTTGATATACTTTTTTGAAATTATTTTTAGAATTTTTTGGCGCATTTTTTTAAATTCAAATGTTTGGCGCATTTTTAAGATATATTTTCTGTTGCAAAATTTTTAATGTTCATTTTTATTGTAATTTTTTAAATGTAATAATATTTTTAAATGTAATTTTTATTGTAAGTTTAAGTTATAATTTTACAATAAAATTTTAAGTGTAATTTTTTTAAGATGAAATTTTTTAAGTTATAAATTTTCTTGTAATTTAAAGTGTTATTTTTTTTAAGTTAAATTTTTATACTTGTTTTAAAAGTTGAAATTTTTCAAAGCAATTTTGAGTTAACAAAATGAAATTTTCAAAATAATAATAAAAATATTTCAACAACATTAATTCAACCAATTAAATAATTAATAAAAATTGATTCTCAACAAATAAACGCATAAAAATAAACACGTAAAAAGATCAAATAAAAAATTTATTTAATTTACATCGTCACAAATAATCTTATAATAAACTCTTCTTAGTTCTGCCAACAAAATATGGACAACTTCTTTCTTCTTGTAGTCCCTACAGTATCTGCATCTAAACGGGCAAGTCAACATTGAGGGATCTGCACAAACAATGCAGTCATCTAAACATTGCAAACCAGATCCTTGAACCGATTCGTAATGCATCAGTACGATTTCTTCGATGTTGATTCCTGTTATTTGATAAATCCGTAATAATGTTTCGGTTTTCGAAAGCAAAAACAATCAAGAAAAATTAATAAATTATTTTTATTTAAATAAAATTTAATTGTTATTTAATATTTATAACAACTTATTAATTCAAAATATATTATCCACTGAATAATAAAATGATACACATAAAAATCAAAAAAAAACACATAAAAATAAAGTCAAAAACAAGATCATTTTTAAACTACAAAATTTATTAATAAAAATCTTCTTCATCATCATCGGTGAACTGAACATTGTCTATGTCTATGCATTCTTCCTCAATAATAGTTTGCAGAATTTCATCAGCTGCAATTTCTTCATCAGCAACAATTTCTCCGACAATTTCTTCACCAGTAATAAAATCTCCAGATACTTTTTTAGTGTTTATGTCGATATATTTTTTAAAAATAGTAGACTGTTTGAATCTTACTGCACGATTAACATGAGTAACATTAACACCAAGATACAAGTATAATTTTAATAATTGCTTTTCAAATCGTTTTTCAAAAAAACTTTCATGTAATCAAGTAAAGTCCTACAATTAGTACCATCCCGAATTATCTGGGCTTTTTCATATTCAGCCTCAGTGATACATTTCCAAATCGGTGGTAACTCATAAGTATTGTGAAGAACATCTAAAGTAGTTGCAAAGTTGTGCGGAAAGATCCCCTTTTCATCAACTATAGTTCCCGTAAAAACAGATCGAGTGAGAGGTAAAGTCGTCAATGTTTTAACCGCTTTTGCTAAAGAGTCGTTTACAAATTTATAAGAATTAATAAATCTCGCGCTAATATTTTCCAAGTGGACAATTAATGAAATAGATTTTTCAGTTGTTATTGTGATACATCCTAAAGCCCAATTTTTAAATTTACTCAATCCATATTTTAATATGTGGTGCATATCATATCCCTTTAAATTGTTGAAAAGAATGGGTAATACTTTGTTTATTTTTCTATTAATATTACAGCCATTGCAAGCAGCACCCAAGTATTCCTTAGTAAAATGATCATGATCTTTCACTGGATCAACAATGTCTTTCAAACAAAGATAACATTGTATACAAGTATCAAATTGATTCTGTTGTAGATTCGTTAATTGTTTAATTGTTTGTCTTTCTATTTTATAATAATACGATAATACTGTATGCTTTGTTATATTTTTTCTCCTGGTTTTAAAAACTAATCCACACAATCTTCACCTATAAATTCTTTATATATTATACTCCCATCAAAATTTATTAATGAAAGACCGGCAGAAATGAGTAAATGTATTTGATGGTGCATATCATCTTTGGCAAAACAGATTCGAAATCTACATATAAAAACATATGGTGGGGTTACGGTTTTGGACCAGTAGGTAGATTTAATGAACTTATTTTCTGGGAAAGTATATAAAGTTGTTCCTAACTGATTTATCATACATAATATCTCATGTTTGTCCAATGCATCCTTATATTTAAAACCGTTCAGACATCTATGACACCATAAAGATTGAATTCTTAATATATTATTATTTTTACTTCGACAATTCATTAAACTATTAAGCGATGTTATTCCTATTTAATAATAATTTTCTTTTTTATTTAATAGTAATAAATTAATAATTGTTCCTTCTGTAACTTTGGACCTGTAAATTATATTTAAAAATGGATGTTTTAAAGCAAAGTCGCTATGTACAGGTTTTTTTGTTTTGTCATAACTAAATACATTTATTATAAGTCCTTAGTTGTTTGCTTAAAATTTTCTAATTCCATTTAATTTCATGGGCATATCATTCGGGTCATAATTTAATTCATTTAGATATTTAGTATAACTATAACTATTATTTCTATGGCCATAATCAATCTCATCTTTATTAATTATTGACAACACACTGTAAATAAAACATAGATTATCAGTATTTTTCACATTTATTAAACACTTTATTACTTATTTTTATATTACATATATTACTTATTTTTGTTACAGTAAAGTGAATTTCTGTTATTTTTCTAATAACCCAACTACTCCCAAACTCAGTTATTGAAAATATTTTTTCATTTAACTTTTGTATTCCTTCGTCAAAGAATGATTGGGTAAGTAGTCTTGCACTGTTCTTTCTCGTCTTTCTCGAATTCAATTTCTATTCCGAATTGAATTTTCACATATCCTAGTTTCTCTATTGTTTCTCTTAACTTATTAATTAACTCTACTGGAAAAAAAAATAATTTCATTAATGTTCAAGTCGGTAGTATCTATACTAAGTATTTGATGAGTCCCTCGTAAATCACTTTGAATTATTGGTACATTTCCACCTATTTGTACAATATTTTCATTTCGCCATATGTTTTCAAGCTTTTCCATTGATCCATCCCATGAATCCAACGATTTGATATCTTCATTTAAGTCATCCCAAATACTATTTATAGGATCTGTTGTAGGTTTGCTAATGGGTTCACTTATAGGATTACTTAATGAGGTAATTTGGGTGCTGTTTAATTTAATTTTTTTAATTGAGGTTGGGATTTCAATAGTTGCAGTCTTTTAAATAATTTAATATTTTTAACATGAAATTGACGCAAATGATTTTTATGATGATTATAAAAGTATAAATATGGAATGGGCTGGCAAGTTATGCATACGGGGCATATAAAGTAAATGGATTTATGGTATTTTGACCATAATACTCTTCCATTTTTTTGTGACATTTTTTATTTTGATTTTTTAATTGACAATAAATGCACAATTACAGAGCATCCAATCAAAAAATTTTATTAACTATAAATGAAAATTAGATTTTGGATGAAAAATCAAGAATTTTGAAAATATATGAAGTACTTCTAGAAGAAAATAGTACAGCTGTTATTGGAATGACATGCAAGCCTCCTGTTCAATACCTTCAATACAGTATGAACTATTTAAAGTTTCCTATTACTTATACATTCAAGGTAAATTTTTAATTTAATTTAACTTGATTAATTATTTTTATGAATCAGTTAATTTAAAAGCTTATGAGAACAATATTCAGATTGGAAATATAGAAGATGAAGATAGAAAAAAGATTGCAGATATTCTTCATTTGATGAACAAGGATATGGTTTCTAATGAGAAATTTTCCTTTATTAATTGTGAAAGTAAATTGAAGGAACAAGTACAGGATAATAAAAAATACAAAATCCAGATAATTATTCAAGGAGTTAAGATTAACAATTCTATTATCAACTTATTTGGAAAATCAAAAATGTTGTTGAGTAAATATTTTAAAAATTATTTTGTGTGTAGTTTTTATAAAATTTGTTTTATGTATTTTGTTGAGCTTTATAAAAAAATTCGAGCAGGGATCTGATATATTTTCATATAAAAAATAATATAATAAAATATTATATAAAAATCAAGGGGTCTGCCCTTATTTTCAAATATATATATAACATTAAAAAAATTTGAGCAGAGGTCTGCCAAATTTTCATA
Source organism: Schmidtea mediterranea (assembly GCA_022537955.1). NCBI lineage: Eukaryota > Metazoa > Platyhelminthes > Tricladida > Dugesiidae > Schmidtea > Schmidtea mediterranea. Next base: position 23,887,559 of record CM039680.1, on the reverse strand, counting down.
TAAAAAAATTAATTATTAAAATATATATATATATATATATATATATATATATATATATATATATATATATATTAAAAAATATAATAATAAAAACAATAAAAACGAACATTTTCGTTCATTAATTGTAAATTTATCGTTAGTCTTTTCACAATCTGATTTCACTAAATTTGAAGATAATTTGGGATAATCTAAAGTATATTAAATTAGTTTATTAAAAATGAAAATCTTACTTAAATTATAATTTCCTCCATTGAATTGTGGATAGATATTATTAAGACCTAAAACTAAAATTAAATCAATTTAATCAAAATTACAATCTTACTTAAATTGTTATTTTGATATCCACTTACAAATTGAGGATAATTCATGTAACCTAAAAATAAAATTTAATGAAATTATTAAAAAATTAAAATATTACTTAAATTTTAATTTTGTGGATAAATTCCATTATTTTGCTGATTTACTAAATTATCTAAATTATAAAGTAAATTTGAATTAATATAAAATTTAAATTACTTGTTCCAAATCCGTAACTAAGGTTATTGTTGATATTATTCATTCTTGATATCTTAATAAATTACATAATAATACTAAATTTTAAAAAAAAGTACACTTACAAATTTGACTTTTTGATAAATTATAATAAATTCTTAAAATGTATATCATTATATTCAAATGTGTGTATTTATTTTGTCGATCAATCAAAATCAACACACCCACACAAAAACATGCACACACACCTATATCAATCAACACACACTACCAATCAACAAAATCACAACAAAACACAACGATAGAATAAAGATTTATTTAGAGAACAATTAATTTTTCATTGATTTTAGCCAAGCTAAACAATGTTGGTCAAAAGTTTTTGTCAATAGATTTTGATATCGAATTCGATTATATTCAATTAGCATCAAAATTGATTCTAGTTTTGATATCAATAAAGGGGGATAATAGAAACCCATCGGATCAAATACATATATTTTATCCAGTTTCACATAAATTGCGAGCCAATGTTCTCCACCGAGATTAGATGATTGAGTATTTACAATCAAAGCTTTGTTGATATTGATATATGGAATTTTGTCCAAGGTGAAAACACCAATGAAATTCCCAACTGGAAAACCTCAACATGTAGTGGATAGAAGATGAAAATACCCAATCTTATTCTTCCAGAGTGGAAAATGCAGGATAATGGGTTGCAAGAGACCATTACCGGAAGGGGATCTCAAGTATCAGATTCATGATTTACAAATTCAATCATTATCTTTGAATATTGATAGGGGTTGTCGAATAAACTTGTATGATTTGTCTACCAAAACAGAAAACATTTACAAGCCAGAATTTTTCCTGCATTAAAACTTGTCAAGTATAATCCACTATGTGTGAATGCATTTGCAAGCGAATGTTGACATGCCCTTTTAGATGCAAATGCTGTAGGGACTACAAGAAGAAAGAAGTGGTCCATATTTTGTTGGCCTTTTATGTGTTTATTTTTATACGTTTATTTGTTGAGAATCAATTTTTTATTAATTTTTTAATTGGTTGAATTAATGTTGTTGAAATACTTTTATTATTATTATTATTTTTAAAAATTTCATTTTGTTAACTCTAAATTGCTTTGAAACATTTCAACTTTTAAAAACACAAGTAAAAAAATTTGACTTTTAAAATTATACTACAAAAATTTTACTTTAAAAATTAAGCTACAAAAATTTTACATTAAAAATTAAAATACAAAAATTTACTTTAAAAAAATGTATAAAATTTAACTTAAAATTACAAGAAAAATTATAACTTAAAAAAATAACACTTAAAATTACAATAAATATTACATTTAAAAATAAATTACATTTAAAAAACTACAATAATAGTTAACATTAAAAATTTTACAACAAAAAATGTATATTAAAAAATGCACCAAAATTTGAATATTTAAAGAATGCGACAAAAATTAAAATTTTAAAAAATGGGCCAAAAAAATCGAAAAATAATTTCAAAAAAATTTATCAAAAAAAAGATGCACACACAAAATTAATTATCTTGATTACACAATTATATAATCAAGATAATCCGTCGCGAATCCCCCTCTATTTTTATTATGCAATGGTGTGTGGAGGCAGTGTCCTCCTGACTACCTATTGAGTAGTGATCTCTTACTTTCAAAATTATATAAAAATTAGAATTATGTAAAAACGAAAGTTGTTGAATTTTTTAATTAGCAGATAATTGTTATAAAGCAAATGGTGTTTTTAATTTTTTAACGAATAAAATTTTTTTTAATGGTTTTCTGTTGAATTTTAATGGATTTTGGGAATTATTATGATTTTCTAGAAATTATTGAAGAAATGAGGGTAAATCTATTATTTTAGAAGTACTTAATTTCTTGATAATTTAATAGATTTAACTTGATTTTAGGATTATTTTAAATAAAAAATTATTTTAGGAACAAAATGTTTATGAAACATCTATTTAAGATAATTATTTACCAATTAGAATCCAATTTGACTGATAGATTTTGAATAGTAAATGATAATTTAATTATAAATTTATGATCTATTTAAAAAAAAGTTGCCTTTATTCGTTGAAAGCATCTAAAGCTTTTCAGAAGTTTATTTGGTATTGATTAATGTATTTTACAGTAAATTACAACCATCTTTTGGAATATTTGAAGACACAGAGACAATATTTTATTAAAATTTATTGGTAATTATACACGGTTTTATTAAACATTTATCGATTTCAGTTGATTTTTAAAAATATTTTAGTGAAACTTAGTAAGAATAAAATATCTTTGAGATAAGGGGTCAATTATTTACTTTCATTTTTAATTTTATTGATTTCATGAATATCAATCATAAAGTAATATCATTTTATTGATTTTCCAATTTATTTTAATTATTTGATTAAACAAATAATGGAAAAATATAATCTCTGTTTCATGATTTTACAATAATTTTGTGAAATTTAATGATTTTTAGGAACACGTAGATTTTATTCAATTTTAGTAATTTTTGACGAATTTTTATTTGCTAGAATTTGTTGCCAGAATCAAATTGTGGTGATTTTCGATGGAAAATGTTGGGTATCGATAACAATTTTGTAATACTTTAAAGAAAATATATTTTTATTGGTAAAATTCAGATTTTTATGATAATTCTATGGGAATTTGATTGGTGGAATGCATAGCTTATCTATGGTTGATATGATCAAAATGTAGGATTTTTAAAGGATATTTTAAGGGATTTATTTTTTATGTAATATTTATGTAATATATTATGTAATGTATTACCTATTTGGTAATGAATATAATTGGTAATGTAGTTTTTTAAGCTTTGTTAGAAATTCAACTTATTTAGTGGTTGGTCGATAATCATTTATTTTCTAGTAATGTGGTAGATGATAATTATTTTATCTATTAACTTTATTCAATGATGTTTAGAAACTTAAAAATCTAATAATTTTCAATAAATATATGAAAATTTATTTCAAGTACTGTGAAAGTAATATATGTTTTGTGAAATTAACTTAAGAATATTTTTCTAATCAAGTTTCTTTTTACTATCAATTACAACCACTTATGCTTACTAATTAATTTATCATTTAGAAAATAACAAGAGTTTTAGTGAAAAAAATAGAAAATGTGTAAAAATAAATTTAAGTAAATTTTTGAGCTGTTAGCAATTAATTTATTTAGGAGCATGTGAAAATAAATGAAAAGGTTGACATTCATCTTAGAAAATAACTTTTAATAAATGTTCATTGTTGGATGTAATTAAAAATATTACAAAAATAATAGAAAATTTTCAAAGTTTTTAAAATAAATTATTAAGTTTAACAAAATAATTTCAATAAATCACATACAAGACTGTAAACAAAGCTATAAATTTTTATTCAGAGAAAATGCAATAATTGATTGGGTTTCAATGAATTTGATTATTAGTTTCTTGATAGCAACCAAGTAACTAAGAAACAAAACAATTTGGAGACATCAAGGATCAATAAAAGAGTGAAGAAGTTAATAAAATTTGTAATTGAAATTGCATTTCTTTTGATTGTTCAAATTTTTATGTGCTTTTATTTAAATATTTCTTGTTCAGTAAACAATTTTTGATATTGATTTGTTCAGTAACTAGTTATTGATAACCTATTGTGAGTGTGTGTATAGTGAATATCGGTGTTCAAAGGGTAAATATTATTTAAATAGGGAATTTTAATGAATAAGATACTTAATTATTCAATGCCTAATATGTATATAGTGAGTTGTACAGTACTCAGTTATTTGTATACAGTACCTAGTGATTGTTGTTCAGTTATTCATCAATGGATTGTTCAGTGTGTATGGGTTATCAGTATTCAGAAGTTGATACCAAGTAAGTTAACTTTTTCTTTGATTGTTGATGAATTTATTTTTATTATTATTATTATTATTTTGAAAATTTCATATTCATTTATTTTTTCTCATCTTATTTTGAAAATTTTTATCGTTATTAACATGTATAAAAGAACATTCAGGAACTTTATCCAATAATTAAAAATATGTTGGATTATTGTGCACCAGAGTTTCTCGCAACTAAAATTTACCACTTCACAGGGATTAACATTGAAGAACTTCTCGAGATTCACTATGACAACGTTCAGGGATCTGGTAATCGATGTGTTACAAATTGCATTGTTTGTAAAGGTAGTAAGAGAGTAACATGTTCAAATGGATGTCCATGTTGCCGAACAAACGTGACCAAACAATCCGTATATTGAAATTTGAAAATTTAAACAAAAAAATAAATTAAATCATAATTTACTTCATTAAAACAAATAATAAAAAAAAATAATTCATTAATACAAATAATTAAAAAACATTTTTTAACCCCCCCTCCTCCAGAAAAAAAAGTTAGGGGAGGGGGGTTTCAACTTTTTCTAAAGCCAAATATCCACAGGGCATAGTCCTCATATGTCACTACTAATATGCTATTTTTTATAATGCCCCAATAAATAATCGTTAAACAATCTCAACAATATTTGGAAACAGATAGATAATAAATGTAGTCAAATAAATAAAATTATTTTAAATATATTTTTATTACCATAACAATATTTAAAACTAAAATTTTAATTTAACAAATCAACAATTCGAATTTATGAGAAAAATTTGGCAAAACTTTGGTAATTTTCTCGTTCTCATTTCAAGTTTATTTGAAAATGTGTTGAATGGAAAAAGTATATACTTAATCCTAGTTTGTTTTAATAAAGATTATTTTTAATAATTAGATTTTTGTTAAAATATTTTTATTCTTTGTATTACAAATAAATTTTACTGGTTTAAATACACATAAATTCATTTTATATTTTATTTAGGGTAAATTTTGTTAAAATTGATAGATAGTTAAAACAAAATTTGGATTTAATGATTTATAATTTATAATATTATAAAAATATTATGTCATCATTTGAGAGGAATAATTATTATATTTACATTTAGAATAAAACAATAATTTCGTTTACTTATTTATATTTTAAATATTTGATAAGACTTTCAAGGGAGGGGAATTGTTGTCTAACAAAACACATTATCAATTAACTAAATTTAACTTTCTTTTCAATAAATAATTTTAATTTCATAGTTGTAGGAGATTTCAATTTCTTTAGCCTCTAAGTTTCAACAAAATTCATGTAAAAATGTTTCAATGAAAATTAGAGTAATTTTGATTTAATTTTTTTTATTCAGTTGGCAACCCTGAATTGACACGAGTAATTAATAATTCATAAATTAGAATAATTTGACTAATTTATCCAATGAAAATCTGAAAAATTTTAATAAAAATTTAATTAATTCTTGAAATTAAAGTGTATTTCGTAAATTTGTCTTAAATTATTTAATTATATTTTTCTCGTAATCTTTTTTTTAATTCTTGTTATATAAAATTACTTTTCTAACATTTGCTTTATTTTTGTTTATTACTTATTACAGGATAAAGCGAAAATTCGTTGTTCTTTCCTTATTGTGCTGAATGTGGACTTCTGTTGTAAGTTGTATCACTCATGAGCAAAGACATTATGAATGTTCATCAAAGATTTGAGCAAACAAATCAGCGAAATGCCAAATCAGGACAAAACATTTATTTTTAAAACAGAAAATATTTCATTTCAAGTTTCATTTTTAGTTTAGATGCCTTTGTTTAGTGGACTTTCATATTTCTTTGTTTAAGTGATAGGAGGTTGAGGGACTTCAAATCAAACTTTTTGGTACTTCATATGGTGAGATTTTAAAATATAAAATATTTTTTAAATTCGGAATTTGATGCTCAACACAAAAAAGTTTATAACATTTAAAAATATGAAAATAACAGAAAAAGTTTAATAGTGAGCTGTGAGTCCATGGGAACAAATTTTAAACATAGAAGAAATTATCAAATATATTTTAAAAAAGAGAGTTAATTTATTTCTTTCACGATAGTAGAAAATTGAATTCTCTATAACATAGCAATTTAACTTTCTTGATTTTCTGCGTATTTCAAATTTCAAAACGCAAAATAAACTTATTGAGTTGATATTTTAAATGATTTGGAAGGAACTGTTTCTCTGACTCCACGTGCTCTCAACAGGAATAATCTTTATAGATACAAAAGTTTCACAACGATTAACACGTTCAAATATATTAGCATTGGCAGGGATTTTCATGGAAAACCGCCTTTGAACCCATGATACACTAGAATTTTCAAAATTTCCTTGACACAAGTCTGACTAGTTTCTGATCAATTTCTCTTTATAATATATTTCCTTTTTCACTCTCGCAAATCTCGTAACGTTTTCTTAATTATTTTTTGACTCAATCTCTCCTCAACAACTAATTGGATTGATTCATATTTTGATTGGGCTCCCGGAGAACTAGCGGACTAGTTTGTTTTATCTTTCAGCCGCTTCTGCCGTTCCCTGGAAAAACCTTTGCCGCAAATTGCATTTGGGCTTAATTAGTTTTTATATAATTAAATCTATTAATATTGGAGAATTTAATTTATTTGTTTTCGTCATTTTAATTAGTTAAGTAATTTGTATATTTTTAATAACTTGTTATAAGGGTTCCAATGAATTATATATTATTATTTTCGTACTTGTCTCGTCAATTGGCATCGGTACACACCAATCTCTCCCGAAAAATATTGATTTGGTTTTTTTGATTTTTTTAATTAATTTTTTTATTTTCCTAATTTTTTCCTATTTATTATAATTTTTCTAAAATGACATAACCCCAAAATATCTCCCCCCTTTAATTGAGATTCGCCCTCGAATCTGTATATTTACTGGTTGAAAAATGGGATTATTATTTTCTTTTTCCATCTTTGCCAATTTATTATACTTTTTTGTAAAATTGTACAACCCCAACAAACCTTTCAGCGAGATTTTTGTCATGATTTCATATTCAAATTGATTGGCTATCAAGACCAAAGTTGTATTAAAATTTTTTCTCTACATGATAGAATAGAATTTGGGTAATTTCTTAGTTGTAGGAGGAATGTCTTAGTTCCCTTCGTTAACAGCATACCACTGACTTTTTCAGGTTTATAGAAGAGTCTTAAAATAAGGCTTTGGTATAGGTTTTGGTATGTCTTTTTACTAACTTTCGAGGTTCTACAACATTGTGATTATACTATTATTAATTAATTAAAAACTAATTAATTAAATAAGAAGTCGATAAATAAATATATTCTAGCTGAGACACTAGAAATAAATAGTAATCTAAAACATAAACATGTATAGCTAATAATTTTTAATTATAAAAGGTTGCTCGTTAGAATAAATACACAAAAAATATTAATCTATTTAATTAATTAATTTAAATTTTTTATAGCATCAATCTTCACTTAGTTTTTATTCTTCTTTGATATGATGTAATTTTTCATTGTAAATATGAGTTTTATTTTTACATTTTAATAATAATATTTTTTTGTTTAAACATGACAAACCATTAATCATTTATTAACACATTTTTATAAATTAAAGAGACGCCTATGTGCGTATGACTTTGGTTACGGACAAATTGACTTACAGATTATTTCATTATAATACTAATGATCAAATTATATACAGATTCTATAACTCTTTTAACATTATGTTTTCTAAAATACATAAGTTTATTAATACTTTTATATTACGTTTATTTTGAAGATTTTTATTTTTTTTTATTCTCCTCTCTGTGTGTGGTAAGGAACTGAACATCAATGGTCAGAACCATTTATTGGGAATTATTTTTGCATCATTATTTAATTAAAAACATTTAATTACTTTGTCTGATTTTTGAAATAACAGTTTTTTAACCATTTAGCTCATAACCTCTCATTGAGGCGGACCGTATATGCTTTCATTAAAATTACGTATTTTGCTGCAATGTCTCTGCCCACTTACACCTTACTGTTAAAGGAATAACTTAAGCTCATTAGTCTAGCTCCAAAGCGTTTGATTTACCTTAGAAGTTAATTTTGTAAAAATCTGTAAACATCCTCTCAATGCTCTATAAAACAATTAAAAATATTTAATAAATTCTGTCTTTCATTTAAAAGTTGCAATTCCAAGAGGAAAACGATTTTAAGTTGTAAAAATTATTAAAATAATAATAATAATAATAATTATAATAATAATAATAATAATAATAATAATAATAATAATAATAATAATAATAATAATAATATAATGATAATAATAATAATAATAATAATAATAATAATAATAATAATAATAATAATAATAATAATAATAATAATAATAATAATAATAATAATAATAATTATAATAATAATAATAATAATAATAATAATAATAATAATAATAATAATAATAATAATAATAGTAATGATAATATATGTATGTATACGTGTGTGTGTGAATATAATAATTTAATTGTAATTAGAATTTCAGGAAACTCTCGAAAAATTGTTTAATTTATTGAGTAGTCCTTGGATAAATTCAGCGCACTCGATCCAATTATTTCGATTTTATAAAATTTTCAGTAAATTGTAAACAAAATAATTATTATAGAAATTTATTTCTTTTTTTGGAATATATTTTTAAAAGTATCTTATCACTCTCAATTTTTTAGGATTTTTTTAATTATATAAATAGAAGTGAGATATTTGTTTCATCTATCTGGAACTTTTACTTATAATTTATATCAGTTCCAGATGAACATCTATGAGACATTTGTGTCTAAATTAAAACAAAATCCGCCAGCATTGGAAATGTTTCCAATGAATTACGAATTTTTATCTCACACTGCAGTTTTTGGAAAAGGTTTTCATTGTCAGTTCACACAGTCGAAAATATTACTAAAATGTTTAGGAAACCTTAACAGAAGGGAATGATAATTTAAGAAAATTCTTAATTAAAAATATTTTAATTCAACATGACTGCCCGTAATTTCTGCTTTCAAGTTTTCGATCACAGTCAATTTAGCTAATTGATTGATATTAGTAAACGCAATTTGTGATGAAACTAAATGTAAAATAGTTTTGTTAAAAAATATTTTGTTGAGAATTATATTTAAATTTTGTAGAATTTAAAAATTAATTTTTTTAAAGTTTTATAAAATTTGTGATTTATAAATGCAAACTTTTATAATTTTTAATAGAATGATATAATATTTTCTATAAAATCTGATTCATAGTCAAATTTTGTAGAAAATATGATGTCACTTATAAAGAAATCAGAGGTGAAAAACAAAAAATGTCCTTATAATTTTAATAGAATATTTTTAGAATATAAAAGAAGAAATTTTTTTAAAATAAACTGATTTTTTCTAAATATTTTTAAGTTTATATCTACCTGGCGATGACAGTGAGTCTGTTGAAATATATTGTAGTATAATACTTATGTTGGTGCTTTATTTTAATTATTATTATTAATTATATTATTATCATTATTAATAATAATTTTTAAATCTGTTCGACTGTTTTTGGTTAATAATATATAATTAATAGTTATGGAAAATTTTAGTTGTGTCCTTTGATATAATTTTAATTTAAAGTACATAAAATTTTAAGCATAAAAAAAAATAATGTGGCCCATCAACAGCAAATTTTTTTACTGATAACGGAAAGTTATTATTTAATGTATTAGATAAGTGAGTAACAAAATAAGCCCTTGCTGTGAATTAATAATTATATTTTTAAAATAAGTTTCGATTATTAAATAATCCTCTTCTTATAGAACACCGTTTTATACTTATTTATTGTATTCTTATAATAAAATATTATTTTTCTGAATTTTAAATATTTCTTTCCAAAACTTTTGTATTATTACCAACTATAATAATTATTTACAAAAACACGAGAGATAAGTTGAGAAAAATGAAGGAAATGTTTTATTTTAAAACTGTAAATAATCATAGAGATATTTCGCCTGAAATCTATTTCAATGAAGCATCGGGTTACCCAGGTTTTCTATGAATTCTCTAATCTGAAAATTATTCCTTATTTACAGTCGTTAATTGCTTTCTCTCAGCATGAAGAGTTTTTTTCAAAAATGTTTCTTATCCTATTTCATTAATTTTAACAATTGCTTTTCAGGTCAACTTTGACAGAGATTGGAATTTATTTTATTACTGTTCAATGAATGCAACTTCACTCAGTTTCACTAATTATTGCTCTTGTTAAATTTAACAAAATATTATTATTTATTTTTTTTAATACAAGTAAATACGGAAAATTTTCACATCGGTAACTACAGATTTAGGTATTATTATGTAATTCTTTGGCAACTACCGCATAATATATATTTTTTTCGTGCTATTATTTCTGATAATTGATATCAAAAAAATGGATTCTCTATCTTTTGGAATAGTCCAAGAATCTATGCTTTATAACAAAAATTTATTAAAAATTTTCAACAAAAATTCTAGAATTTTCCAAAAATAAAATGAAAAATCATGACAAAGACGATTAAAAACGAGAAAATGATTAGCATAGAAGGCAACGATAGAAAAGCAATAAATAAAAAAGTAAACTTGACATGCATAATATAAATAATCCTATCCTTGTGTCACAACACAAAACAGAATTATATTTATATATACTACCTATTTATGTAAGTAGTATTGATTAATACAAATATTATATAAAAGATATAATATATATAAAAGATATATATATATATATAACTCAAAATTGGCACGCAAATAAATTTTCAATGTAAATATAGTATATATCATTTTTCGATAATTAATTTTTATTGGCACGCAGTCAAAAAAAGGTTCGCCATCCCTGATATATATGACGTGACATCTGCCCATTTGAGTGCTTGTCCCAACGATTATTTACATCAAAATAAAATCAGAATGCTGCGGAATGATAAAGAAAAATGCTTTTCAACTTGAAAGATTATTGTCTAAAATTTACTGATAAAACAAAGGATAATATAAAATTGTTCAATTACACAAAAAGTCAGAATATGTATAATTTTAAAAAATAAATATCTTATGATAAGTTAAGTATTTTTTATTTGTTATATGAGTATATATAGGAATCAAATTAAAAATTATATAAATATGTATATTTTTTTTATTTCCCTTTTATTTTACAGAGTTGTTAATTCTTTGTTGTAACATCGAAAACACAACTTTAATCAAAATAAAATATTTTGGAATTTATTTTTAATTTTGTGTGACTAATAAAAATGTCAGAATAGAGAAATAAAAGTTTTTAATTTGTTAAGAATATCGAAACGTTGGCATTTATTAAAAAATATTTAACTATAAAAAAGCAATGTTTAAAAAAGTATAATGAAAAAGATTGAAGAATTAAAAAAAATAATTATATTGTAAAATAATAAATTTTACAAAAGAACGTAAAGTTAAAATGTACATTGAAAATATTATATTGAATATTAATAGATTTATGCACTTTTAATCACAGCTCTGCTTGATGAGAATGATATTATAGTTCTTTAATTTGTTTAAATAGTGAATTTTGATTATAAATCAAAGTTTGCTATTGAAATAAATCTTGATTGGAAATGAATTGTTTGACAGATAGATAGATAGATAGATAGATACATATCGTAATAAAGTAAATGTACGAAAATCTGAGAAAACGATACCATATATATATCATTCAAATCTTTAAATATGTAAAAAGAATAATTTAATTTATTAAAAAATAATAAACTGCATATACTGAGTTTTTCAATATTTGTGAAGTTTTTTTTTATTTTTTACAACATGAATGTAACAGCCATCGTTTGATGGCCAAATTGTATTCAGGATGGAAAACTGCATAAATCACTGGATTAATGCCGGAGGAAGCATATCCTGGCCATGCGAAATCAAAAAGCAGTTGTTGGTCAAATTTGGCCTCGATTGTGAAGGCAATGACCAACTGAAGAGTGAAAAATGGAAACCAGCACAATACAAAGAACACTAAAACTATGAGAAGTGTCCGAATAGCTCGTCTTTCCTTCGATGATATGATGTACACATTTTTACTAGTTGTTTTAACCAAAGATATGGTTTGAGTTAAGCATTGTTTTATTTGGGGAGCCACAATGGGAAAGGGTAAAAGTGAAAAGTTGCCACTTGAACTCATTCGGTCTTTAGATTTAAGAGATTTGGATTCAATCTTTGAAATTTCTTTAGACGATGTGATTGTTATTAAATTTTCCACAGTGCTCGAAATAGGTAAATAATTCCCATCTGGATCTTGATCTTTGAAAAGTTTAAGATTTTCCGAAAATTTCATTTTTACAGTTTTACTTTTTGGTCGACCAATTATTTGCTGTGGTTGCATGCCACAGTTCATTACTTGGCGCAGCCCAAACGAAAGAGTGCTTTGCTTTTTGAGCATTTGTATACTTCTTACGACAGTGAATAGCATTATGGTAAGTGGAAGAAAGAACGTTAAAATACTCCCGTAAATCAAAAATGGCTTGTCTCCCATCATATATTTTAACGTAATATTTTTGTAATGGTTTTGCGGAATATTTTTTAAATCGACAAGCTTTTCATCAAAAGTTTGATATATTATTGCCTCAGTCATCATTGCTAGGCTGACAAGAAAAGATAATCCCCAAGCACCTAATAGTAAAAATATGATGTGTTTCACTGATATTGTGTAGCTGATTCGATATGGATAGGCAATGGCCAAGTATCTATAAACTGATATGACACAGAGGTTCATGATGCTACTCGAAGAGAAAAAGACATCTGAACAAAACCAGGCCAAGTGTAAAGGAAAACCTAGATTCCAACCTCCATTTACCTAAAAATCATGAATGAATTAAAACAAATAATTAATTAATTAAAATATTTGTAATGTAGCATTTAAACATTTAGTTTTTATTCGTTACAACTATAGACCAAAATATTATTTTCTTATGTAACACAAATTATCGGCACTGCCTTCATCAAATACAGTGAACAAAATAATGAGTTTTGCTGATAAAATTATTGAGTTTGTAAACTTTTAAAGAAATTTTATTTTAAAATGTTACAAATTATTTAATTTTTGAAATTATTAAAAATAAAATTCATAAATCTCATTGCATATACATTTCTAGAATTCATTCATGTATATGCAAACACATACATACATCAAATAGTCAGTGGTTCCTAACCGGGGGTCTATATACCCAGTAGGGGTACGTGGTGAACTTCTTGGGGGTATGTAGAGAGTTGAGTAAAGAATGTATTTTTTTTCGAATAAGGAAAAAAATATTGTTCAAGCGGGCTTTCCAAGCTCTCGTTCCTCTGTGAAATCTGGGTTTTCAGTGCTTGTATTAATAAAAACGAAATTGCGAATAAACTAAAAGCTGAACATGACATGCGGTTGGCCCTATCAAACACTGTACCAATAATACAACAGTTGATTGATGATAAGTAGCAACAATTTTCTCAAAGTTTCTCAATTTTTTACCTTTTGAATTTACTTTTTACTAATTAAATAAAATATGATTTCATTTAATAAAAAATATGAATATCGTATTTGTACTTTATAAATTACAGAAATTATGAGGGGTACCTGAAATTCTAAATTTTTACCAAGGGGTACGATTACTGCAAAAGGTTGTGAACCTTTGCCTTGAGTATTAGGGTTTATTTCGATTGAATTTTTTACTACATGTTTGGTTGTTATATATTCACTACATACATAATTTTTACTTTGAATGGAATTTGATGAAAACAAATGATTTCGTTAAGTTTATTATTTATAAAAAAAACATTATAAAAACTTATATATTAAATGTAAAAATACATTAATAAAAAAGAGTAACATTATATATATATGTATATACGGAATGGATAGAAAATCTTGACTGCTCTTGATCAAGCCGATCTAACAGTTTCTTTGCTCTTATGGGTTTTTATAATTTCATTTAAAAGTGTACAGCGCCATCCTGTGAGGTGGCGCTGTTATATAAATATTAATAATAAAAATTAAAAAAAATTTATCTGGTATTATTATTAGAAATCTCCAAATTATTAGTAATTTTTGCACACAAATAAATATTTCCAGCAACAAATGACATTAGCAACCAGTTCACCTGAACCGGTGAAATCTCATAACTGCTTTTATAAGAAAAACTCTTTAAAGCTTGACTAGAAACTGAAATTGCATTAATAATAATTGTAGTAGAAAAACAAGTAAACATTATCCATGTTAAACCACACATGTGAAATCCGAGGCTCATTTCATTACTTTATGCGGTTATTTTTGGAGTTATCCATTTTGGCATTTTTATTGCTTTCTGGAAATTGGAATATAGTATAATGAATTAAAGTTAAAGCTATGTTTCATTATTTTGTGTATTTCTTATGCTGGCTCAAGGTGATTCTGAAAATTTTTGAAACGGCTCAAACGACCAAATGAGTTTCATACCTCTGTTTAAAACAAATACCGAATCATTCAGAAATCATTTTAACAATCGGTTTTCTCAAACCGGCTGAATTCTACTGTGATCAAAATACATCTTTTAAAAGAAGCTTAAAAGAAGATTAAAAAGAAAATTAATTAATTAAAACCTAGTGTTTTAACATCTGATTTTTAATTCAATTAATTACATTTTGATTAATTGTTTACAAATACAAAAATATATTATTTTTCAAAATTCAAACCCATCTTAACTAGAAGCCAGGAAATATTGAAATCCGCAATTTCAAGCAGTTTTCACTAAAATTTCGAATTTTTTGCAATTTATTTTTCAAAGTTTTCAAGCAGAAAGCATTTGTCAAACACATTTTCAAGTTGACGTAATCTCAATGGCAAATGTTTGCCGGCAAACTGAGTTATTTTCCCCCTGATCCGATTTTGAAATGTTATTATTGCACGAGGCAAGATTTATTCGCACTGGCAGAGATCATATTACAAAAAACATTTTTTAAAAATATTATATATTTTTACAAATTTTTCTCTATTGAAAATGTATTGATAATAATATAATTCACACATTTTTAGTATAAATAACTTTTATTAATATTTGAAACACTTGTAATTTATTACAGAAGCTTCATTTTAAATATAAAATGCTGTGTAATTTAATAACGGCGCCCTAAAAACCCGAAAGTTGTTAACAATAGTGCAGATCATAAGTGATGTATTAAATGCAATAACTGTCTAACTCGATTAAGGCGGAATTATAATATATGTTTTTTAAAGGTCTAATCCAGTGTTTCTCAAGCTTTTTTTAACCATCGCCCTCTCAAGACACAATTTGATTTGCCACCGCCCCCAAAAGATTATTTAATTGTATAATATACAAAATGTATTACATGTAAATAAATTTTAATGGTACTTAACAATTGCTACCGGATTGCTCCAATAGCGTTATTTAACAGAAATTTGTTACAACTTGATTGCGTACGGCGTGCGGACTATCCTACGAAATCTATGTCAAGTATTTTAAGTTTTTATACCATCATACGGGGTAGAAATATAAACTAATTATTCGTTATTGTGTAATAGGTAGGTTTTAATTTTAGTGAAATTTAAAATATAAAGTAAATGAAATTACAAATCTACCATCGCTCTCTTAATCCACGTCAACGCCCCCATTTTTTTCTGGGCCCTTTAACGCCGCCCTCTAGGTCTCAAACGCCCACAAAGGGGCGTTATCGGATTGTCTTAATTTGTATAATATTATTTTTATGAATTATTTTTATAATTTTAAAAAATTCATAATTAAGAATGGATTTCTTGGTTTCAAGGTTTTCATAAATATTTTCAAATTCTTTTCGAATTCTTTAGATGTTCATTTGTATTTTACCCAACTATTTTACACGAATCTGAAGTATATGGCTCCAAAACGTTCATTTAACACAGATCACTGATACAATGTACTTTGGAGTCAAAACTTCAACTGTCTATAGCAAATGTTTTTATGAAACGGTCAACATCACAAGATCTTTTGGAGAGAAGTTCGGAAATTTAAAACAATATTACCACATGAAAGTCTCCATTAAAACGCTTGACGTATGTGGATATTTTCATAGTGACTTTGGTCCATTTTGTCACAAACAATTAAGCATATTAATAAGTAGCATGAAATATTATGTATAACGAATAATTATTTATGTATAATTATATATTATTTCTTTACTTCTATTTTTAATTTTGAGTTTTCTATTTTTAATTTTGGATTAATAGAATTTATTTTGCTTGCGCCTAATATTCGTCTCTATTCATTATGTATTTTAAGTTTATTTTTAAATAAAATTGAATGTTTATATATCATTCGTATGTATATCAGCACCTTTTTAGTTGTCCGTATATTTCACATTTTTACACTGAATTCTGTAGAACGTAAGGATTGAGTGTACTTATAAATGAATTTTGTTTTCTGACTAGATGTAACTTTTCAAAATCCACTTTACGGGTGAATATATTTTAATTTTATTTACTGATGATATCATTCTCATTTCAATAAATTGTTTTTGACTTTAAATTCTTCATTTATTCATTCATTTTTTAATTAGATTCATGGTTTTTTTATATGATTGAATATGACATCAATATACTGTAATTTAGCGGTTTTCAACCTTCATTTTTATTGCACCACCAGGTAACAAATTTAAATGTTGGCATACCACCAGCAAAAGTCAAATGAAAAACATAATTATAATACCCACTATTGATTATTACTGACTTGAATCTTAGACTTAGAATTTGTTATTTTTAGTCAGTTAAAAATGTTAAATTTTAATTTATATAATTTTAAAATAATTTATATATATTTTTTCGCGTACCACTTAGCGACATCTGGCTTACCACGGGTTGAAAATCGCTGCTGTAAGTAACTATGGATCAACAATTTTAGATTTCCCCCGTAGGGAATCTAAAATTGTTGTAAAAATAAAATAAAATGAGATAAAATAAAATAGAACAGAATAAGATATAATTGAAGAATTAAAATAGAGTAAATTATATTTTTTAAATTTTAAGATGATGTTAAATATAATTTTTGATAATAAAGACAATAAAATACAAAAAACATATTTAAACTTTTTAAACTTTAATCAAATTCAAAACTGCTGAGAGTAGATCTTTTCTGTTGTTAAAGTAAAAGCAAAATTCTTTCAGGAACTCCTCTCTCTTTTCGGTTTTAATACCTTTACGCCTCTTTATCTCTAATTTAAGTTCATTATGAAATGATTCAATGGTCTGCGTATTTATACCTGTTGTCTTACTAACGAAGTCATATTTATGACAAACAGTGCCATGATAATAGTTGAAGCTGTCTAAGCCTTAAATTATTAAAAAAAGAGTCTAACCTGATGCTTACATAATTTTTAAAGCCCACACATGACTTCTCACAACATCTCCAAGCTAAACAATCGATGTTTTTTTAAAACTTGATAACTTCATAGCAGTATTGCATTTACTACAGCTTCTTTCGTTTCTCAGATATCGTTCTCTGAATAAAAATCTACAAATTTTGCTGTGTTTAGCCTTACACATATTCGTTCTATCATATCAGGTGTCATTAGATTATAATTTTTAATTTTTAAATATCAAAATATCGCTTTATCTATTTAACTTTTTAATCTATAATATAATATTTTAATTTATTTATGGGGGGAATCTAAAATTGTTGATCTTTAAATTCTTATGGAGCTCATTCGCCGTAAGGGTATTTTATTAATTCCAGTTTTCAAAAGCTTTTTATTGAAATAGATCTTTTATCATTAAAACCCATATTATATTATGCAGTTTTCATTCATTTTAAACAAAACTGGAAAATCAAAGATTACTTTGTGATGTAAGCAAAATAAAATTTGGATTTTTCTTATAATGAAAATAAATGAAATATAAACTGAACTTTATATGTAACAAAAGTCATGGCAAATAATTGCTCTTCACATAAAATAGCACACGAGGAGCATTTCTGAGCCTTTTCATTATTAGCACTCTCATCTAGATTTAACTTTTATTAAATTTTTATTTTTTTTAATTTTATTTTCTAAATATAATTTTTGATTAAAAAATAATGACCCGAAAATTTATCCATTTTTAAAAAATATTTAAATTTGAAATTTATTTTTATTTCTTTCCATTCATTTCAATTTTACGAGATGAATTGAGAAAAAAAAACGCGCAAAATATTACCTGCTCAACAAATTTAAATGAGATAAATTTTAGTCGCAAATTTAAAACAAATTCAAAATTTAATAACCAATTTTCAATCATTTATCCAATTATTCCACAGAATTTAATAAAATTTCAAAGAAATAAATCTTTATCATTGAAAAATTTTTTTATGGGACATTTCCCTCAAAGGATTAAAATTACAGAATATTTTTTGAGTGGTCAAATATTTCGAAAGTAAATCTTTAATTATGGCGATTAAAATATTTTGGAGAAAATTGGTGAAAAATTGGTGAGCTAATTTTTACAGATGGGTAATAAACTGTAGATTTAGCCAAATATCCTTGCAGGTGGTCCCTAATTTAATTTTTGTTTGAATTTAGCGCTCCGATTTTTTGGTGACTGAAAAAGTTCATCCTTTGAAATATTTTAGTTTTTATATTAATTTAGTTTTTGAATTAATTTATTTTTTGTATTAATTTAATTTTTGATTTAGCCTTTGCAATAATTTAGCCTAAAGTTAGTAATTATTGAATACATTCCTCAAAGCTTGACATGGTTAATGAAATGAAAAATTTAATAAATTAATGCAAAGGCTAAATTATTTTTCATCTGTTAAATTGAAAATTAATTATTAAAATCGTAACTTTCTGGATTTCCTTCATTGTAACAAAAATATTTATTGAATCCGAATGTGAATTTCAACGAATCTGAAATTTAAACAAAATATTCATTGAATTTTTCCTATGTAAATAAATATCAAGTAGATTAATAAAATACACTAAGTGCATAAAGTTTCGCAATTAGATTAAAATTAAACAAAATGAAAAATTAATCGTGAGATAAATTGGATTTAAAAATAACAGAATTTACCAAATCTGGGAATCTATCAGCGATTTATTAAAATTAAGAAAAATTGTATTATTTGACTTTATTTCATTCTTCTTCGCGAAAAGGATTATCTGTCGCGGGATTAAATGTCGCTTTTTTCAAAGGGTTTCAGAGAATTTAAGCATAAGATCCTGAAACGTGTAGATAAAACTCAGTTTAGGGTTGTATTAACGTCTTGTAAAGTATAACATGTTCACTAATAAGTCTCCAACTCCAGTTGGTTTTTGTTCTGAGCTCGTTTATCAATTTTCGTGTATATTTACATTGGAGAGACTCCCGTCATCTCTGTACTCGAGTTCTTGAGTATTCTTGACTAAATGGATTAACTCACATTAGAATTACTTGCGAGGAATTGTTGATAAAATCTTTAAATCCTATAATTAATGTTCAAAATATTCAGTCTACATGTATTTTGAATGTATTTAAGAAATTGAATGTAAAATTTTATTTTGAGATTTTAAATATTATTTTTTATTTAAAATTTTATAAAGATTTTATTTAAATGAATTTTTGATTTATTTTTTATTACGATAATTATTCATTAATTTGTTTAAATTTTCTTATTTCCATTTAGATTTTGTTAATGTGATTTTTAGCATGAAGAAGACTGATAATCGGTCGAAATATATAGTGAAATGTAATATAAAATATACAGTTGGCGTTTTCAGTTATTAAAATCTTGTCTTCTTTCTTTGATTAAGAATAATAACTATATTAATATTAATAATAATATTAATAAAACTAAAATAATAATAATAATTATATTATTATTAAAACTAAAAATAATACTAATAAATACTGTAATGTAAGTTAAACTATATGTTTGAAGACTGGGTGAAAATTAATATGCTATGCTTTTGAGTATTAAATTTTCATTTAATTCCAATTATAATTATTTTTTTCCCATTTCTTCAATTTTATTGTTTAATGTGCGAGTATCTTCATTGTTACCTCTTGATTGTTTTTTCTCTATTTTAGCATTATTTTTATCATATTGCCAATAATTTCAATATTCCATTCATGTCTCAAAAAATGCTTTTTGTATTTTTATATTGTACTTTAATAACATTTTAAACAGTAAGTGCAATATATAAATCCTGATAACCTGGAAACGTATTGAGCTCTATTGAGAATGCTCAACACAGACGCATTTTAACATTGTTCATGACTGTATAACAGTGTTTCTCAATCTTTTTTGGGTAACGACAATCAAACTAAATGAACTTTATTAATGTTGCGGTGTATCAAGGCTATTAAATATTTTGTTGTTGATTTATCATATAGGAACATTTTGCCGAAAAGTTATGAATGAATTGTTAACTCTTTGCGGTCCTATGTCAAGTCTAACTCGACATTCCAATAATTGCTCATTAGAAGTTTCAGATTTCGTTGTATGTATTTTTTTGCATTTCGTGTTATGAACTAATATATATGTGTAGAATGTAGATTATTTATTAAAAAAACCAATTTAGTTCAAGAAAATCATATATACAAACAATCATTAAAACAATTATGGACCGGTGGGTCACTTTTTTTACGGACTGTAAAGGGTTAAAAAAAGAAACATTCAAGCGTATGAGAGTAACTCTACGCTTACTGCTTCCAGTAACATTTCTCATTAAGTTGACTCATTTTATTTGACAATAAATATTTCAGAATATATTTTAAAAGTATAATAATGAAAATAATTTTATTTATATTTTTTAGTTGTGATCTTGCAACTAAAACATTTTATGATGAAGGAACTCAAATTGATATTATGTCACTTGATAAAATACTCTTATAAGAAAGATATAAGGATTTTTGTTTAAGTTTCTTAGAAATTTACTAAGCTCCACATCAAACTGGTTCAAAAGTACTTTTTTATCTTTGATCTGTTTTCTTTTGATATTTCATTAATTTTCATTATGAATTAAATTTTACTTAAATTTCTTGTAACAAAAGTTTTTGGCATTGGCTGTATCAAGTGTTTGAGACAGTGCCGACAGTTCTATGTTACATACCAAAACGACTTTTTGATAAATATTCATAATGAAAATAAATGAAATATCAAAAGGTTCAAAATGAATTTGTCTTAGTTCCGAGCGAAAGAATTATCTTTAACAAATGATATTTC
This sequence comes from Schmidtea mediterranea, assembly GCA_022537955.1. Lineage (NCBI taxonomy): Eukaryota > Metazoa > Platyhelminthes > Tricladida > Dugesiidae > Schmidtea > Schmidtea mediterranea. The sequence continues at coordinate 23,865,989 of CM039680.1, read as the reverse complement.
TGAAATTATTCCTAGATTCAATTTCCCCATCTTTAGATATTAATCTAGACAATCTCTCGTTGGCCCTTGACAATCACGAATTATAATATTATTCAACAAATCCATTAAATAATAAATATATAGAAATTAAATTAAAAGATTCACCTTGAAATAAACTGCTAACGGAAGAACGAAAAGAGCGAGCAGAAAATCCGCCAATGTCAATGAAGCAATTGTAATATTAGCCATGTTATTTCTCAAGCTTTTTTCGCGGAAAAATACGGTTAAAACAATTCCATTTGTAAAAAATGTCCAAATTGGAATGACTGACAAAAATATATAATGGAAGTTCTTTGATTCTGCCTGAAAAGCCGACTGATTCTGCATTTTTTGTACTATTTAATAGCTGTGTGTTTTTTAATTTTACAAACACAATTCAAATTAATAAAATTTTATGAAAATTACAACTTGCTATTGGATAGATTCTAAGCCAATCATAATTGAGTATGCCAATATTTATGTCATATTTATTATGTTTAATTTTTGTTTAAATATAGATAAGAATAACGCAAATCTATATGAGATTTTGGCAAAAAATATTTTGTCTCAACAAGGTGCTTTGGGCGCAATGGATCAAGGCGATAAATCAAACACCCGATAAAAATAAAATAATAGTTTATATTTGTATTTGTGAAATGATTTATCGTAGACACCAACTTATTATTCATTCTTTCAACAACATAATTTTAACAGTAAAAACTTTCATTTTAAAAATTTCTATTTGCCCAGTGGAATTTTATAAGCCAAAGATGTATAGATTATGATTTAGTTCCAACTAAATACACTAAATTTATAAAATTATACTATAGATTACGCATAAAAAGCATTTTATTAAAAGTTCTTTGAAAAGTTACATTAAAAGCAAACCTTTTTATAATTTAATGTCGTAACACTATAATGGACGCTAGTGTACACTATAAACTCGACGTTTGCCAATAAAATTGAATGTGGCCCTTTACTGAAAATAATGAGGACCTCTGTATGGTAGTCGAAAAATAAAATGGCACATTAGCTATGTAACAGGCCACTAACGATTAATGAAATTATAACACAAGTATTGTGACCCGCCATGAACGTTAGGACTAGCTAGAACACACTTGTTGTGTGTCCCGCCATTATTGTGTTAATATAGGAATTTTTTGTATTACTATTCAGATAAATAAATATTAATAATATATTATTTCTTTAAATGAAAGCCAGCAATATGAAAATTGCACACATTGTTAACTTTCATAGCTTAAGGCCTTTAATAAATATTCATCTAATCAAGATCATTTTTTTAAGGTATACTTGTTTTTGTTTTTGTTAGTTTTTTGACAATTGAATACAAAGTCTAACTGATCAAATCAACTTATTGGATTTATCTTGAATATATTTTTGATGTTATTGTTGTGTCTCTACATTAATATTCAAAATTTTTCCGTTAAATGTATTTATTAGCTACACTGCTTTTGGTATTATTAGTATCCTTAATTAAAAATTCAAACCGTTAAAATATCTATTTATTCAAAAGGTTGTCTTCGTATATTATAATTTAAACAAATATATTTTTTAATATTATAATTAAAATTTAATGATCCAAAAATATTTTAATTCATGTTTAGTTTTATTTTGAATATAGAAACAATATAATAAATTATGAATTTCAGTCATTAATTAAAATTGAAAATGGAGTTTTTTTCGGTAATTATTGCCACAATGAAGATGACAGAATTTTTATGTTTCTCAATTATTACCTGTCAAATATTTAAAAGAGGCAAAATTATAAAAATATTTTTACTTTAAATAATGAAAAATAAAGCCAATTTGAAAAAAAACGTAATAATTTGTTTTAATAATTGTTACAAAGGCAAGCCGAAAATGGTAAAATGAAAAATAATTTTTCTAAATAATTCTTTCGAAAACTAATAGATTACTAAAAAAATTATTTCCGTTATTAATTGAATTAAGACTTTTTAGCTTGGGTTGAATAATTTATTTTATTTTTTATTATTTTTAATTGTATTCACAAAGTTTAACTTATCTCATTTTTTTCGTTTATTTTTTCCTTCAAACGCGATTTAAAATTTGAAATTAAAAATTGCGCCATTCTTCTAAAATATGATTTTTCGAATAACTCATTCTGAAAGGTTCGATACTGTATAACACTGTTCAAGAATAAACGGGGGTCCTTCTAACTGACATGAATTAACAAAGCATAAGTAAATTAAACGTTGATAATTTAACATTAGGTTTTTAATATAATTTGTCTTAATATAATAACTATATTGTGATAAATTTTCATTTCTAAGATAAGAAATTTAAAATATTTTTAAAATATTTTGTGGAATTTACTAGGAATTTTTTCATAAAATAACTATTTTTTTAAACACTCATTAAAGAATTTGGATATGATAGTAATAATTTCTTAAATCATCTGAATCTGAAGCAAATGTTCAATCCTACTTTTTGCTGACATGAAATGATTGATGCAATGATGCATGTATTAAACAATATTCAATGTCATCTTAATTTTTTAATTAATTTATCTCTTAATATTCAAACAACTAAAGCATTTATAATTTTGACATTAATATAAATCTTATTGGCCACTAATACTCTTAATTGATTTTAATATGATATGTTCAAATTTACAATAATTATTTTAATTAAATTTATCTACTCTTATTAGATTTAATTGAAGATTAGTTTTGAATCTTCTTACATCAAATAAAAATCATACAAACGATTTTATGTTAACCTTCAAAAGTTTAGAAACATTGATTTAAACAAAATGTAAATTTTTAAAATAATTATCAATCAATAGCAAATTGCCGCTTAAAACTCTTGTTTTGAAAAAAATAATGTTGTTTGAAGATATTTTCTTTAGAAAATGCTTAACACATCAAGCCCGAGAACAAAATATTTCAAAAATTGAAAATAAAATGGTTGACGAAAAACCATATTTAAACACAGAAATAATCATGCAAAAGTAAATGAAGCAATATTTTTCACCGAAACAAATCGAAATGATGGATTTTTTATTTAACGGATATTTTCAAATACTATCAAGGATACTATTAAATAATATCCCCATAGAATCTTTAGGAAAATGAAAATGAGGATAGTATTTGGATTTCATGAAAAGTTTATGTATTAAAGAAAGTAAAATATAATAAAAATTTATTCATCCTCCAATTCAAACAAATCTGATTCTTCTTTAATATCGATCGATTCAATGACTGAATTTGATTATCTCACCAATAAATATTTTTCAAGAAACAATTTCCCATGCACATCATGCTTTGAAATATGCCATTCATTATTAGTCATTGAAAATCCACTTGCATTAATGGAATTTAGAATATTTTTTGTAGATACTGCATCCCCGCGAATTTTTAATTCATGCATTAACTTTTAAGAAATTTGGTGGTTTAGGATTCCCATTTTTAGTTTATTCTACATCAAGCGTTGATGCGAGAGGACACTAAATCTTTAAATTCCTTGAATATTCCAATATTTCCTGTCTGGAGATAGGGTGTTAATCCACCTGGAATAACTACCATTTAAATTGCCCTTTTTCGACAATGTTCTTTGACTGCTTTACATGTATAAGGATAGTATTGAATAGTACCCTCATGTGTATTTTAAGAATAGTGATACTGTTTGGAATATGGATAATAATTGGAACATGGATACTTATTGGAAATATCCGTTAATTTACTTACTGTTGCTGGGTCAAAACCAGTAAAAGATCAAAAAACTTTTACTGGCACGAAAACTACTAATGATTTCAACAGGAGGTTTTAAAACAACAAAAAATGCAAAAACCCTAACAGAAAAAAGTATATTAAGTTTTAGTGAAAATATTAAACTAAAATAGCATTTCTTTAAAAACAAATAAAAAATTATAGTAAACTGTGAATTTAGAAAAATTATTCTGAATTAATAAAAGTTGATATTAGAAAATTTCAGAATTAATTTGTTTGTTATAATCAACTAAAAATTAATATTGACAGAAAGAAAGATTTTCAATAAAACCCAGTGACAGTTAAAAACTATTCAGTTTTTACATTTTATTTTATTTATTTTTTGATTACTAAATAAATTATTTTTATTAATTATAATTTGTATTTTTAAACTATCATTGAATATATTTTGGTCACTTTGGACAACCTTAAACACATTTTGGATAATACTGTCAAGCCCAGCAAGAATCCTTGGGATTCCGGTGAACGATCACAAACTGATAACAGATTTTCCATTCATTTGAAAAATTTTATCTCATTTTCATTCAGTAAACCTAAGTTTTTCTCATGAATTTAGTCTTAGTTTTTTGTTGGGGTTTGTTAAGTTTATTCTTTAGAATTTATTGTTGATTGGTTAAATATCTTTTTAATCATTAAATTTTACTGTTTATATTTTCTGCTCTTTTTCTTTGTTAATAATTTTTTAACATAATTTAATTCTCCAAACCGCTGCCCAACCCTACAAAGTTATGTCAAAAGATGTAGAATGCCGAATTAGTACTGTTGGGTTATTACGAAAAAAGCATAGTAAAATCAATAAAACACCAAAATGATAAAAGTGCAATATTAATTAAAAAATTTACAAAAATTCGAAATTAGTATTGATTGGGGGAAATTGGTATAGTTGAACGCCAAATTGAGAGACGAGTCCAGAAATAATAATAAAAATTTAGTGAGGGGTCCCTGGAAAGTAATATAAGACAAAAAAAGAAATTAATTTAAAAAATTATTTAGTAATGAAAAGCCTGAGGCAATGGGAAACCCAAGAAATGAGGAAAATCCGAGAGATGAGGAAAACCCAAGAGATGAAGAAAACACGGCGTGTAAAGGGTAAATTGGCCTAAAAAATATTAAATGGGCGCCACTGATCTATGGAGAGGTAATTATTTCCTAATTTGTAATTTAGTAATGGAGCAAACGTTGTTGACAAATGTCGGCTAAGGTGGTCTGTCAGAAGTAATTATTATTAATAATTTAATAATATAGCAAATGTTGTTGACAATCGTCTGAAAACAGTCTGAGCAGGAGTATAAAAGGAAAAGGGAAAAACACGAAACTGCTAGTGATCGACGCAAACGAGTAGTGTAATCAGGTCAGTAGAAGAATCTAAACCCAAGTAAAGTCAAAGTTATCTATCAGAAAGGGTGATTATACATTGGATAACCTAACCTAAGATAATCAAATTTATACGGTGGTTGAAGGGTGCAAATAAATTAGTGAAATTGTGATTACAAAAAACATTGAAATAAATCGGATTGATTGTAACTGTGATAAAGTGCAAATAAAATTATTCTGTGTTGGGTTTGCTTATTTGATTTGAAAAGGACACGAGGAGTCAGAGGGAACCGACTTTCAATAATAATAACCCAACAGTACCACAGCTCATGGACTAGATCCTCATTTAGCAAAAAATCCACTCCGAAGAAAAATATGTTTTTAAATGAAAATAAAGTTTTTATCGTTTTTTCTTTTTTTTCACCTATGAAATATTTGCAAAGTGCACTCTTTTGGAACAAAAAATAGTTGGCCACCTTACAATAGAAGACTCTTCGTACGATATATTTCGGCAGTTTAACTGTCATCTCTAGGCACAAAAAACCAACTAAAAATATTATGAATTAACTTATGATTTAAACAATTTATTTTTTATATTAATTTAATATTCTAATAAATAAACACTTAAAAATATTTAAATACTTTTAAGTAATTTTTAAAAAAAATGTATATGACCGATGTATATACAAATATGTAGTCAATATAAAACCGCTCCAACGGGTTCACCCATGCTATCAACATCTTACGGAACTTAACCACCGTAAATCTATCAAATCTTGGATTGTATCCAATTCTTCATCATCTTCGATCATTTCATATTGAATATTTGTAAGGTTTATAGGAGGTAAATCACGCCAGATCCATTTAACTTCCAAATGATTATCAAACTTTGCACAAAAATTATCCTTTTTAATCATGATCGAATCTGATCAAACACATGAAGTTTCCTCACACTGAAACGCCACCAAGCATTGATATAACATTAATTCCAATTATCGCATCATAACCATTTAACATCTTGGAAATGTAGAAACATCTTGATTTCCAACACTTACCACTAAGTGAAAGAGTATCGATACCTTCATTGGCGATTATTTTCTCTTTGCTGACACTAGATACCTCTGCTAAACAGTCTTTGTGATTACCACGAATGATTGTTGTAGTACATCCAGTGTCAATGAGACATTTCTTCACCAAACCATTGATCTGTAAGAGTCTTAATAGTGATTGTTAATTGTGATCTTAACCGACTCCACATTACAACTCGTCGCAAATCAACCCAGCTGAATGTCTAATTGTTTTCTCGCATATACTATAAATCTATGGGATTTTATAAGTTTATCTTCATATTCAGCCGGCATTATTTGGTCTAGAGTGGTCTTTGTACTCATGCATAGCTGATGTCTTTTCATAAATTTAAAATATCAAATTGGTGATCCGGTAAAATCTAAATCTTTATTATAAGTTCCTCATCTTTTACTGTCTTATGGTCCCTAAAATACATAAATTGAAATGTAATAATCTATGCGGGCCTTGGAAGAAGAGGGATCAGGAGGTTCATTTGACATAGGCCTCCAAAAAATAGCTAGCAACACTATTAGAAACTGTAAAAAAGTATCAAAAAATTTACTTTGCGCTTTTATGTAATCCCTACATTTTAGGGCAACAAAATCAACTACCTATAATAAAATCTAATATAACTATGTTTAGCACTTCAATCAACAATGCTCCAGGATCGCGTAAATGGTAAATTGGGATGTTTGAATGACTTAAGATTATTTCGAATCGATAAGTTCTTTTGCATCTCTAAAGGCTCAAAATTTTTATTTTTAAATTTCGGTTTTGCTTTTTCACATTTTCTATTAAAGTTTTTATTCAACAAAATGGTACAATTTTTTTATTTTTCAGTGGATGCGGCCACGCATTATTACCAGACCTGGAATTCTAAGTACCTATTACAGGCGATGTATATATATATATATATATATATATATATATATATATATATATATGTAAAATCTTTTGCGATTATGGATGTTTTAAATACCAAAATATTCCGACAAAAAGGTAACTCTATTATGGTTGAAAGTCACTGCCATAAAAGGATAATAAATGCACGCCAGGGCCTAATCGCCGATAATACTTCACTGGACTCTCGGAGAAATCACTTCTTTCGACATAAATTGTATTTGATGTAATTTCGCATTTTGATTACACAAAATTAGTTTGTGTTTGAAATTTATAAACTGAGTAAAAATGAAATGATCTGAAAATAATTTCATTGCTTTATTCGAAAAACCTCCTCAAATTCGCAAGACATTCTTCTGCCCCCAAAGTGCATTGCCATTTACATTCCATGCAACATTTTCTAGCTAATTTCAAATCCGAGCCCGAGTCATATTTCATGTAAACATTTTTATTAATTATTCCTTTACTTGAAGGTTTTTCGTTTTGATGTGGAACGTTTGCGGTAGAAACTATTTGGTTGATGCAAACTTTCTTTTTGAAGGCTTTTGAATCTTTTTCTAGAGTATTTTGAAGCAATGATGGTGAGTTCAGTGATTTTGCACAGCATAAAGTATTGAAATGATAATCTCCTAGATCTTGATTGAGATCGTTCACTTTGCAACCTAGATCTATCTCGAATGTTTTATGGTCATTTTTCAAACACAAACAGTCAGTTGTATTGCAGTTTATTTCATTTATATTTATACTAAAGTCGTTTGTGACATTTCTGCTCGTATAATCGTTCGTGGGATCTTTTTGGAGTTGAGGATAAATATAGTCAGATAGTTTCTTTGCATTTTGTGCTTTAAGAGGTTTTTCGAGGTTCTTATCAAAGTCGGTAAATGGTTGTCTTTCCAAACTTTTTTTGTTAAATGGTTCGAAGTAAGATTTTCTGCTATTGTCTATGGATAAACGAAATTGTTGGGATTCTATTCTATCATTGTTATCTATATCATGTATTATTTCTTTTGTTTCCGAGAATTTCTTATGAACTTTTGATAAGGAGACTTTTTCTGAACCAGTTTCAGGTAATTGAAACCTTTGAGATTCTCTTTCTTCATTATCCTTGTCATCAATTAAACTTTTTGGTTTAAAAATCTCTTTGTATGAAGGTTCTTCGAAATCAACTTTCTCTATTGGAGATAAATTTGATTTTTTGCTATCATCATCAATTATAGATATTTTCTGCAAATTTGAATTCCTTTTTGAACTATTTTCAATTGGGCTCGTTCTTCGGTTAGTCTTATCATCATTGATGGCATGTGAATTTGAGGATTTTGACTGATCGGAATCGGTTAAAATGAACTTCTGACTGTTCAAAGATCCAGACAGATTTTCAATTTCAGGTTTTCTTTGGGTCTTTAGTGATTCTTTATTCTTTATATTATCTGAATCCTTTCTCTGACTGCTCAGAGATCCAGACAAATTATCAATTTCAGATTTCCTTTGGGTCTTTAGTGATTCTTTATTCTTTATATTATCTGAATCCTTTCGCTGACTGCTCAGAGATCCAGACAAATTATCAATTTCAGATTTTCTTTGGGTCTTTAGTGATTCTTTATTAATTATATTACCTGAATCTTCTCTTTGTTCATTATCAGAAATAGATCTTTTCTGCAGATTTGAATTCCTTCTTGAACTATTTTCAATTGGGCTCGTACTTAGATTAGTCTTATCCTCATTGATGATATGTGAATTTGAGGATTTTGACTGATCGGAATCGGTTAAAATGAACTTCTGACTGTTCAGAGATCCAGACAAATTATCAATTTCAGATTTCTTTCGGGACGTTACTGATTCTTTATTCTTTATATTATCTGAATCCTTTCGCTGACTGCTCAGAGATCCAGACAAATTATCAATTTCAGATTTCCTTTGGGTCTTTAGTGATTCTTTATTCTTTATATTATCTGAATCCTTTCGCTGACTGCTCAGAGATCCAGACAAATTATCAATTTCAGATTTCCTTTGGGTCTTTAGTGATTCTTTATTCTTTATATTATCTGAATCCTTTTGCTGACTGCTCAGAGATCCAGACAAATTATCAATTTCAGATTTTCTTTGGGTCTTTAGTGATTCTTTATTAATTATATTACCTGAATCTTCTCTTTGTTCATTATCAGAAATAGATCTTTTCTGCAGATTTGAATTCCTTCTTGAACTATTTTCAATTGGGCTCGTACTTAGATTAGTCTTATCCTCATTGATGATATGTGAATTTGAGGATTTTGACTGATCAGAATCGGTTAAAATGAACTTCTGACTGTTCAAAGATCCAGACAAATTATCAATTTCAGATTTCTTTCGGGACGTTACTGATTCTTTATTCTTTATATTATCTGAATCCTTTCTCTGACTGCTCAGAGATCCAGACAAATTTTCAATTTCAGATTTCTTTCGGGACTTTACTGATTCTTTATTCTTTATATTATCTGAATCCTTTCTTTGTTCATTATCAGAAATAGATCTTTTCTGCAGATTTGAATTCTTTCCTGAACTATTTGCAATTGGGCTCGTACTTAGATTAGTCTTATCCTCATTTGTAATATGTGAATTAGAAGATTTTGACTGATCGAAATCGGTTAAAATGAACTTCTGACTGTTCAGAGATCCATTGAAATTATCAATTTCAGATTTCTTTTTGGTCTTTAATGATTCTTTATTCTTTATATTACCTGAATCCTTTCTTTGTCTATTATCAGAAATAAATGCATTATCTTTGTTACTGACTTTATTCAAAGAATCATTTTTTGATAAGCTATTTCGATCTGAAAGAATTCTGGGGTTACTTTGTTTAAAGTCTGAAACTTTCAAAAAGTCTTTATTCTTTTCCATTAATAATTCTTTATGCTCAACTTCATTAGGTTCAATATTTTTGAAATCTGACAAACTATTTGAATCATCATGACCAGAACGCCGTTGATTTAGTTGGTAATTTAAATCGAAATATTCTTCTCTTAAAACTTTGTCGTCGACATTTTGATCTTTTGAACTTAACCTTTGTTTAGCCTCTTCATAGCCATTCTGTTGTTTAATATTATTTGATATTCTAAAGCTACTCTTATCTTTTGGGCTGATTTCTGTAACCGATTTCAAGGAATTTGGTTGATAATCTGTTAGAAGAATTCCTTTGTTTTGTTGAATGGCATCAGTGAGGTTTTTCCCATCATGTTCATTGTTAACTCGACGATTGGATTCTTTCGCTGATTTATGTAATTCGGAATCTTTTTCATTGTTTTGGTCCGTTGGGGGGGAATTATTACTGCTATGTTTATTGAAAACTTTTATAGTTTCCATGTCGTTATCATTTCTTCTTTCTGTTATGGTTTTATTTAAATCTATCTTGTTTGGTTCATCATTCAATGTTATATAAATCTCATCAAAACTATTCTCGTTATTATCCTTTGAAATGCTTTGGCTGTTATGGGTCCTGGTCTGTTGATCTATATTAGACGCTGTACCCTTATCTTGTTTGGAGTATTTACTGACAGTTTTGGTATCATTAAAATGAGCTGAGTTCTTTTCTTTGTGAATGCTTTTTTCATTGGTACTAGCTGAAATTATTTCTTTATCAGCTGGTATAAGACTAGACTTCGGCACCTTCTCTACCTCTAATACGAGGAATTCATTACCCTCTGAATCGTGTTTATCAAGTGAACTATTCTGCTCAACATTACTTGATTTTAATTCTGTAATTTTATTTTCATTCAAATTTCTCTTGGATAAAATTTCTTTCATCTTAATGCTTTCTCTAGTATTCAAAGATTGATGTTCTGGCATATCTGCCATTGTTTCTCTATTGTTAACTGTTTCTTTAGTACTTTGTTGAATGTTTTGACCGACTGAAATTCGGTTTCCAGTGGAACTCTGAACTTCTTTTATATTGGAATCCGCAAGACCTTCATTTTGAAATCTTTCTTTAGCCTTATCTGTGTTGTGTTCTAAATTTGATATTTCAGTTTTGCTAGAGGATGATATCTTTTTATTGAAAACATTTTCCTTATCTGCCATATCATCGACTGTCTTCGTGGAATAGCCTTTTCGTGATTCTTCATTTAGTTCTTCATTTTTATTTGATAGTTTTTTATCATTTGTCACAACTTTGATAGCGGATAATGAGCGATTGAGATTGGAATCAAATTGAGTTTGGTTTTCTGTATTATCTTTTACATCTATCTGCGAACTTTTTCCCAAAGTTTCTTTTGAATTGAAACGCTCATTTGAAATTGAACTAGAACTAACATCCTGAATACCTCGTGCACTCATCATAGTTTTCCCATTTTGACTTATCACTGGATCCTTCGTACTCTTTAAACTATATTGGTTCGATGGTTTCCCATTAACTTTGGAACCCACTTCATTATCCCGTTTGAGAAAAGAGCTTTGAAAATCAACATATTTTACCTCAGGAATATCTTGTTGAGGATATTTAATTTCTTTTTTACTATCTATGGAATTTGTAATTTTATTGATAGAAGACTCCACAATGTCTTTTGAAGGACAATTGGAGTTAAAACTTGGATTAGTTATATAATTGTCATCGTGAGCTACATTATTATAAACATTTCCTAATGATCTGTTTGTCTGGAGTACTTTACTATCTTCATGATGAGAATAATTTGAAGGTTTACGGTTTTCAGGAAGAGTTTGAATATAGTCACTTGCAACACTGAGTCTCCCATCATAGCTATCGCTTTCAATAGACGAGACTTCAATAAAATAGTTTTCCTTGTCCATATCATAGTACGTATGCTCTTTCTTTTCATTTACTAGACGAATAAATTCTTCTTTAGTTTTAACAATGTAAAAATATTTTTCATTCCTTTTATTTCTTTGATTTACGTAAACACATTTCGACAATTTATCTTCGTAATAAACAAAGAATCCTCTTTCATTTCCTTTCCTCATCAAATTTTTAATAAATTCGAAGGTCTCAGAATTCATTCTGGTGAAATCATTGTCGAATTCCTGCATGCAAATAAATTAATAAGAAACATTTTCAATAAAAAACAAATCAATAATCTTATATTATAGATACATACAAACTCATTTTGATGTTATTCTTTAATACACCAGAGCCCGTAAATTACAAAAGGAAGCATACGTATAATAACTTTGTAGGCTATTTCAGTATATAGATATAATTATATTAACAGATCTTTTAACTCTTTGGCTGCGGCATATAATTTCTTTGAATTCTCCGCAAGTTATTAAATATCCAGCATAAAATACTTTTCTTTTTATGGAAAATTCTTCAACGTTTTTAAAGGGTAAGTCTGATTTCCACAGGAAAGGATAGTAAAAGGCAGATCGGATATTTCCAACTTCCGCAACAAAATGGTTGATTAAACGGGAATAATTTCCTTTTAGATCAAGCAACGCTCTATACAATCATACTCAACACTTCTCATTTTCAGTCACACGATCAAAGTGTAAACTTAATAAATTGTATTATGGAACAAAATGAACTATCAAAATTGTTATAAATGTGTAAGTTTATTGGGCCTCGTTATAACATAGACAGTTCAAGATTAAAAGTGAATGTCTTACTTTGCGAGATTAACTTTTAGATCTTTCTTTTCCGACTTTCGTCAGTGTAAATACTATGAACCCCACAAAAGAACTGTGATAATTATTTAATCGTCCGTGCCTCTGCCATCATTTCGGAAATTTTAGTCCAATGAGTATTTGCATCACTAGGTCATACTTTGTCTTCATAGCCTACGTTGTTTCTTATCCCAAACGCTTAAATTGATATTTTTCCTGGATGTGTGGCTTAGTTTCTTTGTTTGTGACCTGAACAATATATATACATGCAGTTAAGACCTTTTGCATCTTTTGACGGGTTACAGGGCCTGCTTGCTTACATTTGCCAGTTAATGTTACCGGCACAGCTCACATACGAAATATAGTTTCTTTAGCACTTGGTGCCCATTGCTAAGTGAGTTAATGCTATTCAAAGGTGGACACAACTAATATGTACAGCTAGAGCCCTGATATACTTTTTGGTTCACGGACTGCCAATATAAGGCCTAAATCCCATTTGTTGGGTATTTCAGCCTCAGGTCGGTTGATGAACTAGTAATACTGCTGACCGCTTAGGAAAAAACATCTTTTGAGCTTCATGTAACATTTAATTCGTTTTGATATAAATGATATAAAATTTGATATAAATCAGCATCAACATTCGATTCATAATTAAATTCATCTTACAATTTCCTTTACAAAACTTTAATAAACCCTTTTTCATTTTTTGAAATATGAAAATATTATATTTTTTCTCGTTTTTAGGGTCTTAATCCGTCCATTACTCTGTAAAATACCATTGAATTATCGGGTACAGCATTATATTGGAGAATAAATCATGATTAAATTCAATAGAAATTTGAATATAAGCACAGTTCGAACGAAATGAAGTAATGGATGGGTAAATGGAAGATTTAGATACATAATGTATCACTAATAGCCATGTAACGGCAAAATACCCCCAATGGCAAATAATCTCAAACTGGATTCACTATCTGACTCAGTGCCCAAAGAATCAGTAATTAGATTGTCTAGAAACTTACCGTTTATATTTTGCCACGTCTATGTACGCAGTATGGTTTATTAAATTTTAACGAGAGTGTTATCACGTCTGCGTGCGCATTTAATTAAAAATGTATGGCGTCTGTGTGTGCGGTACGGTTTTGTTGCTTTTTAGGTTTTTGGAAATTACTTATTTTTTATGACAAGATTGATTTTGTTTATTCTGCAAATTGTTAGATTTTATATTCGGAACTTGACTTGTTGGTTGATTTTGAATTTTGATTATGATGATTTGGAAATTATTTGGCATTACGTATTTAATAAGGAACTGAGAATAGCACCAGAAAAGCATCCAGTTTTGTTGATTGAAGCGCAATTGAATCCCAAGACAAACCATCAAAAGATGGTTCAAATTATGTTTGAGACATTTAATTCACAAACTATGTATGATGCAATTCAAACAGTTATTTATTTCTATGTGTCTTCGCTTACAACGGCTATCGTTCCGAATAATGGAAGTGGTGTAACACACTCTGTTCCCATTTGTAAATTGTATTTCGCCGGTAGAGATATATTAGATTATTTTATGAAAATACTGACCAAACAAGGATATAGTTTCGCAACTACACCCACAATGGATTAAACGAGAGAGAAATGAACATGGTAGCAGAGCGTGGTTTCTTTTGGGGGTGCACTCACTTGTAACTTTGCTGATGACCCAGGTATGTGGTTCCTGACTTTGTTCCAGCCTAATTTTCAATAATTTATTTTAAATTCTCAAATCAGGCGAAAGCACATAAGGATGAAGAAAGCGGCACAAAAATGTTCTTTGAGATAACATTCAAGGTATTACAAAGCCAGCAATTATAAAATTAACTCGTCGAAATGATGTGAAAAGAATTTTTGGATTGATATATGAAGAAACCGTAGTTGTTCTTAAATTATTTCTTGAAAACGTTATTAGGAACACTGTTACATGTATGGTTTTCTCTATTTTTCTATTTTTTATTAATTCAATTTTGACCTACCCAAACCCAGAGAAGAATTATACTTTTCAACCGCTCCTTAATTCTAAACCATAAAATATCAACAAATATTTTGGCAATTATCTTCTCTTATCCTTATTTATTGCCTTTTATTTTCACTTAAATATAGCTTGACCCTAAATTTTGACAGCAGCCTGAACCATAGTTTTATTAAAAATAAAATAATTACTTTCCATTTATTACTTATTAATAAAAATAAGATTATAAAAAAATACTGTATAACCCATTTAATATCTAATTAAATATGCATTAATAAATAATACAGTACAATAATGTTTCCCATTTTCTAACTCATCGGACCATTTATACTTTCATTGCAGTAAGTTTGTATTAAAACTCATCCAAATTTTAATTATAAATAAATTATAAATTAAATTAAATATAAGAAAATTATTAATAGAAAACTCAATATAACCAAATGAAATATCAACACTATTGAATGGAAGAGTCATACTCAGGGATGCCAGATTTTCGAAAAATCATATCGGGAATAAAAAACAAAAAAAATCAATTATATTTTGTGAAAAAATATAAATTCATTCATATTTATTATATGCATTTATAAATAAAATATATTAGAAGAAATAACAAAAAAATAAGTGTTCAGTTTTGTTAACGTAAAAAAACAGTAACAATTTATTTTATTTATAAGTATTTATCAGCATTTGCTGCTTTTTTAAGTATTCCTTGTGCATTTTCTGTTTTTAAGAATGCCTGAAACTCATTGCACGACGTGAAAATCCTTTCAAGATGGGTAAAATCTATTCAAAATCTAAAACTGTTCAATATCGGGAGTTACGGTTCATATATCGAGATACAGAAATATACGTTCCATATCGGGAGACAGAAATATGCGTCCCATATCGGGAGACTCCCGACGAAATCGGGAGGTCTGGCAAGCCTGGTCATACTAATAAGCGAGAAACATTATATTCAGAAAAGCATTTAAGGAAATTGTTAGAATAAAATTCAAATTGTTGGGCCAGAACGTAAACGGCCTTGAGGAATGTTTTAATGGATCAGTAACACACACGCAAAAATAACATGCAATTTAAATAAACCTATTAAACACCAATTAAACCCTATAAAATATGAGAAAAAAGGGAATTAAAAATAAAATAATAAACATAAAAATAAATTAAAATAATAACAAAACGCACCAAGATTCGCACGATACCAACACAAACATAACAAGAAAACTCAACAAATTCGACAAAATCGAAAAATTAATAAAAGTTCATGAAAATGAAGCTTAAATAAAAAGATTTGAATTAGTAATAATTCAATAAAAAATTCTAAATGAAGAATTATTAAAATAAATCAAAAAATAATAAAAATAAAGAATAGAATTTACTAGAAATTAACATGGTCGAATTTTGTTTTACTGCATCAAATTTAACATGCGAGAAAAATAGGTATATATACTGATCCATTTTCACATTAAACTTAACCATTTTGAAACCAATTTTAGAACCTTAAAAACCATTTTTTAAACCCATTTAAAAACCGTTTTTTCATTTTGAAATTATTTGGAAGTCTTTTCAATCTTATTTTTAGGTGAGAAATATTTATGTTGGAACCCTCTTTCCACGTCACATCCATTGCAACTCGGTAGAGCTCTGCTTGGACGTCGGCGTGGGGAGAGAGGCATTTATGTTTTATTTTATTTTATGCGATTTTATGGATTGGCAATGAATGGTAACTATGTTCATTTTTGTTAATAATTAATAAATATTATTGATATTCATAAATTGTTTTATATATGTTTTTCATAAATTAAACTGTCGAAATTTTTCCGGCCCACAGCCAACACATAACGCAAGAAAGCAAAATCTACATAGTACAGATGCATGTAAGTGCGTGGAAAATCGCCAATGATATGTACCCGTGAAGACTCAGCGTGCGGAACGCAGGGGTCGTAACGTCAATATTATCCCTATAGCTGAAAAGAGAAATAAGGAAGAAGTCTCTGGCTGCTTCCTCGTTTCTCACTTCTGTAAAATCGACCTAAATTTATATTACACACGGCTCAAAATCATCACACCGAGTAGTCCAGTGGGCACTCAGTAAATATAATATAAACACAATATGCGCCTAAGGTCTATTAAAGGGAAAGGGTACTGGAATCGATAAAAATGAAATCATTGATATACCTATATTGAACTAATATTTCGAAATAAATTAAATAAAAAACATTGATATGATTTAACGGACTTCATAGAAAATTATTAAATCAACGATTCGGTTAAATTAAATTAAGTTAAAGTAACTATTGATTATAGGTAAGGTAACAATTAAAGGGATTTATTACAAGAGTAAAGCGATTAAGTTATTATAATCATTGATAAACCCTAAAGCAACAACAAGTAAATCACGGATCAAATTAGTTTTAGTAAAAATATTGCAACGATTAAGTAAAAGCATGGAATCATCAGTTGAAACGAGGTAGCTTGTTGAGTAGCCAATTCCAGGATTTAATAAAAGAAAATAATTGACTATCACTAAAATAATTCTGGGGTTAGATGGTAAAATAATTGACCAACTAATTCATAGCTTAATATTAAAATAAAACGAATTGGTTACTTGGAAGATAAAATCAACTCCGAGTCATGGAGAGAAACCTTGAATTAACTGAATCGTTGATATAGAGGTAAGCTTACAGATAAATTACATCAACGGAATTAAATTTTTATTAATTAAATTCAAAGTGAGACGATCAAAACATTACTTAAAAACTGATAATTCCGAGATCCAAAGTTCGAGAAATATATTCCGTAGACATCGAGACGAATAGAATGACATAACTAAAATCTTCAAAGATTCAAAAATTTCATTCTTCCATGCATAATAACTGTATCCCATCATCTGATAAACAGCGAATAACGACGTAGATAAGCAATGAAGGCTCATTCTAATAATCGAGTAGAGAATAGACCCTGAATTCCTATAATGACATTAAAGATCATGCGAAATCAAATCACAAATTAAACTACTCACCACGGACCCGATCGTTGTGCTACCGTGTTTAAAGATCACTTCACTAGAAATACTTGACAAAATTCTAAACGAACGGATAACATTAAAACCAGGATGAAATATACAAAACTTACCAGATCGTGAACTATTGATTTTTCGTCAATCACCGAAAATGCCATCACTAATCATTGATTGAACGGTATTGGCTAGCGTAAACAATATCAATGCTAATGATAAATGAACCAATTCATTTAAAACAATCAATAATTTCAGCATCCGGCAAATCAACCAAAATAATGGAAAACAATTCTCAGTCAGAAGGAGAAATCAAAGGACCAGGAGTATTCTTAGAAGGAGAAGGACTGACGGAGCTGGTCGCCATGCATAGTGGTAATTCATTTTTGCTTTTTATAATCATTTGCTTTCAATAACAAATAAATGAATTTGGATGGTAAAATTTTTCGGTAACATTATTAAATAACTTGCCGTTTTCAATTAGTATTAATTTCACGATGCACCACTCGTAAGGCGGTAGAATACACAGTATCACCAAATTTGGATAGCTCCGCAATAGAGCGTCGAATTAGGACGAATGGTCCCGTAATTGAGCGCCATTGAGGAAATTAGACGGGTTATTTCGGTAATAAAATGAACCACCAATCACATTTTAACACTCACTAACATACTCAATTGATCGAGGAGATATTTGGCACTTAAGAGATGAATCTAATCGACGGGATTGCCCACACATCAAACAATATAATATGACTTCTCCTTGACTCATGATAGGTTTGGTTACGAAACACCTCGCCCAAGAACTTAGATGAGGAAACCCATGACAGTAAATACTCGAAACATTTCAAGGGAAGCGGTTTCTTGCAATAACCTGAAATCACCATCCATGTTAAACCCCAGTACCAAAAATTCCGAATAGATTAATATCGATAATCACGTTTCTGAGGCTTCCCCGTGAATGAATAGTCAATGATGATGTTTAATTTCAGCTCTCAATGCTACACTCTCCCTCGCAGATCGCTGGAGATGGGCTTGGGCCCAGCACCGCCAAGAGCGATGCCCGGAATTTCCGCCATCGAAATTCCTCGACCGGAAAAATCTGGGAGTAGGCACATCTACGCAATGGAGCCCGTCAGAAGAAATACTCCAGCAGGCTCAACAGCAATTGGAAGACTTGTTGTCTCAACGGTGAGATTTGGATTTCCAGGTGGCCCGAGCTCGCCAGTATTTAGCAAATGTAGAAGAGGATTTGCTGGCGGGTCGGATTGCCAATTCATACTGGCACCCCCAACCGACCTCATTAAGCAGCACACGTAGCACTAGAAGGCCGACGATGGCCATTTCCGGCTTCACACCCGAAGAGTGGGTAGTGAGCAAATTCCCCTGACAATAATAACGATCATGTGTTGTTTTTGGACCAATATTATTGAGTTATGTTTTCTCGTGATGTTAATTCTTAGCTAATAAAAATCATAATTTATTGTTAGTTCTTTGCCAGGTAAAGTCTTCATCGGTGCATACGAATTTGTTTAAAAATTAATGTGATACTCGTAATATGAATCTCTAGATTTGATTTTGTTTATGGTAGATATGAATTCAACTCAGTTATTACAACGGGAACTATCCCGAGCACAGCGGAGCAATCGGACTCTTTATGGACAAATCTTACAGCTGACCAAGGAGTTTCAACAAGTGAAATCTACCTGGGCAAACCCGGCCAGGCAAAAGTCTGTTTACCAACGCCTAACCGCGGCTCAAAGGGGCTGGGCAGAAGAGCGCCAGTTAAATCAAAGTCTCCGGACTCAAATTCGAGGGCTGGAAGTCGCCCTGGTGGCAAGTCGGGAGGGGCAAGCGGTAACTTACCCGCTCATCTTCGCCCCGTCCCAGTTGTCTTACCAGACAAAGACTCACGAGCCTGCACCTGTCAAAGATTCTACAACCGCACCATCCAACAGTCGTCGACCGGGGCGTAAAGAACGCGCCCGCCGCAAAGCCGAACAACTATTGGGCAAAAACCCATTGTGAACAATTGTCTTGACGGACGAAATACACTTTTCCTTGAAACCATATTTGTGATTAAATCGAATTTTGTGTATTTTCCATATAATTAATTAAAATGGAATGGTCATTCGTAAATGCTCTCCTTAGGTCGTTAAAAATGATAGTATTCTTCTCTGATTAGTAGGCATGGACTCCAAAACTCCACACGAGGGACCAGATGATCAAAAGCGAGCGCAGGTCTTCTATCGACAGCTCGTGAACCCGAGGGTTGTCCGAGCAATTACAGTACTAGCGATAATACTCAATTTTTGCGGACAATCCACCACTTGAACACATTACCAACTTTGCCTAGCAACGGGTGCCAAGTGGCGATTAGTATCATTTTGTATGGCGTTACTGGGGCAACCACCGGTCAGTTTAAACAAATAAGGAAACCCCGTAACCCACCAAAATATTACATAAATAAATAAATTATATAAAAATATGCTCTTGTATGTTTTCAATACATTAAAACAAATCGAAAAACAATCCAACTTTTAAAAAAACTATCCAATTTTTTTTTTGAGAAAATATTTTTATTGTCACTTAAATTTTAAACTTGAAACATTTTAAATTTTAAAAAATAATTTAAAAATCTTAACATATTTCATTTATTGTAAATACAATCAGACTAGTAAAATTAGTAATCAGAGTGTCAAAACAATTAAATATAAAATATTTATTTCCATTTTCATCAACTCGTTAATTTTTAATAATTTTTAAAACAATAAAATAAATCAATCATTTTATTAATTGATTTAAATTAAAAATGAATGGAAAAAAATACCAAAAGAAAAATAGCAATTCAAATAAATCAAAATTAAGTCAGAATAATTTAAATTCAGTTGACATAGGAAATGCTTTGCTTAATTATGAACTGGAAGTAATAACCTCAATCCCTGAAGAAAGTCCTCCGAAGGACGAACCATCGAATACTTCATCAAAATCGTCTACAGAACCATTTTCTGATACCGATCTTACATGTAGAAAAGAAAAATTACGATATTTTACGGGACACAAATATTTAAGGACAGACTTTACTGGTTTGCCTTTTTATCGAGAAGTGAAAGAAATGACTCCCTTGAAAATGGTCAATCTCACATCGAAGAATATGAAAAAATCCAAATTCATAATTGCTCCAGATGGTTTTATTTTTAATTTTAAAAAGATATGCGTTAATTACTTTGTTCTAAGGATATGTTCCGAATTCGGAGATTAGAACTCTTTATCCCCATTTATCAATTGGAGATTTTGTGAGAATTCCGGTTGGTGTTTTACTGTAATTAAAATATTTTTACGATTTTTAGGAACGTGATCTGAAAAAAGAAAAAGATGATAAATTAATTCAAGAAATCATGGAAAAACATTTAGTTATTTTTTTATTTTGTTTACTTCACATTATAATGAAATATTTTCGTTTATAGAGTGCTTTAAAACAAATAGATGCGAGATCTATTTATAAGAAGAAAATTACAAAAGCTAAAAGAAAACCACGTTTTACTACTTCTCAAAACGATTTAGTGGCCTTAAACAATGAGGTTATAGATAACTTCAATTTCGAGTTGGAGAAAGCTAAATCTGAAATCTCAGAAGATGCGCTATCATTAAAGGGACCAAAAATCAAAAAGAGGAAATTGCGCCTTCCATCAGTACCAAGTTAGAACTATTTGATTTGATTTTTTTAGAAAATAATTTAGTATTTTTCGTTATTTAGTTTCAGGACTTTGGTTTTTCTTTAACACCTTAAAAACCCAAAATCATGAACATTTTAATTTCTTTATATATATTTTTAAATTAAAATAAAATAATCATCCAATAAAAAGGTTGTGCAGAAAATTCGAGGTAAATTTAAAATAAATATTGATCTATAGTTTAAAAAGAAATTATTGGAGTTGTCGGAAAATTAAATATTATCAATTATTGATCTGAATCCAAGGCTTGTTAATAATAGTAAAGGATTTCAAACAATATAAACTTTATTGATTAACACAATTTTTTACCAATCTATAGTGAATCATCTGTTACAATGAGAATTAAGAACTTGTTGCAACCCTTCGGGAGGAATAGCACGTTTACAATAAACTCGGAATTCACGACTACTTGACTTCGGTTTCTGGTTTCAATAATCGATAAATTTGGTATTGTTGCTTCTTAGTTCTGACTTAAATTTGTTCGATAACTTGAGTTTTGTTTTAATTCTGTTTCTTCTTTTCTTTACAAATTCTGTCTCTTCTAGAAATGTTGTCTCTAACAAATTCGTATCGTTAACAAACTCTCTTTTTTTTCTTAACAACTTACGTCCTCTCAAAATTCAGTTCTGATTCAAGTTGTGTTTTCTCTTATAGTCTGCAATCTGATAACACTTATTGATATTGAGTTTCGTTTAGATTATTTTCCCTTTACATTCCCTTTGATAATCTCCAGTCTTTATTACCTCTGATAGTTGTTTGGTTTCCCCCTTTGTTGTTTAATTTGATTGAGTTGTTATTTCTCTTCAATTTTCATTTCTTGTCCTTATCTATTTTTTTAGAGTTTCGAAACAACTCACTCGCCGATTTACACATTTCCCAGTGATAATTTTATTTAATGTTTAATTTTTGTTATTAAGGTATCATTAACAAAATGTACATAAAGCAAAAGATTAAAGATATATTTTGTTTCATTTAATGTTTCACTATTCTTATAGTGGAATTTATTGTGATAATATAATTTAATTAATTAATTAAATTGATAATTAAATTAATTATTATTTCTAATAATTAATTGAATGAGAAATTAATTAAAAATTGTGTGAACGTTGTTGTTTGAATTTCTTAATTAAGCCTTACTTCATTTATAAATTTTCCTCAGAAGATTTTGTTTGAATAATATTATCGAGAATATATTGTTTAAATTAATAAATTTTATTACAATTTGAGTTTTAACTTTGGATACAATAAATACGAAAAGTACTAAAGCTAATATTAATATCAATTTGTGAAGCTTTACAGCAGGTTGGCGGCTCATTGCAAGAAAATTTATGGTTAACGAAACAGTTTATAAATATTTTTTGAACATACTAAAAATCAAAAGAAAATTTTAACTAAAGCAAGATATTCATTTTATTTTCCCTTCATTTAACTTATCCAAAATTAATATAAGTACTTCTTTTTAGTAACCTTGACATATATTGCTTTTTCAAATAAGTTTTTATATATTAAAAATTCATTGGAATGTAGAATACTAAAGAAATGAATTAAATTTTATTTAAAAAACTGTTTTGTGAATTTTTGTTTATTTTTGGCTCTTCATTCGATTTAGATTGGCCAGGTCTGCTCTGGAGTATGGACAATCTTGAATAACTTTTTTACTTTAATCAAAAATTTAAACAAAAGTTTTTTTTATTTTTGTTGCGCTTGCTAAAGATATGTGGATAGGAGTTGCCTCTCGATTTGGCTCCTTGAATATCGAATCACAACAAAATAACTTTTATTTCTAATCCTATGTCAAAACACAATCAGTACACAATCTCCTTTGGATAGCGAAGAAAATTATTCTCCTATTTTTAACATCAAATATGTAACTCTGGCCATCTAATGACTCCATTTGATTGGTTTCCCCCATTAATCTCTACTCAAGGCATTTTCCATAACGTTAACCGCCAACAACTATTACGTTGACATTCCGTTAGGTTCGTCCTGTTTATGGGCTTGCCTTAAAATAATCTAAAGAATTTACAATTATTTTTTTCAAATTTTTAATAAATTTTAGTTTATTTTGATCATTTGTAGTTTATATTTTATCTCAAGAATTTTGTATATTATACAAAAAAATAATCGAAACTTTTTTCAACAATATAATTATTACTTAGCAGCAAGTGCTTATTTTCTTATTCACTTATCTGATATATTAATTTATGCTGCTACCAAGGAATCACTGTTTTATACATTATATTATTATCTATAAAACTTCGCAGTTTTCAAATGTATTTAAAATAGAAATAAGATTATCTGTGAAAACTGAAGATCTTGGTCCAACTAAAGCTCCTGAACCCGCCGAACAAGCAGAAGGAGAAGCCTTGGGAACTATAGATATAGATTTGTTAGACAAACTTGAACGCCAGATTGAGGAATACGACACTTATGGGAATCGTGATAATAAAGAAGTACAAAAAAGAATCTTGAAAGACAGACTAATTAGAATTACAGATAAAGAACTGATTATGTGGTTAGAGAAACTGGAAGGTGTTTATGGGTCTAAAAAGGAAATGTACAATTCTATATTACTCATATTAAATAGAAGTACAGAAGCGATGCAAGAACTTGAAAAGATCATTGAAGACAGACAAACTCGATTAGGATTTTTAAATACTTTAACAGATCCAAATCATTTGTTTGCTTTTTTGCTTCACTTCTATAACACAAAATCAGATCTGCTAGATGACATTCAAGATGCGCTGAATGGTGTAAATCTTTCTACCGTAGAAAAGCTGATTTCATTGTGTGGTCAGAGATATATATTGGAGGAGTTTCTGTCTGCCTTTGTTCCGACTAAGAATTACGCTTTGATTGTTTTAGCTGAAAAATTTTCAAACTTTACTGAAAGAAGTTTAATATTAGAAAAAGGTCTACGAGGCATTTATAGTGAAAATTTGATCTTTAATGTATTTATGTCAAGTAAGGAAGATGCGGAAAAATTTTTCCAGCTTATTTTGGAATGTAGAGTTGCAGAAATGGTGGCTGTTATTGAACAAATGAAAAAAATTAGTCTCCTTCATGAGAAATTTGAAAGCACTACCATATCTCAAGTTTCAAAAACAGAATCGGTAATGGTTCTTCCTACCTTATTTAAAGAAAAAATAAAAACGGCCCCAGTGACACCTGCAGATAAAACCAAACATACAAGTCATTCAGCTAGTGAGTTGACAAGGAAACATTCTGTGCCTCCTACGATTCCTTCTTTACCAACGTATAATGAAGAATCATGGAAGATCATGATGTCTCAATATCTAGCTCAGATGATTTCAAATATTGCTCCCGTTAGTAAAGGTCATGAGGTAGACACTCAAATTCAGAGAGTTGAAGACGTAACTTTTCAAGGGTTATTGAAAGAAACAAGTAATATGCATCATGAAGTTTTACGATTATTAAAAGTTTACTTGAATAATAATTTGGAAAGCGCACAGAAATTACTTAATGGACTTGTAGCAGAGGATGATCTTGCTTATCAGGCAACAATTGAGTTGATTGGCGAAAAGGAAGCCATGCAGATAATAAAAAGTATGAGACTTAAGCAAGCAAAGTTAATTGAAAAGATCATGCAGCTCCATGGAAACGAAGAGGAAATGAATGAAGCAAGAATCATTTGCAATAGTATGCTCAACAATCTTCCTCCAGCATTAAGTAAAAATCTTGGGAAATGGCTAGAGGCTGAAAAAGTAGACGCGAAGGATGTGAGACATGCTTTTCATGTTTTAACTAAAACTTCAGAAACTGAAGGATCAACTGATGATCATCTTGCAGTCCTCGACGATGTTTCAAAAGAATTTTTCAGTAAACCTGAGCTCCGAAAAAATCGATTTTCAATCATGGAATCACTTGATGCTAATTTTATGGAATATACAAAGTCTATGGTAGTTAAAGATGACATTAGTAAAGGATATTCTGAAAAATTGCCTTTACAACATACTAGACTCTCAGTCGGTTATAAAGGACTTGCAACGGAAAAGGATCCAACAATAAATAGTATGTAATTAAATATATTTATAATTAATTAATTAATTTAATTTTTAGCATCATCGCCCATCACTGTAGAAACGTCAATTCCAGCAGCGAAGATTTTGGACA
Organism: Schmidtea mediterranea; assembly: GCA_022537955.1. Taxonomy (NCBI): domain Eukaryota; kingdom Metazoa; phylum Platyhelminthes; order Tricladida; family Dugesiidae; genus Schmidtea; species Schmidtea mediterranea. The sequence continues at coordinate 23,840,450 of CM039680.1, read as the reverse complement.
AAACATTTTCTACGTTCACATCCAAATCCTATGTAAATTTTGCTCAATTTTCTACCGCCGTTTTTTGAATATTTGAAATTCTGAATATAGATATATCTTTTATAATACAGCAATAATATATATTTTTTAGTGTAATGAAGGAGGATAAATAGATAATATATAATTAATTAAATTAACCTATATTAAAATTGTAGTTTCAAGATCAGTGGTTATTTAAAATATTAGATGGTATTGTTTGAATGTTGGTATGCTTGTGTGTGTGCTAGTATTATGTATTAGGAACTAGTAAACCAATAAAAATTAATTTTTAGACGTTACACAACGAAGAGCTATATAGCAGTGTGTTTTAGAATTGTCATTAAAATAAACTACTGTATATCTATGTCTCTTTTCATCCGTCATCATATATAAATTACAAGGATACCTCCTATTTGGAATTTAAGCTGCAATAGTTCTATGTTTTTATCTCATTCATTTTGCTCACTCCTCGTATCAGTAGTTAATGGCTCCTTGCTATTAATTTCTTAGAAGTGTTAGCAATTGAATCCACTTTTAATTAAATTTCTATTGATAATTAGTAAAGTTTTGTTTAAGAAAAATGTCACACATACAGACTAGCATTAACAGAGATTTTAATCTTTAGACATTCATGATTTTAATTAAGAGAAAATAGTAAGTTTTCAATAAAAATTACATTTTAATTAATAATTAATTAAAATAATATATAATCATGTAAAAGATTATAGATTTTAAAATTTCAAAAAACCTCTAAGGAAAATGATTGATATTTACAAAATTATTTAAAGATTACAATGAAAGACATAAAATAACAAAAACAGATATAAAAAACAAAAGCAATAAATTCATATCTTAATCACTAAAAATCTGTTGTGAAATTTTCAAAAAACTTTATTTTTTAAATTGATTACTAATAGCTAGTTAACAACTAATTACTAACCAACTTCTAACTACCAACAAACTAATTAACCAAATAAATTAATGTTATAATTTAATTAAATAAATACATCTGTTTCAACTGAATAACTACTATTATAATACAGGTTAGCGTGTAAATTCAAATTGATTATAACTAGAATATTTGAAAATAAAGAAAATTTATGTATCAGCCATTTAATTGCTTGTAGGTTTTTAAGAATATATTATGATTTTTGGGATTTCTTTCTATAAATATAAGTCCGATTTATTTTCAATTAAAATTTAGAATATAATTATAACATAATATTTAGAGTTGTTATTCGTTTGAACATTTCCACGTATCGAACGTTTATGTATTTCTTACTGTGTTATGTTTTAAAAAAGTTTCTACTTTCACGATTGCTATATTAAAAAGAGTTATTAATACGATCAAATTACATCACTACACATTAAGTCTGTATGTCCTAATATATAATTTTATTGGTTTTCTCATATGTTATAGGAGTTGTTATTCAGTTGAACTAATAATTATTTAAATATCGATAAAATGATGGCCCATTATTAATAAAAACACGAGAAAGCGAAATTAGTGAAATATATTTCGAGGAAATTATCTTTGTCAAATATTATATACGGAAACAGTAATGATGTAATAATTATGATTTAATTAAATAACCTCAACAAATTAGTTGAGGATTGAAAGTTTATTTTAAGTGATTATGATTTAATCAACAAAGTCTCACAAAAAATTCTTTCAAACTTATTATTAGATTTTTTATTTTGAATTTTAAAATCTTTTAAATCAGTGGTTCTATTGCACAATAATATTACTCACGCATCTCGATCGGTTATGTTCTTGAATTTGTGTGTGAAGATGACGGAAGCATCTCCAATGTATATGGCATTGCACTATATCATACATTAGATCAGAAGCTTAACCTATTGGAGTTTGAGATTTATTACAAAACATATTTATTGATATAAACGATTTTGACACTATTTTAAATACATTTAAATTGCCTAATTATTGTGTGATAGGCAATTAAAGATTTTTAAAAGCTTCCGAATACAGAATTACTAAAACATTAAATTTATGGGTTCATCTTCATTAAGTGGACTATAAATTCCATTGTTTTCATCAGAAGCAATCAAAATGCGATCAATGGTCCTTAGTCAGTCTTTCTACAAAAGCCTTTAAATGTCCATTTTTATCCAAAAGAGAAACGATCCTGTTTTTGCTTTTGTTAGATTTTTCAAACTTAAAAGATAATGACCAAAATCCAAACATCAAACCCTTAATCATATTTCTATTATATTTAAAGTTACGAAAGCTTTTCAAAGTATTGTTTAGGCTTGTATCTGTGGTATTCTATATATTTCTGTCTCGAAACCCTTAGCTGTAAACTTAATATTAATGTGTAGTCCATTTTAAAAAGAAATTAAAAAATTAAACAACATCATAAGAACTAGAAAAATACTAAAGAGATATCATAAATATAATGTTTATATATCTTAGGCTTAACAAAAGGAATGAGCAAAGTGAATGGCAAAAGAACTTGTATTACTGATTCTAGTCAATACCATTCAAATAAATGAGTGATCATGAATCTTCATAAATAAATAATTAAATAAGTTTAGCAACGATTTAATTAAAAGATAACGCCAATAAAAACTCCTCGTACAATATATTTCGACAGCCTAACTGTCATCTTCCGTCACCTCTGTACTCGAGTTCTAAAGCATTGTCGATTGAAGGGTTTGACCAATATTAGTGAGCACAATAGAGTCTGTAAAAGTGAAATAGGAATGTCTGATTTTAGAATTTTGTTGAAAAGTTTTAATAGTTATTGGGAACGCGTGATATGTGAAGCATTTCTGATAAGGTAATTGGATTCAAAAATTAATGTGCAATGTGTTGTGACTACGAATGTTTTAAGAGATTTTAAATAGTTTAAGTATGTTAAATCATGTTTATTTATTGTTTTTTAAAAATAATTTTTTTAATATTATTAAAATTATTTAATTTATAAATTACATTATTTTTTAAAATTATAATACAGGTAAAACATTAAAATGTTTATATAAATAACATTTTAAAATTAGTTAGAAGTATTTAAATATTTTTTAAGGGTTTATTTATTAGAGAAAAAAAATAATATAAAAAACATAATTAGTTTAAATTATAAATTAATTCATAATATTTTTAGTTGGTTTTGTGTACCTGAAGATGAAAGTTATGCTGTCGAAATATATCGTACGAAGAGTTTTTCATTGGCGTTATCTTTTAATCTTCATAAAGTTTAATTAAAATATGCAATGTTCAATAAAATAGGTAAAATTTATATTTAGAAAGTATAATTACATTAGAGTGAATAATTTCTTCCTTGAGATGAATTTGATTTCCTTTAATTTTCATATTTCATGTTTTCCATAATACAAAATGGTTTTTTCTAATTTTTTGACAACTAAAACCCGATGTCGATTTTCATACGCCTTACCTTACTTAAAATTGCCTTTCTTTAAGGAACATTTCTAACAAAATTTCAAATTTTGTTTCTCAAAATCCAAGTCAAAGCTTTCACTAAATTTCCCCGTATTATTATTAGCAAAAACTCTAACTTTTGTTGACTTAATATATGTTTATATTTTAGACATTATCTGAATCGAAATTTGTTGATAAAATAACCAGAGTAAAAATGAAATCGGAACAAAAGGATAAAGTTTATGACAGTGTCTCTCCTTCTCATGAACTAGACATGGATGATGCAGAGGTTTTTGGAGAAATTAGTGAAAAAGACCTTACTGTGGATATTAGTGAAAGATCTTTACAGAGCTCAAAGAGAGAAGAAAGTGAAAACCAGATTTCAGATAAAATTGAAATTGCAGAGAAGTTGGAGCATAAATATGTGGAAACGATAAAGGATCTCGCTAACTCTTTAAATGCTGAAACTGATTTGCAGAAATTGCAAGAAATTGCTAGTGAAATTATTGTCGTTGCTGAGTTAGTTATATTTTTATTTTGAAATAATAACATTTTTTTAAACTCCTAACTTTATTATTAATGTGAATTTTAGGATTGGAAAGAAAATTTTAGCAAAGATATTGATGTGTAAAAAAGATGGAGGAATGTTAATAGCCTATATTAAAGTGCCATGACAGAGATTATGGGCCGTGTGAATAAATTTGAACATGTACTCATGGAGAAAATGCTTTGAATATGAGCATGAGGGTGTGAGCATGCACTCAAGTGCATAAACATGTGCTCTAAAGTTTATGAATAACAATTTGCTCATACTGCCGAGTGCATGTTGATGCTCATGAGCGTGTGCTTCCCCATAGCGGTACACCAAGTTGCGCTGAGATAAATAAAATCACTCTCGCACACCGATGGTTGCATAAAATCTCTGAGCAGCAGTCCACTTTATTCTACCTTCTATATTTTCTTAAAATGTCATGGAAAAGTTGATAAATTCATAAATTCACTTTTTTAGAGTGCTTGTAACAGTTTTTGATACAGTCAATTGAGTCACTCTGTGATCATGATCAACTCATTGCTGGAAGCCCGGATCTGCCAAATATAGCAGAGTGATTTCCACTTTCTTTACAGATGACAGAACTCTACCACGAGTTTCAATAGAACCGTCCAAAAATGTATGTGCTAACCACATGACATGATCGCGAGTAAATCGGTGTAATTTTTTGTAATCCTCATTACTCCTCACATCCATAGTTGTGCGCAAGGCATAAAATTTGCGATTTCTGAGTTCAACCTGCTCCGCTATAGCATAAATACAAAATGAGGTTGCTCGTGACCAACCTCAAGATTTTTCTTATTTTTCGTGAAGTTTAGAGCATGAAGATGAGCTCAACGATTTCCAGAGTAAATGCTCATGAGAAATTAATCTGAACATTTGCTCATGAGATAAGCTCATTTTTATTCATAAACCACCAAGCATCTGCTTCAAATTTCTAAAGTATGTGCACATGCTCAACCTCATTCATACGGCCCTATGTGTTAAGCATACAACTTGACAATGAAATTATTCACATTTTGAAATGGTTTAAAGACTTTTAATTAAAAAGAATAATGATATTTAAGTCATTCTGAAAAGGTCATTATGATTTAAATGTATGATAGATAATGTAAAAATTTTATAAGTGTAATGATAAAAAGTCGGTATGTTTGTATACACCGGTTTTCATAAATAATGTGTAATAAAGACAAATATTATGTGCTGATGAAACTTGAAAACTTATATTTTCGTAACTTTATTTTTAAATATTGCTAATTTTGTAATGCTAATAATATTTGTATTTATTAGTAATTTCAGGTTATTTATTTTCAAAATGGTAAAATTTATTAAACTTTTATTTAAATAAAGATTTTCAAATAAAAACAATATTAATTGAAAATATTTCTGAAAAGTAAGACCACAAATTGACATCTGCATACTAAAATCAGTCTGATCTACACCGTCTGTTTCTTTGTACACAATCTGTCATTGAAATTTGTGAAAACACATCAGTATATATACTTATAATTTAACCATAACCTTGCGTGTTATTTTTTATTGCTATAAAAAAATTTGACGTTGAAATTATTTGCGTTATCTTAATTTAATTTTTATTATTTTCTTAATTTAAATTGACAATTTATTTCTTAAATTTTTAATTGGATTTATTCAACCAAAAATATTTTATTTTAACTCATTTAATTCATTAATTTTCTACTTTTATAAAAATTTTCGTTTTTCTGTCAAATTTTCTTGTTAATTTTTTTATGTAAATTTCGTGCGGTTCTTGATGCATTTTGTATTTATTTTATTTTACTTTTGTTTTTTGATTATATATTTATTTATACTCTCTCAAATTTTAGAGTGTTTAGTTGATGTTGTATGTTGTATTTTAAGTTATCTTAGTGTTGGGTTTTCGTGCTATATTACTGATACATTTAAACAATTTTCAAGGACGTTTGCGTTCTGACCCTACAATTGTAAATGCTTTCTTTGATTTATGCCGTTTCACATAATTTTTGTCTTTATTTCAAATAGATGTGTATATTTTTTATATATAAATTAATTTTGTGGTTATACTGCACGTAATTTCTGTAAGTTGGTGTATGAATGATTTGTTGATTTGTATCAATAACAACGCTTAAAATAATAACTTTCTTTCTTGATTTTGAAAATGGAAAATATTATAAATCATGCTTCAATTGTATGGTTTTTTTGGATTTTAGTGAATAAATATTTTTATCAATTGTTGTATTTAAACAATTAATTTTGGATAAATTATAATGAATTTTTGGACCCAATTTATGAAACATTGGTTACTTCTTGCACTAAATAATAATTAATTGAAAAACACTTGTATATATATATATATATATATATATATATATTTCTTTACGAAATTAAATAAATAGTTATTTTTAAACAAACTGCTGTCATGAAGAGTGAATGTTATTTATCATATTAAACAAACATTTACCATGATGCAAAAAATTTTTTTTTATATTTTATTTATAATTTTGATATTTATTATATCATTTGCAATTAAATATTTGAAATGTAGAAAAATTTTTTGTCAACAATTAAAATTTTTGAACGGCTTTTAGTAGTTCAAAGCATCACCGGGAATCCAATGTATTATTGTCTATGGGAATTTTCGAAAAACTGATAGATTTGCTTCAAGAAGAGTCTAAAAGTGAACCTACCCAGGATTCCAGTGACTCAAAAAAGTTAACGATTAAAATTGAAGAAAAAACTCCAACTGTTTACCCTGTTATAGAACTTGGCAATAAAAATTTGGAAGAAGCCATTAAAATATCCTACATAAAACAAAAGAAAATAGAGAAGTACATAGAAATATTGAAAAAACTCGAAATAGCAGAAGCTTCAGAATTTGAAAAATTATTGAAAAATAAAGTAAATTTTAATTAAAAATTAAAAAATATTTTACAAAAGTTAAAATTTAATTTTTTTTAGTTGACAACAATAAATGCGTTTATCCTTAACAATTCTACTGATTTATTCTCATCTATCAGTGAAACTTTTATTTTCTATTAATGACAAAATGAAAAAATGAATGTCATACTGATAAAATCAAACAATTTTTTGATAAATATCATTTAGGGAAAAACACTTCTTTAAACACATTGTTTGCCTCTTACAGTACAATGTTAGCAATCCTAATTTGGACATAGCATTTTAATTTTTTTGTCAAATAGTGAAACACAATAACAGTTTATAACATAAAAGATTATCAATTCGTAGGTACACTTATAAATAACAATAAGCGGAAAATAATAAATTATTAACTACAGTAATCCCTCGGCCTGCGCGGTTTCGCAGCTGCGCGATTTTGTCTTTGACACCAAATTTTCGCACTGCGCGGAAATATTTCCCACTTTTTCTTTTTGATGTTATTTTTTTGCGGAAAATATTATTCTTTTTTTCGCGAGAGCTACATATAGAATTTAGGGAATCCACTTAATATGTTGTATATGACTTCTGTATAATATGTACACATGGTAACGTTTTATTTCGAAGATAATAATGTCAGAGAAGGGAAAGTAATGATGTTGATGTAGTTGAAGACAAAAAATTAAGTAGAAACACACTGGCCAAATTTTTCAAAATTGGAAATCAACTTTGTGAAGAAGAGATTCAGTTAGACCCTGATTTAGAGCGGGCCTTAATATTTTAGAGACGTGTGAACGAAGCTTTTATGCTTTACAAGGTAATATATGATTCAAGAGACAAGCATCAATTATTACTAAGTACTTTTTTTAAGAAACCCGCCATAGAATTAACAAATTTATAAGGAACCATCAGTGAAGATGAAATAATTTAAAGAGTTTTTGGTACTGTTTAAATTCAAATGAATTTTTTATTTTTTTGTTTATGTTAAACAGTCAGAAATAAAAGACTTTATTTATTTGTATTTATTTGCATGTATTTACTTAAAATTAATGTTATATTTTTTTGAGATATTTAAGATTTGAAACGTATTCCTCAAATTCAATGCCAAAGTGGGTTCGTAATGCGCGGTTTCGGTGTGCGTGCCTCATTTTTGGAATGTAAATACCAAGCACAGCGGGGGATTACTGTATAGGTAAAAACACCAATATTAAACAAGGGTAGAAAAATGCAAGTCACTGAAAGATAAAACAAATTTCAGTTTTAGTTACATTGTAAAGTGACCGAAATATAATTTTTTTCTTATTGAATGCTGTGGAAAGTAATTTTTATTTTCTCAATTCGCCGAAACAATTTGAAGGTTTACTGAAAGGTTTTGTAAATAATCACCGCAGTCTCACTAAAATGAAACTTTTGCATGGAATATCCTTTAAAAATATAAAATAAAATAAAAATAATTTATTAAAATAAAAGATTGTATTTTTTAAAAAATAAATAACTCAAGGTTTCGGTAAATCTGTTAGAGTTGTTTCATTAGTTCGTAAAGTTTTTATTTTCGCTTTTATTTCACGACATTTCGTCTATTTTTTGACAGGGTTTGTTTACCTTTTTATAATGATTTTCTATTCTGTTGTTATTATTTCTTTTAATAACTTTATTTGTCTCAACTATCTGACTTGTAAAATGAAAATTCCAGGATTTTCAACATCTATTATTCTTTGCTTTTCATCAAGATTAGAGAGCTACAGAAGCAGGTCGAGACATCTGCATCGTGTACAGAACAATGTCATAGGTGAATTTACTTCTCTAAAAATGTATTTTCCAAAATTGAATTGTAACCTTCCATGACGATGAGAATCTTCGAAATTATCTGGACAATTTCTTCGGCTTTAGGTTCGGAAAACTGGTTGAGTCTGAAACAGGAATACATAATGTATTAATTTAATATTTTAATTAATTTAATATTCAATAACGTCTTTTCAAAACGCTACGAACTTATGAAACAACCCAATAAATAATAATCCAATAATTTCATATAATAAGCAACACACAATTTTGCAATCTATGTCTATACGCGCCATTAATTACATTTTGATTCATTTGTTTTCATTAATTTTTATTTTTTAAATATTTCAATTTATACAACTGGTTTCATGCAATAAAATAATCAACTAATATAGAAAGGGGAAGAAAAATAAAATAAAATACGAACACAAGACATTACAGAAAATGCTTGTAAATACTTGTAATATAATAAGATAATCAATAAATTATACACCTGTTTCAGTTCATTAAAAACTGCTATACTAAAATGAAAAAATCAATAATGTTATAATTTAGGGACATAAATACTTACCCGTGTCTGCATGTAATTTTTTCAACTGAATAAAAGCTTATATTATAGGAAGGAAGGAATTTGAAGAAAAATTTTTTTATACATAAAACATAATACATAGTAAATAAAGCATGCAAACTTTCAAAATGTAGAAATTTTTAGATCAATAAAAACTCTATATAAAACTATTTTTAGTAACTTATTAATAATTGTTAAATTATTGCTATAAAAGCATTCTTATCATTTTAATTTTTTTACTAAATCTTTGATTAAAGAAAAAATTATGGTTTATCGGCTTAATAAGTTTTTAAATCTTGATAATAATAATTTAATTAATTTAGCAATTACTTACATTTTTTGAAAAATCTTTTCCATTAAAACTGAGCAACATTAAAAATGTGAAATTTTCAAAATTTTATAAAAAATGTTGACAAAAATTTATAAGCAGCAATAACTTTATTTAGTAATTAATATTTCCAACTTACATAAAATATTTTAATTTGCAACTTTATGTATTTGAAAATGAAAATGGTGGAGAATAATACCGTATATTTCATATCATAATCCATATTACTTTTTATGTTAAATTGATCATTCAGTTTCAAAAATATTTTATGCGCTCCCATAAAAAAATGGAAATTATACAATGGAATATAAAAGAGACATTTAAACCCCTTGTGCAGTAATCACCTGTGTAACTCGTGTGAACTTATTTTTGCTTTGTGGAACAATCACGGGTAAGACTCGTGATAATAATATAAATAAAATTATGCACATCACTTCACTTTTTGCTGTTATAAAATTTCTTTCAAATAATAATTTCAGGTACATAACTTACTTATATAACTAAAACTCCAAAGGGTTAAATAAGGTGGAAAAAAACATTTAACGCCAAGGTTTTTACTGCCTTTGGTTAATAATTTTCATGTACCTTCAGACCTGTCATTGTCTTCATACAAAATATATCTTTATTAACTAGAACTAACTTTGTAACATTAAATTTCATTTACCTTTTATTTTTTGGTTTTCGTTGAACCAACATTTAAACTGTTTTATACATTTTTTGTAAAATGTTTCCTTTTTATTTATTAGTCATTACGTATTAAAATGAATGTAGTATCCGTATTAGTGTTGTATTTTTTTATTTTGAGAAATCTCCAAAGTGCCGCCTTTACTATTTCTAGATGTTGTTTATAGAATGAATAGAATGAACTGTCTAATTTTATACCAAAAATAATATAGAAAAATATATATTTCAAAGACATGAATTGAGGTAAACCAAGTCAGATAAAAGAATGATTTAAACAAAGAATAGCATGGGTAAATATTTAATCGAAAAAGTGACTGAATGCAAAGGCAACACAAATTCAAAATAAAGAATCTAGTTGGAGTGAAAAGTAAAATATTTAAAATAAATATTTTACAGAGTTCATAAAAATAAGCAATTAAATTGGAAATGACATTTGAAATAAAAGCGAAAAAACCCGTGAAATTTGTTTTGTTTTATTTAGAGTGTTTTTTTGAAACCAAAAGAAAACATAAAAAACACGAGGGACAAGGTAGGCAAGCCATTTGAAAATTTTTAAAAAATCCCAAAACGAAGCACACTATATAAAGTTAATAAATAAATATATATTTATCGGTAAACAAAATGTTTTACTCTTGCATAATTATTTGAAATTTGTTTATATGCTTGTCAATAAAAAACAAGAACAAATTTCATAATGGTTTTAAAATCCTTTGTCAGAATAATTTATTTTTATTTATTTATTTATTTATTTATTCAATCAATATTATTAAAATATTTTGATAATTTGACAGAAAAAGATGATAATTAAAACAATAAATAAATATATAAATCGTAAATATTTTATAAAAAAAGTACGTAAAAAGACTAAATTTAATTTAACGTTATTGAATGGATTTTATTAATTATATTTTTTGTAGAAAAATGCCTGCTCATTATATCTACCTGAAGTAAGTAATTTTTTGATTATTTTTACGCTGAATAGAATGTATGAATAAACTGAGAAACTATTTATAATGATTATATTTGCCTCAATAGAATTTATAAGAGAATTACTATTTGACGAATTTGTCAAATTCGTTTGTTGATGTTATTCTGTATTTGAAAGACAAAACAATAATAAAACAAAACCTTGTGTAAAGCTAAGCAATATTTATAAAATAAAATTGATTATAAATTGAGATTTTTGAGGTTTATGTTTATTTATATAATGTTTATATATATATAACTATGTAGATATATATAATTACTATCTTACGAACATCCTAAAATGCGTCACTTCAGCTACGTTGCAAATCAGAATTCTTGTGATCACTTTATTATAAATTATGTCAGTACACCACGTCATTTTTCTGAATTAAAATTATACAACTATTTGTTTATACTTTCTATTCTTTATTGGAACACTCACTGTTCCACCTTAACTCTATACCTTTGTGTTGGCTTCTTTTATGAGATTAGAATTTGTAATGCATATTCCTTTGGCCTTTTGTGTGTTTTTCCTCACCTTAAAGTGACTAGGGCTTAGATTAGAGGAATGTCCATTATTCCCTTTACTTTTGGGATTACTGAACACACTTTATTTGAAAACACGGTATTGGTTACTGGACAATTTGAAGTAGTCAAGTTCATCGGAAATAATTCCTGAGTACCTAGTACAATTTTAATTTTTCTCTTGAATTTTTCTCTATATTGCTGCAATTCTTTAAATTAAAACTGGTACATAAATCAAATGCAGTTTTTCCAGTATACATTGAACTATCCTAGCATACCATTTCTTTGCATAACTGCAGTTAGATCATTCGCAATCTTGGTACTGTGACGAAATATGGAATTGCTGCAGTAAGTTATCAGTCATTTACGGTTGCTACATAATCTCAAATTTATACCATTATTCAAATTGTTTTTTAACTTATAATCATATTATAGAAGTTGCTTTAATTTTGAAATTGTAATCGTTAAATCTTTTAATAAAAGCTAGCCACTTAACCTCTACAGCACGATTGGCCTTTGAAACTATTGCACAATAGCTCAACCACTTATTCATTTATCACATGTGAATACTCATCTTTTGATAATATTATCCATCTCAGATTAATCTTATAGCCATCTGAATTCACTAACAGCATGTTTCTGAGACAAAGTTTATCCAAATAGATTATTAACATCTTGACATGTAATTTGAGTTGACTCGTCCATAAGTATATTAATATTCTTGTTGCAAAGATACCAATGAGTTTGGTTTGTGAATTCTTCTTGCGGTTCTCGAGTTAGTTGTATCATATTTTTGTTTCATTAATTTTGTACCGCGGGTAAACTACGTCTTCAGCCATATTATTCAATACATGTATGAACTGAATCTTGCAATTTTCTCCAACAAATGTTTCGATTCTGATATAAAGTCCTTAGTGAATAAATACGAATTCAGCTTCTATCGGCTAGCTTGTTGAAGTATTTATAAAAACCGAGTCAAGGTCTGTATAGACAATAAACTGTTACTATATAGTTTTACTCCAGTCTTTGAATTCAATGTATTTATTATCTGGCATTGAGTATAGAGTCGTCCGCTCCATATTCTTTTTACAAAGACCTGTATTTCTTTCAAAAGCAGAACGCTTTCAAAAACTGTGAAGACACGTTTATATTCATTGCCTCGAATTGAATTTCATTTAAATGTAAAAATAAAAAGCAATTTAAAATTTTCAAAACATATTTTATTACCATTTAAATTATAATTCGTAGTTCTTTCTCTATCCTGATGTAAATCATCATTTTCTGATATTCTTATGACTATGGCGGTGTCTTTGTGACGAAAATCTGCGATACCAACTGCTGGTGTACTGGGTGTAACTAATTTGTTTAAATCTGTGCAAAGCTTATTCAAACATATTCCCCTCGATCAAAATACCTTCTTTTCCTAGGGTCTATGCTGTCTCACCCAGACGCCCCACAATTTTACTCCTACCACTATATACCCATGAGCAAGCTCATGTTGGTACTGTATATAGCAGCTGAAAATTCATGAGCAGGTGAGCTCCATTTTTAGAACTACTCCTCATGATATTTTCACTTTCGGGTTCCTGACTGCCGATGGAAGGTCTTACGTCTCTTTCTATCTATACACTTGTCCATACTCATCTATTTCTACAACTCCTATATCAATTTGTCATCATTACTCATTATTTATTAAAATATTTTTCAAAAATTTGGGCAGCATTCCGCCCTTATTTTATGGAAAATTCCTTGTTTCATAAAAACGTTAGCCTATGGTAAATTGAAATGAATGCATTATTATAATGTCATTATTTTAGTCCAACAACTCATATTTGCTTTCCTATGGTCGCCACAGTTACCACCATTCGTATATCTCTATATTATTATCTCACAGATCTATGCCAAAATGTATCATTTTATTTTAATTTTCCACCGCGATGAGTATTGAACAATGTACGTGATTTAACCCTATTTTATACCTTCGTTGACCTAAATTTCTATCACTAGTCGTACTCTTGATAATATAATAATCGGCAGGAGTTAAATAAAAATTCAATTTTCCTACTTAAACATATAGTCATGTTGCCCCCTTTAACTCTGATGATATTCCCGCATTTTACCCTCTTACCGTTCCAACAAACTCGCAATGGCCGCCACAGTGATTTCCGACGGTGTTCTACCCCCGTGATCAGTGCAAACAAGGCCTAACCAGACTAAGCTGACACCGAAGGGTGGTCGGTGATAAAATAACACGTCAACGTCCTGCAAAATCAACTGCCGGAATTGAATGTTATTCTACCATTTTCCACAGACTTAATATATGTAAAATGAATATAAATAAGTTAGGGGGGACCTGCCGAGCGATGCCAAAAGACATCGTGGCCATCCAGAATAAGTTAAATTAAACAAAACATTAACTTAGAAAAATATATTTCTACAAAAAAACAATACTTACAATCGACAAGTTTGTCAGTCAAACATCCAAATTTGAAAAATTGTCATTACGTTGGCATAAAAATTGACTAAACAATTGTCTAAAAATTTTTGTGTCTAACACAAGTGTCTAAAACAAATTTTCTCAACAACTGTCTAAAAATTTGGTGTCTACAACATGTCTACCAAATGTCTAAAAATTATGAAAATGACTGCTGTATATATAGTGTTTCCATGCCTGGGTGCGACCAATCAGAGTATTTTGAGCCTTTTTCGGCTATTTTTCTGGGGGTTATATTCCTTTTATTTTATTTTTAAATATTTTATTTTTCTCCTTATTTTTCTCTATTTTTTGATATTATTTTCTAAATTTTTGGTAAATCTTTATTTTTTATTATTTAACCATTCTCTTTGATTGTTTCTCTTTTTACCCTTTGATATTTAAATCTTTGGTCGCCGCTTCCGCCTATGTATTTTCTAAACCTTCTTTTGCAAGGTTTTGGCGGTTTTATATTTTAGTTTTGTGTTTTTTTCTGCATCTGTAGGCTTTTCAATGATTTTAATTAATATTTGTTTTATTTAATTTTGTTATGTTTTTATTTTTTTTTATTTAATGTTTTATTTTATTTTTGATTTCTGCTTGCGGTGCGTGCTTATGTTACAGCAGCCATATTGACAATTTCCAAACCTCATTAATTATTTTGTTTTAATTTACACAATTTTCTCATTTTTGTTTAAATTATGGCTTATAGCCCAACACAACTGTTAGGTGCAAATACGAGCATTGAGACCGACTTGGCGAAACTAAGTGAAAGAAAAAAAGAATATTAAATATTCGATTGTTTCATTGATTATTATTATAGTTATTAAAATTATACATAAATATGTATGTGTATATTGTTAATTTATGAATAATAATTAAAAACCGTAATGATGATTTATTTTGTTTTAAATTTTTACTCGAAAAAATCACAAACATATATTTTTATATGCGACTCGTGGGATTATATTGCATTCCCAATTGACCTACAAGATCATTTAGGTTTCCCTGTCCTGGTTTAGTTGATTTATTTATTTCTATAATGATTGTGTAATTATGATAACTTTTCAGATGCAAAATCAAATGAAAATTCTAAGTGACATGGGTTTTCATTGCTTTCAACCCTTTCAAATTATCAGTTCAAGAGTCGATACAATAATCCGGGAAACTCAAGAAGAAAATATTCGACGTAGAGTTTCATCCGTTAAAAGGGAATCTGCTGATAAATCAGAACTTAAATATTATAATCCTGCTATGCCCACGCCATTACAAGATTTTATGGGTAAGTTTAAATTATTTCAATTTTATTATCCTTTCGAAATATTTATCAGAATATAAAATATTAAATATAATGTAATGTACTATTTTATTAATAATCTTTATTTAAATTATTTAAATTCTTATTTTATTCTCAATAATAAATTTCTCATAATCACAAAATTTTCAAAATATTTTCAATAATTCAAACTATCAATAAAACCTGGATAATTCAAAAATTTATTTTCATATTTTGAGCCATGTCAATATACTGCAATCATATAGATACTTTTTTAATATGATATTGTTGATTTAGTATTCATATTTATATTATCGATAAATTCATTAGAAAAATTTATTAAATTCATGTGATAATTTTAATAATATTCTGTTTATTCATAATTTTAAAATAAATTTCAATTTTTTAATTTCATTAAATTTAATATTATCATAGACCAAATATGTTTTTAAAGTCAAATAATCTTTTTACCATTAATCAATTAATATTATAATCAATTTTCATTATCTTCATTTCAGATTATAAATCATTATTTGGCAATATTAATCATTGTAATTGAATATTGTGAATATCAATAAAACATCGATATCATTACTGATTCGTAGTCAAATAATAAAGTATTCTTAATGCCATTGAAATAAATTATATTTTATGTTATGTTTGTTTTAATTTAAAATATTTTTACCCATTTGTAGACAAAATTGGTACAGACATTTTTGACCTTACGTCACGAGAAAAGGATATCTCATCAGGGTCATTGGAAAAAGTTCTTTCAATAAGTGTAAGTGATGTTGAAGAAATTTTAATGCCTAAGATATCAGATGAGAAAATCATTATCCCAGAAAAACCTCCTTACTATCTTAAGGATCCGCTATCATTGGTATATCATATAAAATTTTAATTTGATTTAATTGTTTGATTAGAAATCAATGCAGTTAGATGCAGAAATTTTTCAACCTAAAATTGAAGGAGAAGAGGATGACATTTTTGTTCATGATGAAAGGTTTTTTTGTTTTTTGATATTTTACAATTGCATTGTGATTGATTTTGCAAGATTTTATTAATTTGATCTTATTAAGGTCATTCTATCAAGAAAAGATGGCTTTTAAAATGTGATTGTAATTTTAATCAGATTTATAAATAATAATAGTTAGCTTTGTTAGCCTTAGATCTTTTTGAATATTTTCCATGTATAAAAAAAATTCAAAAGATTTATAATTTTTGTTTTAATTAAAATAAACTTATAATATAACCAATCGTGTTAGTTGACACTGTGGAATGTTTGTCAGAAGTTGGATCCACTTATGCTAAGTATTATATATGAAAATTGTAGAACCCAGCAGAGTCTCCGTTAAAAATATCTGTCTCGGGACATCTATATACTTGCTAATCAACAAAATAACAAATTTAAATAGAGTTTTACCGAAGAAAAACCCAATGTTTATTTAATATTTATTTATTATTAAAATCAATATAATATGAAAAAATGTTTAATGAGAAATGCGAGTATGCTTAACTGAGCACAGTCGATCAAAATTTGGGGCAATCGTTGATAAGGCTGCTCTCATCTATTCATTGATCGTCCTCAGGCGTTTTCGTTTTTTATTTAATCTTGATGAGAGTTGAAAACCCCAATTCGCAAAGGTAGGTCATGGCAAATGGTAAGAAAATTACAATAGCAAGCTTTCAAAACAGTGGATACTCATTTTTATCAACAGCAAAAAATGGGCTAGCTCTGTTTGGGTAAATTTTAGTTTTAATATTCAATCCGCTCCCATTTCCTGACACACTACATTAAACAAACGAGAGTTCAGCGGTAGCGACTTAATCAAGCAGAGACTTCGTCATCAGCGCTTACCTGTGTAAAAAGCAATGTACATTTTTAATATTAGTGTTTTTTCAGAAGTCCTGGTTATAAATCTCCTAATTTTTTCCGTCTGTGCAAATTTTTTTTGTCGTTGTGCCATTTCAAATTATGTTCACTGAAGTATTTGTTTATTACTTTGAATATTTTTTCTTCAGTGGTACAACCAGGTAGTGGTAGACAAAATAAAAAGTCCTCTTTTATTTCATATCCATCCGTATACCTCATATTTATGATGAGATGCGTGTGGCCACTGATATCATTAGACTCGTCCACTTGTAGTGTAAAAATTCCACTAAGCCTTAATTTTTTAATTAACGTTTAATTTCGCTAGAAATATCATTAATGCTACGTGAGGTCGTATCAGCTGACGCAGGTATTTCGCTTCCAAAATTTTCGGTTGTGTAAGTGCGCATTATTTCCACAAAACTTTAAATTTTTCCGCGGCACAACTTAAAACCACGGTACACCAGTGTGCCGTGGCACACACTTTGTGGAACATTGGGTTAGATTATAGTCACCTAATTTAAAAATCGGTTTCAAAATTAAAATATTTATTAGCTACTCTCTTTTAATTAGTAATTATGAAGGTAGTAAAATGTGCTCCATTTGCTTGTATTTTTCATTAAATAGCAATTGTGCATTTTGCGTAGGATAATTGAAAAACCGGAGTCAGATATTTATTAACCGATTTATTAACTTCACTAAATTTTTATAATGTCATATTTTATATGATATTTTTATTTTATTTATTTAAAGATCTATTGAATATGAATTGCGTGAAGCTCGGCCTTTTAAATTAAAAGGATTTATAAGGCAACAACATCCCAGTAACCCTTATAATGATTTCCGGAAAATTTATGGTCCATCTGCCTTCTATTTGCCATTTATTAGTCCAATTGTCCTGAAAAAGGTTCAGTCTGGAGAAGAGGAATTTCCATCGTACTATGAGACAGATGCAAAGAAGACAAATTCCGTCTTTTCTAACCTACAGAGATTGTTTAATAGAAAAGAGTAAATTTTATTTATAAATTTAAAAGTTATAGATAAATAAAATTTTTAAGAATAAGACTAATCTCGTGAATACAGATTTATTAAAATATAAAATTTGCTCAGCTGATAAAATGTTTATAAATTTGAACAAGTCAAATATGTTTATAGCGATAATAAGCGAATTATAAACAATAAAATTTCTTTTGGTTGAGGGCTTTCCAAAGAAGAACTCGGGCTTCGACAGCATTTGGTTTGAAACGATTTCTCTCGTTTCATTCTGTTCGTCTTGGTTCATTGAAAAATCGTCTTTGAGAAAGCACTAAAAAAAGGAAACGACAACAGGACAATCCTCACAAAAGTAGTCGGTCAAAAACTAATAAACATTGATAAATTATATTTATATTGAATTATTTTAATTGGGATTTTTTTTAACCTGAGATTATTAGTTTTCAGGCGAATCCAAAATTGAATAGCCATTAATCTCTTTTTTTAGTTGATGCTCATCATCAGGCCCGCAAAGAGCTTCAATGGGGCCCGGGTCAAAAATATTTCTCGGGGTCACATTATATTTTTTTTAAAAATGTTTAATTTTCTGTAATTTGGTCTTGATATTTTAATTATAACAAAAACAATTATTTTTTATTTACTGATATACATTTTATTTAATACATAATAATTTAATTTCTTTTAAATACTTTAGAAATGCTTTGCGGGCTTTTGAATTAGCAAATTCTTTAATGATATTTGAAAAATCAACATTTCGCGCATAGTTAGGATTTATATTGAGCATTGATAAATTACTTAATCGATCTTGTGATATCGTCGATCTGTTGAAATCTTTTATTCTTTTCAGTGTACTAAAACTTCTTTCGAGGGAAGCAACAGAAACAAGTAAACTTAAAAATATTCTTAGAATAACTGCTAAATTTGGAAACACATGCATTAAATTTGCTTCAAATATATTTTTCAGCAAGTTTTCAGGTGATAGATCAATGTCGAAATTGGATCTATAAATATTCTTTAAAAATATTAACTCATCAAATATGTCAATATAAATTTTTTCTGAGTATTTTGCCAACAATCGATCAGCTGGCGCTTTTATTTCCTCAGAAAGATCTTCAAACATCCAAATAATTTGAAATAAATTCCTTCGTTTAAAAATTAAAATTTTTATCCTGATTAATTTGAAATTGGTGCCCTTTAAAAGGTGGGACCATGCCATATGGTCCTCTTAACACCCTCTATCCGGGCCTACTCATCATAACTAGCATATTTGGTTGATCAAAGGTTTACTTCTGAATACAGCCAGAAGATCATTCAATTTCCACAAAACAAATTAGGCTATTTGTCTTTTCACAGTGTCCTTTGCTATTTCTCAAGTATTGTTGATGCCAACTGATAATCTATGTCATGCACAATCAACTTTTATGTTTTGATGGGTTGCAGTTACAATATTGACTCCCTCGACAGTTTCCATATGGGGGACCTAATATTCACTCTTACCCCCATCAATATCCAATTTAAAGCAGCTTATATTCTTTCTAATGTTTTCGATTCATGAATGAACTTACACGCAGATATTCTAATTTCAGCCGCTACAATGATTTATCATCTTTAGACTAAGCGTCCTAAAGAACGAAACTTCTAACTAAGAGCGCATTAAAGCATTGCATATAGAAAAGTCAGTGATAAATGTGACTGGATTCTTATTCTGATAGATCCACATATAGAAAATGATATGGCCTGGCTTTCCATAAATTTTATTCTAATTATTTCATTTGTAAAAAATTACAATACCAAACTATGGTGGCACTTTTCAAAGGTGAAACTTTCCTCATTGGACTTTTTGGATTAGGTGATTGTGAGATTGAAAAAGAACTAGTCAGACTTGTCAAGGATATTTTAGTAGTTAATTGAAAAGGCGGCTTCCCGTGGGGATTCCTGCCATTATTGTAAAAGTAACATTCGAATCGTTGTGAAATTGTTAGTATCGAATAAAAGTTTTCCTGTGTTGAGTTATTCCAGTATCATTTAAAGAGCACGTGGAGTCAGAGCAAACAGTTCTACCGAACCAAATAAAATTTTAACTCAACAGATTATAGAAGTTCCAATTAATAGAGCAATGATCTACTTTCTTGCATAACTTGCCTATTGAAGTAAGGATTTACTTGTCATTTAGATAAACAACCCGGTATGTCACTGGCCTGAATTATAAAAAACAATCAATAAAACCTTGATATTCATTGCAGAAACGTCTGCACTGGGATATAATAGAAGCAACCAAAAAAGATTCAGATTCAAAAAAAAGAAGCAGATTTTATTGCTGGTTTTATCAAAAAATAATTTAAACATTTAGCTTATTCTGATGAACAAATACAATTCATGTAATATTTAGGTTAATATGATTTAGTCAACATTTTCGCTTATCCAACAAGCCGCAGTTCAGATTGTGTCGGATAAAAGAAGTTTTACTGTATTAGGAATTTAAATGTTGTATTAAATATATTTTTACATATTTTTGAAGTTTATTTTTTTAGTTGACGCTTGAAATTTTTATATTTTCTTGTAATTTTTCTAAATTCCTAGTTCTTAGAAAATTTTAATTATTTTGATTAATTTTAATATAATTATTATATTTAGTCCTGAAGCGGCGTGTAATTTGTTTAAGAAAGCTCATTTCCTTAGGCGGCCATCTAACTTACCCCTTGATGATTGGATTAAACTTGGAGCGCCTGGCATGGCAAGCAACATGACTATTACCGATAAACATTACAAAACAACAGGCTCAAGGTGTCGATTTCAACATTTGGCAAAATTGAATTTTCATAAATATGGACTTTCGAGTGCTAATCACATTAATAGGGTAGACTTGATTGAATACATTACTAAAGCCAACACATCGTTTAGTAATTTTTTTATTTTTATTAAGTTTGTATGTTACAATTAAAATTTTAAATTCAGGTGAAATATGCAGTCACTAGTAAATGCGTACATTAACTTAAATTTTTAGAAAAAGTAGCAATTGAATAATAAAATACGTAATACTTGGATTTTAATTGTTCCGTTTGGATTTTAATATTCACATTTAATGCAACTAATAGAATCGTTTAAATATTGATTTGATAGCATTCAGTTTAATGTATCAAGTTCTGTAATCGTGAATACAGTTAACTGACGATAAGAAGTCATTAAAAAACAATGACTTATATAATCTTATATTGACAAAATGAAAATAAAAAATAGTCTTACTTTGCATGATTGATTTATTTAATGTACGCATTTACTAGTGACTATGCTTTGTCTAAGTTAATGCTTTAACTGTAGTTTATGCACAAACATCTCGATTTGCGTCGTTAATTTGGACCAGAGAAACACGTAATGTAGTAAGAGGGTGTGAGCCTCTGTCCACGCTGTTACTACCTGAAGATTGACTTTTTTTGTTGACTTTACAATTCGCAAGTGTAAACGAGATCAGTAACTTTATTATTAATGAAATACGTTTTCGTAAAGAAACAAATGTAACTATAATCAGTAGATCATATTTAGGAAATAAAATCAGTAAAGTTCCACCACCAAAAACTAACTTCAAATCATCATTTAATCAAAATATGAAAACGACGGTATACAACATTTTAGTTAACAATGAAATAAACGAGAGGCCAACAATTCAAGATCACATTAGTAATTTTAGTCATCAAGATCCGCTAATTAAAAGTTATGATGTTTAAAACTTTGGTCTAAAATCTCAAAATACTCTTACTTCGACTAATTATAGATAAAGAGGTTATTTTTGAATTGAAAAGAGCTGATAATACATCTCCTGGAGTTGATGGAATTAAATATAACGATGTTGCTATTCTTGACCCAGGAGGTAAATTGTTGACTCTCCTTTACAACAAAATCATTACGGAAAATACTATGCCTGACGTTTAGAAATCTTTTAAAACTCTAATGATTCCTAAACCTGATAAATGTGATAAATATAATCTTATCTCTTCTTGGCGACCAATTGCTTTGTTATCCGTTGTTTATAAAATATTTGCGTCAATATTAGCTAGACGCTGAACATCGTGGGTAAATCGAAACAATCTACTTCATATCGGGCAAAAAGGGGGTTCTGTGCATAATGGCTGTGTAGAACACAATTCTGTACTTTCATCTTGTCTTGAGCACTCGAAATATAGTAAAGATACATATATCATAATTGCATTTCTTGACATCAAAGACGCTTTTGTCAGTGTACCCATGATTACATGTGGAAGATTTTACGATACATTGGAGTTGGTGAAAAATTCACAAACACTTTGAAACTTCTATACGCTGAAACTAGCTCATACGATACGTGTGGTCCAATTGTTACTTCGAATATTCCTATAAAGCAGGGTGTCAAACAAGGATGCCCTCTTTCAATGATGATGTTTGCCATTGCAATAAATCCTGTCTTTCAAGCTGTTACTTTTTCTAAATCTTTCAAAATTGATGAATCTTCAATCCAAGTTCTTGCTTATGCTGATGATATCGCTCTTATTGTTAATAATATTCATGATTTGTAAAATATCTATAACATTGCTTTTGATGTAACTCGTGAAATTGGATTTGAATATCGACCTGAAAAGTGTGCATATATTCAACTGCCAAATGTCGACACGATTAGTGAAATTTCAATTAATAATATAAAAATAAAGAAATTTTTGAGTAAAGAATTTTATCAATATCTTGGAGTTCCAAAAAGCTGAGGAACCTAACCAGAGTCCTTATGAAATTTTGAATAAGGTTGTCAGTGATGCGAAAAAGCTAGCGGATTTCAATTTGTGCGGTTGGCAAAAGTTGAAAGCTTATAAGACCTTCCTTTACTCTCGCCTAACTTTCCCATTTAGAACGAGAGAAATTAAAATTAGTGCTCTTTCTGCAAACGTTTTTAATAACACTACAAAACTTCGTAGTTATTTGAGAAAAATGATGAGTTTACCTAACAATTCTGAAATCAGTTACTTTTATAACTCGATTGAAAATAGAGGTGCATCTTGCACTGACCTTTTGAATGAATATCACACGCAAACTATAAGCCACTTTTTAGACTTTTTACTGCTAATTGTGAATTTACAAAACGTATTAATATAGATTTTTTAAAATTTGTCACTGGGCCTAGACTTGGGAATAATAGCCCGTCACTCCAAGACAGTTTCAATTGGATTAATAAAGCTGATATTATTCAAAAGCACTCTGGGACAAAAACTCGTTTTTTCGACCTAGAACAGCGATTAGGTTTTTAAAAAACGCATAATATTACAATAGCCTTTGAAGTGTTGGATGATAAACCAATTATTCGCCTGACAACAGCTTTGAAAGGAACAATAATATTGACTGAGTTCAATCGTCGTTTGGTTTCGAAAGTTCTTCATCTTGCTCTTTATGATTCATATTTTACTAAATGGAAAAACAGTAACATTAGTAATTCATCAACATTTTATCTGTCCCCTAATATTTATAGAGCAATATTTAAAGGAGAATTACGAGAGGATCATTGGAAATTTATTCATCGTGCCCGAACAAACACATTGACTAATTTTACAAAACCCTATGTAAAAGGTGAGAATATATTGTGTAGGCGTTGCCATAACCAAGATGAAACGTTGCCACATGTTTTGCAAAATTGCAAGGTTCATCTTACTCTTGCACTTAATCGTCACAACGATTGCCTTTAACAAATAGTACATCATTTGAAAAATCCTTCACTGATTGTTGTTGTGGACCACACTTGCTCCTTGGTATCAAACTCTAAAGAACAAGTCAATTTGATCATAACTAATAATGAGAAAAGGATAATTCTTATGGCTGATATTAAATGTCCTTTTGATTCTTTGGTCACATTTGAAACTGTAAATAAGGAAAATTTGGCAAAATATGATTCTTTAAAAAAACAAATACAGGCTGCCAAACCTAGTTTTACTGTTGAAATCTTTACCTGTATAATCGGTTCTATGGGATCTGTTCCACCAGCATCTTATGATCTACTTGGTAGGATGAGAGTTTCTTTTGAAAAAGTCGCTGGTCTGGTAAAAGCATGCGCAATGAGTAACATGGCAAATTCTTTAAGAAAATGGCATTATAATGTCACTGGCGTTCTAAAAAGCCAATAAATTTATTTTTAATTTAATTAAAAATTATTTTTAGAATATTCAATTAAAGTTTTATTATGAATAATTTCAAATTCAAAATAAAACCATAGAAATGTCTCAATTTGTTTTAAAAATATTATATTTAAAAAAAATGAAAAACAAGATTTTTTCAAATGATGGTCTTTCGAGCAGATTAGATCCGCTGGAGAAACATTTCGATTTTCAGCAATCGAGTAGAAAAACATTGATGGATCTTCTCAAATCCCAAATTGTCTCCTCTAAAGCAATTATGGACTTTATTTCAAAAATCTGTCAATCTGCTCTTTATATCAAACCTTCGAATATGACTTATAGCACAAAGCCGGATCAGATAACCGATGAAAATCAGTAAAGCCAGAGAAATTTCGAGGAGTGGAACTTTATTGAGACAAATCTTTTCTCAAAATTAAATGATAATAAACCGAAAATTTTATCTCTATCGTTCAACCTCCTTGATTGGCTGATTCCAAGCAGAATCATCTCAATTCATATGAATCAAGAACTTGTTGTATTAATAAAATTTTAAATTGTACTAGTGAGTGATTTTGCTAAGTCTACAACTTAGTTGTAGGCGTGTTTGGCGATGATGGGCGTAGATGGGTGTGAATGTGTGTGGATGGGTGCGGATCGGTGTGAATGGGTGGGGATCGCTAGTTGGTTGGTGTATGTGAACGGTTTAAGAATGGTAGGTTCCAGAAGGTAGGTGTGTGGAAGGTTTTAGAAGGTAGGTGTGTTGGTCCATAACTGCGTGACATAATAAGTATGAATTAGGTAACCGGTTTGTATGGTGTAATAAGTGTGTCTCTGCGTAGTGACTGATCAGTCGTCAATTACTAGGTAGCAATATAGTCGACAGAAGTCAATCTCCAGGTAGTAACAGTGTGGACAGAGGTCAGATGTTATGTATATTACGTAAGTCAGAGGGGTTTGTATCTGACGGGCTCACATCCTACTATTTAATATATAAGTTTTTTTTTAATTCGAACCAGAGTACAATATTTGAAAAAAATAAAAACTTAACTCTACTATTATTAAAACTAAGCCAACGGATACTTCCATTTGATAATTCCTACCACAGCGGGTCAAGTGAACCTCCTTTAAGATTTTACATATATTACTATTTGTAGCGAAAGATATATCATGTAGCACAATTTGGTACGTGAATAAAAATTTTTTTTCAAATAACGAATCAAAAAATATTTATTTATAATAAAAAAAAATATTTATTAATTTTGTTTGCAAAATCCTGTTTGGCACCTTTTTCGCATTTGCATAGGAGAATCTGAACTTGGGTTTGTTGACGTTATCAGTATTATTTCTTTTTCTTCCTTTTGCTCATGTTGAAAATCTTCGGCAAGTTCGTCAGCTAATTGGAATAAAAATTGTTGTATAGAAATTTTGTTGCCGGTTGTTTCTCTCCCTAAAAATATTATAAATTGATACTCATCCAGATATTGAGCCTGGTTCTATTTTAGCCAAATTGTAGCAATTTCGGTCTTCCACATAACTTTCACTTTCTGAACTCGATAACGGCACTTTTCTCTTTTCTTCTCTACGTATATTCAAAATATTCTTGTCTTCACTTTCTTTACCTGAGAACTCACATTCGTCTGTAGTGTCAAATGAGTTATCATGTTGTTCTATACTAGACACTTCACTTTCAGATAGTTTCTTTTCACTACATTCTGATCACTCTTCATCCACGTTATTTATAATTTCCAATGATTTCACATATCTTGAATGTTTCTACATTTTTGGGCTAAGAATTATTTGTAAAATAATGAAATAAGAATTCTATATGCAATAGCAAAAATGTCTAATGCAATAGTTTGGTATCATAACTATAAATACAAATCTTCATGGTATCACATGAATCTATGGACAGGTCAAATGACTTGTTCAAGCAGATTTCATATATTTATCGGTACAAAAATTAACGAGAATTAAATATTAAAAAATACATTCGCTATATATTTTAATAAAAGTAGTAAAGGCAAATGACGATGTGATGTTATTTAAAAGAAATTCTGACAACATAAATCCATTAATTGACAAAGGCGATAAGTTTATTTGATGCCAATCATAAATGATTGTCTAAATTACCGCAACGTAATATGTGGGAACAATCACGATGATTTCCCACTTAAACTCCTCAAAAGCTGGACAAGCGAGTATCGCATGAATTATTCGAGAGGAATCTCCTCTATGAGGTCTACATCGTGCTAAAATTGCTCAACAATAACAACCCACTCATCAATGGTATAATTGCGCCTGGTGAAAAATGAATTGTTTGCGATAGCAGAAGTCTAGTTGGAAAATAACTTTTCATAGCCGATGTGCCATCAAATAAGGTCATGGTGACTATTGCAGGCCTTATCTACCATAGATTTCTCAATTTTGGGGAATCCGTCAGATCAGTTAAGTATTGTCAGGGCAGAGATGAAAAGTATCATGAACTTCGACTTCTTTGTCCAAAATTGATCCCAAAAAGGGAACACGCCACACCTGTAACGTTGCAGAAGCTTTATGAATTAGGCTGAAGTTTCCTCAATTTGGCTAGTGTCATCCAGAGCTTTTTACTAAACGGTTTCCCCAGCGTTGAAAGTATATATTCTAATAAAATCTTAATCTTTTCATCATATAAAATTTTGAACATGCATTCCAAGTCAGCGCTATGGTCGAATTGTCAAGACTTCTGCTTCCCAAAAATCGGCCTAGGACCTCTACTGCATATTGAAAAAAATCCCTGGCATTCCCCACAGCAGTTTCAAATAAACCATGTCAACTTTGGTGGCCGTGATAGCTTGTGATTCCTCGAACTAGGATTTATTAAACAACCATATTCAATTATTGAGTTGAATCGATCAAGCTGATGGATTATAAGGTTTCATTGAACCAGAACTTACGATCTATCTGTGCTTTACGGCTCAAATGGAAGCCCAACTATATTTGTTTAGGTTGTGTAAAAAATTCCCAAGCGGCAGCAGCAAGTGAATTTACAAAGCACTTTGCATAAGTTAATAAACTATTTTATACATGACCTTGTATATTACCATTGCTTCAATTCATTTAATTTTAATCATTTTTGCTTTCATTGTCATTCTATATGTTGAAATTGTAATCCAAAACTTTTTACACAACCTAGTAATTATTAGCAATATCAATTATATTATTTATAGAGTCCTAAATTGAGCTTTATTTAAATAACGTTTATTTATTAACAATACTATTTAAACAAATTATTTATTTGTTTGAGATTTTCAAGAATATTAATGAAAATTTTATGTATTTATAATTATTATTGAATGTACTTTATTCTGCTACTACATTTCATAACAAATGAGTTAATAAAACTGGTAAACATTATAATTATAATTTAGCGACTTACCGGTTGAAAGCTAAACTGGAAAACAAGCGCCAGGCCCCCTTCAAAAGCAGCTCATCTACAGAAACTCTGATTAATTCAAATTAATTATTTATATCTTTGCAATCATATTTTGTATTTTTTCACCTCTATTTTCCATATATATATATATATTCATGTATATTACAACTTTTATTTGATTAAAAATAATCAGTTCCTGAACTCTAATTATAAATAAATTCTAATCAATTATTCTTAAAGTTTTTTTAAAATTATTTATAATTTTTCAGATTGAAATATTGAAATGTTGAGGATACCTAAATAATAGAGTAAAATAATTAATAAGCATGTAAAATGCTTGGGGGAAACAATGAGAAGTGAGTAAGATGTGGTTCTGGAGCTTAATAAAAAAGAATGAAAAAGAAATGTTGAACAACGAGAAAGGAATAAGAGAAAATCAAGAAAAACAGACAATTAAATCAAAGAAGATCATTTATAATTAACAAGTGCAAATTTTGGAAAACAAAAACAAAAACAAAATTCGCACATTATCTCGAAAGCCCTTTCAAGATAAGGGAAGAAATATTGTTTGAAAATCCGGGAAAGGGCATCTCCAAAAAATTAGTTATCTGGACAGATGTCAGTGATAATGGAGGCCCAAAAGGAATTAGCGTTAAAATATATCAGAAATTCTATTCGAAATCAGTAAGTGTTATTGGATGATGGAGTATAAAAAGGAAGCGCAATTGAAATCAAAACACAAAAATAAGAAAAAACTTGCGAAAGACAAAAATTGCAAGAGACAAGAAATTTGCAGAAGACAAAGAAAGACAAAAAAGAAATTAAAAAGAAATTTGAAACAGAAATTAAGCAAGGTCAAAGCAAAGCAAAGAAACTAAATCAGAGTTACCGATCTCAGAAACCCACCGCAGTAATCAAGTGATTGTAAAGCCAATTGATCAGAAATGTGCTATTCTTCCCGAAGTGTCGTAATACGCACCAAATTGTGATTGATTGATAATTCGTTGTGTCATTTTAAAGTAGAGATAAAGTGTATTAATCAATAAAGTTTATATCGTTTGGAGTTCATTACTGTTGTTTCAAAGCACGCTTGGAGTCAGATTGACAATACATTCTATTCAAATACACCGACAAAACCCCAACAATTAAGTAGGTTAAATTGAGAAGTACTTTTAATGTTGACCCTTTTATTTGCTGTCGTGACTTGTAACGCACGTTAATGGGGTCCGGTAACTCGTATCGCTCAACCAGTCTCAGTGGCGTGGCAAAAGCTTGGCATTGGAGCAGTTGCCTAGGGCGCCACTAAATCTCTAATTTTCAATTAAATAGATATTTCACTTTTATACAAATTATTTTTTTCTAACAATTGAAAAGTCGTAAAGCTGAAATTTGTCAATTTGTCAAGGGCGTTGAAAACCCAGTTACGCCACTGACCAGACTAATCACAAATCCATCAAAAGAAACTCTTAGTATTCAAGTGTATTTTTGTTATATTTGCTGAGGTAATTTTTACTTTAAATTTGCGTAACTTACATAAAATTTGAGGTGGTGGCCAAGGCAATGTGACCTTCTTTTTTGTGACTTACATAAAAATTTGAGCTGACTTATTTTCTATGAGTTTTTTCATTGGTTACCTGTTTCAGTATTGTCCAATCCATCTACCAAAGTTGTTCCTTATTTTCCACTATCAATTTATTACTTATTTGTATTATTGATTGCCTTTTTCTTCTCATTTCATAGTTTATGTTATTTACTTTTGTTATATTTCCTAAATTATTTAGGTGCCTTCTATTGAGGATACCTAAAAATAAAAAATAAAAATGAATAAGCACAATTAATGTAATGATTGGGGAAAATTGGTGACATGAAAGGTTTGTTATTCCACAATCCTGAGAAATAGAAACAAATGGAAGAAATGAGAAAATAAAAGGGAAATAACAAATAATAGAAAAAATCAAACAATAAAATAATAAAACATGTCAAGGTCATTTTAATTAGAAAGTACGAAGCGAATAAGAAAAAATAATAATAACAAAAACAAAATGGAAAATGAATAAACATATCTCGATAGTCTGGTTGAGATAAGAAAAATGAATTACCGGAGAAGCCGAGAGATGGAGAGATATTAAGAAAATTGAAGAAGGCCAAATGAAGTCGGCTGGAAGAGATATTGAAATTGAAATCGAAGTGTTGAAATTGAAATGACAATTGGTTATAGAGTATAAAAAAGAAGTGCAACTGGAATCAGACAGAAAAATTAGACGAAGAATTGGAAAGGAGAAAATTACAGAAAATTATTGAAAGAGCAGTTGGCATCAAGGATAAAAGAAGTTTGAAGCAGAAATTAGGCGATACGAAAACGAAAATAATAAAGAAAGTTGGAAAGAGACAAAACCAAAATTGTGAAGAAGAAATAAAGTGAAATCAAAGCAATCAAAATTATTGAATAAATTCAAGTCAAAGCAAAGCAACTAAATCAAAATTATCGATCTTAGAAATCTGTCACAGTAGTCAAGTGATTGTGAAATCCAATAGATCCGAAAAGTGCTATTCTTCCCGAAGGGTCGTAATAAGCACCATGTTGTGACTGTAATAGATAATTCTTTGTGTCATTTTAAAGCGGAGATAAAGCGTGTTAATCAATAAAGTATATATTGTTTGGAGTTCATTACTGTTGTTTAAAAGCACGCTTGAAATCAGATTGACAATACATCATATTTAAATTCACCGACAACCCCAACACTTCCATTGTCTTTATTCTTCAACTTTCAAGTTGTTGTTATTTCTCATTTCACTTTCCTTATGTTTCTTATTATCTTTCCATTTCATTTTGTGTTATTATTCATCCGTTATTTTAACATTCAACTATGATATTATTGTTATTTATATTTCAATTTTTCAAAATTTTGCTATTATTTATTGTTTGTATTTTTTTATTTTCTTTTGATGTTATTCATTCTATTACAGGTTTTGTTTTCCGGCGTCTATGTTGTTCAGTGTCATTCTAGTTATTTCTACAATTTTCATAATATTAATAATCCTATTCACTTCATTTCTATGCTCTGTTTTTGATCTATATTTTTATTGGGCTAAAACCAAACGGACAGGATAATTGTTTAAATTGCGCAGTAATACAACATTAATAAAACATCAAGAGAACTTAAAATAATAAACACAAAATATAAAGTAATCAAACTAAAGTTCATGAAAAAAACCTATATACTAAGTAAACAAGACTGAGCAGAAGTTATGTGTGAAGCTTATTTTGGAAGACTTGTGTGATGAACTAAGTCGAACAAGAGCTGTCATGCTCGTTTCATTTAAAGAAAAATCGTCATTTTGTACGGTGTGATTCCACATGAATGGACCATGATCCGGACCAGCACAAACCGGACCAGTAAAGCTAACTAAGAAAAACAAGCATGACAAAATTCAACAATAGAGCGATCCAATATTAACTATATGTTCGCTCTTCTATCATATGAATGATTTAAAACAATAAAAGCAATGGGGGTTTTTTGTGTGTTTCATAAACATTTAGTAAAGTGATCATTTATCAATAAGAATATAGTCAAATTTGTATCTAATAATGATATTTCGTTTTATTGAAATAATTGCCAGATTATAACAATGTGATTTAATTAAATAACTGTTTAATAATTATAGTTGTAGTTTAATAAAATTACAATTGGAAGTATAATGTAATTTATTAATAATACCTTATGATAACTGTGAGGTGTTTTCAGCAGAAAGTTGAAGATTTCGGATTGTTTGTCAGAGAGATTTAAAATGAATTTAAAAAAAAAATAAAATCAGTTTTTATTAGTAAAACTTTAAACTTATAATTTATCAATGAATTTTTAAAGTAGATTGGCATAATTAGCTTTGATTAAAATTTAAATATAAAATTCTTCAACTTTTATTAAAATTTTAAAATTGAATCTCTGATAGGTTGTTTTAAATTATTTGGTTCAATATTTGAAAGTTTGTTTAAATATTAAACAATATTGAATTAGAAATAAAATTTTGGAATATGAGTTCTCTTAATCCAAATTTTTTTCAAGATAATTTAGAAGATGTTTTAGCAACTTCTAACAATAACAAAACTATTTTATCTAAATATTGATTGACACCAGCCGTGTGTTATTGTTGAATGCACAAAAACTTGATTTAACATCGGATGCAAAAAAACATGATAAACTGGACCTTTATGGACCTTAGGTACTCATGCATATTTTAAGAGTCATTATTAGATGATCAACCAAAATTTTGGTTTTTATGTCCCATCGTAATTCATTAAATATTAGGATTAGGTGAAGAAATATATCATATATTAGTAATTTAGGATTTAATAATTTTTGTACTTCTGTACTAAAGTCCAGATTTTCACTGAGACTTGCGTAGAGGTAGAGCTCAATTATGACGTTGACATAACAACTTTATGGTACATACTTTTTTTTTAAATATTTGTTTGAACTCTAAATTCTTTTGTATTGACATCAACTATTTCTGACAAAATATTCACTGTTCCGTGTGCAATGTTAATCAATTGGATGCGCTTATTACATAACTCAACCAATCCGGTGATTTTACATTGATTCATTGGACACCGTGGTGATAAATCCATACAAGTTGATCAGCACAAACGTTTCCCAATGGCAGCAGCCTTTAAAGGTTTCTCATCTTGGAAATATTACAATAAAATAGCTTTATGTTCAATTTTACATCAATTGTATTTTTAGATGCAGAATAAGCAATTCCATAAAACGAATACCCATCACAAATGATGACTCCATTTATTCCCAACGAGGGATTGATTTTGTCAGCTCTTCCCCATCAGTTGGCTGTAAATAACAATTGAATTATTTGATCAACAAAATTTGTTTTCTTTTTCAAATAGGAATTTGATTTATTTTATAACAATGGATTTTGATTTCTTCTGACACCATTTTAATGGCTTGTGGAATTTAAAATTTGAATAGCTAGATATCATTAAAATAAGTATGAATTCAAATGTT
This sequence comes from Schmidtea mediterranea, assembly GCA_022537955.1. Classification (NCBI taxonomy): domain Eukaryota; kingdom Metazoa; phylum Platyhelminthes; order Tricladida; family Dugesiidae; genus Schmidtea; species Schmidtea mediterranea. Next base: position 23,807,570 of record CM039680.1, on the reverse strand, counting down.
TATTAAAAATAATATTAAATTAAAATAATTGCTGGGTAAATAAAATTTAATGATGAGTCTAAGGGTTATCGAATCCCTAACCAGCGCACGTACAAGATGCAACGAGTAGACACCCGTCGAAAAATGACGTTGGTAATATGTGCTAGTGGTGGAATGTTAGCAAAAGGTGAGTCTCTCAACAAAGACTGTTAATATCCTAACATTCCCTTTGGGTCCATGAGCTGTCATAGCAGACTTCGTGCTCTATTTGCCTGTCCTTCGTTTCTATCAACTGATTGTTTTATTCAATTATAATTTAACAAAATTTTAAAAAAATAATAAAACTAATATAATAATGAAAAGAAAATTTTAAATAATCACAAGATTAGGATCTCAGATCGTTGTCATTCATTCATGTTGATGTTGTTCAAATTCCATTCTATTTGAGAATATTTCCTACCATTCTTTCAGCTTTTATCTTATTTTAGCGTTCCCGCTTGTCTGGTCGAGCCTTTTGCCAATTTCGGGTCTGTTTCGCTTAAGTTTTGGGTCCACTGTCGGGCGTTGTGATAGTTAGCTCAACATCTCTCCTCGGCACATTTCGAATTACAGTCTCTTCTTGTTCGGTGAACAATTTACATACACATGAACGGATCTTGTCCTTCAGCCTTAATTGGGCGATTTCTTTTTCCTGTTTTCTGAGCCTTTTGTCCTGTTTCCTCATCTTAACCACTTCTTCAGGCCTCATCCAAGTCTATTTCATACGCCGGTAGCTTCGCACCAGCTCCTCGACTCGAAAATCACTTCCGCGTGGTATTTTACCACGTCCCTTCGGAATCTTTCTGATAGTTGTGTAGTTTGGTTCACTGAAATGATCGAATAATTTTTATAGTAAAAATGCATATCATTAAATTAGTCATTATTAAAAATTCCTAAAAGAAAAGTTCTCTCATGAAACTTTACATTGCGCAAGGTGGGTGAAGGTATGAGGATGACTGTAATTTCCTCTTATATATATGCTTTTTAGGAAGGTCTCTACCACAATGCTAAAACCCATCAACCTTTGGTTCATGTGATGAAAGCATTATTGAGGACACTAAAATGTCAATGTATTAGTCTTTATACATCTGGTTCGCGGCATTTCTCATGCTGTGGTAAAATAAAAAATAAAGTCCTTAAAAATAAAATAATGCAGGTAAGAAATAATCAAACAAAACTAGATTAATTATAACAATGTTAAAGGCAATTAAAAGTTAATGACAACAATAACAAGTTTTAAAGATGAAACGTCAAAATTTTATTAACAACATTAACTAATAATGGTAATAATATTAAAACGAAGTTAACGAAGAACAGAGTTATATTATAATACAAAATAATATTACCATTGAGACCTCACAATTGTTGGGCTATAAGCCACCATTAAAACAAAAACAAAATGACTAGAAAAAGTCATGTCGAAAAATTGTGAGAATGGCTATTTGTAATACAAGCACGCACCGCAAACAGAAATTCAAAATATAATAAAAACATCAAATAAAACAAAATAAAAAATAACATAATTAATTAAAACAAATAAGTAATAAATTTTGCACGAAAAATACATGGAAAAAATAAAGTGAAAATACAAAACCGCCAAAACCTTGCAAAATAAGGTTTAGAAAATACACAGGCGGAGGAGGCGACCAGAATAAGAATCAGCAAAAAATAAAAATGAAAATTTAATAAAATTAATATTAAAAAATTAAGAAAAATAAATAACAAAAGAGAAAAATATAAAATTAAATAAAAGCCACCAAAAAACCAGAAAAAATGGCCAAAAAAGATTCGAAATTAGCTGATTGGTCGCACACACGCACGAAAACAGTATAAATACAATAGCCATTGTCACAATTATTAACCATTAAAATTTTTATCTCATTTTGAAATTTTGAAATTCGCACTAGGTAATTTTTGTTTATTGTACTTTCATGTTGAATAAAATTTTTGATATGCATTTTAATTGTTTTCTTTATCATGGATGGCCGCGATACTTTTTAGTATCTGCGACAGGTCCCCCTAAATTTAATTCTATATATTAATTAATTGTGGAGAATGGCAAAGTAATATTCGATTCCGGCCGTTAAGTTGGCAGGATGTCGACGTGTTACTTAGTCACAAACCACCCTTCGGTGTCTGCCTAGTCTGGTCAGGTCTCGTTACACTGATCACGGGGTAGGACACCGTCGTAATTCACCGAGGCGGCCATTTTCAATGTTGGTCGGAGCGGTACGAGTAAAATGCGGGTAGATCGACATACCTAGGGGGTTGACATTTGTAAGATGTCTAAGTAGGGATAATAATTTTTTTTTTATTTTAAAAATGCCTGTCGAGAAGTCGATTTTAATCAAGGGGACGACTAGGGTTAAGTATAGGAATAAATGCATAACACAATACACGAAAATGAATTTAACAAAACGAAAAGATTTAAAAATATTTTAACGTGAATCGAAATGACCCGAGCATCAATATTTTTCATTTTTTCTTTTTACCGAATTATTGTCCGCAGACCAACAATAGGTGTTACGCGAAAATCGGCATTGTAGAAATTAATACTAAATATGAGTTTGGTGTAGGAATGTGTGATGTGGTTGTCTAATTAATTATTCTCTTTTATTATCCTTATTTTCTTCTACTGAATTATTCTCCCTCATGATTGTTTACAATTTTTCTTTGAAGATCTTCGACAACATGCAACCAGGCTATAAAATCCCGAAAATTACGTCGCCAAGGACGGAAAAAGCTACCTCATCAATTCCTAATCACGATGACAAATCTCACCAGGAATGCCGAAGAAAATATAATCGGTTGGTCATGGAGCACGAACGCACGCTCGGTACGTGGTTCGCCCCCGAGGCTGTGAAAGCCCTCCACAACCAAATTCACCGACTCACCAGGTGTCGGGAGGACCTCATTGCCGAGAATCGAGCACAACGGATCGTAATCAACAACCAGAGTGCCGTTCTAACCGCCTCTTTCAATGAGACGGAATTGAAAAAACGATTGGCCGGCCGCGATCTGGCGATTAAACTGAACATAATTCCGGCAGAACACGTACTCGAAACGGCCACAGCTGGCCCTCCACAAATGCCGAAACTTAGCAAGAAACATAACCCCAGTAAAAACCGGCGTCGCCGTGAACGACGTCGGGCTGAGGGAGTCACCCTGCTAAAAAATGCAGCCCAGACACTGGAAGAAGCGGCGATGCTAGTCGCCGAACAACAGGCACAACTAGCGAAAGATGCCGAAAAACTGCCAGAAACGATTGAATCCGAAAAAGTTGCCACCCAAACCTGTGCCGGCGAACCGGACGAAAATCACAAGCCAGCTGCTTCAATCAGTTATTGGACGGACGAATTTGGGGACGAACTCTGTCACTCGGTTCCCCAAGTCGGATCCAATGAACTAAGAATCAATAGGAAACGAAGATTTCCCGTCGACATCGACGAATAAAAGCCGATTCTTGCAGACGACCAAGTTGCGCGTCGACGAACTGATTGACAATTATTTATGTCTAATTATATTTTATTTTTATTTTTCGTTTATTTTCTTTTGTTGTTATAAATATAAAATAGAACTTTTATTTGTTAAATTTCTTAAATAATGTTTCGATACGTTTGGCATAGATGAGAAAAGGATGTATGAAGGTTTGCCTGAACATAACATAAGAATGGTGAAGCTTGATGTATGTGAATAAAGTGATTGGAAAGTTGTTTTTAATTTAAAATATTGAAAATCGAAATAACTATAATTATTGGAAAATTGATTTTAAACCTTTAAAAAAGGGATGTGTTGCAAACGAAAGTTTGAATATGAATAAGGGAAAATTTGTGGATGCTAATGTGAGTTTATTTTTCTTTGAAGACGCTTAGGAGATCTCCTCCACCTTAAAAACAGCTGATTTAACAGCAAATAGCAATTAAATGTTTAATAATTTAAATTTTTGCCAATTACTTAAGGAAAAGATTTTCCAAATTAAAACAAAACTCGAGGTTAGCGATAGTTTTTCACATTTTAATAATTAATTCAGCAATAAATCGGAAATTTTAGCTAATTCAAGGATCAGAATTTTTCAAAAGCTATTAATCCAATTTTCCTTTGAAAAATATTCTATATTTTAGAAGTAAAATTTAAATTACTAATTATTTAAATTTAATGCAAATCAAACTTACCAGACCAAGGATAAATAAGTAGCCAGCGTGCAAATGAGTATATCTCTGGCAGTGAAGGTGTACGAATACTTACTAACGGGTAAAACGAGACCATAATGGAGAACCTGATGCGGACGCATACATATAATCGATGATAACCGACGGGAAAGTGTGTACCAATATTGAAGGAAATAGATAGGTGAAATAGACGTAAGTCCTTCTATCGGCCGTCAGGAACCCGAAAGCGAGATTATCACAAGGAGTAGTCTTGGAAACGGGGCTCACCTGCTTGTGGACTCTCGGCTGCTGTATACAGTACCAACATGGGCTTGCTCATGGGTATACAGTGGTGATGTCAAAATTGTGGGGCGTCTGGGAGAGAAACCCTAGAAAGTCAAAAGTGATTGAGGAAGCGAAGGTAACAAATGCGTATCGATTAAAACAAAATTAGTTCTACCCAGTACGCCAACATGATTTTTGGGGGCTCAGCCGGGATTTGAGTAAATTCGTTGGAAAGATTAAAAGCACCGGGACAGAAATAATTGTAAAACGATTTTATGTATACGTCCGCGAATGAAATAAAACGCTAAAAATTAATAAATAAATATTTTAGAACAATAAAGAGTGAATAACATAATTGTTAATAAAAGGAAAATAAAGTCCAATAAAAATAAATAGTAGTATAATATAAATATGAATAAATGTATAAAAGTATAAAAGCATGAGAATGATTGACAAGGAAATTGATAATGATGAATTAAAAGTATGAAATGATAATAGTACCTAAATCAAAATGATAAAATAGCACGGTGTAGAATGATGCGTGAATGAGGTATGATAATTAAGAATGATTGAAAAAAAAAAATAAAACGACGTCACAAAATAGAGACATAAATAAACCAACCGAAAACAACAATAAGAATAACAGACAAATAAATACTAAATAGAATAATAATAAGTAACAATAGAATAAAGTAGAAAATTTTAATAAATTATTATTTTAGATGGAACAATATAAAAGTAAATTAAACAAAGTGCAGGAATTCGTGAACATCATCAAAGACCCATTCGAAACATTAACTTGGAAACTAAAGCAAATAGAACTGGCAGAACAGAATGAGCAAATAGCAATAAGTCTCGAAAGTACCAAGATAACCTTAGGATTGACTCAGCCAACACAACCAGTAGACATAGAAACCAAATATCAATGGTATAAAGAAAGATTAAACAATGCAGATATAAATCTCCAATACCACGCTATAGAGCAACAAGTTAAACAAATACCAGATGCAATTAAGAGTGAAATTGATAGAAAAGTGCAATACCTACGTAAATGTTGTATTTGCCAACTGAGGAAAATAAAAATACTGATGCTCCCCTGTGGTCATTTTAGCTATTGCGAACAATGTGTAGAGACAATGAAAGTCTGCATATTGTGTAACTTTGATATTGACGAAAAAGTAGTAGTGTATTATGGATAAATGTATTATGATTAATAAATGTTTAGTAGTTGACCCTTCCTTCGCCTATATCTCTATATATAAATATACAATTATATATGATGTAAAAGTAAAAAGTAACGAATGAAAAATTAAAAGACGAAGTGTCCCGACCATCCATGATAAAACTAAAAGGGAAAAAATACTTTTTGAGCTACCATCAGGTAGTACGACTAATGCCTAATCGGGAGGGGATAACCGATCACCCAGAGGAGAAGTATAGGACGAATCGTCGACAGATTTTGCCGAGTTGGGAAGCTACTGTGGTAAGATTGATCACCTTGCCGTTGCAGTGGCGGATCAACAAAGCCGTTTTATGTTTTTAATTTGGGGGGTAGGCGAAAAACTCTCGGAGGAAGCAAAGAGAAAGCGCGCGAAAAGGGAAATGATAAAACGAAAAGTGAAGAATGAAAAAAGTGAAGAAACTTAAAAGGAAAGTCAAAAGAATAATAATAGGAAAAATAAATAAAAAGTAAGAAGGGGAAAACTAAAATAACCAAAGTAACGAAGCCGACGGAAGATAAAAATTTATATAGTTCTCATTCGCATTACAGGAGCATAGTTCTCATTCGTATTACAGGAGCATAGTTCTCATTCGCATTACAGGAGCATAGTTCTCATTCGTATTACAGGAGCATAGTTCTCATTCGCATTACAGGAGCATAGTTCTCATTCGTATTACAGGAGCATAGTTCTCATTCGTATTACAGGAGCATAGTTCTCATTCGCATTACAGGAGCATAGTTCTCATTCGCATTACAGGAGCATAGTTCTCATTCGCATTACAGGAGCATAGTTCTCATTCGCATTACAGGAGCATAGTTCTCATTCGCATTACAGGAGCATAGTTCTCAATCATATTAATGGAGTACAGTTCTCAATTATACTAATGGAGCATAGTTCTCAATCGTATTAACGGGGCATAATCTTCGATTATGTTAAAAAGCGTAGTTCTCAAATAAAGGAAATGGCCAAAGGAAAATTCAGCTGAAGAAATCGAAGAAATCAGTGTAATAAAGAATAAGGAAACATCCGTGCACGAGGAGTATGTGTTTAAAAGCTATAGCAAATGGTGATTATAAAGATAAAGAAAGAAATAAGAAAACGAAAATGACTTAGCGAACGATAATTATCGACAATAAGTGACGGAAAGCGGAGAATATAAAATAAGAAAACGAAATGATGAAATAAAAGATGAGATTAGACAAGCCAGATGAAGTCAAAACAAAGCAGAGATAGATAAAACGATAAAAGATAAAGAGAAAAGGGGAAAAATAAAATCATATAAGGATAAATAAAAGGGAATGCGGAGCGTGTTATGAATAAAAATAAAATACGGTGGGTGATAGAACTTGGGAAACGGCATAGCCGAACGATTTATTATGAATAGATAATTATTACGACCATATAAATAATTGTTACTACCCCATATAGATAATTAAAAATCGACGTAAATTGAATCAAAGGGATAGAGTAAAAACGTATGGGAATTATACTAAACGGGATAAAACCTGGGAAATACAAAATATTATAATTATGGGTATTATAGTCAAATAAAGAAAACCAGAGGACCCTTGAGAAAGATAACGAAAACAACCGGGATAACTCACTCTAATAAAGAGGAGTAACAAAAAGTAACGAGCGAATGACGAGGATAGAATTAAAAGGATAAATAAAACGAAAATGGGGGAATAAACCCGTCGTGTTTATTTTGGGGGTTGTTCGAAAGATTGAAGGCGTGTAAGCGGTTTATGCTACACGGTTCACTTTTTCGTTCTAGAACTCAATCAATACAACGCAATCAAAACAAACAAAGCAGTCAGACAATCAATACAAACAAATCAACAGAGCATTCACAAACACAAACAAACAATACGCACGACAAAGCAAGGAAATAAACAAACCAGTATTCGACAACAGCCAAAGACAGACTACAATAAAGAACCGACGAAATTATTCGACAACCAAAGACAACTAAAGGATATCAAACGACACAAAGACGCCCGTGTAAACCGGAATCATTGAGAATAGACGAATCCTCCGATCAACAAACAGCTTCCGAAATTCAGCCAGTCAAAACTTCGAAAGAGCAGCAGTAACGAAAATAAAGAGAGGGAGATCAACTACCTTCGCAAGAAAAAACATTAGAGCTACATCACTAGAAAATATCGAAACCGACAGTCAAGGATCAAGTACCAAAGAAAACCGAGAAACAAGGAAATCAATAACCCAAAACAATACCCCTGTGGAATCAGAAGACGAAAATACAAACCAACAAGGAGACATTCTCAAATCAACAAACAAAGACAAATTAACCGTAGAAAAGAAACTAATAAAAGACAACATGGCAGACATTGAAAACCTTAATGCAAGACAACCAGCGGTAGGCGAACAAGCCAAAGAATACCGAGAAAAGTTTCGCGGAGAACCGTTTAACGGAAATGCAAGCAAATTAAATACGTTCATAAGAAATTTCGGAGTATATGTCGAAGTATGTAATTGGTCGCCAGATATGGTGAAAAATCGAATGCCACTATATTTATGCGATAGTGCGCTAGATATCTTCTTAGAAGCTAGAGAGAGGAAAAAGAAGTTGGATACCTGGAACGAGATCAAAGAATTTTTAACAACGACATTCGGAGTCGCAAAATTAACGAATCAAGGAATGCAAGAGCTGTTTAGTAGAAAACAGAGGCATGGCGAATCAAATACAATGTTTGCAAGCGAAATAAGACGCTTGGCAAAAACGGCCACCGAAGTAAAGCTGCCAGAAACTCATCTAATCGGAATATTCGTGGATGGACTAAGACGACCAGAACTGAGATCAGTAGTAGGTATGCAAATATTGGCAACCTTAGATGAAGCAGTAGCAAAAGCAAACCAAGCAGAAATACATCTACCTACCCAAATTGCAACAATGCAAGACGAATCAATGATCAATGCAATGACAACTAAAACAGAGGAAAATGAAGCAAGTAGTGCAAAAGTAAACCAATTCATACCAGGCGCACACCAGATATTCAAACCTCCAATACCACGAACAAACAGTAATCGCCCAGATACGAACTACAACAACAACCAGCGACCAAACTACAATAACTCTAATAATGACAACCAAAATAAACAATGTCGAACTTGTGGGAAACCAGGGCACTGGGAAAACGAGTGCTTTCGGAATATACCATGTACCAGATGCGGGAAAAAGGGGCATAATTTGAATCGATGTGAGGTCAGAACCTGTTTTATATGCGGGAGACAAGGACATATGGCGAGAGATTGTAGAGGAGGAAACAACCAAAGTCAAGGCCCACCAAGGAATAATAACTATGTGCAAGTGGCACCGAGACAAAATGTTATCGAACAAAGAAAGCAAGTTAATATGATGCAAGAAATTTCACAACTAAAAGACATGATGTCAAGTATGATGAGAACGAACCAGCCAAACCAACGACAGCAAAATATTCACATGATGCAGAGAGTAGAAAATACGCGAAACCGAGAAAGAGAAACGACACGTCAACAACATGTACAAGATTGGCAACAATTGCAGATGGAGGAAGAAAGAGTAAAACAAGAAAGGTTCCGACAGCGACAAGACAATCCACCTAGAATCAACATGCTGAGAATGATAAAAGACGTTAAAGAACAATACTGTTATAATATCCATAAAAAGTCGCCACAAAACCAGCTAACCGAAACTGGAGTGGAAAAACAAAGGGAGGGACAAGTCGAGCCCGATCAAATAATTAATCCAACATCATCAGACAAACGCAGAATACAGAAAATATTATTAAAGAAAGTCAAAGAGAGAATAACGAGAGAAAACGAAGAAAGATCGAGGAATAATGAAAGCCAAGAAGCAAAATCGGACAGTGAAAAACAAGAATCGAAACAAAATAACCATAAACCGACAATCAATGAGGCAAAATCAGAATCAGAAACACCAACAAGGGGATTGACGAAAAGCAAAACCATACAAAATTTTTGGATAAATATGCTGAGACACATCAATGATTCGGTATCAGAAGATGGAGATTCCAGTGAAACTAGTAGTTTGATGGGAGAAGCATTACGGGTATCCGAAAATGAAGAGCAAAACAAACAGATTATACGACCAATGAGTAAATGGATCTACGATCGACCACCGTCACCAACAGAGAGAGAAACGGAATTGATAGACAAAGTAACCGAAACCATACCCGAAACACTGATAAACGAAGAATTTATCAACGACGAAGTGTTCAAGAGATACCTGAAAAATATCCTACAACTTGAAGGGACACGAGGAGATGTAATACCTGAGCAGGAAAAATTACGAATAAAAGAATACCTTGACAAACAAAAATTAGAGGATATCACAAAATTCCAAATAATTATGCAAACACCGGATTTTGCAGAACGAGTATGGATAAAACAACCAAATACTGACGAAATATTTGATTGGATCAAGGAGAGAATGGGAAGCTCCAAGAAAAATGACAATCTATACCATCGTGGTTGGTTAATAAAACCCGATATGCACTTAGTAGATGCATTAATATGGCCAGGTAGACCAACGAGTGTAATGTTAAAAAAGGAGAGATCAATACCGGATTTTGGACGATGGGCGGAAGACGCAAAAAACGAATTTGAGATAAATATCAAAAGAGATCTCCAAGGAGCAACCAAAAGAATACTCTGGAGAAACAGAGAGAAATTAATAAACCAAGTCATAGATCAAGTCAATAAAAACTGGGATATCATTCTGAAACACAAAACAGAGGAGATGAAGGAATGTATAGAATACATCCGAGATACGGTAACCTTAAGACATACAAATTTTAAAGGTGCCATACTAATCAACCGTTATGGGAGCTACCGAGTAGAAAATGATGGGATACGAGAAGTAAACGTGATAATGAAACTACCAAATGAGGAACGGATGGTAATAAAAATAAACAATAAACTCCGAGTAGATGAACTAATAAAAATGGTAAACGAAACGGTGGTAGAGCAAGCGAAAGCCCAAAGTAACGATGGGATGATCGACGACGTAGTAGTAAAATACCTGCAACATTATTTACGTGAGGAAGATGAAACATATCTGTACGAGCTTGGAATCTGGGATGATGACCAAGAAATAGGAGTGATACCAATGGAAGAAGCTCGATGGGGATTAGATACGTCTTGGGAAAAAATGGACAAATTAGAGGAGAAATGGCACCAGAAATCCAAGAAAGTTATAGAAATCTATCGACAATGGTTAAAAGATATACATCTGAAAGGAAAACTCGGAAAATTAGACACTAGTGAATGTAAACGAACACCGTGGACAAGGGAGTGGAACGAAATAGAGAAAAAATGGGAAATGAAAGAAGGGATATTTGAGGAGGACCAACCAGAACAAGACGAATCTGATTATCCAAGAAACGAACCACCACCATACGAAGGAAAAGAAATAGAAAACGAACCATCAGACAACGAATCAGAGCCTAGAAAAATAAACGTAATGAAAAGGCAAAGGTTCCAGCCGGTAGATATTGACGAAACAGCAATACAAAAAGATGAAGATAACTACACCAAGTTAATAGAAATATTGCGAAAAAGCGCCAGAAGCCAGAGAAGAGCAGCGATGACCCATGCAAAATATATAATAGATAACAATGAAAACATAGAACATCTAAGGAAACTGGTAAAAGAAATTGAGGAATACAGACGAAAAAATGAATGGTATCCTGAAGTATTCGACCAAGTAATCCGAAAATGGAGAAATCAAGAATGGGCACAAGAGGCTCAAGGAAAGTACAAATTGAAAATACATTACCCCGACGGGACATCCGAGGAACTGGAAGTGCATCCAGCGGCAAAGATAAAAGAAGTAAAAAAGAAACTAGCTTACGAAACTCCGTTTCATCTACAATTCCATGGACGATCTTTAGACAATACGCTAGACATTGGAGTAACACCAATGGAAATGGACGAAATAAATCCGCTAACAATAGCAGAAACGCTGGGAATACCATTAAAAAGAAAAGAAATAAAAGAAAAACCAATAAAAGCAAGTATGAGTACACCCAGTATCGGGAAAAATAAAAGCGAATCGCCAAAGCCATACCAAGGAGACGAAGTATTGATTTCAGACAACAGTACAGATGAAGAAGATGACCTATCACCATTAATAATAAGCATGCCAATGGAAATACCGAAACCGCGAGACGAACAACCATCAACGAGTAAACAACAAAACAACGACTGGCATGAGCAAGAAATCGAAGAAGTAACCATCGAAACCGACATAGAAGATAAAGAATACACGCCAATGAAAAAATGCATAATACAGAATCAGGAAGCGAGAGATGATATCAATTTGATTCAAGATTGGGACGAATGGCTAAGGCAACAGCACGAGGAAACTCAAAAGACAACAATACCAAACGTAAAAAGGAACGAAAGGACAAAAGAATCAGGTACAGATATGGAGAAACGTCCAAGAGGCCGACCAAAAACCACAGCAGAAGACAAAGAAAGAAAAACTAGAGATCAAGAAAAACAACAACAGTGGATGACGAGATTAGGCAAATTAGAAAAAGTAGCATACGAAATGAAGAAAGCTCATCCTGAAGAAGAAAGAGGAGTAGAATGGATCCGTGTATTACTGGCAGACATGCTAATAATAACAAGTCAACCACTCAGAAGATTGTGGCAAAGGAATCGAGCTAGCGAAGAAGCCAAACAACTATGGTACACGATATCGAGCATAATCCCGAAATTAATCAAAGAGAAAACAAAAACCATGAAATTAGAGTGGGAAGAGGCCAAACAAATAGTTAATCAGTTAGTAACAAATACCGAAAATGACGAACATCGATTAGTGGCATTGGCATACTTAATGTACAACTTAATGAGCCTGGCAACAAGCAAAATACCAAACAAACAGTTTATGAATAACGTGGAACTCACAGCGATGATAGTAGAACAAGAAATCGAACCATATATCCTACAAAACGGGGGATGGAAGCAGTTCATAAACAAGCCAAGAAAAAACGAGCAAATCAAACCAATGCACATCAGATTGAAAACGCTATTGAATGAGTTCGAACACGAATTACCAGTAAAAGATACTGCAATAAGAAATTCCAGTATACACTCGCTTATGATGACAATGATGGTGTGGTTAATGTGTACAAATGCGACAAACGGATTTTTGATATATGACTGTGATCAGGCAGTTCTCGGCGATAAATATTCACTAAGAGATATCGAAGAATGTAAAATGGCGATACCAAACAACTTGACCACAACCGAAAAGGCAGTAACATACCATATATATCAAGAATCAGATTTCATCAGAGCAAAGGCAAGAGAATGTGCAATTACGCGGAAAACACTTGCATACCATTGTGGATCACACTCACACGTTTCAATAATAAACCCAGGAACAGAAAGAGAAATATTGCAAGTATCGGGAGAACAGTGCAAAGATTTGTTCAATGGAGGAGAAATGAAACTAAAAGATGGAGTTATATTAAAAGGAAGAAGCGGAACCATACGAGTACAGAGCATATTCGTTGCGGGAACCATTAATTCAGCATCCGGAGACTGTCAAGGAGGGAAATATACGATCAAAGGAGAATTAGTAACGGGAGTGGTGATAATCGAAACATATACGGTGGAGTTAAAAGAATACGAAGCTCAATTTGATGGAACAACGCAAATAATGAAGTCAAACCAAATGTGTCAAGCAACAGAATCAGTATGCAAAACCGGTGCTTCAACGATAATATATCAGACAAATATCCACAAATGTAGAATGCAGTTCCTGAAAAGTGCAATGTTCGACGAAGTAAGAGGAGAAGTGTTCGAGGAAGATGCAGAGGAACTACAGATAAATGACGTAAACAAAATAATTCTGAAAGAGGGGCGAGTCAAAGCCAGAACCAGATCACATCCGTTGAGAACGAAATTAACACCTCCAGCACTGATAACAACGAAATCTGAAATGGGAATGCGATTTATAAAAGGAAAAGTAGTTCAGAAGTGTGGGAAAATGGTATACGCCACGAATTACCAGGACTATATGCAGCCCGACAAATGTTAGACGAGGGAATAGTCGCGGTTGCAAAAGACGAAGTTAAACTATATCTGTATATGAATAACAAAATGGATTTCCTATACCACAAAGGACAAGAATCGCTGCAAAAGGTGTACCACGATCTAATACGAAACGATTGCCAACTAAACAAAGAAATTCTGAAGACAAAATTAGCGGTAGCAATAACAAATCCAGATAGTGCAATGCCATTATTACCGTTACAAGAAGGTCATTCGGAGAATAGCAGGAGAAGTTATGTACATATTCAAATGTGAGAAAACATTTGCGATGGTACCAGAAAAATCAACCGCGCCACCAGGAAAATGCACAAATGAGTTGGAAGTGGTCTACAAGAAGCAAATCAGATATGTTCAACCAGTGACGAGAATGATGAACCCACTGTCTATTAAACCAAATTACTACAATTGCAGCAATGCATATGGACATTATTTCAACAAACAGATGGAAATGGATAATGTTTCCAACAAGAACACCAGTCGCAGAACCAAGAAAGTTTGGATTAACGGAATTAACAACGGAACAAGAATTTCGACCATTGGACGTAGTAAACAGTGGTATATACTCACAAGAGAGTCTAGAAGCGGCAAGACAAAACCTTTTATTTCCCGCAAGGAGAGAATCCGTACTATCAAATATCGTAACAATAACAGGCGGTACGAATTACGAACAAAAACCAGATTACGAGCTATTGCTGTCACCAGAACATTTCCAATTAGCAACAACTAACATGATGAAAGCAATGTGGGGAAGATTCCTGGTATTCGGACAAATGATGCTGGAATTTGGGTATCATACTGATAATTCAGATTGTGAGAGTAATACTGACGCAAATGTTGGCCTGTTTTGATATCTATAAGAGAGAAAAGAGAGTAAATTGGAAATTAGTAGTTGGAGTGTTACCATTTCTAGCAAAAACAATGGTATTGCATGGTCATTCAAAAGATATCCATAAAATAAAACGATTAATGCGAATACTGACCAAGATAAAAGGAACCGATGAAGAAATGGGCAAACGATTGAGGAAAGCATTGTACGACGAAAGAGCAAGAGAAGAACTCAAGAAAAGTAGAAAAAGTATGTGGGAGAGAGTCAAAGAATATAGGAGAAATAACAGCGATAGTGACGACAATGATGAGGATAATAATGAGAACGGAAACGCGCCAGCAATGATCAAAGCACCTGAATACTGGGACAGTGGAAAAACCAATGCATGGATACCAGAACCAATGACAAAATTACGATACGAAGAACCAGTAAAACAATCACGAACCCAAGCAATGACAATGGGAGGGCAAATATTACCGCAGGCAAATGTATACCCAACGTTATATAATCCCAACTGGGAAGTAACAAATCCTGTATCCTCAAGACGAACTCGAAGTGTAGACCAGGACGTCGATGTGAGAACAATAGCAGCATTGTATACACCAGCAGGACCAGCCCTAACCATCGTGATTGGAAATAAACGGGAAAGAAACAAAAGCAATGATAGATACGGGAGCAAATATCTCAGCAATATATTGAGCGAAATACCAGACCATCTCTGGAGGATAATTGGAAACAACCGGAGTACACGTAATTGCATGCAGTAAAGAAACCGTCAACGTAATGGGGAGATGGTGGACAACGTTAAAATATCAAGAGAATGAAATCGATATTATTTGCAGTGATACCTCTTAAGTGTACCGTGTATTAATCGGAACGGATTTAAAATGGCAATCTACTCAAAGAAATTGTCATCGATTTAAGGAAAATGTGTCTGAAGGATAAAACGGTGGGAACAATCTGTAAAGAAATGCCATTGTGAGATGTTGGGAAAGAATAGTGGTACCCAGCAAAATCACAAATGATATGTTATAATTAGATAATTGGAGTGTTACGGTGAAATGATATTCGAACCGAGTAAAAAATTCGAAAAAAAACACGAGGAGTTACCATAGCGCGAGAAATCGTAGAGATTAACGCAATCGGTGAATTACCAATCAACATCACAAATTTTGACGAGGAAGACTAAAAAATATAGAAAGATGAAAAGTTGGAGAAAATGACTGAGCCAATGATGGATATCGAATACCAAAAATAGCAAAAAAGAAGGTGAAGCACAGATGAAGCATTATGGACAATGACAGCACGTTATTGAACGAAAAATGATAAGAGCCAATTAAACAATTACTAAATGGAATATCAAGTATATTCGCAGTATCAGATTAGATTTAGGGACATTGTGATGTAACCTACATGCAATACCGCTATCAGATGCAACACCAATCGCATCGACATATAAGTTACCAGAAGCCAAAAAAACGGTGGCAGAACAAGAAGTACAAAAAATGCTGAGGCAAAAGTAATAGAACCAAGCTGTTTCACTTGGCCAATTTCCAGTTGTCATGGTGAAAAAGAAAGACGGATCGCAAGATTCTGCATAGACTAACAGAAAGCTGAATGCTGTAACAAACGAGAATACATCCCATTACCGGACATCAATGAAATGCTACTAACTCTTCAGGAGCAAGCATACTTCACGTCACTCGAATTTGAAAAGTGGATATTGGCAAATAAAAAGTTAAAGAGGAAGACAAGAGAAAACATAGCCTTCACATCGGTAGAGATCTATATCAATTCCGAAAAATGCCATTCGATTAACAACGACCAGCATCTTTTCCAGCGATGGCATGAATTTCGTTACACGCACGGGATAAAACATGCAAATGGTGTAATCGATGACTTACTAATATATCAAGTACATGTTGAACAACTATTTGAGGATATCAAAGAGTATTTATCCGATAAAGCAATGGGAAATTAAAATTGAAGCCAATCAAAATGCGATGGCAACGAAAAGTAACGTTTTTGGGACATAATAGTAATAGCGAAGGGAAAGAACCGATCCAAGAAACATCGAGAAAGTCAAAAATTGTTCCAAGCCCAAGACAGTTACCAAATACAGAATTTCCTAGGATTTATGCGGATATTACCGGAAACATTCATCAAAAACTACGCTGGAGTAGCAAACAATACAAGACTTGAAGTAAAGAAGGATATATGCATTTTGTATGGGACGAAGAAAACAACAACTCGCTTGTTGAGTCAACTAGAGAATAAACTAATTGAAGCACCATTCTAGTACATCCCAGATTTAAAAAGCCGTTCTATTAGCAACAGACGCAAGTGTGTACGCGCAGGCGCAATACTATAGTCAACTAGACGATGAATGGAAAGGAACGAGTAATCGGTTACATTATAGTAAACGTTTAAAAAGCACGAGAAAACTACTCAGTCACTGAACGAGAAGCTTGGCAACATTCAAGCCATTCAAAAACATTTTAAATACTGTATGGGGACATGAGATCTGTTATAACGGACAGATCACCAACCGCTAGTAAATGGTTGGGACAACACAAAGAAGCATCTCAGCAGACTTATGAGAATGGGCGATGCAGTTACAAGAATAACTCCCGTTTAATATAAGTTCAAAGCAGGAAGAAGCAATGCAAATTGCAGATTGTATGTTCCAGATTCATCTTCCAGATTTAATGTGACGAAGAAGTGAGACGATATGTGCAATAATCGCCGAAGACATTGACTTCTCACAATTAATGAAGGTATAACAAGATACCCAGAACTAAATTGATAATGAATATGTCAGAAGGCAAACCAGAAGTATATAGAAGCGAAAGCGATTACACTAAAAGAACATATGGACAAACATCGACATCTGATACTGATAGAAAGGAGATGGTTACTAATAGCAATGGTGAACAAGCGACTGAATGGTTATTATCCAGAAAATGAACGCAAAGATCTGGTTTATACAATATCAAACGACGGTAAATTGGGAGGTCATATGTCAGCGCGAAAAAGACGCTCGCTCAGAAATGTAAACAAAAATACTTTTGGCAAACATGGCGAATCGGTAAAAGATTGGATAAAGAATTGCCTACTTGTGCAACAAGAAGAAATAACGGTTTCATAATGGAAATACCCGTAAAACCAATGCCAGTACCCCAGCAGAACGCAATGACCATGATATCAGATGGATGTGGTAGGACATTGGCCAGAAACATTGAAGGGTAATGTATACATCTAGTGGTCACAGACACCTATACAAATTTCCAGGAAGCATTTGCAATGAAGGATCAAAAAGCCAAGACGATTGCACAAAATTAGTGGAGGAATATATGTTGCATGATACGGGACTCCAGCAGATACTAACAGATCAAGGGACAAACTCAATGAGCGAAATATATGAAGAAAGTAACAAATTATTTCAGATAGCCAAATTTATACGAACGTCACCGTATCTATCCACAGTGTAATGGACTAACCTGAAAGATTCAACGGGACATTAATACAAATGTTATCTAAATTATGGTAGACCGATACCAGAAATGATGGGACGAATACATCAACCGTGTTTTAATGGCAATATAGAATGTCTTATCCACGCAGCAACGAAATGAGGCCATTCAAACTAATTGTATGGGAAGAGACTGTAACAATGCCGATGGAATTGGAATATCAGTCCACCAATTCAAATATATGGAAGAAGATGATTTACGTCACGAAATTCAAAGAAAGAAATGCAAAGAATCTGGAAAATCAGCAGGGTTTAATATCAATTCAACGCAAGAATTACAAGGATCTACACGATAGAAAAGAAATGTAAAGCCACACACCTTCTGTAGTGGAGATTGGGTAATTATCGAATACACCGAACTAATCCTGAACAACAAAGAAATTACAACGAAAATGGAAATAGGCCATATAAATATCTACGCAAGGAAAACCAATGTAAGTCAAATTGGTAAAACAGCCCATTCATCAAGATCCAAAATATACGTAACGTAGCCAGAATGTAAAGCTATAACCAAAAACGATAACATCAACCAGAGGAAAGACGTATAATTAACGCGTTCACAGACAGCAAGAATCTGTATGATGAGATGTACGAATCAAAATTTCAACCGCATAGATGCAGCTGAATATGATGAAGAGAATATCAAGAATACGACGATGACGAATGGAAGATCACCATTCGGGAATTAGAACCCGAAACAGCAGAAAACATCGTTAAAGAGGCCAAAGCTTATACCAGAATGGACACGAGATAAAAGGGACATTGAAATTTTTAGAGAACTAATGAGAATAAATTCGATAATACAAACGGGATGAATCAAATATCGAACATATAACGACAATCATGACAAATGGCCAAGTCTTATTCACCATGGGGGACAAAAGAGAAATAAACCCCATTACATACGAATCATCGACACCAATAACAGAAAGAACTCACAGAATCATCAACGTTTTGAAACGAATAGGAAAAAAATCAATCGACGTAAAAAACGAAAGTGGAGAAACCCACTAAATGATAGCAGGCAAGGAAAGACACTACAAGTGGATAACATCAAAGAACTGTTAAAGCGGGAGCGGATATAACAATGGATAAAAAGGAGTCACAGCACTGATTATGTAATACTGACAACGTACCAAAAAATTTTTTAGATTAATGCTGGGATAGTGTCACCAAGGAACATCGATAAGCTAGAAGACTACACGAACTACTTCGAGTTTGCACTGGAATGCAATAAACGGAGATGGAATAAATTGATCAAATGGAAACGACCGGATAATGGGAAATGGGCAATAAATATCAACCAAACTTACGAGCTAGGAGAAATGGAGTTCATAAAGCTAGCATTATTTCAATACAATTCCTTGGAAGCAGTATAGCGAATTAATGCAAAAGGAGACCTGGTTGTTAACTAACTTTAGCGGGAACCGAACAACAAGTATGAAGAAGAACCATTGTTTAAACATAATAGCGATCTTCAGGCATAAAGAGCACGTAAAAGCAGGGAACTACACCAGTATTCCAACCTAAATGGGTCAATTCAGCTTATTATTAACGGGTCTAACCAGAAAATCATATATAATCCTGCGAAGCTAATGAAATATCCGACAAAACGTTACAAGCGAGAAGGTAAAACGAGAAGTTTTCGAAACAAGTACGAACAAACGCAAAAGAAACAATTGAATGAATGGTACGCACAGCAAGAACAAATAATTCCGCAAGATTCGGATCACAGAAATAGAGCGCAAATACTTACAGATTGGGAATAATAGTAAATCCTACCAATGGTGACGGATACCCAGATACGGACTAATAATGCGAAAGTACAAGAGCTTTACCTTGACATGCCGTCGGAAATGAACCGTTGCATACAGGCTGAACAGCCAACACAGGATAGACGTAGCTTGAAAATCATAAAATTACTGAGAATATGCGGAGAAAAATCAAATAGAAGAGGAAAAAACGGCAAAACAGCCTTAATGTACGCTGCGTTATCAGGAATAAAAACTTCAGTAATACAAGAACTGATAAGAACCGGATCGGAATTAACAGAAAGATCAGACGATTGGAGTAGCATCCTCGACCTAGCAACAGTGAACCAAACATGTTGATGATAAATTCATAACAGAAAATGCAACAAGAAGAGAACATAGAAGGAGCTATGTGCAGACAGAACCCGACATGCTATCATGGAGAACAATCTATCGAAATAAGAAAAGCGAATAAAAATCCTATTTAAACTGGAAATACCGAAAACCGAGGAGTATGCAATAGACAATAAACGAAGATATGAAGAAGAGAAATGCATTACTCAAGAAACTAATAATAAGAAGGAAACCGAAAAATTATGATGGTGCTGGAACGACAAGAAATTAGATTCACCGACAATCAAGAATCAAAAAGAATTGGAGAACGGAAAAACAGAACTAATTGACCTTGTAAAAAATTGGCAGCGCGAAACAATGGGTACAGAGAAGAAAGAAACCTCTGGATGAATTAATCCAAAGCAAGAGACTAAGCAATAACGGCATAACAAAGCACTGATAAGGAAAATCAATGTCGAAGGACGAACATTTGTGCGAACATGGGGAAGAGAAGACAGACAAGGCATGACGAAGACAAGGATCAAAATGACAAAACAAGAAAGAATCAAGAAACGAAAAGAGAAACGAGACGAAACAACAACCAGGGTTTAACAACACAAAAACAAAACAAAAAAACGAAAACAAAAACTCGAATTATGGAAAACGAACCGTATGCCTACAGAAACAGAATTAATTGGAAAAATAATATCCACCTAGCAATATCTATCGTTCTAACAACGTGGAAATTAACAGTAGCCAGTAACCGACTAGCGAAACCGAAGAGACAGAGAGGATATAATATGAACATCCAACTATCTAAAGCATAACAAACATCAGTGGGCAAGCAATAAAACAAGTGTGCAAACAAGATCGACGTAACTGGAAGGAAATAAAATATACGAAAGGAATAACAAATCTAGGAGATCCTATATATATAAAAAGAATAAGCCTAACGAAGATGATCGAATATGCATCTACAGAGACAAGAAACGCACAAGATGCGTAATGGAATCACAGGGAATCGCCAACGAGCAAAAAGTACGCAGCCAACGACAAAAATAATAATGAGCATAACACAGAACAGTTATAAAACAGAAAGATGGTAACCGGATTACAACAAACAAGCAATGAAACATCGGAATGGAAACAAATAAAATCAGAACACCAAGGACAACTCGAATCGCTAATAATATATACCTCATCAAGTGAACAAAATATGTATAGCAAAATCGGTGAGGATGCAAAGGAACAGGGACCAATGGGTTCAAAGGAAAAAAAAAAAATCGATAAATCCAGGAGATCAACTATTATACGAGGATTGAAACCGCAAACTAACTACAGAATTGCATATTCAGACCAAAGAATAAAACACCCAAAATGTACGAACGAAAAGATAGAACCAATAATGAGGAAGACCACAAACAAATGGCAGTCAGACATGTAACAACAGTAATTGACTTTGACCAACAAGGAATCATCAACCGGAAGGAAGAAAATTGATAGTCACAAAATTTACAGGTACTACTGAAACGAACTATGGCCTGAAAGAAATACAAGCGAGCAAAACGAGAATTGTTACAATGTCAATTCCACGAACTTAAAATAGGACCATCGAAAGGAGACCAATCACTTACTAAAAACAAGATATTCAGTATGCGTATGGAGAAAACTAAACGTCGAAGTGCCCTCAACAAGATGAAACAAAAAATAAACCCCATGGAAGCTCCCACCACGATGACGTACAAAGAGCGAAGAAAAGCCCACAAAAAGAGAACAAACGAAACCAAGGATAAAGGAAGAAAGAAAGATACATCTCAGAAGAGCAGATGGAAAAGATACTAAAGTGTAAAGGAAAACAAAAGTTCAAAAAATAAGGCACAACAAAGAATCGAAAGACAAACGACAAACGACACGGGAGAACAAGAAACTACCATATGATCGAATCATTTGGATCAAGGTGGGTGTATGCAGCCGCAATAGTGTAGCTCTAGGACTACTACACACCATCGGAAACAAAAAACAACCAAGGCAAATAAACCAGCCAAATTAGAGAAGATGTAACTATGAATTAAAACAATTATCAAGAACGAACGTGGATAACAAAAATAGAAACCAGCAAACAAGGACACACTTGAGAAAAAAACAAAAGCGGTGGAAGGAGGTGTTCCAACAGGTTGGAAACTCCTCATAAACTTCACCGTGTATAGATAACGGGCCAAATGAGTGGTAATTAAATGTATAAAATATGTATTTAGTATTACAATGCCGCTATGTATCATATATAACCTATATTTTTTTTTTACATTTAAAATTAGATGAGGAAAGAAATGACAGAGTGTAACCATTAAGGAAATGAATCAACACTACAACGAGAATAGAATGAAAGGAGCGATAACGGAGATGTGGAAAAACAATGTAACACGTTGAACAACAATAGTAAATACGTTACAAGACCAGTGGCCAGAAAAGCCAAGTAGCCTTAAGAGAAGCTCTAAATGCAAATTTTTACCACCTTACAAACGGGGAGAACAACAGAGGAAAATCAACAGTAATGGGAGAGAGAAATGGAAATACTAAAAAACAGAATCAGTGGCAAAGAAATGATAGAACATTAACTCAAATAACAGAAGAGAGCAACCGAGAATGGACCGAATGGTTACTGCATCACGAAGGGGAAAGACCGGAACCAGACTCATCTAGTAGTGTTAGAATAAAAAGAGACGAAAAAGTGTAGATCGTGCAAAGATAAATGTATTAAAGTAGAAGAAAATACAAACACAAAAATAAAAAATCAATGTATAAAGTAGTATAGAACAAAAAACCAAAAATACGTAAAAACTCTATGTATAACAGTAAGAAGAAAACAAAAAACTAAATGTATATATTGTAGAAAATGAATCGAGAATCAACGACAAGAAATAAACGAGATATGCGAAATCAACACGAAAAACAACCACAGATAAAAATAAAGAAGCCAGACTTCGAATGTGGTTGTGCACAGAGTTATTAAAAGAACCACGACAAACGGAATGTGGTGTAGATTATGTACGAATGTATAATCGGTCTAACATTAAACGGAACCAAAACCATGCCCAGATTGCCGGAGAAATAGAGATAGAATCCTTAAACCGAAACACGCGAAGATCGAGCAACCACAAAAGAGATAACTCACAATGAAATAAACTGTCCAAATCCACCTGTGAGTGGAAGGGAAAATCAACGGACGCAAACGATCATATGAACGAATGTGAAGTAAAAAGGGACCATGCAAACATGCAAACAAACTAAGAACAAAGGCGAAGAAAGACACCACGACGAAACGTGCGAAGAAAAAGAAAAAGATGCGAACACTGCAAAGGACGCGAACAGCGGATAAAAATACAAACTGAACATACAAACGTAAAAGATGAAAAAGTGTGCAAATATTTTGAGGAAAATGTCCAAACAATGCGGAGTAAGAAGAAGAGGTAGAACCAAAGAACATTGAAAAATTGCGTAGAAGAAAAATAGAATGTCCTTTAAAAGAATGGGGGTGCGAAGAAAAGACCCTGAACGGAGAGATTCCCAACGACTACAATAAAAAACGAAGAGCATACGAAAGATCTGGAATGACAGCTATAAGCATAACAAGCAGAAATCGGCGAGATAGGAAATGAAGTGAAGTCCCACAAAATCTTAAAATGAATGAAATCTTCGACACCAGAGAAGAGTTCGAACTAATGCAAGCCAAAAACGACAGAGACCATACAAGTTAGGAAAATGATGAAGGAAATGAAGGAACAGTACGAAAAATATGAAATTGATCCTACCGTCAAGGAGAATTCCAGTAACACCAATAACATATGGAAAATTACGGGGACTTCACCGAAAATGGCAAGAAGGCAAAGAGACGGAACGCAAGATATCCAATAACGAGCCCACCGTTCTATTCATGGAAAAAAAGATAACAAAATGAAATTAAGAGGTATACTAGATGGAACGGTTTGGGAAAGGGTACACAACATATCCGTATTTTTTACAAATAGCTAAAGGAGAATTCGATGAGCTACTCATGGATTTTATGCAACAAAACGACGCTAGCATAACTATGTGCAAACGATATATTAAGCCGAAACCTACAAGCCTGCAGAGGGTCATGCCATAATAGACCAATCACAAAATGAAGAACCGCTACCGGAGCACCAAGCATGGCCACACAAAAGTTATGTGGAGCCACGTAAAGGAAGATACGTTATTTAGTAAAGATATCAGTAGAAAGAACGGGAGTATGGAAAACGGATTGAGTGTGTTTGGAATCAGTGTAAAGTGAAATAAGTATCAAATATCCATTATGTATATATAGTAGAAAGTAGAACCATAAAAATTAAAATAACTTTGCGTAAAATTAAAAAAGACAATAACCACCGCGAACTACAGAAGTTAATTGTCTACTGTAATTATAGAAAATGAATTATAAAAGAAATGAAACATTGAAACGTGAGAACGACCTCCAAGTCAGAGGATGATGCAAATAATGAAACGACAAGAAAAGTAAAGCGATATAATAAGGAACGAGGAACGGAAACGATAAACCGAATAAAGCCGAAACAAGAAAGTGTGAATGAATGTGGCAGCAATACATGATAAACAAGACAACCAAAGAAGACATGAACGCGAAGCAAAGTAACAACGTAATGTGCCGTATAACAGAAATATACGAGGAAGGAATAGAGCAATTTGAAAAACTGGTGAATAAAAAAGTAGAGCAAAGTATCCGAAAGAAGAAAAAGCAAGCTACGTACTACAACAAACAGCAACAATCCAAAAAGGCCGAAACCGAGAAATTAACGAAGAAAAGGCAGATATGGTGGGAAAAGAAACCCACGAAATTAGGAAGAGCAATTAATTCAACTAAAGGAAGTATCGCGAAAGTACCAGGAACAAAATTGGAAGACGAGTTATCGGAAAGTAATGTTAGGAATTGGTGGACCAAAATATAACCAATTTGAAAATGAAGTCCAAAAGTGAGTACACAGAGTAGCAAAAGAAGCCATGGGACAGGGCAAAAGACAAACGCATACCATAGCGAAGTCATGATGCCGCATATGCGACGATGCCTAACCGAAAAGCGAAAGCAAAAAGTCACGAAAACTCCAAACCCAAGTGGGAAGGAACAAGAGTCAAAGATAACTCACGATAAAATGATGGTGGAGTTCCTAAACAAAAAGGTGAAGAATACAAGACAGAGTTTAGAAAGGCAGATAGAGTATTTTGAGAGATATAAGACGCGCCTTCAACGAAGTCTAACAAGACCAAGCCATCCGACAAGGAAAGAATTCCACGTCAGATGTGAGGAAACATAAAGATAAAATCAACCTCGGAAGAGTCATGTGGAAACTAAACGCCAAAAGGAATGGTCGGCTAGAAGAAGACTTGAAGGAATTGAGCCAAAGACCTGCTGAGCAAGATGGGATGAGTTGGAAAGAATGCGCGCCAAAATACCTTTTGCCAAGGGGGCAAAATCCGCAATATTACAAGTCGAGTTGAGACGTGCTGGAAAACGAAACGAGAACTCCAAGCTCAAATGCGAACAAGTAGGGAGCGTGCAAATAGAGTTCGAGAAGAACTAGAACGCACTAAGAAGAACAAGTCCTCCAAATAACCGAATGGTCAAATGCGATGGACAGAGACGAGAAAAGGATAAAGGACTTAAGAAACAGGCGAAAACTGGAAACAAAAATATCAAGTAGTGGTCACAAAGATTAAAGAGCTACCATACAAGAAATGGACACCTCTCGAAGAGGAAATGTGGGAGCAGATAAGAGGAGCAAAGGGAGGAATCCGAGATCTGCAAGCAAAAATAACACCATCAAGAAGGAGGGAAAGAGAACCTCAGAAAATTCACCACCGTGAAGGTCAACCAATTAACCAAAAAACACAAAAATCATGGTGAGGAAGGTAACCGAAACACAGGAACAAAGCGAG